>CM042144.1:40776198-40891504 GCA_023376005.1 Doryteuthis pealeii
AAAAAAGAGAGAGATAAAGTAAAAAACAATTTCAATGTTTTGTCTTATAATATCTGTAGGGATACAATAAAATTATTAATTCCCAACTTGTAATTTGCATACAGAAAACCTCTTTTTTGACCTCTGCTTTGAACAGTATGAGTTGTCTCTGACCTCTGACAAAAATGTAAATGCCACATAACTGAATATTTCTCACCTGTAAATTTATACTTTTCCTATTTGAGCTCTTCCATATACCTTTTTGAACAATATAATTATAGTTTAGGCATTGGGACATCATTGATATTTTTTCTCTTAATACTACTTATATATATGTCATTTATAGATATTACATTTTCTTGTAAAGTTAAGTGAATTTATTTGTATTTCCTTCCATTGTGTTTATGTATATTAATACTGATACTAGCAGGACCAGTTTGATAATTCATTTTACAATGTTTGATATGTTTACTTAAGGCTATTACGAAATAGTCAAAATGTAAAAAGTAGAATAATCTTGATTAACTCTCTCACACTTTCTTAAAAGTGAGCTTGTAAGATATTACATTGATCTGCAATGAAATCGGGGAGGCTTTAAAATATCCATTAAATTTACCGACAAAAAAGTGAAAAACATAACTTGGAAAATATAAAATTCGCCTGATGCTGGCTCACTAAAACTGTAAATTAAGGCAGGATGCTGGATACATAAGATCTAAATTACAAAATATATTCCATAATTCACAATTTCAATATACAATAAAACAAACTTGTAACTTCTTAGTATAAAATAACCTGGATGGGTTGAGTATGCTATTTAAAATCAATCAGTGCTCATTTAGTTCTTAATCTTCTCAATTATCATTAATGGAACATATATTGTAGTGAATTTAACCCATACTGGTGCTCCATATTTATGTCTTTGTGATGGAAAGTTAAGCATAATAAAATGACTATTTAACTGCCATATTAATAGATTAATCCTATGGCCTTTTACTTTGAAGCACGTTCAATGAGCAATCATTCAGATATCATCTAACATTCAAAAGATAGTTATTCCCTTGCATATTCATATTATTTAAAAAACAAACAATTCTTTATTCAAAGAATTACACCCCCCCCCACACTTTTTTTATGGTACACAAGCATTTCAAATATGTCAATAAACCAATTACAAAATCCTAAATTACTATCATTGCTAAGGAAAAAATTCTGTAATTATTCATTTTTAGTGGAATTTTTTTTTCATCTTAATATTCATATCCTTATTTATTTTTTGTTGTTGTTGGTTTTTTTTTAATCCCAACTCAGTTGGTTTGTTAATTTAGAAAAATGAGAAACAGCATTGATCGGAAATAATAAATGATAAGCTTGTTTTGGTTAAGGTGAAGTGAGTTTGAATATAACTGAGACATTATTTGTTTTGGCTCTTTTTAAAAAAAAAAAATTCTGATCTGTGTTCTTCCTGGTTGTAGACTGATAAACCGAGTGAATAAAAATTAAGATGAAAGAAAAATGATGGTCAAAATTAATCATTTATGTAAAATTTTTAGAAAAAAAAAGAAAAAAAAAGATCCTTCTAACTCTGTTATCATTTGCTTCAAGTAGGTATTTACTCAACCTATCTGTCACGGATAGGATATTACAAGGTCACACATATGGGCATGCATCAAAGATAAACATCCCTATTTAGTGATAATTGACATGTGAGACTAGCTTGCTAACCATAACACCATGAGGGACACCAAAGCTTGAAGTGATTGTAACAGTAGATCCAAGCATTTAATGCTTGTACTAAAAAAATATAATATACATATATATATATAATATATATATATTATATATATATATCAACCATTCTGCACAAGTAGGATGTGACACAAGATCAATTTTTTAAGAGTTTTAATTCAGAATTTGCCTTCTCCTAGACTGGTTACATAACCAAGGTTAAATAGTTCAGTCTACCCTATTCTTTACTCATAGCCGGGGGGGGGGTGATTGGATCCATACTGTTCCCAAGGGTATTAGCATTATAGAAATGCAAACAGCCTCATCCAGGATTAGAACTCTGGTGCCAATTCTATTTCCTGCATGGAATAACATATATCAAAGTCATTATAATGCAGCAATCAACATATACCATGGAAAATTGTTATCATCATAGGAAATGGACTTGGCAAATACTGGATGAAGTTGTTTGCATTTCACATGTAGTACTAATACTCTTTGGAAAGGTAAGCATCCAACTCTTCTCCCTCCAGGTATGAATAAATAGTAGGTAAATTGGGCTCTTTAACCTTGGTAAGGCAACTGGTCTAGGAGAAGGAAAACACGTAATTCAAACCTGTTAAAAAGAGACACTCATGGTGTAATGGTTATCCTTGTAGGAAATGAATATCATATAGCACTAATACCCTTGGGAAAGGTATGAATCCAACTATTCTCCCTCCAGCTATGGATAATAGTAGCATAGACTGGACTCTTTATCCTTAGTTAAGCAACCAGTCTAGGAGGAGGAAAACTCTGATTAAGAAACTGACCTTGTTTATGTGGAGGGTTGGTAAATAGATATACGATTAAAACACTCCACAAGGTGAAAAGAGATTACATACCCATTTTAATCAAGAATGACCTATTAGCCTGGCAGTTCATTTGTAATAAGAAAACAAGTAAATGAAGAGAATTATGTTTACATAAATAAAGTATTGAATTTTTCAGAGAAAAAAAATGAGAATTTTTCAATGCAGCTGATTTTTCATTTAAAAGAAATGCTGGAATTTGAAAGCAATGTTTTTTTTTTTTACACCTGAAAACTTAATCTTCTCTTAAGGCGTTCATCTCAGTTTTTAAAAACAAGTTAAAAGATTTCCATGTATAAGTTAACCTCAAAAGAATATTAAAGAGTTTACTTATTTATTCCTTATTATAATTTTCCAATCATGATTTATTCATGGCACGTTCTTCTTGCAGATCTCACATCACTTTTGTTAACTGACAATGGTACTACAATAATGACAACAAAATAAGATTTTATGTAATAGCAAATATATGCACCTTCCGTAGGGTGCAAGTATTTAAGTTTTAATGTAACAAAAATATATTAAATTCAGAAAATAGCATTGTCCAATCTTTTTAAAAATTTCCTTATTAAAATCTTCAAATCTGATACTTTTGATGGGATTGTTTGCATGATAAAGGTAATCCAAAGCCTAACCTTTTTTAGACCTTATTTTCTAATACAGGTATCAAAACCCGGACAATTTACCAATTTATCTGAATTATTGATAATTTCTATTATTAATAGATTCAGATAATTAATTAGATTTTTATCCTGATTTTAGTGTTATAATAATTAATCCAGGTTAAAAGCTTGGTAAGGGTAACCTAAGATACCTGGATTGAAAAATATGGTTTAATAATGTTTGGCTTCAGGTTACCTTTACTATACTTTTAACCAGAACTGTGAGATTGGTATCCACAAAATCCAATCATATATCTTATGAAACTATTTTGAAAATTTAAAATTAAAGGTAACCAGAAGCCTAATATTTTTTAGACCTTAATTTTCCAATACAATTATCAAGGCTTGGCGAATTTACCAACACTTATCTTGTTCTCCAATGATATCTGTATTAGAAAAATAAATGTTAAAAAAAGTTGACTTTGGGTTACCTTTGCCATGCAACACCGATGGAAGAAGCATGTGGACTGCAAGGAGGACTATGTTGAAAAATGAACCTTATTTGGTTACATTCCATGAGAATATATTGGTCAGCCAATGAAATTTTGTATATATATCTAAGTTAGGATAGTGTAGACACAGTCAATGGTGCTTGGTTACTGTGAGTTTCTTGCCTTGATCCTCAGATTGCATAGACAAGAAACTGTCAGTTACCAAGCACTGTAGATGTTATGTTTGCACTATGTATACAAAGGTCATTAAAAAAAGTTATAAGCCTTTTCCAGATACTTTATGACTGCTCAGGTCACTGTTTTGTCCATTTTTAGTTTTGTCTCACACACCTCTTACCTTTCTATGTCTCTTACCTGCACAGAAATTAAAATAGAAATCTGAATTAGTTTTTCTAGCTTTATAAAAAATGGGTGAAGTGTTTGCTGGTCCCAGAGGAAAGAGAGAAGGAATTCAGAATTCCTGGGCTGCTGCCTAAATACTCTTGCCACTTATTGGCAAACAACCGCAGCAAGGGAAGATAAGCCTATTGGAAACATGTCCACCTGGAATTACCATTTTACTGACCCAACAAACCCTTTGAATACTCCTAATATTCTCTATCACAGGAGGTGCATGGTGTAATGGTTAGAGTCATAGGAAATGGACTTGTCAACCCGAGTTCAAATCCTGGATGAGGTTCTTTGTATTTCACCAAGTGCTAATACTCTTGGGAAAGTTATGCATCCAACTACTCCTTCCAGCTAAGGTAAATAGAACAAAACTGGGATCTTTAACCATGGCTTGGTAACCAGTCTAAGAGAAGGAAAACTTTGAATTTAAACCTGTTAAACTCCGCTTAAGAAATTGATGCTGTATCACATCCTATTTGTGCAGAGGGGTTGGTAAATATATATGCTCTCTCACAGATACTGAGTGCTCTTTATTTGTGAATACAGCAAACTATATTTATCAATATCAATATATATATATATATATATATATATATATATAAGTCATCATAACTTGCATTTCTTAATTCAGTGATATTAATCACTTCATTCAAACATTATATCGATAAAATATAGAAAACATTTTAGCTAATAACTCTTATATCCAGCAACAGCAGTAGCAGACTTATATATCCAACCTTATACACAATTGCTGTAATCAGACCGATATATTTAAATGAAAACAGTTATTTTAAGAGATACATGTGGTCATCAATAATCAATAGATTTTTATTTATGATATGAATTACGGGTTGTTCTTTTTTTATTTTTAGAAATGTTTTTTTATTTTGACATGAGAGAGACAAATGATTTAAGAGAAACAGAAAGAAAGAAAATGTCAGCTGAATGCTTTTATTGAAAATAGTTAAATTCTTTGATTCTTTAATATTTCTCCAGCTTTGGACAGAACTCAAAAGCATTTTCAATAGTTCTTATTGTGACAGATTGAAAGTTATTTTAGTAGCAGACTAATTGAATTGAATTTTCATTGCTCTCGGACAATTCACTTTATTTTTGGTTGATAAAAGCTATTTGAAAATAACAGATTTTTATTTTTTTTATATTACTAAATAAAAACTGTAATCAGAGTTTGTTTTAGTAATATCAGTATTTTACAGCAGAGGATAGTTAATAGGGAGATAATTTATCTCAAATGAGATCTGTCTGGAAAGTATTCAGCCATTTTGAATATTAGTGTCAGGTTACTCAAAGTGCTGCTGGTACTATGTAAACCAGTACTACCTGTTTCATAGTTGGATCATCGGCAACTAAACCAGTAGCCCCACAGATTTTGTCTAGTGAGGAATGTTTCTAGATATTCTGCAGAACAAAAAACAAGACCTGTATAAAGGTGGAGGAAGCTCTTTGCTCAACAGCCACCAAGAGTTAATGGGGAGATATATTATCTCATATGGGATCTGTCTGAAAATTATACAGCCATTTTGAATATGTCAAGAACTGGTTCTGTGACCTTAATACAGCTTAGAGGAGATATTACTGCATATGTATAGAACATACACTTTGCCATGTGGTTATTTGTTTGCCAGTGAGATGTCATTAAGGAAGCATTTTGATAGATAGTGTAGGATTAGTAAAATATGTCTGCTTCTATATACAGAGTTGAGATAGTGGGAGCCTATCTTTTGATAGATGTAGCAGTTATTTGTCATGCCCATTGATTTGACATTCATATTCAACAGACACCATCAGACCAGATCCACAACAAGGTCAAAAGAATTAATCTCTGAGAAAACAAACTCAATAGAAGATACCAGATATCCTGCAATCAGTTTGTTTAGTAGATATTGGTATCTTACAGCAGAGGATAGTTAATAGGGAGATAACAGATCTCATATGAGATCTATCTGGAAAGCATACAGTCATTTTGAATATTAGTGTCAGGTCGCTCAATGTGCTACTGGTACTATGTAGCCCAGTACTATCTGTTTTATAGTCAGATAATCTGGGTCAGGTCGCTCAATGTGCTGCTGGTACTATGTAACCCAGTACTACCTGTTACATAGTCAGATCATCGGTGACTAAATGGTAACCCACAGATTTCATTAAGGAAGTACTTGTCATATGACAGTGTCAGATCAGTAATACATCTGATGATCTTAGATAAATGTGATTTTTTTTTTTTTTAAAAGATAATCTTAGATAAATGTGAGGTTTTTTCTTTTTCTTTAAAGATGATCATAGGTGAATGTGACATCTTTTAAAAATTTTTTTAAGATGATCATAGGTAAATATGACATTTTTCTTCTAAAAGTGTAGAAACTACAAAATGTGATTGTTTAAAAGAATAAAAGATTAAAATGCCAATAAAATGGAATTCATTTATTGATACTCAATAAAATAAAATTGACCTAACAAATGCATCAATATTTTTTTCTATTCATATCCGATTGTAATTAACAATTTATTCTCAGGGAATTTTGAATTGGAATAGAGGAATTCTTATCATTAATCAGTAGATTTTCTTTTGTAATTCTAAACCATTTACTTTTGTATCTTTCAAAAGAACTTTTGCCCAGGAATTAACTTTTCAGTTAGATTAATTTTTCCTGAGGCTTTTTAACACAACAAATGATAACAAATTTTCCAATGATAAACTTTTGATTTTTCTATGCTTTTATAAACATGGCTTCTCTCATCTGTAGCTGACCTATATTTTTATTGTTAACTTCTGCAACTACATTTCTTCTCACCTTTCCACTTATGAAGACATAATATTATTTATTATTAAGATTATTATGTTTAACCTATATGAACTTAAGCAGATAAGGATTTGGAACAATTTTTAATTTTAAGGAAAATTTTGAAGAATATTAAACTGTCTATGTTGTCATGGCAATGAAGCCTTTAGGACAAGATGTTTTATCCCTTAAAAGAATGAAATAAACTTGGAATTATTTGGATTATTCAGACTGTTGTCCTCATATTTATTGTTATCTGTACAATCTGGCCTTCTTCAGGTATTTCTTGTTGGACTCGGGAGCAATTTCAAACCCAGGAACTTTCTTTTTGAACTTGGGAACTTTCTTTTCGAACTCAAGAAGTTTCTTGTCAAACTTGGGAAATTTTTTTTTTTGAACTTGGAACCTTCTTTTTGAACTCTGGAACCTTCTTTCAAACTTGGGAACCTTCTTGTAATTGGAAGCCATCATGAGATAATTTTAAGAAGGTTCCCGGTTCAAGAAGGCTCCCGAGTCTGACAAGAAATATCTGAAGAAGGCTGGAGAGCAATACTTGAAAAGCTTGGAAACCAAAGACTACCATCTGTTACTTTGGAGTCCTTATAAATATACATGAGTTATCATATACATAAGTAATAGTAATATAAGGAGTTATCTTTACTATTTATGCAAAACAAATGATTCTTAGGGTTGGATTTAAAAAAAGAAGTGGCTATTTTATGCAGCAAAATATGGTATAGTAGGGATACAAGAAACAATTATCTCCTTTAGGGAATTGGCATATCCATTAGGGGCTTCGTAATGTGTCACATGACAGTCATAGAAAACCATTCTCAACCTCTTTTTGCTTCTGTTCTTTGAACAAAAGAGCCATTGTCTTTGACCCTGTCAGGAAACTGTAAAGACACATGGCCATATTACTCTCACTTGTCAAGTAAGCCTTTTTCTATTTTGTACCACTTCCACATACTGCCTGTTCATAGAACAATATGGGTATAATCCTACCATGGGACATACTAGTGTATTCTTTCCTTTTAATATTCATCATCATCATCATGTTGTGCAAGTTGAACAGATATCCATGACAATCTCTCGCCAACCATTCTTATCATTCATTCCTCTCAGTATCTGCACAGTATCCAGTATCCATGCAGAACTAGTCTATGTAGATCTTTGCTGGACAGCCCACACTGGCATGTCCATGGACTGGTTTCCATAGGAGAATGTCACTAATGAGTTCATCCTTGCTTCTCCAACAGTTCACAGCAAGTCTTGTTCATTTCATTCAGATGGTTTATGTGATAAGGGGCAAGTGGCCGTACAGCTGCTTTCTTGTGGGGTGCTGCTTCCAAAATTTTTGTAATATCAAACGCAACATACCTATATGTATATCATGTATATTAACGGTAAAATGTTCTTGTATGTGTAAATGAGTTTATCCTTTTTTTCCGTTTTGTTTAGCATTAGTATATAAATGGATATATTAATGCTATATTGGCTCTTAGTGAGTGGCAACTTTACTGAATATCTCCCTCTCACCAATTTCTTATATTTTCTGTGTAGCATGTCTTTTTCTTCCCTTTCTTTCTTTACAATAAAAACGGAATGGTCCATTTTTAGCTGATGTTACGGCACTCATAAGAAATAAGAATTAGGCAGATAAGCAACTCCAGATAATCAAGATTTACATTTTTGCATTTCATCTTGGATGATTTGGACAGTCTCATTTTAACCAGGGGTGGTGCAAGATGATAACGGTCATACTTTTAATGATCACAATTATTAATATATAGATGGATATATTAATGTTAATATTGGTTCCTGGTGAGTAGCAACTCTACTAAATATCTTCCTTCTCACTAAATGTTCCAACAGTTGTTGGTTCCATGATTTGTTTAATATCGCATGCACATACCTGTATGTATATCATCTATACATATATAAAGGCAGTTGTGTATGTATGTCTGGAGGAAACTCTGAAATAAAACAATTAATGACAAAGAAATATATATATATATATATACACATTAAATATCACCAGAGCTTGGTTTTAAAAAAAATAATGAAGATTTGAGTTATATTCATGAAGATAATTGAAAAAATAAAATTTAAATGATAACAGTTATTTTTTTTTTGCATTTAGTATTTTATTAATTTTCTTTTCAGAGTGTCTGGATCAATGCAAATTCTTTTTTACATAGGGATTTTAATGGGGCGTTCTGTGAGGATCCAACTCGCGATTCAACAATAATGGATCTGAGAGACTAATTTTTACCCCCCCACTACTCAAGTGATGCTGGGTAGACTCTTCTAGTTTTATTAAAGGTTAAATGTTCTTATATGTGTAAATAAGTTTATCTTTCTTTCCTTTTGTTTAGTATTAGTATAAAAGTAAGTAAAGTTGGCAGTATCAGCCAGTGGGATTTCTTTTGTGAGGTGGAGCGCTACATCTACCGTCAGCTCCCCACTTTACAGCACAGACCACATTACCCAATCTGTGCTACTTATATGCTGATTTGGTGGGGCCTGGTATTGAACTCACAATTTTGTGATTCCTAGTCGGGTGCTCTACCGACTGAGCTAAACTGACCCCTTGTATTAGTATAAAAAGTAAAAGTAAAGTCGTCAGGGTGGCCTAAAGTTGGTATCAGCCAATCAGCGAGGGAGTCTATCCCCTTTTCACTTGCACTAGACCAAGGAGATTGCTTTTTTGCATCTGAGGTGGAGTACCACACCTACCATTAGCTCCTTACTTTACCGCATAGATCCCTATGCTACTCATATGATGAGTTGGTGAGGGCCGGTATCGAACTAGGAACCTTGTGGTTTCTAGCTGAACGCTCTACCGACTGAGATTGGCGACTTGACTGAATACCTACCCTCTCACCAAATGTTCCAATAGTATTTGTATCATTATTTGTTAAAAATCTTTTGATAAGTCAGATACTTAAATCTGAAACTAAAAAAAATGTTATTTTTGTGCCTGAGGGTTATTTAGAAGTGATCAAGGTAGAGGTTTTCAAAACATTGAAATATCTTGAGTGCAGACAAGACTTGTCTCATCTTTTGTGCTATCTCTTAATGCACCTGTAGATCAAGCAGTAGCAAGATCATGTGCATTCTGACCTTGATATACACAGCTATTGTAAGTCAGATTTGCCAACATGTTTATCAGTAGAGATGAGGTCATAGATTTTGTATCAGAGCTTTATACTCTGACTGCTCCAGTTTCTGTTCCTATGAAATACATATGCTGATATATTTATTGTCTACTGAAGCAATCAACTAAGTTCTATCACACGATTTACCTAAGAAGAGCAGCTGAAGTCATTAATCATACACACACTCTGAAGACACATTTATTGTAATGAACTTAATTTGTAGACGTAGACAGAGGATACTGACATCAACATTAACCAAATTTGGTGATGTTATTTTGTAAATTTGAAGAAAGCCAGAATGGTTATGAATACTAAATAAAAATATAATTTCTTGTCTTTTTTTTTATCTTTATTTTTTTTTTTTAGAAAGGAAAAAATAATGGGAAATTGGAAAAAAAAAAAAAAAAATGTGTCTCCTCTGCAAAAGTCAAAAGTTTTGCAATATTTTATGAGACTAAAACAACAAAGACCTTAACTAGAAAACTCAAAAAGGTTGGTTGGATTTTATGGCATGTACCCTTGTTGGGTTATTTTATACCAAAGATGTTTTGTTTTATTCATTCTTGATAAGTATTAAATTTAAAAAAAACTCAATTTAAAAAAACTACACTTTTTAAACTCCTTTTTTTTTCTTTTTTTTAAAAATTTAATTGATAGATGGGACCTTAACAGGTACTACCACACTGGATCAGAGTAGACCTGGGAGTAATGGTAATAAAATGGTATTGCACACTCCCCAGAGCTTCAAAATTGGAACTTCACCATTAGATGCAGTTTAATGTCATACCCAAGACACTAAGACCCTCATTCATTGGCTTCTAGCACATATATTATAAAAAGGGTTGTGGGTTTACTATAAAATCAATAGGATTGAGACAATCATATATTTGCTAGGGGTTGATATGACCAACCGACTGATTAGAGTGGCCACTCTGAAATTAGAAATTATTTTAAATATAAAACAAATGAAAAAAAACCAAAAACATATCAGCCATGCAAAGTATAGATCTTCTTCAGGATACAGCATTGTTGATTCTTTAAAATGAGTAATATTGATAATGCAATGTCCTGAAGAAGATCTATAGTTTGCATGCCTGATATTTTAAAAATTTGTTTTATATTTTACTAGCAGCGGCTACCCAGCGTCACCTGGGTAGAGGGGGATTTTTAAAAAGTTAGTCCTGCATATCCATTATTAATGAATCGTGAGTTGAATCCGCATAGGACCCATTTAATTCCCTATGTAAAAAAAAATAGACCTTGCATTGATCCAGCTACTCTGAAAAGAAATGTTAATGTCTACTATCTATAATATTAAATGAAAAAAAAAATCCATTTATTTTTTAATTATCTTCACGAATATAAATCACATCTCTATTCTTTTTGCTAAAAACCAAGCCCTGGTGATATTTAATGTGTATATACATTTACTTTGTCGTTAATTGTTGTATTTTCAAAGTTTCCTCTGGACATACATATACACACAACTGCCCTTTATGTATGTATAGATATAATTTTGAATAGAATGTTCCATGCATGTGGACAAATCCTATTGAAATGCATGTTGACTAAATAACAACAATAAATTTCAACATAACAAAAGTATATATATTTTTCTTACAATTATTTTTTGACATACCTTGTATGTATAATAATATATATATATATATATATATACTAGCTAAAGTACCCGGTCATGACGCGAAAATGAAAATTTGGATCACCAGGGAGTGAGAGAGAAAGTGGAAGACAGTAGTTAGAGAGGGGGTAAGAGGAAAATAACTCTTGAAACTAAAATCATTGAGAATTTGTATATTTCAGGATTTGTATTCTGTTTTATAGTTTAAAATTATTCATATTGTTATACAACAAATTGAAAGTATTCGTTTGTATATTTGTTTGTTATTGTTTTAAATTTTTTGTACATGACAAACATTCACATTTAGTTCTTAATTGCATGTTGAGTTTAAAAAGAAGCTGAGAATCGCAATTTAAATTCTTCGTATTGCAATATCTATTTTTGCTAAAACCTAAGATAGTATTATAGGGACCACCAATTGATCAGTTTAGGCCATCTTGAATAAAACGGAAAATATTTGTTTTATATTTATAATTAATTGATTTTCATAGAATTTAAAAAAACTCTTATCGTAACTTGTTTTAGCTACGTTAATTTTCAGTTGATTTAACAGTGCAAAAATGAAAACATTGTTTTTCAATCATAATTTTCATTATTTCCGTAAGCTGAAAAAAAAAAAAAATCATCAGGAGTTTATTTAATGTTTTTTCTTTCAAATGGAAAAAATTTTTCAAGAAAATATTAATTTTTCTGCAAGTTTCATAGTGTTAAATATAGGGGGGGGTAAATTTCACAGGGTAAAATTGGTGGTACCTAGTATTTTAGAAACATTGTTTAAAAACGTTTTGGTGGACCTGATTATCTGGACCCCCCCCATCTATTTTTTTCCCTTCAGTTGATTATTATCGATTACACACCAATCTATCAGATTGAAAAAAAAAATTCTTAAAAGGTTCTTTATTATTTGAGTATTCACGGGTGCTCATTTCCTCGTATAAGTTTATATAGTAAATTGATCCCCCATATCGGAACCGCTTGAACGGAACCCAAATTATTTATTTATTTCCCATTAAACTACCCTAACCTATCCCCCCTAGTTAAAATTAAGTTTTATTACAAATTTATATTAATTACAAAACATAATTTTCATAAAAGTTCAAATGTCACCTATGAAATCTCTATTTAAACATGCCAATTTTTCAGAACTGAAAAGTTGCACTATAAACTCAGCGATGTTTATTGACTTCACAATAAAGAGTAAAATCATAAAACTTAAAATTTAATTTGTAAGGCAAATTCTGAGGAATATTTTAAATTGTATTTTGAATAATAATTTAAATGTTGGTTGTTAGTTGTTTTGTTTTATCAACTTTTCGGTAATTTACTAACGAATCATGTCATTTTGATAAACAAAGCGCTTACAATTTTCGTACTTACATATAATTTTTTTTTTTGAAATGTTCCAATAACTGGATATTGTCAGATAAACTTTAAATAAATTTCGCTTACAAATAATTGACTACTTATCTCCAGTCGGACCTTCGACTAAAGATAAAAACCGGATTTTGTCCATATTAGTAACCTTTGCTTTTTTTTATTTTTTATCGTGGTTTGAGAAAATAATTAGTTAACAAACAAAAGAAAAACAGTTTCTAAGGAAATTCGTCAATCTTATTGTTATTTTTACACCTTTAAAACTCTAACAATAAAAAAATAAATAAATTAAAGAATTAAAAGTCATTTTATTCGAATGAAAATCTTAGTTTAATTTATACAATAGTACCGTACTTACGACGTAAACTGATTTTCATGATACTGTTATTTACGATAAAAAATTTTTAATAATGTAACCGTAAAGCGTGCATTTTGATTTTTCTACAATTTTTATGCATTACAAAAATTAAAATTAAAATGAGTGTACAATTTAAGAATATGGACAAACTCGCTGTAAAAATAATTTAATCTATAAAAACACATACAAATTACATATTCAGAAAGACTAAGAGATTCCGAACTGCCGTATTCGTATTATCGCCTATACGTAGTATTTTTTTTTTTTAACTCGCTGTAAAAAAAAAATAAATCTATAAAACACATACAAATTACATATTCAGAAAGACTATTTCATCTTATTACTAAAGATATAAATATTTTAAAGATTTGATCCTAAATAGTAAGAGATTCCGATTGACTGATATAGACTGCACTGCTTGTATTGCAATAATCATAGGCAGCGTGGCTACCGAAGCCATTTTTTAATTTTTACTCGCTGTAAAAAATGATTCAATTAATAAAAACTCACCAAATTACATATTTTGAAAGAGTATTTTCTTATCTTTCTAACGATATAAAAATTATTAAAGACTGGACCATAAATAGGCCATAAATTCGGAACTGAACGGCTTAGACTGCAAAATTAATTCATTAAAATCAAACTTCGCTGCTGTTATCGCTTTAACAATAAGCAGGCAGAGACAATATTTTATTATCAGGAGGCTGATATACGGACAGTTCCACAAATTGGGTGATTTTGGATTAATTAATCGATTAAATCCTTAATCAATAAAAATCAATAACCAAATTTGGAATTTTTCTTAGTTAGAACGATATCAATGTTATGCAAGATTTTGAATCTGAGTGACCCCCGTTTTTTTGTTTTACGTCGACACGTACATACCAAAATCTCTGTTTATATATTAGATAGATATATATACAAGGTGTGTTAAAATATTAATAAATATATAATATATATTATATATATATATATATATACAAGGTTGTCAAAAAATATTAATATATATATATAATATAATATACAAGTGAAAATATTTATATATATATATATATATATATATATATATATATATATATACAAAGGTGTCAAAAAATATTAATATATATATATATATATATATACAAGGTGTGTATATAATTATATATAAGGTGTGTAAAAAATATATATAAATATATATATTATATATACAAGGTGTGTCAAAAAATATTAATATATATATATATAATATATATATATATATACAAGGTGTGTCAAAAAAAATTAATATATATTATAATATAATATATATATATACAGGTGTGTCAAATATTAATATATATATATATATATATATATATATACAAGGTGTGTCAAAAAATATTAATATATATATATATATATATACAAGGTGTGTCAAAAAATATTAATAATATATTATTATATATAATATATATATTTATATCAATAGAAAATTGATAGATTATGAACGTACTGCAGTGACCTTATTGATCAAAATGACATGTTTAGTGCATATTTAATGTTAGTGAGCCTCAGTGAGTAATTACAGTATAAGCAGATATTCTGCTTGTTCTTCTAAAGTCTCTTATTCTGCGTCTGTCAGATTTATTTAAAGAAAAAAAAATTTAAAATAGCAAATCCTTTTAGAAAGCGCCATAATCCCAATAACAAATCTTAAGAATTACTGCATCCCACAATGTGAACCAGTTGCAGATTTTGTTGAAAAATCCATTTGTTGTCTTATGCCATTATTGCAAACAAATTTATTCATATTTTCCTACTGCGCGGCCTAGAGCTTAGTCACTGTCAAACCAACAGCCATATTTCTTTAGGATGTTCTTCTGAATGTTGAAGGAGGTGCAAACTGGATTTGTGGAAGTAGATGATAACATTTTGTCAGTTTATATATCAGGCATTAACAAATGTTGGCCTGTAATGTACAGTCATTTTATCAATTACACAAAGGCTTCTTGGAAACTTACATAAGTTTGTTTACATTCTGAATACGTCCATGTCTGTATTGATTTTGCTTGCTTAGTGTCCAATCATAAACATCAATGCAGCTTTTCTCTCAAAAGAAAAGAGAAGGAAGAAAATAAAATGTGGTGGAGGAAATGCTAAAGAAAATACGGATGTATAGGAAAAGGAAGCAGAAGGAAGAAAAAAGATGGAGGGAATGTAAGAAGAAGAAGATGACAAATGAGTGATAATCAAAAGTAAGAGAATATTACGGAATAACCAAGAAATAAAGAAGTGGAGAGATTGAAGAAGAACAAGAAGATGTGAAGCTGAAGAAAAAAGAAGGGGAATAGAAGTGCTTATAAAATTTGGAGGAAGAGGTAGTAAAAAGAAAAAGCAAATGAAGACAAGATAGGAGGAAGATGTTGAAGAAGAAAAAAGGGAATATATATAGGTAAGTGGGAGTAATGACAAGAAAAGAAAGAGAAAAAATAAAAAGAATGCTAAAGAAATAAAATGAATCAGGAAAAGAACAAAGGGGGGGGCGAGAATGAAGAAGAATGAAAGAGATTGGGAAATGATGATAATCAAATATTAAAAAAAAGGAGGACTAAGGAGAAAAATAATAAAAAAAGTAGTTTAAAAATTGTGAGGTGGGAAAGATGAAGTAAAGATGAAGTAAAAGAAGAAAAGGAAGAGAAGTATAAGAGGAGAAGACCAGAAGAAGATGGAGTAAGTTGAATAAACGAATAGAATGCAAAAGCTGAAGTAGCAAGAAGAATAAAGAGGAAATAGAAGTGGTTAATAAAATTTGGAGGAGAAGAGAAAGTTGAAGAAGAGAGAAAGAAGAATGAGGAGGTGGAAGAAGAAAAGAAAGAGGACAGATATTGATGAAGAGAAAAAAGATGTGAGTAAGTTGAGAAAGAATAAAAGAAAAAGGGAAGTGAAAAGAATAAAGGGAAATAAGCTAAATAAAGTGTCAACAGGGTAGAGGCCGGCATCCTAATTGGCTTGAGCCCACATCACACCAGATAGCAAGGGAGTTGGACATTTCACATAGCAGTTTGCAAAGCACACACTAACTTATTAGTATCATCTGAGTGAGTGCCACACCACATCAGCTCTCATTCTACACACAGATCCGCTGTGCTACTCATATCTCATCTCATCAAACAGGAACTTGTGATTCCTTACTGAATACTGCTAACCAACTGAGCTAATAACAGGGACGTGTGGTAAAGTGAGGAGCTGATGTAGGTGTGCACCCCTCAAGAAAAAAAAGAAAAAAAAATTGCTAAAAATTATTTTCCTTGGTCTTAACGCTATTGAAAGGGGAAAAAACTCCTGCTATCTGGCTGTTGCGACATTAGCTGCCCTAACTTTATTTACTTATTTCCCCTTTATTCTTTCCACTTCCACTTTTTCTTTTATTCTTTCTCAGACTACTCCATCTTTTTTTCCTCTTCAATCAAATATCTGTCTTTCCTTCTTCTTCACCCCTCATCTTCTTCTCTCTTCACTTTCTCCTCTCCCTCCAAATTTTTAACCACTTCTATTTCCTCTTTTATCTTCTCTACTTCAGCTTTTGCATTCTTATTCTTTTCTTCAAACTTACTCCATCTTCTTCTGGTTTCTTCCTCTTATAACTCTCTTCTTTTCTCTTTACCATCTTTTTACTTCATCTTTTCACCTCTACAATTTTAACACTACTTTTTTTTATTCTTTTCTCGTAGTCCCTCCTTTTTTCTAATATTTGGAATTATCACTCATGAAGTCTTAGTGATATAAATCGCTAATCGCATTATAGAACACACTATGCTGTATGAAGTGTCTCAGCATGATTTTTGTATTCTGTGGATTTTTTCATTTTGAATTTTATGATAGACTGTCGTCTAATTACAAATTATCAGTTGGAAATTAGTATGCATGGTTTGCTATGATATGTCGCTTACTCTCAGTCTGATCTCTATGATGTGTAAATGTGACTGTTGCAATCGACTGTTATCTACAAAGAAGGTCTACTATATATGTTATGTTTGCATGTTGAGGTTGTTCGAGAGATAAGTGTTTTAAATTCGCTAAGTTAATTGATATGTAAGGATATCAGTTTACTTAAGTGGATTTTAAATTTTACCAGGCTCAAGTGCGATCCGTAAGAAATTCGGAACGCTTTATCGTGTGATGCAATGATGTAGAAATCCTGGTAGTATGAAAAAACAGCCAATATTTTGAATATTTAATGGTATGGTCTGCTTTATTAGTTTCTATTGGCTCGATGTCCGCAGGATTTACACATGGTTTCAGAGATATGTTCCGATTATTATATGATCCCACCACCCACCAAGTATAAACTTTCGACCCAACCCGTCAACCTATTTCCCAATTCCTCTTTCATTCTTCTCATTCTCGCCCCCCCCTTTTGTTTCTTTTCCTCATATTGTCAATTGTATTCTTTAGCAATTCCTTTTTATTTTCTTCCTCTTTCTTTCTGTCATCTATCCCACTTCCTATCTATATTCCTTTTTTTCTTCTTCAACATCTCCTCCTATTTGTCTCATTTTCTTTTTCTTTCTTACTCCTCTTCTCCAAAATTTTAAGCACTTCTATTTCCCCTTCTTCTTTTCTTCGCTCTAACATTCTTCTTATCTTCTTCAACTTACTCCATCTTCTTTTATTTTTTGTCTTCTTCTCTAATACTTCTCTACTTGTTGATTATCACTCTTTTGTCATTTCTTCTCTTCTTACATTCCTCCATCCTTTTTTCTTCCCTTCTGCTTCTTTTCCTCAATACAATGCCCCCGCCCATTATTCTTTAGCATGTCCTCCAACCAGCCATTTAAATTTTCCTCTTTCTTTTCGTCTTATTGAGAGAAAAGCTGAAATTGATGTTATGATTGGACACTAAAGCAAGCAAAATCAATACAGACATGTGACCGTATTCAGTAATGTAAACGAAATTTGATAAACTTATGTAGTTTCCCAGAAACCTTTGTAATTGATAAAATGACTGTACATACAGGACAACATTTGTAATGCCTATACTATAAAACTGACAAAATGTTATCATCTACTTCACAAATCAGCTATTGGCGACCTCCTTCAATCATTCAAGAAGAACATCCTAAAGAAATATGGCTTTTGGTTTGACAGTGACTAAGCTCTAGCCCGCAGGTAGAAATATGAATAAATTTGTTTGCATCATAATGCATAATACAACAAATGATTGTTTCAACAAATCTGCAACCCTGGTTCCATGTGTGAGCAGTAATTTTAGGTTCTGTTATTGATATGGCGCTTCTACAGGAATTTTGCTGCTTTTAAACCAATTTTTTTTTTCTTTAAATAAATCTGACAGACGCGGAATAAGAGACTTTAGATAGAACAATGCAGAATCATCTGCTTATAGCTGTAAATTAAACTCACGAGCGCTGACTAACATGAAATCACTAAACATTCATTTTTTATCAAATAAGGTCACTGAGTACTGTTTCTATTAATCTATCAATTTTCTGATATGTAATAATAATATTTATATATTAATATCTATATATATATAATTCTTTTGACCACACCTTGTTATATATATAATATACTATACAGAATTAATATTTTTGACACACCTGTAAAAGAAACATAATATAAATAATATATATATCATATACCTATTCTACTATTATTCTTCGACACACCTGTAATATATATATATATATATAGATAATATATTTAATATTTTTGAACACCCTTGTATAATATATATAATAATTATATAAGTATATATATATATTTTGAACACACTCTTGTATATATATATATATATAGTATATATTAATATTTTTTGACACACCTTGTATTATTATATATATATATATATATATTAATATTTTTGACCAGCCTTGGTATATATTAATATATAGATTATAAATTTTTGCACACTGTATATATATATGTAGTATACTAAACACCCTACTCGCTACTATATATATATATAATATCTTTTGACACACCTTGTATATATATATATAATAATACTATACTTCACACTATCTACTTTGACAACACCTTGTATAGCTATAATATTAATATATTATATATATATATGTATATTACATATTTTTTTGACACACCTTGTATATATATCTATCTACTATATAAAAGCAGAGATTTTGGTATGTACGTGTCGACGTAAAAAAAAAAAGGGAGGTCACTCAGATTCCAAAATCTTGCATACACATTGATATCGTTCTAACTAGAAAATTCCAAATTTTGGTTATTGATTTTTTATTGATTAAGGGATTTAATCGATTATTAATCAAAATCACCACTTTGTGGAACTGTCCGTATATCAGCCCTCCTGATAATAAATATATTGTCTCTGCTGCTTATTGTTAAAGCGATAACAGAGGAAGTTTTTGATTTTAATGAACTTAATTTTGCAGTCTAAGCAGTTCAGTTCGAATTTATGGCCTATTTATGTCCATCTTTGAATAATTTATATCGTTGAAAAAGAAGAGAAATACTCTTTCAAATATTTAAAAAATTTTGTTTTGTGTGAGTTTTATATGATCATTTTTTTACAGCGAGTTAAAAATTAAAAAGATGGCTTCGGATAGTCACGCTGCTTATGATTATTGCAATAGCAGCAGTGCAGTCTATATCAGTCAATCGAATCTTTACCTATTTAGGATCAAATCTTTAAAATATTTTATGATCTTTAGTAATAAGATGAACTAAGTCTCTGATATGTAATTTTGTATGTGTTTTTTATAGATTTATTTTTTTTTTTAGCAGGATAAAAAAAAAAAATACTAACGTATAGGGTCGATAATACGAATACGGCAGTTGCGAATCTCTTAAGTCTTTCTGAATTATGTAATTTGTATGTGTTTTTCTAGATTAAATTATTTTACAAGCGAGTTTGTCCATATTCTAAATTGTACACTCATTTAATTTTAATTTTTGTAATGCAGAAAAATTGTAGATAAATGAAAATGCACGCTTACGGTTACTTATTAGAAAGTTTTTAATCGTAATAACAGTATGCTGAAAATCAGTTACGTCGTAAAGTACGGTTACATATTGTGTATAATTAACTAGATTTTTCATTCGAATAAAATGACTTTTAATTCTTTAATTTATTTATTAAATTTTTATTGTTAGTAGTTTTAAAGGTTAAAAATAACAATAAGATTGACGAATTTCTAGAAACTGTTTTTCTTGTTGTTGTTAACTAATTATTTTCTCAACCCACGATAAAAATAAAAAAGCAAAGGTATAAATATGGACAATCCGGTGTTTTATCTTAGTCGAGGTTCCGACTGGAGATAAGTAGTCATTATTGTAAGACGAAATTTATTCTAAAGTTTGTCTGACAATATCAGTTATTGGGAACATTTCAGAAAAAAAATATATTGTAAGTACGGAAAAATGTAGAGCGCCTGTTTGTAGAGAATTTTTAAATGTACATGATTTGCGTTAGTAAAGTTCCGAAAGTTGATAAACAAAAACACTAAAAACCAACGATTTAATTATTATTCAAAATATCAATTTGAAAATATTCCTCAGAATTTGCCTTAACAATATTGTTAAAGTTTGATGATTTTACTTTATTGTTAAGTTCAATAAACATGCGCTGATGTTATGCAACTTTTCATTCTAAAAAATGTGGCATGTTTAAATAGTAGATTTCATAGGTGACTTTCGACTTTTATGAAATTGAATGTTTTGTATTAATTATAAATTTTGCTAATAAATTAAATTTTAACTAAGGGGGGATAGGGAGGGTAGGTTTAATGGGAAAATAAATAAATAATTTGGGTCCGTTCAATGCGGTTCGATATGGGATCATTTACTATAAACTTATCGAGAAATGAAGCACGCGTGAATACTCAAATAATAAAGAGACTTTAAGAATTTTTTTTTCATCGATAATTGGTGTGTATCGATATAATCAACTGAAGGCCAAAAAATAGATGGGGGGGGTCAGATAATCAGGTCCACCAAAACGTTTTAAACAATGTTTCTAAAATTACTATGTACCACAATTTTTACCCTGTGAATTTACCCGACCCCCCTATAATTAAACTAGAACTGCAGATAAATTATATTTTCTTGAAAAAATTTTTTCCTCTTTGAAAGAAAAAAATAAATAAACTCTGATGATTTTTTAACTTTTTTCAGCTTACGGTAATAATGAAAATTATGATTGAAAAAACAAAAACATGTTTTATTTTGCACTGTTAAATCCACTGAAAAATTAACGTAGCTAAAAACAAGTTACGATAAGAGTTTTTTTTAAATTCTATGAAAATCAATTAATTATAAATAATAAAAAATATTCCTTTTATTCAGATGGCCTAAACTTGATCAATTGGTGGTCCCTATAATACTATCTTAGGTTTTAGCAAAAATAGATATTGCAATACGAAGAATTAAATTTTCGATTCTCAGCTTCTTTTAAACTCAACATGCAAAGAACTAAATGTGAATTGTTGTCATGTACAAAAATTTAAAACAATAACACAACAAATATACAAACGAATACTTTTTAATTGTTGGTAGACAATATGAAATAATTTTAAACTATAAACGAAATACAAATCCCAATATACAAATTCTCAATGATTCAGTTTCAAGAGTTATTTCCTCTTACGCCCTCTCTAACCTACTTGTCTTCCACTTTCTCGTCTCACTCCTGGTGATCCAAATTTCATTTTTAGTCCGGTCATGGACCGGGTACTTTAGCTAGTATATAATATATATTATATATATATAAATTACATACATATCAAGGTATGTCAAAAATAATTGTAAGAAAAAATATATACTTTTGTTATGTTGAAATTATTGTTGTTATTTAGTCAACATGCATTCAATAGGATTTGTCCACATGGCATGGAACATTCTATTCAAAATTATAATGCTATACATACTAAAGGGCAGTTGTGTGTATATGTATGTCCAGAGGGAAACTTTGAAAATACAACAATTAACGACAAAGTAAATGTATATACACATAAATATCACAGGGCTTTGGTTTTTTAGCAAAAAGTAGAGATGTGATTTATATTCGTGAAGATATTAAAATAATGGATTTTTTTCATTTAATTATTATAGATAGTAGACATTAACATTTCTTTTCAGAGTAGCTGGATCAATGCAAGGTCTATTTTTTTTTTTACATAGGGAATTAAATGGGCATCCTATGCGGATTCAACTCACGATTCATTATAATGGATATGCAGGACTAAACTTTTTAAAACCCCTCTACCCAGGTGACGCTGGTAGCCACTGCTAGTAAAATATAAAACAAATTTTTAAAATATCAGGCATGCAACTATAGATCTTCTTCAGGATTTGCATTATCAATAATACTCATTTAAAGAATCAACAATGCTGTATCCGAAGAGATCTATTACTTGCATGGCTGATATGTTTTTGGTTTTTTCATTTGTTTTATATTTAAATAATTTTAATTTCAGAGTGGCCACTCTAATCAGTCGGTTGGTCATATCAACCCCTAGCAAATATATGATGTCTCAATCCTATTGATTTATAGTAAACCCACACCCTTTTTATAATATATGTGCTAGAAGCCAATGAATGAGGTCTTAGTGTCTTGGGTATGACATTAAACTGCATCTAATGGTGAAGTTCCAATTTTGAAGCTCTGGGAGTGTGCATACCATTTTATTACCATTACTCCCAGGTCTACTCTGATCCAGTGTGGTAGTACCTGTTAAGGTCCATCTAATTAAATTTTTAAAAAAAAAAAAAAAAGGAGTTTAAAAAGTGTAGTTTTTTTTAAATTGAGTTTTTTTTTAATTTAATACTTATCAAGAATGAATAAAACAAAACATCTTTGGTATAAAATAACCCAACAAGGTTGACATGCCATAAAATCCCCAACCTTTTTGAGTTTTCTAGTTAAGGTTTGTTGTTTAGTCTCATAAAATATTGCAAAACTTTTGACTTTTGCAGAGGAACACACATTTTTTTCATTTTTTTCCAATTTCCCATTATTTTTTCCTTTTCTAAAAAAAAAATAAGATAAAAAAGACAAGAAATTTATATTTTTATTAGTATTCATAACCATTCTGGCTTTCTTCAAATTTACAAAATAACATCACCAAATTTGGTTAATGTTGATGTCAGTATCCTCTGTCTACGTCTACAATTAAGTTCATTACAATAAATGTGTCTTCAGAGTGTGTGTATGATTAATGACTTCAGCTGCTCTTCTTAGGTAAATCGTGTGATAGAACTTAGTTGATTGCTTCAGTAGACAATAAATATATCAGCATATGTATTTCATAGGAACAGAACTGGAGCAGTCAGAGTATAAAGCTCTGATACAAAATCTATGACCTCATCTCTACTGATAAACATGTTGGCAAATCTGACTTACAATAGCTGTGTATATCAAGGTCAGAATGACATGACTTGCTACTGCTTGATTACAGGTGCATTAAGAGATAGCACAAAAGATGAGACAAGTCTTGTCTGCACTCAAGATATTTCAATGTTTTGAAAACCTCTACCTTGATCACTTCTAATAACCCTCAGGCACAAAAATAACATTTTTTTAGTTTCAGATTTAAGTATCTGACTTATCAAAAGATTTTTAACAAATAATGATACAAATACTATTGGAACACTTGGTGAGAGGGTAGGTATTCAGTCAAGTCGCCAATCTCAGTCGGTAGAGCGTTCAGCTAGAAACCACAAGGTTCCTAGTTCGATACCGGCCTCACCAACATCATATGAGTAGCATAGGGATCATGCGGTAAAGTAAGGAGCTAATGGTAGGTGTGGTACCACCTCAGATGCAAAAAAGCAATCTCCTTGGTCTAGTGCTAGTGAAAAGGGCTAGACCCTCGCTGATTGGCTGATACCGACTTTAGGCCACCTGACGACTTTACTTTTACTTTTTATACTAATACAAGGGGCCAGTTTAGCTCAGTCGGTAGAGCACCCGACTAGGAATCACAAAATTGTGAGTTCAATACCAGGCCCCACCAAATCAGCATATAAGTAGCACAGATTGGGTAATGTGGTCTGTGCTGTAAAGTGGGGAGCTGACGGTAGATGTAGCGCTCCACCTCACAAAAAGAAATCCCACTGGCTGATACTGCCAACTTTACTTTTATACTAATACTAAACAAACAAAAGAAAAGATAACTTATTTACCACATATAAGAACATTTAAACTTTAATATAAACTAGAAGTCTACCAGCATCACTTGAGTAGTGGGGGGTAAAAATTAGTCTCTCAGATCCATTATTGTTGAATCGCGAGTTGGATCCTCACAGAACGCCCCATTAAAATCCTATGTAAAAGAATTTGCATTGATCCAGACACTCTGAAAAGAAAAATTAATAAAATACTAAATGCAAAAAAAAAATTCCATACTGTTATCATTTAAATTTTATTTTTCAATTATCTTCATGAATATAACTCAAATCTTCATTATTTTTAAAAACCAAGCTTGGTGATATTTAATGTGTATATATATATATATATATTTACTTTGTCATTAATTGTTTATTTTCAGAGTTTCCTCCAGACATACATACACAACTGCCCTTTATATATGTATAGATGATATTCATACAGGTATGGTGCATGCGATATTAAACAAATCATGGAACCAACAACTGTTGGAACATTTAGTGAGAAGGAAGATATTTAGTAGAGTTGCTACTCACCAGGAACCAATATTAACATTAATATATCCATCTATATATTAATAATTGTGATCATTAAAAGTATGACCGTTATCATTTGCACCACCCCTGGTTAAAAATGAGACTGTCCAAATCATCCAAGATGAAATGCAAAAATGTAAATCTTGATTATCTGGAGTTGCTTATGCCTAATCTTTATTTCTTATGAGTGCCGTAACATCAGCTAAATAATGGACATTCCGTTTTTATTGTAAAGAAAAGAAGGGAAGAAAAAGGACATGCTACACAGAAAAATATAAGAAATTGGTGAGAGGGAAGATATTCAGTAAAGTTGCCACTCACTAAGAGCCAATATTAGCATTAATATATCCATTTTATACTAATGCTAAACAAACGGAAAAAAAAGGATAAACCTTTACACATACAAGAACATTTTACCGTTAATATACATGATATACATATAGGTATGTTGCGTTTGATATTAAAAATTTTGGAAGCAGCACCCCACAAGAAAGCAGCTGTACGGCCACTTGCCCTTATCACATAAACATCTGAATGAAATGAACAAGACTTGCTGTGAACTGTTGGAGAAGCAAGGATGAACTCATTAGTGACATTCTCCTATGGAAACCAGTCCATGGACATGCCAGTGTGGGCTGTCCAGCAAAGATCTACATAGACTAGTTCTGCATGGATACTGGATACTGTGCAGATACTGAGAGGAATGAATGATAAGAATGGTTGGCGAGAGATTGTCATGGATATCTGTTCAACTTGCACAACATGATGATGATGATGAATATTAAAAGGAAAGAATACACTAGTATGTCCCATGGTAGGATTATACCCATATTGTTCTATGAACAGGCAGTATGTGGAAGTGGTACAAAATAGAAAAAGGCTTACTTGACAAGTGAGAGTAATATGGCCATGTGTCTTTACAGTTTCCTGACAGGGTCAAAGACAATGGCTCTTTTGTTCAAAGAACAGAAGCAAAAAGAGGTTGAGAATGGTTTTCTATGACTGTCATGTGACACATTACGAAGCCCCTAATGGATATGCCAATTCCCTAAAGGAGATAATTGTTTCTTGTATCCCTACTATACCATATTTTGCTGCATAAAATAGCCACTTCTTTTTTTAAATCCAACCCTAAGAATCATTTGTTTTGCATAAATAGTAAAGATAACTCCTTATATTACTATTACTTATGTATATGATAACTCATGTATATTTATAAGGACTCCAAAGTAACAGATGGTAGTCTTTGGTTTCCAAGCTTTCTTCAAGTATTGCTCTCCAGCCTTCTTCAGATATTTCTTGTCAGACTCGGGAGCCTTCTTGAACCCGGGAACCTTCTTAAAATTATCTCATGATGGCTTCCAATTACAAGAAGGTTCCCAAGTTTGAAAAGAAGGTTCCAGAGTTCAAAAAGAAGGTTCCCAAGTTCGAAAAGAAAGTTCCTGTGTTTGAAATGGCTCCCGAGTCCAACAAGAAATACCTGAAGAAGGCCAGATTGTACAGATAACAATAAATATGAGGACAACAGTCTGAATAATCCAAATAATTCCAAGTTTATTTCATTCTTTTAAGGGATAAAAACATCTTGTCCTAAAGGCTTCATTGCCATGACAACATAGACAGTTGTAATATTCTTCAAAATTTTCCTTAAAATTAAAAAATTGTTCCAAATCCTTATCTGCTTAAGTTCATATAGGGTTAAACATAATAATCTTAATAATAAATAATATTATGTCTTCATAAGTGGAAAGGTGAGAAGAAATGTAGTTGCAGAAGTTAACAATAAAAATATAGGTCAGCTACAGATGAGAGAAGCCATGTTTATAAAAGCATAGAAAAATCAAAAGTTTATCATTGGAAAATTTGTTATCATTTGTTGTGTTAAAAAGCCTCAGGAAAAATTAATCTAACTGAAAAGTTAATTCCTGGGCAAAAGTTCTTTTGAAAGATACAAAAGTAAATGGTTTAGAATTACAAAAGAAAATCTACTGATTAATGATAAGAATTCCTCTATTCCAAATTCAAAATTCCCTGAGAATAAATTGTTAATTACAATCGGATGAATAGAAAAAAATATTGATGCATTTGTTAGGTCAATTTTATTTTATTGAGTATCAATAAATGAATTCCTATTTTATTGGCATTTTAATCTTTTATTCTTTTAAACAATCACATTTTGTAGTTTTCTACACTTTTAAGAAGA
This sequence comes from Doryteuthis pealeii, assembly GCA_023376005.1. Lineage (NCBI taxonomy): Eukaryota > Metazoa > Mollusca > Cephalopoda > Myopsida > Loliginidae > Doryteuthis > Doryteuthis pealeii. The sequence continues at coordinate 40,803,458 of CM042144.1, forward strand.
AAAATGTCATATTTACCTATGATCATCTTAAAAAAATTTAAAAAAAGATGTCACATTCACCTATGATCATCTTTAAAAGAAAAAGAAAAAACCTCACATTTATCTAAGATTATCTTTAAAAAAAAGAAAAAAATCACATTTATCTAAGATCATCAGATGTATTACTGATCTGACACTGACATATGACAAGTACTTCCTTAATGAAATCTGTGGGGTTACCGATTTAGTCACCGATGATCTGACTATGTAACAGGTAGTACTGGGTTACATAGTACCAGCAGCACATTGAGCGACCTGACCCAGATTATCTGACTATAAAACAGATAGTACTGGGCTACATAGTACCAGTAGCACATTGAGCAACCTGACACTAATATTCAAAATGACTGTATGCTTTCCAGATAGATCTCATATGAGATCTGTTATCTCCCTATTAACTATCCTCTGCTGTAAGATACCAATATCTACTAAACAAACTGATTGCAGGATATCTGGTATCTTCTATTGAGTTTGTTTTCTCAGAGATTAATTCTTTTGACCTTGTTGTGGATCTGGTCTGATGGTGTCTGTTGAATATGAATGTCAAAATCAATGGGCATGACAAATAACTGCTACATCCTATCAAAAGATAGGCTCCCACTATCTCAACTCTGTATATAGAAGCAGACATATTTTACTAATCCTACACCTATCTATCAAAATGCTTCCTTAATGACATCTCACTGGCAAACAAATAACCACATGGCAAAGTGTATGTTCTATACATATGCAGTAATATCTCCTCTAAGCTGTATTAAGGTCACAGAACCAGTTCTTGACATATTCAAAATGGCTGTATAATTTTCAGACAGATCCCATAGGAGATAATATATCTCCCCATTAACTCTTGGTGGCTGTTGAGCAAAGAGCTTCCTCCACCTTTAAACAGGTCTTGTTTTTTGTTCTGCCGAATATCTAGAAACATTCCTCACTAGACAAAATCTGTGGGGCTACTGGTTTAGTTGCCGATGATCCAACTATGAAACAGGTAGTACTGGTTTACATAGTACCAGCAGCACTTTGAGTAACCTGACACTAATATTCAAAATGGCTGAATACTTTCCAGACAGATCTCATTTGAGATAAATTATCTCCCTATTAACTATCCTCTGCTGTAAAATACTGATATCTACTAAACAAACTCTGATTACAGTTTTTATTTAGTAATATAAAAAAAAAAAAAATCTGTTATTTTCAAATAGCTTTTATCAACCAAAAATAAAGTGAATTGGTCCCGAGAGCAATGAAAATTCAATTCAATTAGTCTGCTACTAAAATAACTTTCAATCTGTCACAATAAGAACTATTGAAAATGCTTTTGAGTTCTGTCCAAAGCTGGAGAAATATTAAAGAATCAAAGAATTTAACTATTTTTCAATAAAAGCATTCAGCTGACATTTTTCTTTCTTTCTGTTTCTCTTAAATCATTTGTCTCTCTCATGTCAAAATAAAAAACATTTCTAAAAATAAAAAAAGAAACAACCCGTAAATTCATATCATAAATAAAAATCTATTGATTATTGATGACCACATGTATCTCTTAAAATAACTGTTTTCATTTAAATATATCGGTCTGATTACAGCAATTGTGTATAAGGTTGGATATATAAGTCTGCTACTGCTGTTGCTGGATATAAGAGTTATTAGCTAAAATGTTTTCTATATTTTATCGATATAATGTTTGAATGAAGTGATTAATATCACTGAATTAAGAAATGCAAGTTATGATGACATTATATATATATATATATATATATATATATATATATATTGATATTGATAAATATAGTTTGCTGTATTCACAAATAAAGAGCACTCAGTATCTGTGAGAGAGCATATATATTTACCAACCCCTCTGCACAAATAGGATGTGATACAGCATCAATTTCTTAAGCGGGTTTAACAGGTTTAAATTCAAAGTTTTCCTTCTCTTAGACTGGTTACCAAGCCATGGTTAAAGATCCCAGTTTGTTCTATTTACCCTTAGCTGGAAGGAGAGTAGTTGGATGCATAACTTTCCCAAGAGTATTAGCACTTGGTGAAATACAAAGAACCTCATCCAGGATTTGAACTCGGGTTGACAAGTCCATTTCCTATGACTCTAACCATTACACCATGCACCTCCTGTGATAGAGAATATTAGGGTATTCAAAGGGTTTGTTGGGTCAGTAAAATGGTAATTCCAGGTGGACATGTTTCCAATAGGCTTATCTTCCCTTGCTGCGGTTGTTTGCCAATAAGTGGCAAGAGTATTTAGGCAGGAGGAATCTGAATTCCTTAACTCTCTTTCCAATCTGGCTCAACACTCTTTTTTTATAAAGTTCATGCAAAGTAACCCAAGTCAAACTTTTTTTAACATTTATTTTTCCAATACAGATATCATTGGAGAACAAGATAAGTGTTGGTCAATTCACCAAGCCTTGATAATTGTATTGGAAAAATAAGGTCTAAAAAATATTAGGCTTCTGGTTACCTTTAATTTTAAATTATCAAAATTGTTTCATAAGATATATGATTGGATTTTGTGGATACCAATCTCACAGTTCTGGTTAAAAGTATAGTAAAGGTAACCTGAAGCCAAACATTATTAAACCATATTTTTCAATCCAGGTATCTTTAGGTTACCCTTACCAAGCTTTTAACCTGGATTAATTATTATAACACTAAAATCAGGATAAAAATCTAATTAATTATCTGAATCTATTAATAATAGAAATTATCAATAATTCAGATAAATTGGTAAATTGTCCGGGTTTTGATACCTGTATTAGAAAATAAGGTCTAAAAAAGGTTAGGCTTTGGATTACCTTTATCATGCAAACAATCCCGTCAAAAGTATCAGATTTGAAGATTTTAATAAGGAAATTTTTAAAAAGATTGGACAATGCTATTTTCTGAATTTAATATATTTTTGTTACATTAAAACTTAAATACTTGCACCCTACGGAAGGTGCATATATTTGCTATTACATAAAATCTTATTTTGTTGTCATTATTGTAGTACCATTGTCAGTTAACAAAAGTGATGTGAGATCTGCAAGAAGAACGTGCCATGAATAAATCATGATTGGAAAATTATAATAAGGAATAAATAAGTAAACTCTTTAATATTCTTTTGAGGTTAACTTATACATGGAAATCTTTTAACTTGTTTTTAAAAACTGAGATGAACGCCTTAAGAGAAGATTAAGTTTTCAGGTGTAAAAAAAAAAAAAAAAAACATTGCTTTCAAATTCCAGCATTTCTTTTAAATGAAAATCAGCTGCATTGAAAAATTCTCATTTTTTTTCTCTGAAAAATTCAATACTTTATTTATGTAAACATAATTCTCTTCATTTACTTGTTTGCTTATTACAAATGAACTGCCAGGCTAATAGGTCATTCTTGATTAAAATGGGTATGTAATCTCTTTTCACCTTGTGGAGTGTTTTAATCGTATATCTATTTACCAACCCCTCCACATAAACAAGGTCAGTTTCTTAATCAGAGTTTTCCTCCTCCTAGACTGGTTGCTTAACTAAGGATAAAGAGTCCAGTCTACGCTACTATTTATCCATAGCTGGAGGGAGAATAGTTGGATTCATACCTTTCCCAAGGGTATTAGTGCTATATGATATTCATTTCCTACAAGGATAACCATTACACCATGAGTGTCTCTTTTTAACAGGTTTGAATTACGTGTTTTCCTTCTCCTAGACCAGTTGCCTTACCAAGGTTAAAGAGCCCAATTTACCCTACTATTTATTCATACCTGGAGGGAGAAGAGTTGGATGCTTACCTTTCCAAAGAGTATTAGTACTATGTGAAATGCAAACAACTTCATCCAGTATTTGCCAAGTCCATTTCCTATGATGATAACAATTTGTCCATGGTATATGTTGATTGCTGCATTTATAATGACTTTGATATATGTTATTCCATGCAGAAAATAGAATTGGCAACCAGAGTTCTAATCCTGGATGAGGCTGTTTGCATTTCTTATAATGCTAATACCCTTGGGAACAGTATGGATCCAATCACCCCCACCCCGGCTATGAGTAAAGAATAGGGTAGACTGAACTATTTAACCATGGCTATGTAACCAGTCTAGGAGAAGGCAAATTCTGAATTAAAACTCTTAAAAAATTGATCTTGTGTCACATCCTACTTGTGCAGAATGGTTGATATATATATATATATATATATATATGTATATGCCATTTTTAGTACAAGCATTAAATGCTTGAATCTACTGTTACAATCACTTCAAGCTTTGGTGTCCCCTCATGTTGTTATGGTTAGCAAGCTAGTCTCACATGTCAATTATCACTAAATAGTGATGTTTATCTTTGATGCATGCCCCATATGTGTGACCTTGTATCATATCCTATCCGTGACAGATAGGTTGAGTAAATACCTACTTGAAGCAAATGATAACAGAGTTAGAAGGATCTTTTTTTTTCTTTTTTTTTCTAAAAATGTTTACATAAATGATTAATTTTGACCATCATTTTTCTTTCATCTTAATCTCATCTTTATTTTTATTCACTCGGTTTATCAGTCTACAACCAGGAAGAACACAGATCAGAATTTTTTTTTTTTAAAAAGAGCCAAAACAAATAATGTCTCAGTTATATTCAAACTCACTTCACCTTAACCAAAACAAGCTTATCATTTATTATTTCCGATCAATGCTGTTTCTCATTTTTCTAAATTAACAAACCAGCTGAGTTGGGATTTAAAAAAAACCCAACAACAACAAAAAATAAATAAGGATATGAATATTAAGATGAAAAAAAAATTCCACTAAAAATGAATAATTACAGAATTTTTTCCTTAGCATGATAGTAATTTAGGATTTTGTAATTGGTTTATTGACATATTTGAAATGCTTGTGTACCACAAAAAAAGTGTGGGGGGTGTAATTCTTTGAATAAAGAATTGTTTGTTTTTTAAATAAATATGAACATGCAAGGGAATAACTATCTTTTGAATGTTAGATGATATCTGAATGATTGCTCATTGAACGTGCTTCAAAGTAAAAGGCCAATAGGATTAATCTATTAATATTGGCAGTTAAAATAGTCATTTATTATGCTTAACTTTGCCATCACAAAGACATAAATATGGAGCACCCAGTATGGGTTAAATTCACTACAATATATGTTCCCATTAATGATAATTGAGAAGATTAAGAACTAAATGAGCACTGATTGATTTAAATAGCATATCAACCCATCCAGGGTTATTTTATACTAAAAGAAGTTACAAGTTTGTTTTATTTGTAATATTGAAATTGTGAATTATGGAATATATTTTGGTAATTTAGATCTTATGTCATCCCAGCATCCTGCCTTAATTTACAGTTTTAGTGAGCCAGCATCAGGCGAATTTTAAATATTTTCCAAGTTATGTTTTTGTCACTTTTTTGTCGGTAAATTAATGGATATTTTAAATGCCTCCCCCCAGATTTTTATTGGCAGATCAATGTAAATATCTTACAAGCTCACTTTTAAGAAAGTGTGAGAGAGAGTTAAATCAAGATTATTCTACTTTTTACATTTTGAACTATTTGTAATAGCTCTTAAGTAAACATATCAAACATTGTAATAATTGAATTATCAAACTGGTCCTGCTAGTATCAGTATTAATATACATTAAACACAATGGAAGGAAATACAAGATAAATTCACTTACATTTACAAGAAAATGTAATATCTTATAAACATGACATACATATAAGTAGTATTAAGAGAAAAGAATATACAAATGTGTCCCAATAGCTAGAACTATACATATATTGTTCCAAGAATAAGGAGTATATGGAAGAGGTACAAAATAGAAAAGTGATAAATTTAACAGGTGGGAGAAATATAGTCATGTGGCTTTACCATTCTTTGTCAAGGGTCAGAGACAACATCACTACTGTTCAAAGAACAGAGGTCAAAAAGGAGGGTTTTCTGTCATGCAAATTAACCAAGGGGAATAATAATTTATTGTATCCCTACAAGATAATATATCAAGACAAAACATTGAAATTGTCTTTTACTGTATTCAGAGTTAGAATATTTTTCTTATCGTTACATCTGACAAGTGTAAGAATAATTAACAATGACAGGTGAGATTTATTCATTTTAGCAAGCATCGAGTTCCCATGATATATATATATATATATATATATATATATATATATATATATATATAATACATACATATATATATATATATACATACATACATACACACACACATACATCCTCCAGGGAATATTTGTGAATGCCAGACATATAAAAAGTGATATAGACATGGTCACAAAAATATGAAAAAATAGATAGGTATATACATAGATATCAAAGAGACTAAGATATATAGATATTGAAGGGACTAGGATAGATATATAGATATTAAAGGGACTAGGATAGATGGATAGATATTAAAGGGACTAGGATAGATAGATAGATATTAAAGGGATAGGATAGATAGATAGATATTAAAGGACTAGGATAGATAGATAGATATTAAGGGATGAGGATAGATAGATAGATATTAAAGGGATGAGGATAGATATATAGATATTAATGGACGAGGATAGATAGATATTGAAGAGATGAGGATAGATATAAAGATATTGAAGTGATTAGAATTGAGAGATACTGAAGAAACTAGGATAGACATATTGGAGTCAGATAAATATGAGAAAAGTTTGACAAATACATAAATCTAACTGATACAGTTATATAAAGAAAGAAAAATATATTAGATGCACATGCACTTTACATAAATTATAATTCTTGTCTTCCTTGCAGTCTAAAGTTTGTTTTTCATAATAGATAATTTATTTTATAAAAACACTAGAACACCAGAGAAACATGATATTTTTCTAAATTATCATTTTATTTCTCTGATGTCAATATGATTTTCCAAACCCTCATCTTCTTTGGTCAAGGAGAATAAAAATTGAATCCAAATCCCCCTACCACAGTAGAGTGGGAAAAATCAGCCAATAATGGGTTCAACCTCATTTTGGCAAATTATATAGTGACACTAATACCATCATCGATGTTATGGAGGGAAGAGACCAGCTGTTTGGGAAAATGTCAGTGTGACGGCCGCCCAAGCAAGGAAATGAGTGATGACAGAGTCGACTGGTGAAGATGCTTTTATTTAGGTAAATACGGGAGTTGTCACCTATCCTCCTGTTTCGCAACTGATCTTCAACATGAAACTACAATAGAATACAAAGGGCTATGTAGTTTCTCTAATATACAACTAATAAAATTGAAAAAGAGGAGGAAAAGTTCCAAGCACATATTTACCTTCTTGTCGCCTCAAATCCTGCTGCTAAAAGAATTCAAAACCAGCGCCATGCAAACATGTGACTTTTACCGGTGTCAAACGGTGCCTGTACCCACGCAATAGGATGGCCGAACAAAACAAGGGAGATAATTATCTTGCATTTACAGTCAGTCCTCCATGCAACCTCATGCCTGGTCTATTCTGAGATCTATAGTCTTGCATGTTGAATAATGAATGTTAAAGTATCTATTTAGATATTGGTATAGACCTCACTACCCATTAGAAATGGACTATTCCAAAGATTTCCATCTTAAATAGAGCAGATTTTTGGCCACAGATTATTCAAAATAGATAACTATTTCAACCACTCAGCAAACAGTGATCCCAGCAATTGGTGTTTAAGTCCAGGTAAAAAAAGCTTGGATTTTGTATGCTGATTTTACAGGTCAGCCTGTCTTATATACTATTATTTCTGTTATTCATTAATTCCTCACTGAATGCTTCATGCTGTTGATGTTCACTGTAAAGAATTACCATTACAAATGGAGATAAACTCAAAGATCTTCGTTTTTCAGAAGATTTGAAGTCAAAATTTCTTGTTTGCCATTTCCTGACTTCTAGAATAACTTTCATCTGGACAATTCCCCAACCTTATTCTCCATACCAAACAAATAGTGAGTGTATTTGGCACTATATACCGCTGTGAACAATTGTACTTCAGCCCTATCATTTGGTGCCTTTTGGAGATGCTATCATAGTCAAAATCCCTGGACCAGACTCACAATATATGTGTAATTTTTTTAATTTATATATTTACCAACCCCTCTGCACAAGTAGGGTTTGAAACAAGGACAATTTCTAAAGTTGAATTTAACAGTTTTCCTTTTCCTAGACTAGTTGCCTATCTGCCCTACTATTTACCTATAGCTAAGGGGGAATTGATAGATGCATACTTTTCTCAAGGGTATTAGTGTTATGTGAAATGCAACCAGCCTCATCAAGGATTTGAACTTGGGTCACTGATTCCATTTCCTATGATGATAACCATTACACTACATATCTTCAGGTTTTTTATTTATTCATGCATGCAGCCTAAATACAAGAAAAGAATAAAATAACAGTTATTTCCTCTTGTTAATGGATTTCTTTTATGATTTATCCCTGAGATATTTGTTCATATTCCTTAAGGTAATACCAAACAATTAGAAATCAATAATACTAAGCACATATTTATTAAAATTAAACATTTAATATCAATATGCAAATTAGCTTTCCCATTCACAATGTAAACTGCTATTTTGTTGTATATATAAATGCAATTGCATGTTTTTAATATGTAGATATAGTCAACAGTAGTGATAATGTAATACAATTTTATTAATAATTAAGGTTTAAATAAAAAATAAAATCATGGAGAATGTGACGTAAATAATTAAGGAAATTGTAACTTGAGTAGTGATATAGTTTCAATTACAGACAGACAAACACACTATGTCTGGCACAAGTCCAGATTATAATCAGGCCCGTCAGCTGGGGTTTTAGAATACACCGGCTGCACCTCTGCAGAAAGGTAAGATCCCCAGAGCCACCTGTTAGCCGTAGTTGGCAGTCCATGATGCTTATAGATGGAACCCTGGGGAAAATGAAAAGATACTACACTTTCATCCCAACCTGAAATCCAAGGAGTTACTTTAAAATCAGTGTTAATAACAAGAAATAATATTGTTATGTTTGACCACCTTCTCTACAACTCTAAATTTCCTCACATAAATTACAAAGAAGTCTCCATTCTTCATGCATAATATTTTAAATGTAGAAGGACATATCTAATAAGTAGAGAAAGAAAGACAGCAGAATGAGGCATCTTGGGAATGATAGAAGATATTACAACAGTTTGTATAGCTAATATTTGTTTGTCAAACATGTGCAAACAGTAGCTTCTCAGTATTGATTTTTATTAAGAGGTAGCCACTGGATGTTTATAGATAAGATGAATTCTGTGCAGGCATAACAAGAACGCTTTTAATTTTTCAATGGATTTAGCCAAGAACTTTAGTTTCCAAGATTCACAATTCATCATTTTATGACTCTAATCTATTTCATGAATTATTCCCATAGACAAAAATATAAACATAGGAACTGGAAAGAGAGGAAAAAAAAACACAAATTTCTTGAGTGCTTCTCTTATTGTTGAAATACAATCTACACAAATCCATGGGCTTGGCATCATTCTTGATTCTTTTCATTGATAAATGTCTGCAGGAAGATTTGTAGCTCTTTTAAATGAAGATCGAATGAATAAATTTTAACAATAGGCTTGGTTTGTGCTTGAAACTACTTGCATATTTCCTACCAGTGCCAGTGGTTGGTATTCAAATGGACGGTAAAAACCAATTTCAAGGCAAGTAGGACCTCACTACTTGGAAGACTATTGCAACACAATCTTTCTAGTAATATACAGACATAAATATACGTGTGTAATATATATTTTTATTTCTAAACTTCGACAGTATAAAAAAAACACTCCCGGCTTTATAGTTTGAAATTACACAATGCAAAATTTTGCCTGGAGAAAAAAAATATTTAAAAAAAAGAAAAGGCCAAATCATCTCACCTACAGAAAAAAAAAATCAGATGGTACTATGAAAATGGCCAAAGAGAAAAATACTGTGAGAGTTGCCTAAGTTAAATATACTAAAGTGCTCAATATAAAAGTAGAGCTAATAAAAAGTCAGAATTATCCTGATGATCCGTTAGGAGAAACCTAGGTAGATATTCTCTGATTCATTAGGCTTATTTTATTATTATTTGTGTTTTATGTATATATATACATATATATATTGTGTATTTTGGCAGCAAGTTATTGTCTAGGTAGGTATTATTAAAGACCATGGAATATGTCTTCTTTATTATCTTTATCTTTAGTTTTTCTAGTCTTCTAATGGTTTTTTCATATATCAGGATCCAGCTGGTAAAGGAACTGTCCCATACTTTTTACCCTAGCGCTTGGGTTAAAAGTATGGGATAGTTCCTACCAACTCACTCTGGTATTCTCTGAACAGACTCAGCTTGTAATACAACTGAACACTGGGGTCTGTGTGTTCCATACATCTGGCCTTGTGCTAAACTAAGCTTAGTAGGATTTAGTTGGATACACAGATCTTGGTTTGGTTTGTTTTGTTTTATAGCATATCAACCTCTGTGGGTCATTTAATGCCAATAAAGTGTGGAAATAAAGTAATTCTTAAATAGATACTCAATTTTTTTATAAATAGATTTTTCTATTTAACCCATAGATGGGACCCTAACAGGTACTACCACTCCAGGTCAGAGTGGATCAGGGAGCAATGGTGATGAAGAGGTGCTCCACATTCTCCAGACCTCCAGAACTGGAACTTCACCATCAGATAGAATTGAACGTCATTCCCAGGACATGTAGACCTTCAGCCACCGCCTTCTAACACCCATATGATAAAAAGGCTGGGGTTGCCATAAGGGTAATAGGGTTGGGAAAATCATATAGGTACTAGGGCTTGATGTAACCAACCGATTGATCAGAAGGGGCTTCTCGGACTGCCCGTCTAGCCCAAGAAAGGCCCAAAGTTGGGTATTGCAAGTCATGGACTGCTCAACCACCTGGGTTCTACCCTTAAGCATCACGGGTTGCCACCCAAAGCCAACAGGTGGCCCCATTGGGGGAGTCTTACCCCCTCTGCAGAGGTGCAGTCAGTGCATTCTAACACACCAGCCGACAGGGCGGGCAGATCTTGATTTTACAATATGGTTAGTACAAACACTGAATGCCTCACATTTTTATCCTTGTGCCAGATGTAGCTAGTCTAATTGACCATTGTATATTTTTAGTTCTCTTTTATTACGTTGAATTGGTGCCTCCCTGAATGGTAATAATTAAGGAGCTATCCTAGCGGACTTTTATTGTGAAATGAGCTTGATTCTCACTGAGAGCCCTATAATAGAAAATAGTAAATAGCTGTTTGGTTTAGCTCAGTCAGTCGAGTCTCTGGCTGGGAACCTTAATGTTCCTTGTTCAATACCATCTCTTGCCAACTCAGCATATGAGTATCACAGGGATATGTGCAGTAAAGTGAAGAGCTGATGTAGGTGTGGTGCTCCGCCTCAGATGCTAAGAAACAATCTTCTTTTGTCTAGCACTAGGGAAATGGGGATAGACTCCCTCGCTGCATGGTTGATACCGACTTTAGGCCACCCCGACGACTTTATTTTTACTTATATATTAGTTGTGCATTTTTATAATCGATTACAACAAATTTGTTTATGGCCATAGCATGTTGATAACATCAGTTCCCTGTTGATTAACTGAAGTTCATGAATGTTTAATGACCACTTGGGAATGTGCTGTACACAACTCAGCATCTTTGTGTAGTTGGTGCTAACATTTAAATTTTGGGGTTACTTTAAATCTTCTTGTATACAGTGTGTCTGAAAATAGGAGGATCTCTCTTTTCTCTTGTTTGATTAGTTTTGTTCATTTGTTTAATGGAATATCAACACTTTATTTCTTTTCATCTAATGATATAAGAATATATAATACCTAAAGAAATAAATAATATATATACAACTTAATGATATGAAAACCTAATGATATAAAAATTATTTCAGGATCAGTGGGTAAGAGGTTATACTTTTCAGGTAAAGAAATATCATTCACTGGAAAGGAAAAGGCATTTAGATATTAATCATAGAATTTTGAGTTCTTTCTGCTGTTAGAATTTGAGATTATTTGAACAAAAATTAGTAAAGTTATTAGATCAGAAAATAATTTTTTCAAACACTCCTATCTCAAATGATAGATTTTTTTAAATCACTCTCTCTTTACTCAGGATTTAATAAGTTAAAAATAAATCTCTTATCTATAACTACATATACATTGATGACAATTCTTTTTCTATATATTTTATTATCTTTTATTCTTGTCTTAAAATTGTTTATCATTATTCTTATTTGTATTTTTTTTATTCAATCTGTCTTATTTGATTTTTATTATGTTTTATATTTTATTAATTTGTTTTATTTTTTAATCATTTTTGATTAATTTTTAAAAATATATCATTGATTTATATCCTTATATTTTTATTTAGCTTTACTTATGGAAAATGAGGGATAAATGGTTTTAACGCCCCTCAGACAGAAATAGGGTGTAGATTCTATTGATTTTGGTCTTAGCTAGTCTCCACCAATTTCCCCTTATAAATGAATGTGCACTCGATCATTGTACAAACAGACAGACACACATACAGATTATATGGTATTAAGTAACTACTCTTATTTAATAATAATCATTTGTTGCATACAGTTATATTGTTTCAAGTATTTTTATTTAATACTGATAATCATCAAACAGATCTATTTCCCCCATAGATAGGAAACTAACAGGTATTACCATTTTGAGTCATAGTGAACCTGAAAGTAATAGCAATAAAGGGGTACTCCACACTCTCCAGAGGTCCAGAACTAAAGCTTCACCATTAGATGCAGTTTAGTGTCTCATCCTAGTTGGTTGGATTTCACGGCATGTCAACTCTTGTTGGGATATTTTATGCTGAAGATATTGTTTTATTCATTCTTGTTGGGTATTTTTTCAAACTCACTTTTTTTTAAACACATCTTTTAATACTCATTTTTTGTAATCTTTTAAACCCATATAGGACCCTAACAGATACTACCACTCCAAGTAAGGGTGGACCTGGGAGTAATGGTGATAAATGGGTGCTCTACATTCTCTAAAATTCAAGAATTGGGACTTCACCACTTGATGCAGTTTAACGTCATACTCAGGACACTAAGACCCTCAGTCACTACCTTCTAGCACATATGATTAAAAGGTTTGGGGGCTTTGCTATAAGGGCAATAGGGTTGGGACAATTATATAGGTGCTAGGGCTCAACATGACCAACCAGCTTCTCTGACTGCCCGTCTAGCCTAAGTAAGGACCAAAGTGGAGTGTTGCATGACTGCTCAGCCATCACAGGTTGCCACCTATAGCCAACAGGTGGCCCCATTGGGGAATTTTACCCTTCTACAGAGGTGTAGTTGGTGTATTCTACAGCCCCAAACAACAGGGCAGTGTGGAGCTGGTCCAATGATATCTTGAATATGAATGGCAAAATTACTGGACATGAAAAATGATTGCTACATCTAATCAATGAAAAGCTCTGCTTCTCTTGACTCCACGTATAGAAACAGATATTTTACTGATCCTACACTATATATATATATATATATATATATATATATATATATATATCACAAGTGCTTCCTTAATGACATCTCACTGGCAAACAAATAATCACAGCACATTCTACAGCCCCACCCAACAGGGCAGTGTCCAATTCTGGATATTCAAGGATAAAAACAAAAAGAATGAGGATACTAGGCTGAATAATTATGACTCATGCCTGAATTTTAGATAATATTTAAAACTGAACAGCAAATGTGGACCCAAATCCTGTAAATAAGTAAACACTTGTGACAGGCACATGAGAAGACTTCTAAAGAACCTAGTGTGAATGGCACAACTAGCAGGACCTGTGGATATACCACAGTATGATAATTCAAATATTATAATGTTTGATTTGTTTACTTAAGAGCTATTGCTTGATACTTCAATATGTAAAAAGTATAATAATCATGATTTGATTCTCTCACTCTTTTTCATTATGTTGGATTGAAACAGATTAGCATTATCGGTTCCACACGCTCATCCACCTCTCTATATCTCTTCCTATTTTTGTTCTTTCTTTTTTTTCTTATATTCTGAGTAGCATGTCTTTCCTTGTCTTTATAAAAAAAATGGAATGGTTCATTATTTAGCTGAGGTGATGCCACTCATAAGAAATAAATAAATCTGGTATAAATTGACAGTTATGAAGCACAATTAAAAGACAAATAATTTTAGGAAATTTCACATTTTTGTAAATGTATCACACTGTTTGTAGTCAGTGAACTTGCTGCAATACAAAACTAATATTTACTTTTCTTGAAGGCAAAAATGACAACACAATACACAACTTGAATTACAAATCTGAGTTAAATTAACCAAACAACCAACTAGAATTGTCAGCTGAGTAATATCTTGCTAAAAAGAGAGTGAGGGTTTATCAGAAATCTGATAGTGAATTATCTCCCCCTGCCGCAAGAGGGCGAATCGCCAACAGGATGTTGGGGCCAGAATCAAACCCCCGTACTTGTCTACAGGCTGTCAACTTGGACGGAGGCGTTTTTTCACAACATACTTCCTGAAGGTTGTTTTGACAGCAAACTTACCAGAAGGCTGAGGCCCAAATAGTCTACTTGAAAAGGGCCCCATCCACCATCATTTAAAGGAACAGTTACCTGGGTGAGAAGCTTCTAAAATAGCATCCCCTACTTCTCTTATCACGGAGCACTCACTGAGGGTAGTCGCAGAAATAGCAATCCCTAGACTTTACTTATCACAGAAGAGTTACCAGGGAAGGACGTGAAAACAAGCGTCTCTACAGAACTCTACCACCAGCCAACTTTCTAGGCATTGTATCAGCATACTTAAGAAGGCTGTCACAATAGCATACTACATAGACTGAAGAAACGACCAGACGAAGCGTCTTATCAACATTTCCTAGCAGCGACCAGAATACCCCTGTTATCACCTCTTCTACAATGGACAGTATTTAACCTAACAGAAAAGTCTTGTAGCAAATACCATTAAAATTTGCAAGAACATTTCTGTACCTTCTGTTAATACAAGTGTCTGCATCTTATATTGTATTTGTTTCTTTCTTTCGTCCGAAATTGTAACTACGGGGAATAAGAGCTCCAACGAATCCTCGTAAATACTCTTAGGTTGAAAAAGGTAAAGAAAAAAAAAGTGAGTGATTTTAATGGCGTTCCAACCCACCTAGGGTTATTTTATACCTAGAGATTACAGAATCTCATTCATTGTACGTTTATATATTCGTGTGATTGTTTTTAAAAATTAGTCTAGATGGGAGCCGCACAAGAATGCCGCATGCAATCTTGAACAAATTATAGAAACAACACCCCACGAGGAAGCAGCTGTACGGCCACTTGCCCCCTATCACACAAACCATATGAGACACTGCTGGAGAAGCAGGGACAAAATCCTAAGCAACGTCCTCCTGTGGAAACCGGCACATGGACATGCCAGCAAGGACCTACATTGACCAACTTTGCACAGATACTGGATGCTGCACAAAGGAGCCCCTGAGGACAATGAATGATAGGGACAGTTAGTGAGAGATTGTCATGGATATCTATGCTAATTGAGCAACATGATGATGAGGTGAAAATAATCTTTAGTAAACAGTTGTAGCTTCAAGTATGCATTATTAATACAAATGACTCAGCTATATGGTATCATTTATTCCTATCTAATACAAAGAATTATATGATTTCTAATAATCATTGCTATTTAATAATAGTCATTTTTGTGCACACAGTTATACGGTTTCAAGTAACTAATAATAATTCTTAGTAAACAATTTAAGCTTAAAGCAACTATTCCTAATACAAAGGATTTACAGTTATATGATTTCAACTATTCCTATCTAACAGAAATAATTCTTTAACAGATCTATTTCACTCATAGATGAAATTCTAGCAGGTACTACCACTCTGTGTCAGAGCAGTTCTGGGTGCAATGGCAATGAATGGATAGTCCAGTCTCACCACCAGATGCAGGACACTCCTTTGGATGGGGTATCTAATCCCTTTGCAAGAGATACAGCCCGCATATTCTAATCCCTACCAACAAGAAATAGAATAAAGCTAACAATAAGATATTAATATTAGTATTTAGTTCAGTTGGCAGAGCACTCACCTAGGGATCACAAGGTTCCATGTTCAATACCAGCCCCCACCAACTTAGCACATAAGTAGCACAGGCTTGGGTAATCTGATCTGTGTGTTAAAGAATCTGGGAGCTGACGGTTGGTATCACACTCCACCTCAGCACAAAAAAAAATCTACCTGGTCTAGCGCTAGTGAAAAGAGGATACACTTCCTTGCTTTTTGATTGATACCAACAAGAGTCCACTCCCCAGACTTTACTTTTTTTTACTACTACAATAAAAATTTTGTTCACTTCTCCATTGAAAAAGGATAAGAGAAATTTATTTTCATTTTGTTTTTTTTTTTGGTCATATATATATATATATATATATATATATATATATATATATATATAAACAAGCCCCCTTCAAATAAGCTATTTGCCTACTTTCTTACAGCTTTTCTTATCGAAAGAAAAGCTATCCTAAAACAGATATCATTAAACTGGACAGAAAGGTACCCAAGAGCAAAGTTTGACTTTATAGTGACAAAAGGTTTTTCACAGAAAATTACAAGTCACTTTCGACGTAATATCTTGAGCCAGATTTTTAATAAGACAAAATGGTGCTCCAAAAGTAATGTCTACTATTTATTTCAATAGAAAACCACTACAGATCAAAGGAGCATAAAAACACTGTTAGATAGAGCAAGTTTTCAGCTATGTATATTTACATTTTAGGTTATTTGATACCAAAATTTGATTCATTTGTAAATGTTTTCTTGTAATCCTAACTATATTTTCAATGATCAATTTCATTTTTGAATTTACATTTACATTCAATCTTTATCAGAAAAATTATAGTTAAATTATCTGCCCCTGACACCAGAGAGTGAATCACCAATATACAATATTGGTGCCGAAATTAAACCCCTTGATGAAAGTTATTTATTGTGGGGCTTTTCAACCAACAAGACACGGTTTTCAAGCGCTCCATTTACCTTGTCAACTAGCGAGTGGTTTCATCCAGCGCTACCTTTACCTTCACCTCACCCTCAGCAAGATAAGTCTGGCTAGCAAATGCTACAAATTTGTAACCCTTTTTGTAGCTTTTGAATATATGTTTCTTTATCTTCAATTGTTGTTCTTGTCTTCTTTCATCCGAAAGATTTTAGAGTCCAAAAACTTATCTATAATCATTTGTTTGTATGTGGTTATATATCAAGTATTCCTATCTAATACAAATAATTTGCATACAGGTTAAACGGTTTCAAGTATTCCTATTTAACATTAATAATTCTATTTTATAATCATCATTTATTCTCATAGAGTTATATAATTTCACAGATTCCTAATACTAATAATTTTCAAACAGATCAATTTTACCCATAGATGGAATAGATTCAACTAGTCCAGATCAGTTGACCTGGGAGTAATGACAATGAAGGCGTACTCCACACTCCCAAAAGCTCCAGAACTGTAGCCTCACAAACGGATGTAGTTTCATTTCCTGTATAGGATACGTAGGATTTTAATGTTACTGTTTTATGTTTGCATCTATATTTTGCCTGTAAAGATATTTGATAAATTACTTCATCAAATATTGTATATACATTGCAAGATTGCAACAAGATTAGAGTAATAGTAATGTTACTTATATTTTATTTTTTCTAATTCAATTTTAGCTGTTAAACTCAATATCAAATCATTTCAATTTTTAAAAAATTATATTAATTGTATCTAAAAAAAATTAACTAAATTACAAAACTGACTTTTAAAAACTCATCAGTTTAAGTGAAGTTAAATATTTTTAAAAGATTTTTGTTCATTTTAGAATTTTACTTTGTTTTTTTTGGGGGGAGTGGCCATTTTTTTAATTTTCCTAAAAGTTAAGTGTATGATGAGTGTTCAGTAATATTTTGTATCAGAACATTTTATCCTTTCATTTCAGTTCTGAATTCTGGTTCCACATGCAGTTGCTACAATATCTGGTGTAAAAATGCTTTGCCAAGTTAGGGACTGACTTATGAAAAGATCAACATATGTTTAGGATTTACTCCACTATTATGAGCAAGATGTAAGATAAGGTCAACGTGTGCCGACAAACAACTCCCTCATTTATTATTTGTTTTTCCAGATCAATATGTAAAAAGTATAATAATCTTGAATTAACTCTCACTCAATTTTTTTTCCCTTTCTTTCCTTCTTTTCATCTTTTCATTATGTTCGATTGAAACTGATTAGCATTATTGCTTCCATGTGCTCACCCCCTCTCTCTTTCTTTGCTTTACTCTCTTTCTTTCTTTCTTATTATATTTTTCTGGTTAGCATGTCAATTTTCTTACCTTTTTTTTTCTTTATAATAAAAATGGAATGGTCCAGTATTAACTATTAACCAGTATTAACTGAGGTGATGACCCTCATAAGAAATAAGAATTTTATTTAACCAAATAACCAAGACTTACATTTTTGCATTTCATCTTGGACAATTTAGGCATTCTTATTTTTAAGCAGAGTGTATTGTAGAATGATAACTGTCGGAAGATTAAGGCTTACTTTGTTTTATGGCATATCAACCGCAGTGGATAATTTAATGCCAACAAAATTGTGAAATAAATCCATTCTTAATGGATACTCAATTTTTTTTGTAAACACATTTTTCTATTCAACCCATAGATGGGACACTCAGCCACCACCTTCTAGCACCCATATGATAAAAAGGGTTGGGGCTTGCCATAAGGGCAATAGGATTGGGGCAATCATATAGATGCTGGGTCTTGATGTGACCAGCTAATTGATCGGAGGGGATCTCTCTAACTACCCATCTAGCCTAAGTAAGGGCCAAAGTGGAGTGTTGCATCTCATGGACTGCTCAGTCACTTGGGTTCAATCCTTAAGCATCATGGGTCGCATTCTACAGCCAAAAGGTAGCCCCATCTGGGGGAGTCTTACCCCTCTGCAGAGGTGCAGTCAGTGTATTCTAACACCCCACTGATAGGGCTGCAGAAGATTAAGGAACACCAGTAATAATATATAGATGTGCAAAAAAGTCTCTCGTTTGCTCATATCTTTTGTGCATGCATATTCTTATAAGTGTTTCATGATATCTGTTTAAATATGCTTTGACATATAAATACATGTTTACATGCATATATTTATTCTTATGCATGCATATAACTCTGTATGATATACTACTCAAAAGTTTGGAGAACCTGAGGTATAAAATGGCTTCTCTCTCCCTCCCCCTTCCCCTACTAAAAAAGAAAGAAAATATTGACAGAAAATGCAGTTCTTTATTTTCTGGTGGAATGACTTTAAGAGATGTATGAAATGTCCAACAAGACATGGGAAATGCTGTGTAACTTGACAGATGAACAGATAGCTCAATCTGTTCAAATTTCCAAAACTTTGGATTTGCAAGTTATATATATATATATATATATATGTACAACACTCTTACTGATTATGATTATTATCACAAGTATGTCTACATCTACATATACCATCACTTCCATAAATATTATAACATTAAAATTTGCCCACACAATTCTTCTTTACCATTCCTGTCACTTGATTTGGTTGTGGGGTTACTACAACTTTTCATAGTATGTCTTGAGCAGAAATTCCTTGGCAGACCTTATTCTTTTCAAGGCATGACCACAGCCAAATTCCCCCATCTTGGGGATTCATCTTGATCATGGTTTGGTTTGATTTCTTTCTTTAATGGTACATAGCATGTTTTAGCCTGGCAGAGGCTATCCTTCTCCAGGAATGACCACAACCAAATTCCTCCATCATGGTTACTTATCTTAATCATGGTTTGGTTTGGTTTCTTTGTTTAATGGTATATCAATATTTATGGGTTATTCAATGCCAAAACCATCCTTGTAGAAGAATAGTAGTGGTACTATTTAACCAATAGCTGAGATCTAATCATGAGTACATGGTTGTTTCAACATCTTCCACCTTGGTTTATGCAGTCATCAGGGAAATCATACATCCAGTGATGCTGCATTAATATTACCATACACCATAATACTGGAATACATGGTACCAATAATAAAATAAAGCTCTAATCTGACTTCAGTCAGTTCATGGGGTCTTCCCTTCCACCATGCACTAAAATATTCACCAGTATCTTCATTCTCTTAGATTTTAAATTGAGTGGTTCTCAACTGGGGGCTATATGCCCTCCAGGGACCATATAATATTATGGATAGAGGCGCATGGTCTAATGGTTAGAATCATAGGAGGTGGACTCGTCAACCCGAGTTCAATTCCTGGACGAAGCTGTTTGCATTTCACATGGAGCTAATACCCTTGGGAAAGGTATAAATCCAATTCTCCCTCCAGCTATGGACAAATAGCAGGGCAGACTGGGCTCTTTAACCATGGCTAGGTAACTAGTCTAGGAGAAGGAAAACTCTAAATTCAAACCTGTTAAACTCTGCTTAAGAAATTGACCTTGTGCCACATCCTGCTCATGCAGAGGGGTTGTTAAATATATATAACATTATTTTTGGTCCAGACAAGCAAAAAATATTTAATTATAAAAATACAATATGACTTTTAAACATAGAATGGCTTTGTGGGGTCCACCAGAGTAAAATAGGAACTAAAGGGATCCATAGGTAAAAAAAAAAAGTTGAGAACTACTGGTGTAGAGGCTAATGATACACTTTTGGACTAATACCATTGGGAAAGGTGGGAACCCCTTCATCTACCAAGTATGGGTTAAATAGTACATCTACTGTTCTTCTACTAGAATGCCTTTGTTATTAAACAAAAGGAACCAACAACCAAACTCTACATGGAAATGGAAACAAAGAATTTGTTACTCCCTTTCCCATATCCTTAGGAACCCATCTGACATGAACAGTGCCTTACTGATTAGGTCACAGAGATCCATTTGCAGGAAAAATCTATATTGATGTAGGAAGCATGTGGTGTAATGGTTAAAGTCATGGGAAATGGACTTGTCACTCCAAGTTCAAATCCTGGACGTGGTAATTGCATTTCACTTAGCACTAATACCCTTTGGGAAACGTATGAATCCTACTCTCCCTCCAGCTATGAGTAAATAGTAGGGCAGACTGGGTTCTTTAACCTTGGTTAGGCATCCAGTCTAGGAGAAGGAAAACTCTGAATTCAAACCTTTTGAACTCCGCTTAAGAAGTTGACCTTGTGTAATATATATTGATGTAGGTGTATTAATTTTATCTGATTTTACTATAGTGCTTGTCTACTTTCTAATTGGAGCAGTTCTAGTAAACTTTAAGATGGAGGGTGGGTGCAATGCATAGTGGAAAATGTGATGGACTGTAACATCATATTTGTTTTCAATCACAAAATTATTATTAATAATCTTGTGGGATAATCCGCATGTCATAGTGGTTAACATAATGGACTGTGACATCATAGTAAGCAAGTTCAAACCCCAGTCCTGCTATTACATTCACTTTTGGATAAATACCCTTGGGAAAGGTATGAATGCCCTGATCTCCCTACTGTTCTTCAACAAGAATTGTTTTGGCATTAAATAACCCACAAAGGTTCATTTGCCAGTAAACAAAGAAATCAAACCAATAGTCATGATTAGTATTATCCTTTATCTTCCTAATTCTATTTGCTTTTGTTAATAATCTTGGTTAGTATTATCCTTCATCTTCCTATTTGTTTTTTTATTGCAACTTAGATTGTCACTTCTACAACAATGAATAACATCAGGCATCATAATAAAGAATAAGCTCCAAGTGAGACTCAAACTCATATCTCCTTTTGCCTTGAAGAAGCCTGGTTTTACATTCTCATTGTTGCAGAAGTGACAAAATGAGCGAGTACCAATAAAAAGAATAACTAGAATTTTTTAAAATGATGAAGGATAACTGTTCCTTGCATGCAATGCTTGAAATTATATCACCAGAAAAATCATCTCATTGTTCACAAGATACAATGTCTATGTTAACTTCCTGTTTAAGTGACTTCTTCCCAAATGAATAGATAAAAAAATTTTTTTTTTTAAATGTCTAAACGTTTTTAAAAAACCTTAGAAATCTAATAATCATTAAAAGTCTTACTTACCAGTCATTTGGATTACCTTACACACACACACATATATATATATATAAGTTGAAAACAATGGAAGCTGAAAAAATTCTGTTGAAAAAATAAATAAATAAAGGAGAGAAAATGTTGAATGGATAAAGATAATTAATTAAATGCCGGCACGTGTTTCAGTCAAGATGTTCTCGTATACATTGTATTCTATTTTATATCTGAAATATATATATATATATATTAGATAAGTTAAACAATATAAAAACCAATATCCAGTTGAGTTATTTTGTATTATTCACTAAGAAATATCTCCAAAATACCCAACACTGTTAAAAATACCATACAGTACCACACAAAGAAATTATTCAAAATCTTTCCGAGAGGATTTTGATATATATCATTAAAATGTAATATTACATTTTTTTTTCAAATCTTCAAGTGAGCCACTTCTTCACTACAGATTTCACTTCCTCGTCACTTAATGTTTGTCTCTCAAACCCTCTTTCATAAGGCCAAAGAGATGATAGTTTGAAGGCACTAAATCTGGTGAGTATGGAGGATGCGGTAAAGTTGTCTGAAGAACAGTCAACAGAATTTTACGGGGCAGGGATACTGTTATGACCTGTTTAAGGGTCAATAGATAATAACTCAACACGGGTATAAAAGGTAGGGAACAGATTATATTCAGCAATATATATCAACGTACAATGGAAGGGTTTCCTTGTCTCAGCAAGAACTGTATCTGGTACTACTCGTTTGAGTAGCTTTACTCTGTTAAATATATACCCTTTGGGTAAGTCCATGTTTGTGTCATACGCGAGTCACCTACAACAGATACATGCTCTCATTCGAAGGTGGAACATTGCTATTGAGAGAAATGGTGACCTATGTGGAGAAGTAGGGATGGGATCCACAGAGGACCAGCTTCATTTTGATGTATGATACATTTTCCTGTGTTATACCTGTCCTAAACAAAATAGCATTACTTTTTGACTCACCCTCGTAGTATGACTGGGTTCAATCTCACTCACTATGATGCGACTGTCTAGCACATTTTAACCATTATGCCCCCCTCCACAAGAAACTACTCTGTGTGCAAAAAATGTAAACAGTAATGTAAAATGCATCGAAATCCTGAGATGCTTAATTCACAATCATTTAAAAAGGAATCAGCATAAAATCAATAATTGAAAAGCAGGGAAAAAAATGGATAAACAAAATAAAAATTGGGCCTTAATATAAAACTTAATTACCCAGCCTCGCAATAAAATGTGAGCATCACATATCTATATATAATAGTGATTCAGTGTTTGTCTGTAACCGAAACTACATCACTGCTTACATCACAATACCCTCAGGAATTGCTTAAGTTTATCACTGAGTATTTAATTTATAGTTAAATTCATTAATATATTGAATAAAAACAACCCTGTATTATATATACTTAGAAATTAAGTATGCAACATTAAACAGGCCTCATTGTTAAAACAATTTTTGATAAATATATTCACAGAAAATTATTTACAACAAGAAATAGTCACATAATGTTCTTCTACATCAAATTTCATATTTTATTAAACAGTGGAAAAAAAACGTTCCAATTTGATTATGATCTTTCATAAAATTTTGAATTATGACAGGTGATAATCAAAATAGTATGCTTTTGATGCCCCCCCCCCCCGAAAAACCTTAAATATTTGAATTAGTTTGAATTTAACTGTTAGAAACTTGGTTTTAATAGAAAGAAAACATATTTGAATTTTGACAGCAAAACTATTTTATGTCGATTATTAAAAAATATAAGATTTCAAAGATCTGTTTAGATTTTTTTTATGAAAGAGTGTGGTAAAAATTAATTTTTCACCACCTGGAGGGCAGTTTGTTTTGCTAGTATAAATAAATACATCAGCCACTGGTCACTCAATCTAACTTGAAATTAACCACCCCCAAACCTAATAAAAAAAATAATTAGCTAGTTACATTCACCACAGAGACATATATATTAAAATTAATTAATCTATCTGAAATATGTAATATGATAAAGAAGATGATTTACCAGGGAATAAAATATTGAGTTAATTGCAATATTGACTGTCGATACAACTTTAACTTTTGAATGATGCAATCAATTACATAGCATTCAACTTCACTGTAAAACAATTGTCATGATTGCATTATTCATTCTCGCAATTGTCTGTAATTAATCAATATCTTGATTAATTCATTGCAATTAACCCTGAAGATCCTTTCTGGTGAAACTTGAGTAAATTATTTCTATATACACCTTAATACTAAAATATGTAATAGATAGAATAAGTTATCCCCAATGTGACCATTTAAATATTTTTTTTACAAATAAAAACTTTGTCTTTAAAGAATGTACTTAAGTTGCTCTTATAATTTTGCCAATTATTTTTTGATGTATACAAAATTTTTGGAGTATGGTTGTCTTTATAGATTTACATGTTAAGTGACAACTGGAGAAAAAAAGAAAAAAATGTGTATAAAGAGAATATTGTGAACTTTACATTAATAAAGAAAAATAAAAGGTGAGAAAAGAATGTTAAAATGATGATTGGCTAAGTATCTTCATCACTCAGTTAAATAAAAGAAGAAATTGAATCAACTAAGCTTGTCAAATAATGTCAGGATTTTTTTTCCTCACTTGGCATATAATCTCATCAATATCATTTGAGTGGTGACAGTATATTGAAATACTTCACTAGCCATTCCCTTTCAGTTATCAGAAGATAACTTGGCTTCTGGACTGTGGCATGTTGTTTACTTTTTTATCTTTTCTAACTCATTTATCATACTTATATCACAAGTTTACTTTCATTACTTATTTTCATTTGACAGATTTTCTATTTTCTATTCCACTCATTCATTGATCATTCTTTTTTTTTTCTTTCATTTCTATTTCTTCTTCTTGTTTGATTTCTTTATATTTTCTGAATTTTCTTTCTTTCTTCTTTTGTTGTTTCATCATTTTATTTGCTTCATTCTCTTTGTCTGATTTCCTTCTACATTCCACTCATTCATTAATCATTCTTTTTTTTCTTTCATTTCTATTTCTTATTATTTGTTTTTTGTTTTTTTTTTGTTTTCTTCTGGATTTTCTTTCTCTTTCTTCTTCTTTGGTTGTGTTATGTTTATACATACAGATAAAATACAGAACACTGAATAAAAATGCAAGACCAGGTTGTTGGAAATTAACAAGGTTTTATTTAACACCAGTTAGAGAATGCTTCTACTCAAAAAGTGACTTAACTAGCTCAACTTTGTGCACGTGCATCCACTCAGTACAAACCCCAATCCAAAAGTGTCATGGTGGAAACCCACTTCTGGCTCCCATTAGCCCCCTACTAATCAAGGGAGTAATTATTTTAGTTATGTTTGAACCTAACAGGCTGCTCATTCATTTTATTGTGTCATTCTTTGTCTGATTTCCTTCTACATTCCACTCAATAATTTGATCATACTTCTTTTTCCTTTTCTTACCTGGCATATCATGCCTGTGTCCAGTGGTTTCAGCCATTAGACTGGCAGGGAATATAATATCAACGTGAATTCAAGGGAACTATTCCACCAAGCAATACCTGCCACCTCGATTTAAAGGGGCAGGGTTGGGTTTATAGCCCAGTGCCTGAGGCACCTTAAAAGAGGAATGCTGACAAGATATATGCAATTTTTAACACTTCAGTTTGTGTGTGTCTCCCACATTAATCAGACTGTGTTCAACTGTCATTATCAGTAAATAAGTACTTTTTCCTTTTCTATCTTTTCTTTTCTTTCTTCTATGTCCTTTTATTCATTCTTCAAGATCTTTTTATTCTCTTTTCTCTCTTCTTTGCCTCTCCATGTCATATTCCCTTTATTTTTCCTCCTTTCTTTCCTCCTCCTACCTCCCTACCTCTTCCTTCTTTTCTCACTCATGCCTGTTTACTCAAGGACCAGTTCCCTCTGTTCAGGTAAACGGTTGCTTTTATCCGCAACTACTCACCCACAATGTACTGCATTTCCCTATAATAAGTCTCTTCTACCTCGTTTCTAGCTTCTCATAATTTCTAGCACGTCAGTAGGTACTTTTCGACAATATGCCTCTTGATCTCAAGATCATCCTTATACCACAATTGTGTAACCATACTTTCTCTTTATCGAATTTCCTTCAATAATCTGGTGATTGAGAATACTTTTTTTCTTTCACTATTTTTCATTTATCCTTCTTTCTTCTATGTCCTTTTATTCATTCATTCTTCATTCTTTTTACCAAATTTCCTTCCGGAATTTGGCCACTGAGCTTTGTTCTTTTTTTTTGTTCCTTCTTTTTCCTTTCATTCATTCTTTTAATCCAATTTCCTTCTTTCAACAATTTCATTATTGAACATACTTCTTTTTTTTCTTCTATAATATCTTCTTCATTAAACATACCTCTATTTTTATTCTCTATTTTTTTCATTCTTTTTATCAAATTTCATATTTCTATTAACAATTTGGTCATTGGTCTTGCTGTCTTTTTCTTTTTTTTTTGTTTCTTTCCCTTTCTTCCTTCATTTATTTGTCTTTTTCCTTTTCTCTATCATCACTTCCCTTCTTTATTTCTTTCATGATTTCTTTTTTAGTTGCTTATTTTTATGCCATATAACTAAATTACTTTTAGTATTATCTGCATTATTCAGACTATTGTCCTCATCTTCCTTGTTATCTGTACAATGTTTTGGCTGATGTGCCCTCCGGCCTTCTTCAAGTATTTCTTGTCAGACTCGGGAACCTTCTCAAACCCGATAAGAAATACCTGAAGAAGGCCAGAGAGCACATCAGCCAAAACGTTGTACAGATAACAATGAAGATGAGGACAATAGTCTGAATAATGCAGATAATACTAATCATCAAGCCTCATCTCAAAAATTCAGAGAAATAAATTACTTTTATTAAGAATAGTTACTTGAATCTCTAATTCTTTACTAATTTATTACTAGTTACTTGAAACCATATAACTATGTCCAAACAAATGACTATTATTGAAAAAAAATAATTAGTTGAAACCATACAATTATTAGCATTAGATACAAATACTTAAAACCATACAACAGTGTGTAATTTATTTGTAAGTAAGTAAAGTCGTCAGGGCAGCCTAAAGTCAGTATCAGCAAGACAGCGAGAGAGTCTATCCCCTTTTCACTAGTGCTAGACCAAGGAGATTGTTTTTTTTTAGCATCTGAGGTGGAATGCCACTCCTACCATCAACTTCTAACTTTACCGCATAGATCCCTATGCTACTCATATGCTGAGTTGGCAAGGGCCAGTATCTACTACTGATTGAACTAAAATGGCAACAACTCTTCCGAAACAACCACACAAAAAGTGAAGTCTTTTTTTGACATCTAGCACCAGAGCAAAATACACAGCTATCTCAGCTTATCTTAAGTCTTTGTCTTACTCAGATCAGCACAAATTAAATGAAAATAGAAAGACTGTGTAGCTCTAATATTTAAAGTGAGAAGTTCTGGTCTGTTTTGAAAAGGAATATTTGAAATCTTTATCTTTAACATCTAGCAATAGAACCAAATACCCAACTATTAAGTTTTTACAATGCTTAACTTATTTACAATAAAATATGAATAAAATATATTTACAATATAACAAATCATTAGGAGTCCATAGTAAATAATCACTCATTTTCAAATAGCATCTTTTTTTCATTATTTTAATGCTTTTCTTATATTCTCGTGTCTGGACCAAATTGTCTTAACTAATGTATCAAATCATTATCACAATGTGTTCCGTTTACATTGTTATAAGTTCATAGAAAACCTAATCTTACTGTTTACAGTCACTTATATTGAATGTAATCCAGTCTTAACAGTTGCTTGGGGGTTGAGCTTTTAAGTCTTTTCATTATTATGAATGATACAATAATTTTTATTTGCTATGTAACCTAATCTGGCTTCACTAATGTTGCTATAAATGTTTCCACTTGTCTGGGACAAGAAGTTAATGTTATTAAGTGAGATAAAACTACTTTATGCAATTCTTTACTCTCTTCTTATTGAATACATCATGGCAGCTGATTTCAATTTTCCAACTTGTGGAAAATCTGGCCAATAGGGAAGTTGATCAGTGGCGGCTTCCAATGGTTGAAAATTGTCCATTATTCTGGTTTGGAGAATTGCGGTCAGTTTTACTGACCTTTCCTTTTTGAAATAATTGATGTTTAACTTAATTTGCTATTCTCTTATTGGCTAAACTTAATTTCAACCTTTTTTTGTTGAATAAAATAAAATATCTATAATGTCTAAGTAATAGCACATAATGTTATTGAAGTCTTTCCAAATACAAGACTGACTGTTGTTCTAAAGGGAAACCAGTGCTAAAATAGACATTTAACAATAATAATACAGTTATTAAGGTGTATTAGAATAATCTGTTGCTAAAAAAATCCAATCAGTAGGTCAAGCATAGATATCAATAGCATATGAGAGACTATAATTAGAAAAGGGCAGATATTAAGCTTTACAAAAAAAACAAAAAAAAACACTATATTTTATTTTTAAATTGAAATAGATCACTAAATAGGCCTGAGCTTATTCTAGCAGTGACCAGGTTTGAATTTAGAGTTTTCTTCTCCTAGACTGGTTGCCTAACCAAGGTTAAAGAGCCCAGTTTGCCCTACTATTTACCCATAGC
Organism: Doryteuthis pealeii; assembly: GCA_023376005.1. Taxonomy (NCBI): domain Eukaryota; kingdom Metazoa; phylum Mollusca; class Cephalopoda; order Myopsida; family Loliginidae; genus Doryteuthis; species Doryteuthis pealeii. The sequence continues at coordinate 40,832,322 of CM042144.1, forward strand.
TGGAGGGAGAATATTTGGATTCATACCTTTCCCAAGGGCATTAGTTCTATGTGAACTGTGGCTTCATCCAGGAATTGAACTCAGGTCAATGAGTCTATTTCCTGCGACTCTAACCTGTACCTCACCGCTCTTCCTAAGAGTACTGGAAAAATGATTCCAATTCTCTGGAAGACATGAGTTCAATCCCTGTGTTAGTACAAAAAGATACACAGCTTAATGAAAAAGCAGATTAACACTTGTGTCAGTAACAATTTCTGTATCCTGGTTCAGAAATCCAAACTTACAAGTTCAACAACAAAAATGTAAAGAAAAAGGGGGTAAAAAAATCTGACTTCCAAATTTGCATAGAGCAACCTCACTGTTACACCAAAATTTACACTGCCCAAAAAGCAATTTTATGAGGAGGACAGAAACTTGTGATTGGTCAATAACTAGTAGTGCTGTACTTATGCACATGACACCACACTTTTTAAACTTTTTTCAGGGGAAGTCACAGACACCAGCAACAAACTGTTTTATTTAGATGGTCTGGTTCCCCACTACAATACCATCAGAAAGACTTGAACCTGAAAATTCTGGAATCAGGTCAGCATTGCTATTTGAGCCAATACAATGTATAAGAACCTGTAATTGGCAATGATAATAGTGTATCATTGATAACTACCCTGCGTTGCATGGGGCCAAATTCAAGTTGTAGTAGTAGTCATTAGTAGTAGTAGTTGTAATTAGTTCAGAAACAACATACGCAAGTTGTATAGTCACAAAGGGGTTTATTTCTAGGCTCATGGGTTCTTATTTAGAGAGAAGGAGAGAGAAAGGGTAAGGTCAAATTATTCTATCGTAAATCTTGTTTGGTACTACTATGCAAAACACATCACGGGGGAACCTGAGAAGCCCAGTCTGCCCCTTACGAAAGCCCAGCCGAAAAAGACCGATTTTTCTCTTCTTCCATTTGTTGTCCCAGGACTGGGAGGGTTACATCTACTTCCACTCCTCCACAGAAATTAGGTCTTCCAGTTTTATTTTTAACATTGGTAGGTCAATGGCTATCCCCCACATTGAGTGTTAACCGTTCCAAACTTTAATCTCTTTTTGTTCTTATTTCTTTTTCTTCTCTTTCTCCAGAAATCTGATTACCGTTTTCTTTTCAATCCCCAAATTCCCTGTAGACCATAATAATTATGCTACAGCTGTACACATTCAAAAAATGTATCTTCCAACTAGATATCAGATGAAAAATATTAATCTTTAAATGCATCTTTCAATTTAGAAACAGAGGTTTAATGATTCCAAACTGGAGCTATACATAAGTATACCCTCATTTTTACACACTGATGTAATAAATATGCATATACCTGGGTTCCACCTCACAGTAATATGATTGGCTAATGTCAGCTATAAATACCGAACAATGTAGAGGTACAATTGCCAACTATTACACCCACTACTACTATAACAACGACGTCACATCAGTATTCCTACTTACCTGCTCGAGTGTACCATACTACTACATCTACTAATATATCCCATACCCGGATATATCAACACATACACAACCATTGCTATAAACTCCTTTCATGTATATGTGAATTTTGATTAGCGCACAACCTTCTCATGTCAATAATTCTGTCAGCGATTGATACTTTATGTACAACTCAGATGGAGAATTTATGACCAATGAATATTATTACTTAATGCAGTCACACAGTTAACTGACACTTATTGCATTTGAATGGGACTTTATTTATTATCTAATATATGTACAAACATGTTTCTATCTCCACTTTGCCCTATCAACAGAGTTTACAATACACTCACTCTATCCCTTGCAGAAAGGTAAGAACTCACCCCCAAAAAGTGGTGTCCTGAATATGACACTAAACTGCATCTGATGGTGAGGCTCCAGTCCTGAAGTTTTAGGGAGTGTGGTGTTGGATTATTTGAATGATATAAGCCATGCTACAATTCAACAACTAGATTTATAGACTGGACGAGGTCACATGGTCTATTTCTCCGCCAATCAACAGCCATAATGTGTGGCTAGTTAACTACTTAATCACTGATACTGAACAGACGTCCATTTGCAATCATTGACGAAGGAACTTACAACCAAAGGATTCTTTACCAGGGATTTCAGCTGGACAAGGGCTCTTGCTTGAAGCCTAAAGGATGAGCCATAAAAACATAACTTGTGAAATATCCCTTTATTGCCATTACCCCAGGTCTACTCTGACCCAGAGTGATAGTACCTATTAGGGTCCCAATCTCTCAGTTAAAGTGATGTTTGAAAATCATAGTTTTCAGGTTTTTTGTTTAATGGCATATCAACCTTTTATGAGTTATTTAATGCCAAAGACACCCTTGGAGAAGAGTAGTGGTACTATTTAACCCAGAGCTGGGGGGTGAAGGATTCATACCTTTCCCCAAAGGCATTATTCCTAAAGTGAATGGAATTGTGTGCCTGGAGTTTGAACTCACTTGCTCTGATGTCGGAGTCCAGTACATTTGCCACAATACCACAGAATCTCTCTTCCCTGTTTAAGAATGATTTGTATTCGATAGGAATACTTGATATCATAAAACTTTAAATTATTTGTATTAAGAATAGTTACTTGAAGCTATATTTGTTTACTAAGGATTATTATTAGTTACTTGAAGCCATACAACTGTGTGCAAATAAATGACTATTACTAAACAAAATCAATTACTTGAAATCATATAATTATTAATATCTTATATTTTTGCTTGAAGGCAATTACAATGCAAATATCGCATAAATTTGACAATTATAGAAGATAATAATGACAAGTGAATTTCGCAAAGAATTACTCAGTGTGTAGAATATCGTACAGAGTGTCTAACTATCCTGCTGAAGTCCCAGTTTCGATTTCTGTCGGAGGGAAATCGTTAGTATATATCGCTGATGAGACTTAATAAAGTTGAAACAGTCTGTACAGTCTGTATGATACGTTATTCTACACACCAAGTAATTCTTTGCAAATTCACTTATCATTATTATCTTCTATAATTATCGAATTTATGCGATATTCACATTGTAATTGCCTTCAAGCAAAAATATAAAATATTAATATATATACTTTGTTCAGCAATGCTTCTAAAAAATAAACAAACATCCAGGCATTTTGTTTTATTCAATCTTGATGGGTATTCAATTTGTTTTCTAAATTTTTTTTTCAACACATTTTTTTCTATTTAACCCATAAATGGAACCCTAACAGATACTACCACTCTGGGTCAAAGTAGACCTGGGAGAAATGGTGAAGAAGGAATATTCCACATTCCTCAGAGATCCAGAATTGTAACTTCACAATAAGATAGAGTTTAACATTATACCTAGGACATTAAGACCCTCAGCCACCGCCTTCTAGCACATATATGATAAAAAGGGTTGTGGGTTGTCATAAGAGCAATAGGTTTGGATCAATCATATTGGTGCTAGGGCTTGACATGACCAGTCTGTTGATTGGAGGGGGCCTCTCCAACCACCGTCTAGCCTAAGTAAGGTCCAAAATGAAGTGTTGCATGTTATGGACTGCTCAGCTACTAGAGTCCCATTCTTAAGCAATACGGGTCACCATCCACAGGAGACAGGTGACCCCATTGGGAAGTGGGTACCCCTCTACAGAGGTACAGTCGGTGTATTCTAAAGCCCTAGCCAACAGGGCTGCTGAAAAAAAGATTTCCTTTATGTATAATCAAATATATGTTCAAACACGTTTCTACTTTGTGACACTATGGAATAGTCATCAGTCAACTGACAAGATCTATATAAAATCAAATTTATCATGGTTATAAAAAGTCTTTGTCATGGAATTTCATAGTAAATAGATTTAGAAGTTTTACTTTTCTTTTGATTAATGAGTCTCACCAACTTAGCTTTCAGTCTTGAAAGAAAAACATTTTATTTTCTTTATTGGTTTGCTCTATCTCTCCAAGTTCCTACCCACCAAGGACCAAATTTAACATTAGTATATCTGTGATATACTAACACTGAATAAATGAAAGGAAATACAAATTCATTTACACTCACAGAAACATTTAATATCTTCTTATTATAATGGAGATTGTGTGTTTTTTCTGTCTGTAACCGAAACTATATTACTACTCAAGTCACAATTCCCTTAGTTATTCACGTCATATTCTCCAAGATTTTATTTTTATTTAAACCTCAATTATTAATAAAATTGTTTTACATTCTTAATAATGTTGGTCTTATCTACATACTAATAGCATGCAATTGTATTCATATATACAACAAAATAGTGGTTTACAGTGTGAATAGGAAGGTTAATTTGCATATTGATATTAAAAATTTGATTTTAATAAATATGTGCTTAGTATTATTGATTTCTAATTGTTTGGTTTTATCTTAATAAATATGAGGAAAAATCTTGGAGATAAATCTAAAAAGAAATCCATTAACAATAATTGAGGGTGCATATATTTGCTAGTATACATAAAAGCAGTAGTATTGAAAAGAATACATAAACATGTTCTAACAGCCAGAAATATGAACATATTGTTTTATGAATAAGCAGTATGGAACGTGGTACAAAAACTGAAAAGGTTTTTCTTGAGGAAGATGATTAATAAAACGGTTATAGTCATATTTACTTTACTGTTCAATTGCAGAGCAAGAGAAAACGTATACTGTTAAAAGAACAGAGGCAGAAGAGAATGAGAATGGTTTTCTGGACTGTTATATGACATGCCAATTCTCCCTGTAATTATAATATAATAATGAAAATTTAAAAAAAAAATTTTTAAGGGCTTATTTGATGAGGATGACAAGTAAAACTGCCATAGTCAAGCTGGCTTTACTCCAATTACAGGGTAAGAGAAAACCTCTACTGATCAAGGAACAGAGACAGAAGAGGGTGAGAATGGTTTTCTGGAACAGTCATAGGACATGACTGTTCCCCTATAATTATGATATAATAATTAAAGTTGTACAAAAGCTTTAGTTGATAAAAATAACAAGTAAAATGGTAATAGCTATGTTGGATTTACTGTTCAATGGCAAAGAACATTCAAGAGAATGAGAATGGTTTTCTGGGACTGTCCTGTGACATGACTATTCTCCCTATAATCATATAATATTGAAAGTAGTACAAAAGTAGTTTAGTTGATGAGGATAACCATATGATGGCATAGCTATATTGGTTTTAATGTTCAATGGCAAAAAGTGTTCAAGAGAATGAGAATGATTTCATGGGACTGTCATGTAACATGTCCTATACATTCTCCCTATACATTTCTCTGTGAATACATTCTGTTCTTCTCCTTATTTGCCAGCTAACTAACCAAAGTTCACATTTTAATCAGTATTCATGTTGATGTTTACATTATATTTTTTTGACTGTTCTTTTTTTAGAAACATATTATAATTAGCATTATTGAAGACTGACGTATTTTTCTACAATTTAACCTTAATCAGGAGTTGTGGTTTATTTGTCATGATGGATGCCTGGAGCTAATTAATGAAATAAAATAAACCAAGAAGTAAACTTCTGTAAAGATTCTAGAAATGGTGAGGATGAAATCTATCAAAATAAATTGTTGCTAATTTTCCCCTTATTTGATTTTGTTCTTTCTCGGAAAATAAATCAAATTCTTAATCAGTGGCTTGGAAATGTTTCTGTGGAAATGTCCTCTGTCAAAGTCAAACGGATTATTTGCCAGATGTCCAGCATCATTCAAAGTCATAAAAATAATTCTCTTAAGGAACACACGCATTATTTGGGGAAGAAATTACTAAAAGATATTTGGTTTGGTTTCTTTGTTTAATGGCATATCAACCTTTATGGATTATGTTGGACTGATTAAGTATACTGTTGGTTTAAACAACAGCAACTAGCTAAGCACAACTGCACTAGTGCCCAAAGCAGCTGGTATTTATGGCACTCAGAAATACTCCATTCATACATTTGGGTGATTCCATTCCTTGCCTGAAAGCAAAGAAATGTTTTAACACACTTAACTGCCACTAACACTGACACTGACAACAAGTGGTTTCTTTTTTTTTCTTTTTTTTTAAATTCTTTTCATAACTAACACCATATTATTACATTTAAAAATGCATTGCAAGTGATTTTACTATAAAAATGTATTGGACAAGAATACATTGGACCATGAGTATACTATGAAAATGCATTGAAAGTGATTTTATAAGATGAAATGGACAATGATTGTACTACATAAATATATAGCAAGTAATTTTACTATAACATGCATTGGACAATGCTAACACTGATAACTATGACCAGATGCTTACTTTTTTTTAATTCCTTTTCATAGCTAAAGTTATATTATTATATTTACTATAAAAATGAAGTGCAAGGGATTTTTACTATGAAAATGCATTGCAAATGATTTTTACTATAAAAATGCATTGCAAATGCTTTTTACTATGAAAATGCATTGCAAATAATTTTTACTATAAGACATTGGACCATGATTGTACTATAAAAATACATTGCAAGTTATTTGACTATATAAATGCATTGGACAATGTTAGCACTGACAACCATACTATAAAAATGTATTTCAAATTATTTTACTATAAAAATGTATTTCACTATAAAAATGCATTGCAAAAGATTTTATCATAAAAATGCATTGCAAATGATTTTCCTATAAAAATACATTGCAATTGATTTTACAATAATTCTATACTATATAATTTACTCTATTATTACTTATTTATGACTTCATTTGACCATATGTACAACTATGACTTCTGAGGTCAATCCATGCCATAGAAAAATGTCAAATAAATCTCCAGCATAGATATTAAAATGCTCCCTGCAAACATCAACAAGATGACATCTCTAAATAGAGCTGTCATAGTTGGAAATCATAGCCTGTCAAAAATATGATCAATCATAAGATTTCTGTCTTTCATTTGATGATGCAAAAGTTCTCAGCACCAACATTTGCAAAATATTAAAAAAATCTTAGAAGTGAATTTTCACCCTGTCAGCAGTCCTTATTGACTGTATCCCCTGCAATGGGGTAAGAATCTCCTCCTGTAAACAAGTATCCTGGGTATAACAGTAAACTGTAAGTGATGATGAGGCTCTGGTTCCAGTGAGTTTCATTGCCATTAATCCCAAGTGCAATCTGATCATGAATGGTAGTAACTGTTAGGGTCTAGTCTCTAGATCTGTTTGAAAATGATTATTATCAGATAGGAATACTTGAAACCATATAACTGTGCAAATTATTTATTAGTCACTTAAAGCAAGAATTATTTAGAAAAAGATTAGTTTAAAAAATGATTTGTATTTGCTAAGACTACTTGCCAAGAAAACCTGAAACAGTAGATATAAGATATTGTAGCGATTGTCTGCCCCTGCTGGGATGGACTTAGATCCAAAAGGTTTATCTTCCATTACCACGAGGGTTTCACCGATAGGGGACACTACTGGCTGGGTATTTAAACAGCAGCCCAGGAATTTCTCATTCTCTTTCTCAAGCGTCCATAAGACATGGGCTAGATGTGTGGTGTCTCTGTACATTAAGTGGGGGGGCTTTGCCCCCCCCCCCCTACTATCAGTAAGTGACTTCTTTATGAACTTTCACTTCCAAAGAACCTTTGTCCTATCTTTTGTGTATTTCATATTGTATTTTATGTATGTCATTTATCCAGGAGCTCAGACAATAAAGTCTGTATTGTTATGTTCTACTTCTTTGTTCAGATTTATTTATGTATATATTCAACAACATTGGAAGCCTACTCTGAGTCTTCTAACATATTATAAGAACCACACATCCTATTCTTATGGTATCTATAATGAGATAGATGGATATGAATAGAGTGAGAGATAGACTTAGAAATATGATTTGGTTTAGTCTCTTTGTTTACTGACATCCTATGTATGTATATGTTACATAATGGATAGGCATAGCTTATCATTTTTGTAAGGAAGTGTAGTATAGATTTTAAAATTAATGGTAAAGTGGAAAATTACTAAAAAAATTCCTGAGAATTTAATAGACAAGTCTGGACCTCAGGTTCAACTGAAATAGGGTTCTCATTGCCTTAGAGAGTCAAATGATCAGATGCGGTTGGAAAGGAGGAAGCACTTCTGAGTGGACATGTATTTTGTCTATGTGATGCTTCTTCATGCATGTTGTATAAAGATGGGAATCAGAGGAAATAAATAAAAATGTATACACAAAAATAAATCTCCATGTTTCCTGAAATAATAACAAAGATAAAGATAGAAAAGAGAAAAAAAAAAAGGCTTTTAAAATTTAGGCAGAAAGATGAGAAGGAGGAGCTCTCAAAGTAGTTTTGACTAACAAGAAGAGAGAGCCATTGGTTTGAATTCAGAGTTTTCCCTCTCCAAAACTGGCTGCCATCTTAAGTTTAAAGAACCTAGTCTATTTATAAATAGCTGGAGGGAGAATAGCTGGATTCATACCTTTCCCAAGGGTATTAGCACTATGTGAAATGCCAACAGCTGCATACAATATTTGAACTCGTCTCACCATGTCCATTTTCTGTGATGGTAACTATTACAAATGTGCCTCCAAAGAAGATGTCTGACCCAAAAGAGAACTCCAAAATAAGAAGGTGATAAAAGAATTTAAGATGATGAAGAAGACATGATAAAGCAAGCAGTGGCTATGCAACAAAAATATGTTGAATGAAAGTGTTTGTCAAAATAAATGAGAAATTTTTTAAGCAATCTAATATATATATATATATATATATATATATACACACACACACACACACACACACTCGAGGGAAATTCAAAAATTATTCAGACTCTTGTTTTATGTAAGATGAGCTGATCATGCATGATTTGATAGGTAGAACCATAAGTAATCTACTGAGAACAAGCTACCTTATTAATAATAACTCCCCCGTTTGCCATTACCACCCCTCAAACTTGCTGAATCTTCTTATCGATGGTGGAAGTTGATGGGCGTCCAGCTCCCACTTCATGCATCATACTTGCCCAACCCCTTTTAAACTTCTCTATTCACTCATACACACTTCTACATGATAGTGCACTTATGGTAAATATGGGTTACCCTCCCCTAACAGTGTTGTATATTGAACAAACGAAAATAGGAATTTCTGGTTGAATTAAACAAAAAAAAAGACAAAAAAAAATGACAAAGGATTTTTTTCCCAGTATAAACGAAAAGAAGTTAAAAAATGGAAGAGAGGGTTTCCAGTCAAGGAAGCAGGGAAAGGATAAAGAAATATATAACAACGGTCTGTTAACAGATCAAAAGATAAAGATGCGTAGGCATGTTTTCAATACAAAAGCCAGAGGGTTGAGTCAACAGGAGAGAGCGGACAGCGAATAGCGAGTGACCGTCTCACGGTCATCACGGCCAAAGGCATTGAGACGCCACCAACCACCCTTTATCTCACCATCCCAGCAGCAGTAGTAGTAGTCATTGTCAACCCTTGGGCAGTTCCCATTGTCAACGCTCTCGCCACCCACCACGTACAGTCGAGAAGAGAAATAAAGTCAACTCCTACTAATGCCATGTGTTGTGATTTCATTAAGCGACCACTACATATATCATCTAGGGTTAGTGACGATACCTGCTACGTATGTAGATACACAAAGTAGTGAATTTGAAGCCAGTATATAACAGATAGATATTTAGTGCCGGTAAAGAAGGTGCTACGTAACATATAGATATTTGGTACTGTGAAAACCCCGCTATGCAACAACAGAACCCAGAAGTAGGAACTAGCAAGGGCTGAAATCCTCAGAACAGAAAAATAATCGAAGAGACTTCAGGGCTGAAATCCTTAGAACAGAAAAAGACAGCCCTATGAAAGGCTGGACAAAAAATGCTGTCAAACAGCACAGAAGGTTGATTCAACAGTTCAACACAGACACACCCCAACTTTAGGTGAACCAACATAGCAGCAGCCCCTAACATGAATGACAACTACTTTTACTGCCTATGGATCTTTGAAGAAAGGGACGCATGATGCTTCTTTACTGGTGTCATTAAGTTTATTTAATAAACACCATGAAACTGTACTAGGAAAAACAAATAACAAATGTGAAAGTGCTTACCATTGTCACCTGTCTCCAACCAGTGACATAAAACTCTATAGGCTTGTAAGTGACTTCCCCTTACCCTTTTCCAGTTAGGGTTCATGGACTGCAGAAACTAGTGGTCGGTACAAAATGGGATTAATAAGCCCATTAAACTACTCTAAATTGCATACTGTGGTTGTAGTTAATTAATATAAACAAAAATAACTATATAAAAATAAGATATAATTAACTGGTCGGTTTAGCGGCAGTTACAACTACAATGACCATCACAGAAGCCATAAGAACTCTTAACCCCTAAAAGAAATATAAGCGTTACAAAATTTTTACTTTTATATATATAAGAGACTTACGACTACTAAATCAATAAGTTTTAGCAACCTTACACACCATTAAACCCTTTTTAAGATATACAAACCTTGTTTGTCTTTTATTCCTTTCTTATTGGTATTTGGGACCACAAATTTCCCACACACTGTCACCATATTGTGCTAAAAACCTGATTGATTTTATCTCCTAACTCTCCTTCCGAACAGAGAAATCAGGTCACTTCCTTGATGCATACTGCTAGTGTAGTGGCCATGTTTACACTGTAAAGATAGCAAGCAAAATGGGGAAATCAGGTTCAAACTTTGATAATGTAACCAAAACAGTGCTAACTATAAGCATGCATGCACAGAAAACAGTGTGACAATAATAAAGATATGTTATGGTGAAAGAATAGTTCATTTTTTAGTCCCTCAAATATATATATATATATATATATATATATATATATTTGAAGGTGGGATACCATGTAATATGGTATTAAGAGGCTTCTAAGCTGATCCTTTCTTCCAACAGTAAAATGTTAGAGACTTCAGGTCTGATTTGAGAGCTCGATATTTAATTTTTTTATAAACAGAGCAATATAATTAGTAAAGAAAAAAAGCTTAAAAATTGGCTATTATAGATAAATAAAGATACCCATGAGTGGAAATGGTATCATAACTGCATAATAGCCGATTTTTAAGCTTTTTTCCATTACTAAATATATATGTATTTGAAAATATATATATATATATATATATATATATATATATATATATATATATATAGAGAGAGAGAGAGAGAGAGAGAGAGAGAGAGAGAGAGAGAGAGATTCGTTCAATAATTTCAATTTTGTAACTAGAACATTTTATAGGAAAAATAATTTCAGCTCAAAATATAAACATTCAACCAAATTCAAAATATAAACATTGAAATGACAGCAAAGAACAAAGAGTTCTTTGTTTAATTTCTGATAAATAAAATATAAACAAAGACAAAGCACTTTGGGGTATTGATTCAAATTTTGTGAAGTGTTACTAATTTGAGTCTTTCTTTTGCCCACTCAACAAAATTTGACAAACAATTATATCAACTTTTTAGCACTGATATACAAAATATTTATTATAGTTTGAAAGGAAAATATTTACTGTTTTTCTAACATTATTTACTGGTTTGATTAATGTTCTTTCTTACTTTCTGCCCAATGAGATAATTGCTTATCTTTTTTTCACTGATTTTACAAGAATGATAAGATCTTAAGATAATTGTTTATAAAATAAAATGTTTATTATCTTTGACCTCCACATGACCTTACATAACACAATGTATTAGATATGCAGTTCTCTCTATAAATTACAGTTTCTATACAAAAAGCGACTGGTAGATGTTTTGTTCAATTTCAAATATTTCAAAATATACTGTTCAATTTTTTGAACAGACAATTTTTAAAATATTTCAGAAGAATACACCTATTTCAAGCAATATTGGGGGCAGTTTTGCCTCTTCAAGTCTGATTTCAGACTTGAAGAGGAGGTTTATTTCTGCTATTTTGACTCTTCAAGACTGAAATCAGATTTGAAGAGGCAAAATAGCTTCCAATCTATAATATTGCTTGAAATAGGTGTATTTTACTGAAATATTTAAAAAAAGAAAAAAGGAATGTGAAATAGCCGAAATAAATTTATATCTGACAAACTATGGTTTATCTCTCTTTCTCTCCACACACACACACAACACATATATATATATATATATAGATAGATAGATAGATAGAGAAAATCCTTGTTTTTTTTATTGTTTTATCCTTGTGTTTCAGACAGTCTGCTCTTTGGTCTCCATCAACTACATAATCTTAAAGTTTTAAATGGAACGATTTATTTAAAAAAATAAAAAATAAAAAAAAAGATGCAAAAGTATTGCTCACTTTCCTTGCAATTTTTTTTTGTTGTTATGTCTGGCATCCTTCCAAAAGATTTGAACTTTCTGTCAATCTCTCTTCCTCCTCCTTATAACAACACAATTCTTTCACCCTGATGGAGCTCTCCCACATGGCTTTGCCAAAACCTGAGAAGTTAGCAGCCGTCTTTTATTCTTTGACATCTAATTCATAGCATAAAGAAATGTCCTATTCAGTTGCAAATACAAGTAATAAATAAATAAATAAATAAATGAAATTCATTCTGTTTAGATAACAAATTTCGCTTATTTCTTTTCTTGGTTTCTCACCCACAAATTCTGCATTAAAAATAAAACTGACAATCAATAAAGACTTATAATAAACATTTCCAAAGCCATTTTAATTCAACCAACACTGACTGAAATTGGTATTACCTGCTAGGATAGTTTCGATTTTATGGACCAACCTTTAGGCTTCAAGCAAGAGCACTTGTTCAGCAGAAATCCTTAGTAAAGAAACCTTTATTTGTTCCATGGTGCTCCTCAGTATTGCAAGTCTTTCGTCAATGATTTCAAATGGATGTTTCTCAGTATCAGTGATTAAGTAGTCAACCAGCCATGCATTCAGGCTGTTGATTGGCTGAGGTCTAAACCACATGACCTCGTTTAGTCTATAAAATTAAGTGGTGTATTGTAGCTCACCTTATATCCAAAATATTCCTATAAGGGTTCCATCTATAGGTCAAATAGATCTATTTGGAAATTATTCCTTTTAGATACGAATACTTGAAACAATATTAAGTAGTCAACCAGCCATGCATTCAGGCTGTTGATTGGCTGAGGTCTAAACCACATGACCTCGTTTAGATATGAATACTTGAAACAATATAACTGTACAAGCAAATGATAGTTAAATAGTAAACATCATTATCATGTCATACTAGTATCCGTGACAATCTCTTGCCAACCATTCCTATCATTCATTGCCCTCGGAATTGGCAACCATGATTCTAATCTGTAAACTAATGCCCTTAGGAAAGACATGGATCCATCTATTCTCCCTCAGTAAGCTATGAGTAAATAGTAGGGCAGACTGTATTCTGTAGTCTTGGTTAGGCAACCACTCTTGAACAATGAAAACCAATTGTACTCCCTGTAACTGCCGCTGGTCTTTGTTTATTAAATATTTTCTTTCCATACAGTGAAAATGTGTTGCCTCTTTGACTGGCAATAGTAAAACTAAAAGTAGAGTTGGTATATGGGCTGATTCCTTTACCCATTTCCACTTTCAAAGTGAATTTAAGGGTAAGCAGCACCTGATAAAATGGGATTTATGAAACTCAATTAAATTATTCTAAGACTTGACATTGTGGTGATAGTTAAAATAGCAAACAAAAACTATATAAAAAATAAAGTATAGCTAACAGATCAATTTAGTGACAGTTACACAATCCTTAAAAATTTACCTTATATCACATTCTGCATATGGCAGAAGCGTTAGGTAAATAGATACATTGGGTTCTTTTTAAACATGTGTTTATCTGACCACAATAAAAAGTGAACACAAAAACCTATGCATTCTTAATTTTAGTGTTTACTTCCCAAAACTTAAAAAACTGATGTCATTGTGGTGAGCCAGAAGTTAATGCTTTGAAAGCAGAAATAAAAGGACGAAAATAAGAGGTCTGCACATAGGATCAGTGCAAGTAGAAAGAAAAAAAGAAAAGTATTAAAAATGATAATTTTCCACCTATCAGAAGCATTCACACATAAAAACAAATTTTTAAAAAGTTTTTTTAAAAAAGTCGATTTCAAGCCTAGGGAGTCCTATAAAAGTGAAGGTTTTCAAAGAACAGTTCAGAAGAAACTTATGCCTGAATATTCCTTGTCGCTCAACTCAGAAATATTTGCCTACCGCTGAAGGTATTACAAGCTATATAGTTCTCTCTCTACAAGTTACTTCACTGCTGATATATAAGAGCATTACCCTTTCTTTCTCTATTGGAGGGAACTCAACACTTTCTTCTTCAAATTACATGAACTTTCAAAAAAGCATATTCTGCAGGACTTTGTTCAGTATTTTTGACTACTGTAATCTATTTGTTTTAATACACATATTATTTGTTGAATTTATGAGTTATTTGTTTTTCTGTCTTAATATATGTGACATTATTATGTGTTTGTTGTAATTACCAATATATATATATATATATATATCTAATATATAAAACAGAGATTTTGGTATGTACGTGTCGACGTAAAACAAAAAAACGGGAGGTCACTCAGATTCAAAATCTTGCATACACATTGATATCGTTCTAACTAAGAAAAATTCCAAATTTGGTTATTGATTTTTATTGATTAAGGGATTTAATCGATTAATTAATCCAAAATCACCCAATTTGTGGAACTGTCCGTATATCAGCCCCTCCTGATAATAAAATATTGTCTCTGCCTGCTTATTGTTAAAGCGATAACAGCAGCGAAGTTTTGATTTTAATGAATTAATTTTGCAGTCTAAGCCGTTCAGTTCCGAATTTATGGCCTATTTATGGTCCAGTCTTTAATAATTTTTATATCGTTAGAAAGATAAGAAAATACTCTTTCAAAATATGTAATTTGTGTGAGTTTTTATTAATTGAATCATTTTTTACAGCGAGTTAAAAAATTAAAAAATGGCTTCGGATAGCCACGCTGCCTATGATTATTGCAATACAAGCAGTGCAGTCTATATCAGTCAGATCGGAATCTCTTACCTATTTAGGATTAATCTTTAAAATATTTATATCTTTAGTAATAAGATGAAATAGTCTTTCTGAATATGTAATTTGTATGTGTTTTTATAGATTTTTTTTTTTTACAGCGAGTTAAAAAAAAAAAAAAACTACGTATAGGCGATAATACGAATACGGCAGTTCGGAATCTCTTAGTCTTTCTGAATATGTAATTTGTATGTGTTTTTATAGATTAAATTATTTTTTACAGCGAGTTTGTCCATATTCTTAAATTGTACAGTACACTCATTTTAATTTTAATTTTTGTAATGCATAAAAATTGTAGAAAATCAAAATGCACGCTTTACGGTTACATTATTAAAAAAATATTTTAATCCGTAAATAACAGTATCATGAAAATCAGTTTACGTCGTAAGTACGGTTACATATTTGTATAAATTAAACTAAGATTTTCATTCGAATAAAATGACTTTTAATTCTTTAATTTATTTATTTAATTTTTATTGTTAGAGTTTTAAAGGGTTAAAAATAACAATAAGATTGACGAATTTCCTTAGAAACTGTTTTTCTTTTGGTTCGTTAACTAATTATTTTCTCAAACCACGATAAAAAAAAAAAAACAAAGGTTACTAATATGGACAAAATCCGGTGTTTTATCTTTAGTCGAAGGTCCGACTGGAGATAAGTAGTCAATTATTTGTAAGACGAAATTTATTTCAAGTTTATCTGACAATATCCAGTTATTGGAACATTTCAAAAAAAAATTATATGTAAGTACGAAAAATTGTAAGCGCTTTGTTTATCAAAATGACATGATTCGTTAGTAAATTACCCGAAAAGTTGATAAAACAAAACAACTAACAACCAACATTTAAATTATTATTCAAAATACAATTTAAAATATTCCTCAGAATTTGCCTTACAAATTAAATTTTAAGTTTTATGATTTTACTCTTTATTGTGAAGTCAATAAACATCGCTGAGTTTATAGTGCAACTTTTCAGTTCTGAAAAATTGGCATGTTTAAATAGAGATTTCATAGGTGACATTTGAACTTTTATGAAAATTGATGTTTTGTAATTAATATAAATTTTGTAATAAAACTTAATTTTAACTAGGGGGGATAGGGTTAGGGTAGTTTAATGGGAAAATAAATAAATAATTTGGGTTCCGTTCAAGCGGTTCCGATATGGGGGATCAATTTACTATAAACTTATACGAGGAAATGAGCACCCGTGAATACTCAAATAATAAAGAACTTTTAAGAATTTTTTTTTTCAATCTGATAGATTGGTGTGTAATCGATAATAATCAACTGAAGGGAAAAAAATAGATGGGGGGGGGGAGTCCAGATAATCAGGTCCACCAAAACGTTTTTAAACAATGTTTTTAAAATACTAGGTACCACCAATTTTACCCTGTGAAATTTACCCCCCCCCCTATATTTAACACTATGAAACTTGCAGAAAAATTAATATTTTCTTGAAAAATTTTTTCCATTTGAAAGAAAAAACATTAAATAAACTCCTGATGATTCTTTAACTTTTTTTCAGCTTACGGAAATAATGAAAATTATGATTGAAAAACAATGTTTTCATTTTTGCACTGTTAAATCAACTGAAAATTAACGTAGCTAAAAACAAGTTACGATAAGAGTTTTTTTAAATTCTATGAAAAATCAATTAATTATAAATAATAACAAAATATTTCCGTTTTATTCAAGATGGCCTAAACTGATCAATTGGTGGTCCCTATAATACTATCTTAGGTTTTAGCAAAAATAGATATTGCAATACGAAGAATTTAAATTTTCGATTCTCAGCTTCTTTTTAAACTCAACATGCAATTAAGAACTAAATGTGAATTGTTGTCATGTACAAAAAATTTAAAACAATAACAAACAAATATACAAACGAATACTTTCAATTTGTTGTATAATAATATGAAATAATTTTAAACTATAAAACAGAAAATACAAATCCTGAAATATACAAATTCTCAATGATTTTAGTTTCAAGAATTATTTTCCTCTTACCCCCTCTCTAACTACTGTCTTCCACTTTCTCTCTCACTCCCTGGTGATCCAAATTTCATTTTAGTCCGGTCATGGACCGGGTACTTTAGCTAGTATATATATAATATACTAAAACCTATATATATATATATATATACTAGCTAAAGTACCCGGTCCATGACCGGACTAAAATGAAATTTGGATCACCAGGGAGTGAGAGAGAAAGTGGAAGACAGTAGTTAGAGAGGGGGTAAGAGGAAAATAATTCTTGAAACTAAAATCATTGAGAATTTGTATATTTCAGGATTTGTATTTTCTGTTTTATAGTTTAAAATTATTTCATATTATTATACAACAAATTGAAAGTATTCGTTTGTATATTTGTTTGTTATTGTTTTAAATTTTTTGTACATGACAACAATTCACATTTAGTTCTTAATTGCATGTTGAGTTTAAAAAGAAGCTGAGAATCGAAAATTTAAATTCTTCGTATTGCAATATCTATTTTTGCTAAAACCTAAGATAGTATTATAGGGACCACCAATTGATCAGTTTAGGCCATCTTGAATAAAACGGAAATATTTTGTTATTATTTATAATTAATTGATTTTTCATAGAATTTAAAAAACTCTTATCGTAACTTGTTTTTAGCTACGTTAATTTTCAGTTGATTTAACAGTGCAAAAATGAAAACATTGTTTTTCAATCATAATTTTCATTATTTCCGTAAGCTGAAAAAAAGTTAAAGAATCATCAGGAGTTTATTTAATGTTTTTTCTTTCAAATGGAAAAAATTTTTTCAAGAAAATATTAATTTTTCTGCAAGTTTCATAGTGTTAAATATGGGGGGGGGAATTTCACAGGGTAAAATTGGTGGTACCTAGTATTTTAAAAACATTGTTTAAAAACGTTTTGGTGGACCTGATTATCTGGACCCCCCCCCCCCATCTATTTTTTTCCCTTCAGTTGATTATTATCGATTACACACCAATCTATCAGATTGAAAAAAAAATTCTTAAAAGTTCTTTATTATTTGAGTATTCACGGGTGCTCATTTCCTCGTATAAGTTTATAGTAAATTGATCCCCCATATCGGAACCGCTTGAACGGAACCCAAATTATTTATTTATTTTCCCATTAAACTACCCTAACCCCTACCCCCCTAGTTAAAATTAAGTTTTATTACAAAATTTATATTAATTACAAAACATCAATTTTCATAAAAGTTCAAATGTCACCTATGAAATCTCTATTTAAACATGCCAATTTTTCAGAACTGAAAAGTTGCACTATAAACTCAGCGATGTTTATTGACTTCACAATAAAGAGTAAAATCATAAAACTTAAAATTTAATTTGTAAGGCAAATTCTGAGGAATATTTTAAATTGTATTTTGAATAATAATTTAAATGTTGGTTGTTAGTTGTTTTGTTTTATCAACTTTTCGGGTAATTTACTAACGAATCATGTCATTTTGATAAACAAAGCGCTTACAATTTTTCGTACTTACATATAATTTTTTTTTGAAATGTTCCAATAACTGGATATTGTCAGATAAACTTGAAATAAATTTCGTCTTACAAATAATTGACTACTTATCTCCAGTCGGCCTTCGACTAAAGATAAAACACCGGATTTTGTCCATATTAGTAACCTTTGTTTTTTTTTTTTTTTATCGTGGTTTGAGAAAATAATTAGTTAACGAACCAAAAGAAAAACAGTTTCTAAGGAAATTCGTCAATCTTATTGTTATTTTTAACCCTTTAAAACTCTAACAATAAAAATTAAATAAATAAATTAAAGAATTAAAAGTCATTTTATTCGAATGAAAATCTTAGTTTAATTTATACAAATATGTAACCGTACTTACGACGTAAACTGATTTTCATGATACTGTTATTTACGGATTAAAATATTTTTTTTAATAATGTAACCGTAAAGCGTGCATTTTGATTTTCTACAATTTTTATGCATTACAAAAATTAAAATTAAAATGAGTGTACTGTACAATTTAAGAATATGGACAAACTCGCTGTAAAAAATAATTTAATCTATAAAAACACATACAAATTACATATTCAGAAAGACTAAGAGATTCCGAACTGCCGTATTCGTATTATCGCCTATACGTAGTTTTTTTTTTTTTTAACTCGCTGTAAAAAAAAAAAAAAAATCTATAAAAACACATACAAATTACATATTCAGAAAGACTATTTCATCTTATTACTAAAGATATAAATATTTTAAAGATTAAATCCTAAATAGGTAAGAGATTCCGATCTGACTGATATAGACTGCACTGCTTGTATCGCAATAATCATAGGCAGCGTGGCTATCCGAAGCCATTTTTTAATTTTTTAACTCGCTGTAAAAAATGATTCAATTAATAAAAACTCACACAAATTACATATTTTGAAAGAGTATTTTCTTATCTTTCTAACGATATAAAAATTATTAAAGACTGGACCATAAATAGGCCATAAATTCGGAACTGAACGGCTTAGACTGCAAAATTAATTCATTAAAATCAAAACTTCGCTGCTGTTATCGCTTTAACAATAAGCAGGCAGAGACAATATTTTATTATCAGGAGGGGCTGATATACGGACAGTTCCGCAAATTGGGTGATTTTGGATTAATTAATCGATTAAATCCCTTAATCAATAAAAATCAATAACCAAATTTGGAATTTTTCTTAGTTAGAACGATATCAATGTGTATGCAAGATTTTGAATCTGAGTGACCTCCCTTTTTTTGTTTTACGTCGACACGTACATACCAAAATCTCTGTTTTATATATTAGATATATATATATATATATATATATATAGATAAATCTAATGAGACAGACGAACCTACTAAAAGTTTCTCTTAATGCTCTTCAGGGCTAAGATCTGACAGATCTTAGCCCTGAAGAGCATTAAGCGAAACTACTAGTAGGTTCGTCTGTCTCATTAGTTCTATCTTTATTATTTGCTCTACTTAGGTATTGAGCACTTTTTACTTATTAGCTTTAGTCTCCTGGCAGGTTTGTATGAATATATATATCTTATCTAATATATAAAACAGAGATTTTGGTATGTACGTGTCGACGTAAAACAAAAAAACGGGAGGTCACTCAGATTCAAAATCTTGCATACACATTGATATCGTTCTAACTAAGAAAAATTCCAAATTTGGTTATTGATTTTTATTGATTAAGGGATTTAATCGATTAATTAATCCAAAATCACCCAATTTGTGGAACTGTCCGTATATCAGCCCCTCCTGATAATAAAATATTGTCTCTGCCTGCTTATTGTTAAAGCGATAACAGCAGCGAAGTTTTGATTTTAATGAATTAATTTTGCAGTCTAAGCCGTTCAGTTCCGAATTTATGGCCTATTTATGGTCCAGTCTTTAATAATTTTTATATCGTTAGAAAGATAAGAAAATACTCTTTCAAAATATGTAATTTGTGTGAGTTTTTATTAATTGAATCATTTTTTACAGCGAGTTAAAAAATTAAAAAATGGCTTCGGATAGCCACGCTGCCTATGATTATTGCAATACAAGCAGTGCAGTCTATACAGTCAGATCGGAATCTCTTACCTATTTAGGATGAAATCTTTAAAATATTTATATCTTTAGTAATAAGATGAAATAGTCTTTCTGAATATGTAATTTGTATGTGTTTTTATAGATTTTTTTTTTTTTTTTACAGCGAGTTAAAAAAAAAAAAAACTACGTATAGGCGATAATACGAATACGGCAGTTCGGAATCTCTTAGTCTTTCTGAATATGTAATTTGTATGTGTTTTTATAGATTAATTATTTTTTACAGCGAGTTTGTCCATATTCTTAAATTGTACAGTACACTCATTTTAATTTTAATTTTTGTAATGCATAAAAATTGTAGAAAATCAAAATGCACGCTTTACGGTTACATTATTAAAAAAATATTTTAATCCGTAAATAACAGTATCATGAAAATCAGTTTACGTCGTAAGTACGGTTACATATTTGTATAAATTAAACTAAGATTTTCATTCGAATAAAATGACTTTTAATTCTTTAATTTATTTATTTAATTTTTATTGTTTTTAAAGGGTTAAAAATAACAATAAGATTGACGAATTTCCTTAGAAACTGTTTTTCTTTTGGTTCTAATTATTTTCTCAAACCACGATAAAAAAAAAAAAAGCAAAGGTTACTAATATGGACAAAATCCGGTGTTTTATCTTTAGTCGAAGGTCCGACTGGAGATAAGTAGTCAATTATTTGTAAGACGAAATTTATTTAAAGTTTATCTGACAATATCCAGTTATTGGAACATTTCAAAAAAAATTATATGTAAGTACGAAAAATTGTAAGCGCTTTGTTTATCAAAATGACATGATTCGTTAGTAAATTACCCGAAAAGTTGATAAAACAAAACAACTAACAACCAACATTTAAATTATTATTCAAAATACAATTTAAAATATTCCTCAGAATTTGCCTTACAAATTAAATTTTAAGTTTTATGATTTTACTCTTTATTGTGAAGTCAATAAACATCGCTGAGTTTATAGTGCAACTTTTCAGTTCTGAAAAATTGGCATGTTTAAATAGAGATTTCATAGGTGACATTTGAACTTTTATGAAAATTGATGTTTTGTAATTAATATAAATTTTGTAATAAAACTTAATTTTAACTAGGGGGGATAGGGGTTAGGGTAGTTTAATGGGAAAATAAATAAATAATTTGGGTTCCGTTCAAGCGGTTCCGATATGGGGGATCAATTTACTATAAACTTATACGAGGAAATGAGCACCCGTGAATACTCAAATAATAAAAAACTTTTAAGAATTTTTTTTTCAATCTGATAGATTGGTGTGTAATCGATAATAATCAACTGAAGGGAAAAAAATAGATGGGGGGGGGAGTCCAGATAATCAGGTCCACCAAAACGTTTTTAAACAATGTTTTTAAAATACTAGGTACCACCAATTTACCCTGTGAAATTCCCCCCCCCTATATTTAACACTATGAAACTTGCAGAAAAATTAATATTTTCTTGAAAAAATTTTTTCCATTTGAAAGAAAAAACATTAAATAAACTCCTGATGATTCTTTAACTTTTTTTCAGCTTACGGAAATAATGAAAATTATGATTGAAAAACAATGTTTTCATTTTTGCACTGTTAAATCAACTGAAAATTAACGTAGCTAAAAACAAGTTACGATAAGATTTTTTTAAATTCTATGAAAAATCAATTAATTATAAATAATAACAAATATTTCCGTTTTATTCAAGATGGCCTAAACTGATCAATTGGTGGTCCCTATAATACTATCTTAGGTTTTAGCAAAAATAGATATTGCAATACGAAGGATTTAAATTTTCGATTCTCAGCTTCTTTTTAAACTCAACATGCAATTAAGAACTAAATGTGAATTGTTGTCATGTACAAAAAATTTAAAACAATAACAAACAAATATACAAACGAATACTTTCAATTTGTTGTATAATAATATGAAATAATTTTAAACTATAAAACAGAAAATACAAATCCTGAAATATACAAATTCTCAATGATTTTAGTTTCAAGAATTATTTTCCTCTTACCCCCTCTCTAACTACTGTCTTCCACTTTCTCTCTCACTCCCTGGTGATCCAAATTTCATTTTAGTCCGGTCATGGACCGGGTACTTTAGCTAGTATATATATATATATATATATATAATCTCCACTCATTACAACCACCATATCATAATTAGACAAACTAGCAAATATATGCACCCTCTGGGTGCAAGTATTTAAGTTTAAATATAATAAAATATTAGATTAAATCAAAAAGGCTAATGAAACTAATTAAGAATTCAAATAAAAAGATTCGAAACAGAGGGGGTATAATCGGAAAATAGAACAACTGAAACTTACTTTTTCATCACTTCCGTTTTTCGATGCTAAATTTTCCTAATTTAACTATTTAGTTAAAATAGGAAGTAAAGAATAAAATTACAGTTATTTCTTCTTGTTAATGAATTTCTTTTAGGATTTATTGAAGAGATTTTTACTCATATTCATTAAGATAAAACCAAACAATTAGAAATCAATAATACCAAGCACATTTTTATTAAAATCAGTTTTTTAAATATCAATATGCAAATTAGCTTTACGTTTACTCTGAAAACTGGTATTTTGTTGTATATATAAATACAAATGCATGTTATTAGTATTTAGGTAAGGCCAACAGTATTAATAATGTCAAACAGTTTTATTATTAATTGAGGTTTAAATAGAAATAGAATCATGGAGAATGTGCCGTAAATAACTAAGGAAATTGTGACTTAAGTAGTAATATAGTTTCGGTTACAGACAGAAAAACACAAAATCTCCATTATAATAAGATGTTTAATGATAAAAATAATCATTGATGTTTATAATATCAGACATTAAAAAGTAAAAATAATCATTGATTTATGTTGTTGCTGAGAATGTTTCTTTGTTTTTGTTTTTTGTATTTTTGTTAATTATAAAGATGTTTACAAATTGCAAATATAGCAGAAACTAATCAAGTTTCAATTGAATTCTTTGTTTACACAAATTTTCCACTTTTATTAAAATAAAGCTAAAAATACACATACATACAATTGTTCTATTCATTTTCAATGCATATTCATTTCACAATGACAATCCTTTTTTTTTCTTTTTTAATACATTCCACTGGTAAAAATCAATCACAGTGTATTTTTTTTTAGTAAAAACAGCTACAAAATAACAATAGCTCTATTTTGCTAGTAATGGTTGCATGAATTCCCAACCACTGATAATCCCTATTTTCCTTATTAGCAATGCATTTTTAACTTAAAACACAGCTACAAAATAAAAATAGCTCTATTTTGCCAAATCAGTCTCTATTATGTATTACCATTATTATTATTATTATTATAAACAGGTATTCTCTTTTTAATCAATGTTACAAAAAGTTAATTTCAATGATCTCTACTATTTAGCTGATAATTTAATAATACTGCTTTTGTTACTCTTGATATCACAAGTAGGATCTCTTATATATTTTATATTATACAGACTAGAAGAAGACATTTCTAAATAATAATCTTGCAGTTTTAAGTACTAAAAAACATTCTTATGTACTGTGATGTAATGGTTCTCATCATAGGAACTGGGCACAGTGACATGAATTTAAATCCTGGATGAGACTGGTTGTATTTCACATAATGCTAATACCCTTGGGAAAGGTATGTATCCAAGTAATCTTCCTCTAACTATGTGTAGATATAAGTAAGATAGACTGGGCTTTTTAACCTTAGTATGGCAACCGGCCTAGGGGAAAGAAAACTCTGAATAAAAAAAGAAAAAAAAACTGCTTAAAAAATTGGCCTTGTGTCCCATTCTACCTGTGTAGAGGGTATAGAAATACACAATGTAATAAAAGGATGAGGCTGTTTGCATTTCCCATAGCACTAGTAGTAATATGCTTAGAAAAGGTATACATCCAACTATGGGTAAATAAGAGAACAGGCTGGGCTCTTTAACTTTGTTATGGTAACTGGACTAGGAAAAGGAAAACTCTGAATTCAAAACTTTTGAACTCTACTTAAAAATAGACCTTGTATCAAATCCTGCTAATACAGAGGGGTTGGTTGGTTGTTTTATGGCATATCAACTCTTTTAGGGTCATTTAATGCCAAATCCAGTCATTTAATATCATGTTGCTTATAGTACCTGCTGTTTCTTAAATGGTTACACATCTAAATATTGAACAGGCTCATCACTGTTTAACTTAGGTCATCTAGCAGGAAATTGTACTTTCAACATGACTTGACTATAAACCAAAGGGGTTAGAAAATACATACTAGCTATTTATGGAACTTATATCATGGGCAGGATTTATTGATTTAACTAGCAAGAATATGCTCCCTCCGGGCATAAGTATTTAAGTTTTTATGTAATGAAATATATTAAATTAAAAAGACTAATGAAATTAAATAGAAATTCATATAAAAAGATTACACACATTTTAATTGGTTTCTATATAAGATCATTCATAGGATTTATTTTAATACATTGGAGAATAAAATAATAATATTAGGTGATCATTTATTAAACCCAGTTTTGCTCAAACCAGTATGCAAATTAATCACATCATATATTATGTAAACCTTAATTTCTTAATGATATAATTTGGTTTGGTTTGTTTTATGGCATATCAACCTCAGTGGGTCATTTAATGCCAATAAAGTTTTGAAATAAATCAATTCTTAATGGATAATACAATTTTTTTATAAATACATTTTTCTATTTAACCTATAGATGGGACCCTAACAGGTACTACCACTCCGGGTCAGAGTGGATCAGGGAGCAATGGTGATGAAGGGGTGCTCCACATTCTCCAGACCTCCAAAACTGGAACCTCACCATCAGAGTTTAACGTCATTCCCAGGACAAGTAGACCCTCAGCTACCGCCTTCTAGCACCCATATGATAAAAAGGGTTGGGAAAATCATATAAGTGCTAGGGCTTCTTAATGATATAAAAGACACATTGAAGGATTTTAAATGCACTAATAACATGGTGTGTTTTGAGGCAAATCTAACTCAGATTTTCATAGAGACATTGTTAATAAATAGAATTTACTCAATGTATTAATGATTTTGATTACAAATTAAATACTCATTTATAAACTTAAGTAATTTCTGAGGGTATTGTGACATAAGCAGTGACACAGTCATAGACACCAAATCTCCGTTATAATAAGATGCATTAGAATTTTCATTCTCATAGAGATCCTATATGCAATAAGTTCAAATTTCATCATCACCATGTTGTGCCATCAGCACGGATATCTATGATAATCTCTTGCCAACCTTCTCTATCATTCATTATCCCAGGGAGGTCCTCTGCACACCATCCAGCATCTGCGCAAAGTTGGACAATGTAGGTCCTTGGTGGGTGGCCCACATTAGCATGTCCATGTGTTGGCTTCCACAGGAGGACGTCGCTTATGAATTCATCCTTGCTCCTCTAGCAGTGTCCAGCATGCCTTGTCCGTCTCACTCGGATGGTTTGTGAGATGGGGGAGCAGAATCAGTGTAAAATATGGTAATGATGATTATTTCATCTCTGTTCACTCTTATTAAAAAATCTTCACAATCATTTTAAACAGATAAATACATTATATTTGTTTTTAGAGCCAATGTATCAATAAGGTTCAAAATTATTTTAGACATTATCTCAACCAAATCAAGAATGAATAAAATGTCTTCAGCATAAAATAACCCAACAAGGGTTGACGTGCAATATTTGGATTATTCAGACTATTGTCCTCATCTTTGCTGTTATCTATACAACATTTTGGCAAATGTGCCCTCTGGCCTTCTTCAGGCATTTATTGTCAAATTCAGGAACCTTCTCTTTGAACTCATGAACCTTCTTATAATCGTTCAATTGGACACATGGCATAGTGGAGATAGGTGTTGAGTTAATACAGTTCTAAGTGACATTTATCTCTAAGCTGGTCAGGGGTGACAGTAACATATAATTATAAACACAGCTTACCACTTGTTTCAGTCATGATTAGTGGAATGAGAACAGTATACCCCGTGGATTGAATAAAGATTTGTGTTCAAAGGTCCGTGAAGGCTCTCGATTATGACTAAAAGGTTCACAAGTTCATGAAGGTTCCTGAGTCTGACAAGAAATATCTGAAGAAGGCCAGAGGGCACATCAGCTGAAACATTGTACAGATCACAATAAAGATGAGGACAATAACCCAAATAATACAAATTATCAAGCCTCAAGATCTATTTGAAACATAGAAGATACCTAAACAGCTACTAACATTCTGTGAAGTAATGGCAATAAAGAAGTGATTCAACTCTCTCCAAAGCTCTAGAACTGGAGCCTCACCACCAGATCCAATTTAGTGTTATACATAGGACACACATTGCAAAACAGGTAAATGAGATTATCAGTCATCAAGAATTTAACAAGTATTACTCATAACCACAAGGTTCCAGTTTTGATACCGACCCTCGCCCACTCAGTGTATGAGTAGCACAGAAATCTGAGTGGCAAAGTGAGGAGCTGATGGGAGATGTTGCACTCCAACTCAGATGCCAAAAAACAATCTCCTCGGTCTGGCTGATACCGATAGTAGGCCACTGCGACGACTTTACTTTACTTACTCATAAAATATGGCTGTCATGTATATATTTATCTTTTTTCTATTATTGTTGCTTTAGTTTTTTTTTTTTTTTATTAGCTTGAATCGAATATTAAAGAAATTATATCCCTGGAATCAATGTCGTAAAATGATATCTTTTCCATATTTTTTTATTATATATATATATATATATATATATATATATTCCTAATTTTTTTATACTTAGTTATTGATTGATATTTTACTTTCTATTTTTAAAATGCTAAGATCTTTGTTTCCCCCAACTTTCAATATTCAGAAAATGAGATGAACTAATCATGGGAAAAAGTATAAGTGACTTTGGGTCTCAAATCACAAGTAATAAAATCATTGTTTCTTCAATGAATACTGGTTTATGCTAGAACTGATTTACTCAGAGAAATATCTATAATACAGAAGATTACTCATAGCCCCTGAAATTAGTAGACCAGTTCACATACCTAGGTAGCAATATCTCATCTACAGAAAGCAATGTCAGTATACGCATAAAAAAAGGCAATAAACAGATAATCAATCATATGGAAAACTGATCTCTCTGATATGATAAAGCAAGAATTCTTCCAAGCTTTAGCTGTGTCAGTACTGCTGTATGGCTGTACCACTTGGACTCTAAGGAAACACTAAGAGTAAAAACTAGATGGGAACTACACAAGGATGCTGTGTGCTGTCTTAAACAAATCCTGGAAGCAGCACCCCACAAAAAATTAACTCTACAGCCACTTGCTCCCTATCATATAAACCATTACAAACATTATATGATGGGCATTACTGGGAGAAGCAAAGATGAACTTATGTGATTTTCTCCTTTAGACACCTACATGTGAATTAGTGTAGGTCAACAAGCAAAGACCTACATCAATTAGATCTAATTAATTTGGAAACTTAAATCCTTTTAGTGAACTTAGTTAACATAAGCCAATCTGAAGCTTGCTTGTGCCTCAAATTTTAGCTCTCAAAATGAAGCAAAAAAAAATAAAAAAACAACTGATTGACAGCTTGAAACTCATAAGTCAAGGTACCACTGTATGAGGTATGTCAGAAAAGTTCTAGAAAAGTCAAATTCTTCAATGTGAGGGGCATTGTCCACTGCGAGTTCTTGCCACAGGGCCAGATAATCAATCAGCACATCTACAAAGAGATACTGCAGCATTTGCTTCATTCACTACACGAGAAGAGGCGAGAGATGTGGCAGGACAACTCCTAGGTGCTTTACCATGACAATGCACCTGCCCACACTGCCCTGAGTATCCAAGAGTTCCTGGCCCAGAAGAACATCACTATGCTGGAGCAACCTTCCTACTCATCTGACCTGGCTCCATGTGATTTTTTCCTCTTCCCCAAGCTCAAGGGGGTTATCAAGGTAACTTGTTTTGAAGATGTGCATGACATCAAAAAGGCCATGATGACAGATCTACAAAGAACCCGGAAGAATCCTTCGAAGAATGCACGCAAGCATGGCAGAGAAGAATGGGAAAGTGCATTAGACTCCAGGGGGATTACTTTGAAGAGGATAACTTGTAGCTTGGGTTTGAAATAAATTTTTTGTGACACCAGTCCTGGAATTCTTTTTTCACATACCTTGTATTACTGAAAGATAGAATAGAGTATTATAAGAGCATGTTTTTAATACTGTATTCAGATGTCTATTCATTTGAAAATATCACTTGTGATATCAACAAACTAAAAAGATGGTATGTTTTGTTAGGTTTTATTTTTTTAATTTTGTTTAGTTGTCCAACTATTTTACAGAGATACTTGTCCAGTAGTGCCAGCATAAAAATAGTAGATACTCTCAATTATCTACATAGTTTTTCCCTTCAAGTCTCAACATCTTATTAAATTAATCAGCATAAATAGCTTTAATATTGATTTTCTGTCTCAGACAAGCCTCTCGGTTAATGGCTACTTCAGAAAAATAGATTCAATATTTGAAAAATAGGCAATATTCACAAGACACTGTCTAGACACTAACAACAAAGCTGAGTGGCAAGAAGTGTGGGTGGGGGGTTAGTCTGTGAGGGTGAGGAAGTAGTCACTGGTTCATTCTTACATGGTCGTTTAATATTACTCATCGACTGACTTTGTGTTACCCCGTTTTATGATGGAACACAAAAGAAAGAGAAGTAAACACCAATACCTGATAATAATAATATCACTTGCATGGTTTTATAAAATTACAATTTTTTTTATTTCCAGAAATTTCCATAGCAGATTAGATCTGTCTGATTTCCAATATCTGTATGGGAGTGATATTTAACTACATTCCTCACCCCCGGGGTAGTAAGTGACACATGATTAGTTCTGTGTTGAGAGACTGATCATGTACATTTGAGCAAAGATAAAAAATTGCACAGTCACCACAACCAGCATCATGAAGTCATTAGTCTATTCCAAGAATTACTTAAGGTATTTTTTGTGTCAGAACCAGGAATGTTCTTGTTGTAATCGGGAGCCTTCACGGAAATTTGAACCCAACCCTTTATTCAATCCATGGGGGTACTACTGTTCTCATTCTATTGACCATGATTGGATACAAGTGTTAAGCTGTGTTAATTATTATTCTATGTTACTGTCCCCCTTGACCAGGATTGAACCTGCAGCCTAGAGATAACTGTCAATATTAACTCAACACCTATATCCAGGAACCTTGTAGTTCCTAATCGAATGCTCTACCAACTGAGCTAAACCAGCCCTTATGATAGGTTACTTATATGCTTATAAGTCAGCATCAATCTAGATGGAAATATGAGGAAAAGTAACCTAGTAGTTCTGGTAATATATGCACAATGTTTTATTTATAAAGTTATCCACTGATGAACCAAAACATTATGACCACTTGCCTCCATGTGTTTGTAAAACAGCTATTATCTGATCAGGCATGAACTCAAGATTTAGATATTTCCTTTAGGACTTTAGTGTTGGAATGTTGATAGGTCCTTTAACTGCTGCAAGTAACACGATGAAGATTATTGGTGCAATACATCGTAATGAAGCTTTATTTTTTAACCTGAAACCATTCCCATACAACTCCTCCAATATAACAGCATGTTGTTTTGCTGGAAGATGCCCTGCTTCATAGATGACTGTTGCTATTAATGAGTGCAACCAGGGCTGGTTTAGCTCAGCCGGTAGTGTGTCCAGCTGGGAACGTCAAGGTTCCTGGTTGGATACCAGCCCTCGCCAACTCAGCATATGAGTAGCACAGGGATCTGTGTGGTAAAGTGAGGAGCTGATGGTAGGTGTAGTACTCTGCCTCAGACACTAAAAAATAATCTCCTTGGTCTAGCGTTAATGAAAAGTGGATAGACTTCTTCGCTGTCTGGCTGATACTGACTTTAGGCCACCCCGACAACTTTACTTTTACTATGGCATAATGGTTATCATCATGAAAAACAGAGTCAATGAGCCGAGTTCAAATCCAGAACAAGGCTGTAAGCATTTTTCTTTATGCTAATACCCTTTGTGTAGTCCTATCACTGGATTGACCACATGCATTTTCCAACTTGTTGCTTCATCAATATTTCCTGAACTCATGTTGTGTTTTTAGATCCACAGAATGGGAATCAACACAACTTGGTCAGAGTATCTTTTTGTAACATAATGAGAGTGATGAGGTCAGCTATGGCATCAGTATTGTTGTCATGAAATTGAAATGGTAGTAATAGAAAAAAAAACAGAATAAGGAGATATATTAGTTAGATGTAGAAGACACTGACCTTGGTTTCTGATTGGCCAAGCCAGAGCCATGAGTGTGAATAGAGAAAGAGAGTGAGAAAGTTTGGAAGGGGCAGATGCAAGATGTAGTCTGCCCTCCAAAGCCATCTACTTGGGTTGGTGTAATAAAGAGCTCTAATAAAAACATCAAGTCTTGCGTTCATTATTAAAACCTTCCAACAGACACAAAGAAGACACAATGAAAATCCCAAATAGTTCCAGACCAAAAGAAGAACAGAGAATCCACATACAAGACCCAAGATACAGACAACCAGATCCATAGAAGATATCATCAAAATAGATAAGTATATGATGACTAATGTTACATACTCTTTTAATTAATGCTTATGTTACATTTTCTCTCCTTGTGAAATGTATTGTTCTGTTGTATATGATTATATTTTCCCTCCAACTTTGGGCAAATAAATATATTTTTATTTTTAATACCATGAACAATGTCAAGTAGATCCACTACAAAACACTAAAACATATGATGGAAATGAACATGCATGGTTCTCTATTTACCATTGAAACAAATACCTTTATTTATTTACCAACCCCTCCACATAAGCAAGATGTGACACAGGGTCAATTTGTTAAGCGGAGTTAAGCAGGTTTGAATTCAGAGTATTCCTTCTCCAAGACTGGTTAACTAGCCAAGGTTAAAGAGGCCTAGTCTGCCCTACTATTTACCCATAGCTGGAGGTGAGAGTAGTTGGATACATACCTTTCCCAAGGGTATTAGCACTGTGAAATGCAAACAGCCTTGTCCTGGATTTGAACTCTGGTTGACAGTCTACAACTCTAACCATTACACCATGCACCTCCAACAAATATCTTTATGCATATCCTCATAGGGGAGTTCAATGCTTCTTTATTTCTTTTTTGGCTTTTGATTTTTCTTGTTTTATTTATTCATATTTTTTCTAAACAGACATTTTCATTTTTCTACTATTCCATTTATTTTTTTTTTAATTTTATTTTTTGGGCAATCTTTCTGTCTTTTAAGCTCAAATATGTGGGAGTAACCCAACCTTTGTAAGACAATTCATACAGAAGCTGTTCTGGAAAAGACTCTATAGTGGCAAATGGATATCACTTAATAAGTGTGGACAACTGAAGTATGACCATGGCTGTCTGTATGTAAGGAATCCATATATATTTTATGTGATCAATCTATCTATCATGATACATTAACCTCCTTTTCAACAAACGTATACACTCAGATAAACATGAGCAAACTACATTATATATATATATATATATATATATATATATATATATATATATATATATAGAGAGAGAGAGAGAGAGAGAGAGAGACATAGATGATAGATATGAAGAGACCAAGATCTAAGGATCAACATAGATACAAAGAAATACAGACTGAGCTAGATATACAGATATAAAGAGACTGGATTGGATAGACAGAGATAAAGAGACTGGATGGATAGACAGATACAAAGAGACTGGGATGGATAGACAGATACAAAGAGACTGGGGGGATAGACAGATACAAAGAGACTGGGGGGATAGACAGATAGACAGATACAAAGAGACTGGGTGGATAGACAGATACAAAGAGACTGGGATGGATAGACAGATACAAAGAGACTGGGGTGGATAGACAGATACAAAGAGACTGGGATGGATAGACAGATACAAAGAGACTGGGGTGGATAGACAGATACAAAGAGACTGGGGTGGATAGACAGATACAAAGAGACTGGGTGGATAGACAGATAGACTGGGGGGGATAGACAGATACAAAGAGACTGGGGTGGATAGACAGATACAAAGAGACTGGGGTGGATAGACAGATATAAAGAGACTGGGGTGGATAGACAGATACAAAGAGACTGGGGGGATAGACAGATACAAAGAGACTGGGGTGGATAGACAGATACAAAGAGACTGGGGTGGATAGACAGATACAAAGAGACTGGGGTGGATAGACAGATACAAAGAGACTGGGGTGGGATGGATAGACAGATACAAAGAGACTGGGGTGGATAGACAGATACAAAGAGACTGGGTGGATAGACAGATACAAAGAGACGGGTGGATAGACAGATACAAAGAGACTGGGGTGGATAGACAGATACAAAGAGACTGGGATGGATAGACAGATACAAAGAGACTGGGGTGGATAGAAAGATTCAAAGAGACTGGGATGGATAGACAGATACAAAGAGACTGGGGTGGATAGACAGATACAGATAGAAAGATTCAAAGAGACTGGGGTGGATAGACAGATACAAAGAGACTGGGTGGATAGACAGATACAAGAGACTGGGGTGGATAGACAGATACAAAGAGACTGGGGTAGATAGACAGATACAAAGAGACTGGGTGGATAGACAGATACAAAGAGACTAGACAGATACAAAGAGACTGGGGGATAGATAGCTACGAAGAGACTAAGGGAGATACAAAGAGACCGAGATAATTGATGCAAATGCTCTTTATACGAGAGGGTTCATTACTAAGATCAAAGAGGACAATAAACCTCTCCCATCAATCACAGCTCTTCATTGTCACAAACACCACGTTTTTCCTTTGTGAACGTTACATGAGCTCCAAATTTACAGTAACAATCTTCATGATGTCATCATTCTGTCACGAACACACATGGAAATATTATTCAGTTGGCTGGTTGAGTTTTATAGCCAGAAAACTAGGATGGAATATATTGTGGCAGGCCAATAGTAGGGTGCGGCTTTCAGAGAAAAAGGTCAGTACCTTTCCCTACAGGCTGCCTCAGATTAAGAAAGCAATTTGTTTGGTAATGGAAAAAAAAGCGGTATTTAATAGAGAATTGGATCATTAGAATATTCATAACTGTTTGATACAATAAATATCATTATCTCTCGTATGTTTACTGTACCTTAATAATGGATGCAACATATATACATTATATATATATATATTATATACTTATCTACATATATAGATAAGGCTAACACTGAAATAGACATAACTATTTCTTGCAATAAATATCATTATCTCTAGTGTGTTTATTATACCTTATTAATGGATACAACTTTTACATGTTTTACATGATATACAAAGTGTGTCAAAAAGTATCAAGATTTTTTTGTACTTTTTGACACACCTTGTATTTCTGAAAAAAATAAAAACGTTCCATTCATTCTTTATTTCTATCTTGGTAAATACAGCTTTAAACTTGGTACTTTTTTTACACACCTTGTATTCTAAAACAAATTAATGAATGGAATGTTATTTTTTAGAATACAAGGTGTGTCAAAAAGTACAACAAATCTTGATACTTTTTGGACACACCTTGGGTATATATATATATATATATACACTTACCTAAGTTAGGGTAGCTTGGGTATGACTTCAACGGTGCTTAATTACTGACAATTTCTTGCCTGTGATTTTCAAACCAAGTACACTTGGCTTGAGTATCACATAAGCAAGAAACTATTAGTCACCAGGCTACCCTAACTTAGATATATATATTCTATCTATGATATTGAGCACTATTTATTTATAGATGTTTGTTGGATTTTACACCATGTAAACCCTTGTTGGTTTATTTTATGCCAAAGATGTTTTGTTTTATTCATTCTTAATGGTACCCCAATTTTTTTTTTCAAACTCAATTTTTTTTAACACATTTTTTCTATTTAACCCATGGATGAGACCCTATCAGGTACCATCACTATGGATCAGAGTGGACCTGGGATTAAAGGTGATGAATGTGTACTCCATACTCTCCAGAGCTCCAGAATTGAAACTTCACCATTAGATGCAGTTTAACATCATACGGAGGACAAGAAGACTTTCAGCCACTGCCTTCTAGCACATATGTGATAAAAAAAAGGTTAGGGGCTTGCCATAAGAGCAATAAGGTTGGGAAAAATATAGGTGCTAGGGCTTGGTGTGACCAGCCAATTGATCAGAGGGGGCCTCTCTGACCACCCTTCTAGCCTATATAAGAGCCAAAGTGGAGTGCTGCCACCAGGATTCTGTCTTTAAGTATCATGGGTTGGCACCCACAGCCATCAGGTAGCCATATTAGAGGGTCTTACCTCTCTACAGAGGTGCATTTGGCATATTCTACAGACCTAGCTGATAGGGTGTGAAGTGAATAGATTGTGAACTGTGAAATATCCCATCATACAGGTAAAAAATACCAAGAAAATTTTGCAGCAATGACTTCGGGGATATAGAAAAATGTTCGCCTGATACAAAGGAAAAATGTTGGGAGGGGGGTCAGAAAATTCCGACCTAGATATCTAAAATGCCAACCATCGTCACAAAGATGAAATCAACGACTTGAAAAAGACTTGTCTGACTTTAATGGAGGAATTACTATTGGCTGTTAAATAAAGTCAAGCCGCACTGATGAGACGTAAACATTGAAACCTGTGTCTGTGGATGAGTGATATATATATATATATATATATATATATAGTTCAGTCTGTTCCTACCAATAGTGATCTTGATATATTCATCTGAAGTATACATGCATGATTCTATCTGTTTCTTCATATCTATTCTTGTGTTTGTAAGAAGGAACTGTTAACGCACCAGTAGAGACAGGTCGTATGAAATATATAAGGTTTCTTTGCAACTGAGGTCACATTCCCATTGTCCACACTCAATTTCTGCAACAAGAATCATTCAGAGATGAAACCTCTGTAAGTAATATAGTTTTGATTAATTCTTACCAAAATTTATGCATGAAATACACCAGCATATAAGAGAATTCACATCATTTAGAACAAGTCAGTATCTATAATACTATGCAAAAATTTATGTATTTCTGCCTGTCTGAGAATCACAGTCAAATGGAAACTTCCAGAAACCTGATTTTTTTTCTTGTAGAATCAAGATATGATATTCACCTCCACATCAGGGTTTCAATTAGCGTCAAGCAGACAGACAATAAAGTGAAGTTGTTGGGATGGTCTGAAGATGGTATCAGCCAAACAGCGAGGGAGTCTTTCCACTTTCCCCTAGCGCAAAACAAAGGAGATTGTTTTTGTGTCTGAGGTGGAGCACATACCTACCATCAGCTCCTTACTTTACCGCTACTTATATGCTGAGTTGGCAAGGACCAGTATTGAACCAGGAACCTTGTGGTTCCTAGGCAGGCGATCTACCATCTGAGTTATCCAACACATGAACATGTTTTGGAAATTAGAATTGGTTACAGCCTTGTCTGCCAACTGGATGCTAGTTGAAACCCTCCTATGGAAGTGAATACCATATCTTTATTCTACATTTCTATTTCTGACTAACTCCAGTTCCAAAACAGACAATGTGTCACAAAGTGATGAATTGTGAAGAGACCCTGTAGAATCAGGGAGTCCCCATGGAAAACTATCTGGACTGTTTGTAACCTTTGACCATTAGAGGCACGTAAAAACCCGCCATGACAGACATGTGATAGTTTTAGTCAGAGTTAGATAATTTTCAATCCTAGCTTTAGAAGGAGAAATACATGAGTGTCTTCCCTCCTGGGTCATCTCATACCCTGTGGTGGAATGGATGGAAATCATGGGTTCATAGATAATAAAACTTGATCAAGTGAAAACAAAGTCTTGTTAGTTTATTAGATGTAAAAACAAGCAATGTCCAGCCCAGACAGAAGAAGAAAAGAAGCAACTAGCATAAAAATCAGCTAGACAAGACAATGGTGGCCAGACAAGATAGTAGGAACCAGCAATAAGTAATCAAATAAGACCATCTCCTCTCTAATTATCTCTCTCTCTCTCTCTCTATCACACCCGAGATGAACTATCTCCCTCTCTCTATTATATACCCAAGTATGGAAGAAGGGTATATACAGTATACAACAAATGTGAGGTCAATCATAAAGGTCATTTGAAGTCAGTGGAGGTCATCAGATAGAAAAAAATATACCATTTCTGTCTAAATTAAAAAAAAGAAACTTTAAGATAGAACATTCAAGATAAATTCCAAATGTTTTTGTAAATGCTGCAGTGGATGAGATCAGACTCCTTTTCACATGGCCAGCTTTATGTTCAATGTCTGTAAATCAAATTCATGTGGACACCTACACACACCAGAATAGTCAGATCAGCAGAAACTTACATTCATCAGCTCTGTGTGGATACTGGATGCTGTGAGGAGGACTTGTTAGGAATGATAACTGACAGGGACAAGTGGTGAGGGAGAGTCATATGAACCTATGCCATTAGCATGACATGACGATGTGATACATATATACACATTCCAAATCACCAGCCATAATAGGAGCCCTTAAAACAATTTTAAAGATCCTTTGACAGATTTGGTTTGGTGTGGTTTGGTTTGTGGCATATCAACCTCAGTAGGTCATTTAATGCTGGCAAAGTTTTGAAATAAATTTATCCTTAATGGATACTCAATTTTTTATTAACTCATGTTTTTCTATTTAACCCATAGATGGGACCCTAACAGGTACTACCACTCCGGGCCAGAGTGGACCAGGAAGCAATGGTGATGAAGAGGTGCTCCACATTCTCCAAACCTCCAAAACTGAAACCTCACCATTAGATAGAGTTTAAAGTCATTCCCAGGACATGAAGATCTTTAGCCATCACCTTCTAGCACCCATATGGTAAAAGATTTAGGTTTGCCATAAGGGCAATACAGTTGGGACAGTCATATAGGTGCTAGAGCTTGACTTGACGAACTAAAGATCCATGGCATGGTGGATACCGTACGCATCATAGCACTGTTAAAATCAGCTAGAATACTTAGAAGAGTGCTGGAGATTTAACAGTTTTAGGATTTTTAGATAAGTCTTTGTCCAGTACCATCATCATGAAACTTTTTACAAGGAAAAGACAAAAGGATTTATTTTTTCGACTCTACATACACCCCAAAGTTGACAACATATATGACAATTTTTTTACTGAAAATAAATGCTATAAATCAATAGTGGCAATTCAATTGATTCTTAAAAGCATTTTACAAAACTTCTGGTAATAATGAACTGCTTGGCTGAATTTTGTTCTTATCTCATTCTGTATGTTTACAATGTCATATTTTACAATCAAAGATAACATTTCCATGAGTAGTATAACCATGGAATAGTTTAAGTTTATCATAGTAAATCAGAAACCATTACTTTTAGATTAACTTTAAAAGTACACACTGACTGTAGTCATGACGATATTCAAAAATCAACTGTTTTTCTTTTATCTCTGTGATCAGTAGTGTAGCTAGAATGTGTGCCAGCTGGGGTCAGCACTTGAGTTTGTCTCCCCACACCCCTGTTACACTAAAGAGCAGCTGTACAACCAGGTTTCTCTTATCACACAAACCATCTGAATAAAACATGCTGGACACTGCTGGAGAAATAAGGGCAAACTTATAAGTGGCATTCTCCTGTAGGCACATCAGTGATGGTTGACCTGAAAAAACTTACATTGATCAGCTCTGAGAGTGGATACTGGATGCTGTGCTGACTGACAGGGATAGGTGGTGAGAGAGAGATGTAGGAATCCGAGCTGTCAGCATCACTCGAGGATGATCTATATAAATAAATTTATAGTTTGAATTTTTTTTTTTTTTTGGGGGGGGGGTACCAGTAAGGTGCAGTTTATATCGTACTGCAATTTACTGCCCATTCTGGAAAAAACTCTTTATTGGGGAGTCTAATTGCCCACTGCCTCTGTAAAATTGTTACTCAGGGCATACTGCTCCCCTCAAGCTATGCTACTGTTTTTAATGTGTGTGTGTCTCTCTCTTATATATATATATATATATATATATATATATATATATACACACACACACACACACACACACTGTGTATTCTGAAAAAAAAATAAATAAAATAACGTTCCATTCATCCTTCATTCTATCTTTATAAATACAGCTTTAAACTTGGTACTTTTTTGACACACCTTGTATTTTGAAGAAATTTAATGAATGGAAGCTTTTTTTTTTTTTTCAGAATACAAGATGTCAAAAAGTACAAAAAATCTTGATACTTTTTTGACACACCTTGTATATAGAGGCATATTGAGTAAAACAAATACACTCATGATTGAGAATGAAAAATATTACTTACTCAAGCATCAATGTTTTAACATCTTTTCAAATTTTTTTTTGAGTATAATAGATTTTAATGGCATCTCATTTTATTTTATGTCTAGAGGTTAGAGAATCATGTTCAGTGCACATTTATATTTTCGTGTACTTTTTTAATAGGTTTTATTGCACAGGGTCTTATCGAACAGAAATATATTTTTTTATTTTGATCCATAGATAGAACCTGAATACTCTACATTTGTTGTCTTGAGCCAGACTGTGGCAGGGCATCTTTAGTAATTACCTAGAGATGGTTAGTAATGAGCTCAATTCTTACTGAGTGTCCCACCGCAGTTTTCTTGTGTTGTACCAAGTTAAGCTTAGATATAATATAAGTTGAAATTCCTAACTAGAGTGGGTTAGATAGTAATACCTTGATTAGTGATATGGTAAACAAACCATTGTATTATTTAGATTTTTTTGACTGTTGTCCTCATCTTTATTGTTATATGCACAACATTTCAGACGATGTACCCTGTGGCCTTCTTCAGGTATTTCTTGTCGAACTTGAGAACCATTTCAAAAACATTGTGCATTGTTACATACGCCTATCGCTCAACGCTATACAGCGCTTCCATCAGAGATACCAAAGAGAGTTAAAAGACATGCATACAAAAATTTGGCAATGAACAACAATAAAGCATGATATTATTTTAGAACATAACGTTTAATTTGAGGTTTAAAATTCTTTGGGATACGACCTCTGACAGGCTAGAGTTTTTTAATGTCCTTTTGGTTGAATTTCTTATTCAAAATCAATATATAATGTTCGTACGAAAGAAGTTACACTTATCTTGTTTATATGGGTGATTCATTTTCCGTGGTTAATTATTATTCCGGTATTCATTCCTTTATCCGGCATTTTCATTGTGATAACTTTGTTTCGGGAGACATTCTTCGTCTTCCCTCCCCAACGAGTTGTTCATTCATCGGTCATCTGGTTTACACTGCCCAAGACTGACAACAGGGATCGCTTGCCCTTCCTCTAAATCGTGACGTCACCTGTATCAGTACGTTTGGCATACGTAGGGAAAGCAGCGAGGTAGTATCAGGCGTTCGTTTCGTGTGCCTTCCTCTTCCTAGCTATGCCGGCTACGGCCATGAATAAGCGAAATTTTAAGGTCAAGTTCTGTGACTCCCCCCCCCTCTTCCGGCGTCATCAAGTCTCTCAGAACATTCCAAAAGTTCTATGATTTGATGGAACATAACAGTATATAACAATAAATGTAAATAATACAAATTATCAAGCCTCATCACAAAAATTCAGATAAATAAAGTATCTGCTGTTATTAAGGTTGGTTGGATTTTATGGCATGTCACCCCTTGTTGGGTTAATTTACGCCAAAGACATTTTGATATATTCATTCTTGATGTATTTTAACATTCTTTTTTTTTTAAACTCATTTAAAAAAAAAAAAAACACTTTTTAAAACTCATTTTTGTATTTAATCCATAGATGGAACCCTAACAGGTACTACCACTCTGGGTCAACATGGACATGGCAAGGAACGGATACTCCACACTCCCCTGAGCTCCAGAACTGGAACTTCACCATTACATGCAGTTTAACTGCTGCTATTAAGTAGTCACTATTAAAGAATTGTTTATGTAGTTACATTTGGTCGTTGTTTCAATGATAACTTAAACTCCAAATTTAACATATAACAAGAAATTTATTAAACAATGATACACTAAGCTTATTTGCATTGGCTTCGTTTCTCCTAGCAATGTTTACTGCGGTTCTGCATATACGTACTTCTTTTCCAGTGCTAAATATCTCCAGTAGAAGGGAGGCAACTTATCATATTATAACAGTCACCCATCTAAACACTAAATAAGTTCATTGGTGCTTAACTTTGTTGCTTAAATAGTAATTATCATTAGAAAAGATAAGTCAACACAGCAGAAAAGAGATTTATCAACTAGATTTTTTAATATCATTTTATCATGAACATGGTATCTCAAAGTGTGCATGAATATGTCTGGTGTGCAAAATGAGATCAGGGGGAGTGTAGCAGGCAATTAGGGAGACTGAACACACATTTTCCTGATTGTAAGTCATGGTTTGACGTTGGACAACCTCAATGGCACCCATGCAAATTACTACACTGTGCGATTGACCTAGATGTGGGGATTTTAGTCAAGGCAGTGAATGATTATTTAAGGCATGCCTTAACACACCGGGACAGTTTGCGTTCTGATGAGGGCACTGACATACGATGAGGAAGAAGATGTGAGTGAGCTTTGGCAAAGGACTGCTAAAAAAGATTGTTTACACTCAGCTAGGACTTGGTCAGGGGACTTTGGTAGCAGGGAAAACGTCTCTTTTCAGTGGAGAAATCCAACCCGACAGATTTTCTGTTCATTTATTATATTCTGTAAAAAAAAAAAAAAAACTTGGAATTTGGGAGGAAAATATTTTAATTAAAAGTTAGTGATACTTAAAAGATTTATTGATTTAAATGTCTAAATCTTAGTTCAAACTTAGCAATAATTCAGTGTAATTATTTTATATCTTCAAATTTATTGATTATCTATAAACCTAATTAGTAATTCTTAATTATATCTTAATAATTATTTCTATAAGACAAATTAACATTTTATTCTGAAGTTGAAAATTTAAATTCTGCACAATTATTTAGCCAGTTCACCAACCAAGGGTTAATGCCGTCCAACAACAAAGTATATGTACCAATTTGGTAACTCTATATCAAACCATCTATACATATATAAAGGGCAGTTGAGTGTATGTGTATGTCCAGAGTAAACTTTGAAAAATATAATTAATGACAAAGTAAATATATATACACATTAAATATTGCCAGAGTTTTGTTTTTGAGCAAAAATAATGAAGGTTTGATTGTTGATTCATGAAGATAATTAAAAAAAAAATTAGATGATAACAACCTAGTTTTTTGTTTTTTTTTGCATTTAATATTTTAAATAGTAGACATTGATTTTCTTTTCAGAGTGGCTGGATCAACGCAAGGTCTTTTTCACATGGTGATTTTAATGGGGCATGTTACCAGGATCCAACTCGCGATTCAATAATAATGGATCTGTGGGACTAACCTTTTTGCATCCCTCTACTCACGTGACACCAGGTAGCCGCTTCTAGTTTATTTATAGAAGACAAACTTTTAATACTTTACAATGGATACACTAAGTAGATATACTAAATTTTGTTTTGGTTTGGTTTGGTTTGTTTTGTTTTATTTTGCGGTATATCAATCTCAGTGAGTCATGTAATGCCAATAAAGTTTTGAAATAAATTCATTTTTGATGGATACTCAATTTTTTTTAAACACATTTTTCTATTTAACCCATAGATGGAACCCTAACAGGTTCAGAGTGGACCAGGAGCAATGGTGATGAAGGTGTGCTCCACATTCCGAAACCTCTAGTACTGGAACCTCACCATCAGATAGAGTTTAACATCATTCCCAGGACATGAAGACCTTCAGCCATTGCCTTCTAGCACCCATATGATAAAAAGGGCTGAGGTAGGGTTGGGACAATCATATAGGTGCTAGGCTTGACATGACTAGCCGATTGATCGGATTGGGCCTCCCCAACCGCCCCTCTAGCCTAAGTAAGGCCTAAGTAGAGTGTTAATGTCATGGACTGCTCAGCCACTTGGGTTCTGTCCTTAAGCATCACAGATCACCACCAATGGCCAACAAGTGGCCCTATTGGGAGTCTTACCCTTCTGCAGAGGTTCAGTCTGTGTATTTTAACGCCCAGCTGACAGGATGGACCAATTTAGTGACTCTATATCAAACCATTTATTTATAGAAGACAATTCTTTACTATGGATATGCTAAATACATGTTACCAAATTTGGTAACTTATATCAAACCATTCATTTAAGGAGTGTTTATAGGAAAAGATACAGTAAACCGAGTTCAAATCCTGTTGCAGAGATACTGATAGTATACATCCTGCATCCCTGACAAAAAATCTAAAGGAAGCAGTAAAATTGGATTTAATCCAGGAACTTATATGAATTAATTATATTATTCCTGTTTAATTCCTTTTTTACAGTTAGCTTGAAAAATTTTTAAGGAAAAAAAAGAAAATCACTGGGATGCATGGATCAATTTTACTTGCTTCCTTTAGATTTTTCGGGATGCAGGATGTAATACCTATCAGTATCTCCTGCAAACAGGATTTGCTCACTTGTAATTCTTTCCTATAAACACCTCTTCATGAATTGTTTGCATATAAAGTTCAAATTTGGTACATGTATTTTAGCATATCCATAGTAAAGAAATTGTCTCTATAAATAAATGGTTTAATATAAAGAGCACTAAATTTGGTCCATCCTGTCAGCTGCGGGTTAAAATACACAGACGAACCTCCCTGCAGAGGGTAAGACTCCCCCAATAGGGCACTTTGTTGGCCATTGGTGGTGATCTGTGTATGCCTTAAGACAGGAACCAAGTGGTGAGCAGTCCATGACATATAACCTCTACTAGGCCTTACTTAGGGCTAAAGGTTGGGAGGCCCCCATCCGATCAATCGAGCTAGTCAAGTCA
This sequence comes from Doryteuthis pealeii, assembly GCA_023376005.1. Classification (NCBI taxonomy): domain Eukaryota; kingdom Metazoa; phylum Mollusca; class Cephalopoda; order Myopsida; family Loliginidae; genus Doryteuthis; species Doryteuthis pealeii. The sequence goes on from CM042144.1 coordinate 40,875,865, forward strand.
CCCTAGCACTATATGATGTCCCAACCCTACCTCAGCCTTTTTATCATATGGTGCTAGACTGGCAATGGCTGAAGGTCTTCATGTCCTGGAATGATGTAAAACTCTATCTGATGGTGAGTTCAGACTAGAGGTTTCGGGAATGTGGAGCACACCTTCATCCACCATTGCTTCCTGGCCACTCGGAACCTGTTAGGCGTTCCATCTATGGTAAATAGAAAAATGTGTTTATAAAAAAAATTGAGGTATCCATCCAAAAATGAATATTCAAACTTTATTGGCATTACATGACTCGCTGAGATTGATATACCGCAAAAATAAAACAAAACAAACCAAACCAAACCAAAACCAAATTAGTATAACTACTTAGTGTTCCATTGTAAAGTATTAAAGTTTGTCTTCTATAAATAAAATAGAAGCGGCTACCTGGTGTCACGTGAGTAGAGGGATGCAAAAAAAGGTTAGTCCCACAGATCCATTATTATTGAATCGCGAGTTGGATCCTGGTAAACATGCCCCATTAAAATCACCATGTGAAAAAGACCTTGCGTGATCCAGCCACTCTGAAAAGAAAAATCAATGTCTACTATTTAAAATATTAAATGCAAAAAAAAAAAACAAAAAACTAGGTTGTTATCATCTAAATTTTTTTAATTATCTTCATGAATAACAATCAAACTTCATATTTTTGCTCAAAAACAAAACTCTGGCAATATTTAATGTGTATATATATTTACTTTGTCAAATTATTGTATTATTTTCAAAGTTTACTCTGGACATACACATACACTCAACTGCCCTTTATATATGTATAGATGGTTTGATATAGAGTTACCAATTCTGGTACATATACTTGTTGTTGTGACGGCATTAACCCTTGGTTGGTGAACTGGCTAAATAATTGTGCAGAATTTTAAATTTTCAAACTTCAGAATAAAATGTTAATTTGTCTTATGAAATAATTATTAAGATATAATTAAGGAATTACTAATTAGGTTTTAGATAATCAATTAAAATTTGAAGATATAAAAAATAATTACCACTGAATTATTGCTAAGTTGAACTAAGAATTTAGACATTTAAATCAATAAAATCTTTTAAGTATCACTAACTTTAATTAAAAAATAAATTTCCTCAATTCCAAGATTTTTTTTTTTTTACAGAATATAATAAATGAACAGAAAATCTGTCGGTTGGATTCTCACTGAAAAGAGACGTTTTCCCTGCTACCAAATCCCCCTCCTGACCAAGTCCTAGCTGAGTGTAAACAATCTTTTCTAGCAGTCCTTTGCCAAGCTCACTCACATCTTCTTCCCTCATCGTATGTCAGTGCCCTCATCAGAACGCAACTGTCCGGGTGTGTAAGGCATGCCTTAAATAATCATTCACTGCCTTGACTAAAATCCCCACATCTAGGTCAATCGCACAGTTGTAGTAATTTGCATGGGTGCCATTGAGGTGTCCAACGTCAAACCATGACTTACAATCAGAAAATGTGTGTTCAGTCTCCCTAATGCCTGCTACACTCCCCCCTGATCTCATTTTGCACACCAGACATATTCATGCACACTTGAGATACCATGTTCATAAAAATGATATTAAAAAATCTAGTTATAAATCTCTTTTCTGCTGTGTTGACTTATCTTTTCTAATGATAATTACTATTTTTAAGCAACAAAGTTAAGCACCAATGAACTTATTTAGTGTTTAGATGGTGACTGTTATAATATGATAAGTTGCCTCCTTCTACTGGAGATATTTAGCACTGGAAAAAACTAGTACGTATATGCAGAACCGCAGTAAAACATTGCTAGGAGAAACGAAGCCAATGCAAATAAGCTTAGTGGTATCATTGTTTAATAAATTTCTTTTATATGTTAAATTTGGAGTTTAAGTTATCATTGAAACAACGACCAAATGTAACTACATAAACAATTCTTTTTAATAGTGGACTACTTAATAGCAGCAGTTAAACTGCATGTAATGGGAAGTTCCAGTTCTGGAGCTCAGGGGAGTGTGAGTATCCGTTCCTTGCCATGTCCATGTTGAACCCAGAGTGGTAGTACCTGTTAGGGTTCCATCTATGGATTAAATACAAAAATGAGTTTTAAAAAGTGTTTTTTTTTTTTTAAATGAGTTTAAAAAAAAAGAATGTTAAAAATACATCAAGAATGAATATATCAAAATGTCTTTGGCGTAAATTAACCCAACAAGGGGTGACATGCCATAAATCCAAACCACCAACCTTAATAACAGCAGATACTTTATTTATCTGAATTTTTGTGATGAGCTTGATAATTTGTATTATTTACATTATTGTTATATACTGTTACGTTCCATCAAATCATAGAACTTTTGGAATGTTTCTGAGAGACTTGATGACGCCGGAAAGAGGGGGGAGTCACAGAACTTGACCTTAAAATTTCGCTATTCATGGCCGTAGCCGCATAGCTAGGAAGAGGAAGGCACACGAAACGAAACGCCTGATACTACCTCGCTGCTTTCCCTACGTTGCCAAACTTACTGATACAGGTGACGTCACGATTTAGAGGAAGGGCAAGCGATCCCTGTTGTCAGTTCTTGCAGTGAACCAGATGACCGATGAATGAACAACTCGTGGGGAGGAATACGAAGAATGTCTCCCGAAACAAAGTTATCACAATGAAAATGCCGGATAAAGGAATGAATACCGGAAAATAATTAACCCGGAAAATGAATCACCCATATAAACAAGGATAAGTGTAACTTCTTTCGTACGAACATTATATATTGATTTTGAATTAAGAAATTCAACCAAAAGGACAATTAAAACTTAGCCTGTCAGAGGTCGTATCCCAAAGAATTTTAAACCTCAAATTAAACGTTATGTTTCTAAAATAATATCATGCTTTATGTTGTTCATTGCCAAATTTTTTATGCATGTCTTTTAACTCTCTTTGGTATCTCTGATGGAAGCGCTGTTATAGCGATTGAGCGATAGGCGTATGAACAATGCACAAGTTTTTGAAATGGTCTCAAGTTCGACAAAAATACCTGAAGAAGGCCACAGGTACATCGTCTGAAATGTTGTGCATATAACAATAAAGATGAGGACAACAGTCAAAAAAATCTAAATAATACAATGGTTTGTTTACCATATCACTAATCAAGGTATTACTATCTAACCACTCTAGTTAGGAATTTCAACTAAAATTATATCTAAGCTTAACTTGGTACAACACAAGAAAACTGCGTGGGACACTCAGTAAGAATTGAGCTCATTACTAAACCATCTCTAGGTAATTACTAAAGATGCCCTGCCACAGTCTGGCTCAAGACAACAAATGTAGAGTATTCAGGTTCTATCTATGGATCAAAATAAAAAAAATATATTTCTGTTCGATAAGACCCTGTGCAATAAAACCTATAAGAAACAGTTACACGAAAATATAAATGTGCACTGAACATGATTCTCTAACCTCTAGACATAAAATAAAATGAGATGCCATTAAAATCTATTATACTCAAAAAAAAAATTTGAAAAGATGTTTTAAAACATTGATGCTTGAGTAAAAATATTTTTCATTCTCAATCATGAGTGTATTTGTTTTACTCAATATGCCTCTATATACAAGTGGTTCAAAAAAGTACAAGATTTTTTTGTACTTTTTGACATCTGTATTCTGAAAAAAAAAAAAAAGCTTCCATTCATTAAATTTCTTCAAAATACAAGGTGTGTCAAAAAAGTACCAAGTTTAAAGCTGATTTATTAAAGATAGAATGAAGGATGAAGAACGTTATTTTATTTTATTTTTTTCAGAATACACAGTGTGTGTGTGTGTGTGTGTGTAATGTAGTTATATGTATATATATATATATATATATAAAGAGAGACACACACACATTAAAAACAGTAGCATAGCTTGAGGGGAGCAGTATGCCCTGAGTAACAATATTTTACAAGGGCAGTGGGCAATTAGACTCCCCAATAAAGAGTTTTTTCCAGAATGGGCAGTTAAATTGCAGTACGATATAAACTGCACCTTACTGGTTACCCCCCCCCCAAAAAAAAAAAAAAAAATTCAAAACTATAAATTTATTTATATAGATCATCCTCGAGTGTGATGCTGACAGCTCCGGATTCCTACATCTCTCTCTCAACCACCTATCCCTGTCAGTCAGCCAGCATCCAGTATCCACTCTCAGAGCTGATCAATGTAAGTTTTTTCAGTCACAACCATCACTGATGCCTACAGGAGAATGCCACTTATAAGTTTGCCCTTATTTCTCCAGCAGTGTCCAGCATGTTTATTCAGATGTTTGTGTGATAAGAGAAACCTGGTTTGTACAGCTGCTCTTTGTGTAACAGGGGTGGGGAGACAACTCAAGTGCTGACCCCAGCTGGCACACATTCTAGCTACACTACTGATCACAGAGAATAAAGAAAAACAGTTGATTTTTGAATATCGTCATGACTACAGTCAGTTGTACTTTTAAAGTTAATCTAAAAAGTAATGGTTTCTGATTTACTATGATAAACTTAAACTATTCCAGTTATACTACTCATGGAAATGTTATCTTTGATTGTAAAATATGACATTGTAAACATACAGAATGAGATAAGAAACAAAATTCATCCAAGCATTCATTATTACCAGAAGTTTTGTAAAATGCTTTTAAGAATCAATGAATGCCACTATTGATTACTAGCATTTATTCGTAAAAAAAATTTCATATATTGTCAACCTTAATTGAAGCGATGATGTACTGCAAATTGCCTCTTAAGTAAAATATGCCCTATTGATTATAGCTATTTATTTTCTAGTAAAAAATGTCATATATGTTGTCAACTTTGGGGTGTCATGTAAGTCGAAAAAAATAAATCTTTTGTCTTTTCCTTGTAAAAAGTTTCATGATGAATGGTACTGGACAAAGACTTATCTAAAAATCCTAAAACTGTTAAAATTCCAGACTCTTCTAAGTATTTTCTAGCTGATTTTTAACAGTGCTATATGCGTACGGATTCCACCATTGCCATGATCTTAGTTCGTCAAGTCAAGCTCTAGCACCTATATGACTGTCCCAACTGTATTGCCCCTTATCGGCAAAACCTAAATCTTTTACCATATGGGTGCTAGAAGTGATGGCTAAAGATCTTCATGTCCTGGAATGACTTTAAACTCATCAATGGTGAGGTTTCAGTTGGAGGTTTGGAGAATGTGAGCACCTCTTCATCACCATTGCTTCCTGGTCCACTCTGCCCGGAGTGTAGTACCTGTTAGGGTCCCATCTATGGGTTAAATAGAAAAACATGAGTTAATAATAAAAAAATTGAGATCCATTAAGGATAAATTTATTTCAAAACTTTGCCAGCATAAATGACCTACTGAGGTTGATATGCCACAAACCAAACCACACCAAACCAAATCTGTCAAAGATCTTTAAAATTGTTTTAAGGGCTCCTATTATGGCTGGTGATTTTGGAATGTGTATATATTGTATCACATCGTCATGTCATGCTAATGGGCATAGGTTTCATATGACTCTCCCTCACCATTGTCCCTGTCATTATCATTCCTAACAAGTCCTCCTCACAGATCCAGTACTCCACACAGAGCTGTGAATGTAATTCTGCTGATCTGACTATTCTGGTTGTGTAGGGTCCACATGAATTTGATTACAGACATTGAACATAAGCTGGCCATGTGAAAAGGAGTCTGATTCTCATCCACTGCAGCATTTACAAAAACATTTGGAATTTATCTGAATGTTCTATCTTAAAGTTCTTTTTTTAATTTAGACAGAAATGTATATTTTTTTCTATCTGATACCTCCACTGACTTCAAATGACCTTTTATGATTGACCTCACATTTGTGTATACTGTATATACCCTTCTTCCATACTTGGTATATAATAGAGAGAGGGAGATAGTTCATCTCGGGGTGATAGAGAGAGAGAGAGAGAGAGATAATTAGAGAGGAGATGGTCTTATTTGATTACTTATTGCTGTCCTCACTATCTTGTCTGGCCACCATTGTCTTGTCTAGCTGATTTTTATGCTAGTTGCTCTTTTCTTCTTCTGTCTGGGCTGGACATTGCTTGTTTTACATCTAATAAACTAACAAGACTTGTTTTCACTTGATCAAGTTTTATTATCTATGAACCCATGATTCCATCCATTCCACCACAGGGTATGAGATGACCCAGGAGGGAAGACACTCATGTGTCTTTCTCCTTCTTAAAGCTAGGATTGAAATTATCTAACTCTGACTAAAATATCACATGTCTGTCATGGCGGTTTTTACGTGCCTCTAAGGTCAAATACAAACAGTCCAGATAGTTTTCCATGGGACTCCCTGGATTCTACAGGGTCTCTTCACAATTCATCACTTTGTTGACACTGTCTGTTTTGGAACTGGAGTAGTCAAATAGAAATGTAGAATAAGATATGGTATTCACTTCCATAGGAGGGTTTCAACACTAATCCAGTTGGCACACAGGCTGTAACCAATTCTAATTCCAAAACATGTTCATGTGTTGGATAACTCAGATGTGTAGATCGCCTGCCTAGGAACCACAAGGTTTTCCTGGTTCAATTATCTGTCCTTGCCAACTCAGGCATATAAAGTAGCCAAGTAAAGTTAACGGAGCTCTCGCTCCACCTCAGACACAAAAAACAACTCTTGTTTCCTTTGCGCTTTTCCGCGGGAGGTCAATGTGAAAGACTCCCTCCCCCCTTGGTCGCGATACCATCTTCCAGACCATCCAACTAAATTAGTTCGTCTGCCTCTGACTGCCCTCAATTCTAAACCCCTGATTGGAGGTGAATATTCCATTTATCTTGATTCTACAGCAAGAAAAAACATAATCTCTGGAAGTCCTTTTGACTGTGATTCTCAGACAGGCAGACTCACATAAATTTTTGCATAGTATTATAGATACTGACTTTTTGTTCTACAATATGATGTGAATTCTCTTATATGCTGGCTCGTATTTCCCGCATAATTTGGTAAGAATAATCAAAACATATTAACTCCTCTGAATGATTCTTGTTGCAAGAAATGATTGTGGACCCCATCGGGAAAATGTGACCTCAGTCAAAGAAAACCTTATATATTTCTCATACGACCTGTGTCTAGCCCGGTTAACAGTTCCTTCTTACAACACAAGCAATAGATCATGTATACTTCAGATGAATACAAAGATCACTATTGGTAGGAACAGACTGAACTATATATAGTATATATTATATATATCACTCATCCACAGACACAGGTTTCAATGTTTACGCCTCATCATGCGGCTTGACTTTATTTAACAGCCAATAGTAATTCTCCATTAAAAGTCAGACAAGTCTTTTCAAGTCGTTGATTTCATCTTTGTGACGGATGGTTGGCCATTTTAGATATTTCTAGGTCGGATTTTCTGACCCCCCTCCAACATTTTTCCTTTGTATCAGGCGAAACTTTTTCTATATCCCCGAAGTCATTGCTGCCAAAATTTTCTTGGTATTTTTACCTGTATGATGGGATATTTCACAGTTCACATCTATTTCATTCACACCTATCAGCTAGTCTGTAGAAATGCCAAATGCACCTCTGTAGAGAGGTAAGACCCTCTAATATGGCTTACCTGATGGCTGTGGGTGCCAACCCATGATACTCTAAGACAGAATCCTGTGGCAGCACTCCACTTTGGCCTCTATATAGGCAGAAGGTGGTCAGAGAGGCCCCCTTCTGATCAATTGGCTGGTCACACCAAGCCCTAGCACCTATATTTCCCAACCTTATTGCTCTTATGGCAAGCCCCCTAACCTTTTTTTATCACATATGTGCTAGAAGGCAGTGGCTGAAAGTCTTCTTGTCCTCCGTATGATTGTTTAAACTGCATCTAATGGTGAAGTTTCAATTCTGGAGCTCTGGAGAGTATGGAGTACACATTCATCACCTTTAATCCCAGGTCCACTCTGATCCATAGTGATGGTACCTGATAGGGTCTCATCCATGGGTTAAATAGAAAAAATGTGTTTAAAAAAAATTGAGTTTGAAAAAAAAATTGGACTAGGTACCATTAAGAATGAATAAAACAAAACATCTTGGCATAAATAAACCAACAAGGTTTACATGGTGTAAAATCCAACAAAACATCTATAAATTACATAGTGCTTTCAATATCATAGATAGAATATATATATCTAAGTTAGGGTAGCCCTGGTGACTAATAGTTTCTGCTTATGTTGATACCAAGCCAAGGTGTACTTGGTTTGAAAATCACAGGCAAGAAATTGTCAGTAATTAAGCACCGTTGAAGTCATACCCAAGCTACCCCTAACTTAGGTAAGTGTATATAATATATATATATATACCAAGGTGTGTCCAAAAAGTATCAAGATTTGTTGTACTTTGACACACCTTGTATTCTAAAAATAACATTCCATTCATTAATTTGTTTTAGAATACAAGGTGTGTTAAAAAAGTACCAAGTTAAAAGCTGTATTTACAAGATAGAAATAAAGAATGAATGGAACGTTTTTATTTTTTTCAGAAATACAAGGTGTGTCAAAAAGTACAAAAAAATCTTGATACTTTTGACACACTTTGTATATCATGTAAAACATTGTAAAAGTTGTATCCATTATAAGGTATAATAACACACTAGAGTAATGATATTTATTGCAAGAAATAGTTATGTCTATTTCAGTGTTAGCCTTATCTATATATGTAGATAAGTATATAATATATATATATATAATGGATATATGTTGCATCCATATTAAGGTACAGTAAACATACGAGAGATAATGATATTTATTGTATTCAAACAGTTATGAATATTCTAATGATCCAATCTCTATTAAATACCGCTTTTTTTTCCATTACCAAAACAAATTGCTTTTCTTAATCTGAGGCAGCCTGTAGGGAAAGGTACTGACCTTTTTCTCTGAAAGCCGCACCCCTATTGGCCTGACCACAATATATTCCATCCTAGGTTTCTGGCTAAAAACTCAACCAGCCAACTGAATAATATTTCCATGTGTGTTCGTGAACAGAATGATGACATCATGAAGATTGTTACTGTAAATTTGGAGCTCATGTAACGTTCACCAAGGAAAAAGTCGTGTTTTGTGACAATGAAGAGCTGTGATTGATGGAGAGGTTTATTGTCCTCTTTGATCTTATAATGAACCCTCTCGTAATAAAGAGCATTTGCATCAATTATCTCGGTCTCTTTGTATCTCCTTAGTCTCTTCGTAAGCTATCTATCCCCCCAGTCTCTGTATCTGTCATCCACCCCAGTCTCTTTGTATCTGTCTATCCACCCCAGTCTCTTGTATCTGTCTATCCACCCCAGTCTCTTTTTGTATCTCTATCTACCCAGTCTCTTTGTATCTGTCTATCCAACCAGTCTCTTTGTATCTGTCTATCCACCCCAGTCATCTTCTGTTCTGTCTATCCCCCCAGTCTCTTTGATCTTTTCTATCCACCCCAGTCTCTTTGTATCTGTCTATCACCCCAGTCTCTTTGTATCTGTCTATCCATCCCAGTCTCTTTGAATCTTTCTGATCCACCCCAGTCTCTTTGTATCTGTCTATCCATCCCAGTCTCTTTGTATCTGTCTATCCACCCAGTCCAGTCTCCTCTCTTGATATCTGTCTATCACCCCAGTCTCTTTGTAATCGTCTATCCCCCCCAGTCTCTTTGTATCTGTCTAGTCTCACCCACCAGTCTCTTTGTATCTGTCTATCCACCCCACTCCTTTGTATCTGTCTATCCCCCCCAGTCGTCTTTTATCTGTCTATCACCCCAGTCTCTTTGTATCTGTTCTATCCACCCCAGTCTCTTTGTATCTGTCTATCCACCCCAGTCTCTTTTATATCTGTCAATCCCCCCAGTCTCTTATATCGTCTATCCACCCCAGTCTCTTTGTATCTGTCTATCCACCCCAGTCTCTTATATCTGAGTCTATCCCCCCCAGTCACTTTGTATCTGTCTATCCACCCCAGTCTCTTGTATCTGTCTATCCACCCCAGTCTCTTGTATCGTCTATCCACCCAGTTCTCTTTGTATCTGTCTATCCATCCCAGTCTCTTTGTATCTGTCTATCACCCAGTTCTCTGTATCTGTCTATCCACCCCAGTCTCCTTTGTATCTGTCTATCCACCCCAGTCTCTTTGTATCTGTCTATCCCCCCACAGATCTCTTTGTTCTGTCATCCCCCCCAGATCTCTTTGTATCTGTCATCCATCCCGTCCTTTGTATCTGTCTATCCATCCCAGTCTTTCTTATATCTTCTATCCAATCCAGTCTCTTTATCATCTGTATATCTATCTCAGTCGTATTTCTTTGTATCTATGTTTGATCCTTAGATCTTGGTCTCTTCATATCTATCATCTATGTCTCTCTCTCTCTCTCGCTCTCTATCTATATATATATATATATATATATACTATATATATATATATATATATATATATAATTTAGTTTGCTCATGTTTATCTGAGTGTATACGTTATGTTGAAAAGGAGGTTAATGTATCATGATAGATAGATTGATCACATAAAATATAATGGATTCCTTACATACAGACAGCCATGGTCATACTTCAGTTGTCCACACTTATTAAGTGATATCCATTGCCACCTATAGAGTCTTTTCCAGAACAGCTTCTGTATGAATTGTCTTACAAAGGTTGGTTACTCCCACATATTTGAGCTTAAAATCAGAAAGATTGCCCAAAAAATAAAATTAAAAAAAAATAAATGGAATAGTCAAAAATGAAACCTCTACTCTAATAAATAAAACAAGAAAAATCAAAAGCCAAAAAAGAATAAAGAAGCATTGAACTCCCTATGAGGATATGCATATTAAAGATATTTGTTGGATGCATGCTTGTAATGGTTAGATTGTGAGACTGTCAACAAGGCTGTTTGCATTTCACAGTGCTAATACCCTTTGAAAGTATGTATCCAACTACTCTCACCTCCAGCTATGGTAAATAGTAGGCAGACTAGGCCTTTAACCTTGGCTAGTTAACCAGTCTTGGAGAAGGAATACTCTGAATTCAAACCTGCTTAACTCCGCTTAACAAATACCCTGTGTCACATCTTGCTTATGTGGAGGGGTGGTAAATAAATAAAGGTATATTGTTTCAATGGTAAATAGAGAACCATTGCATGTTCATTTCCATCATATGTTTTAGTGTTTTGTAGGGATCTACTTGACATTGTTCATGGTATTAAAAATAAAAATTATATTTATTTGCCCAAAGTTGGAGGGGAAAATATAATCATATACAACAGAACAATACATTCACAAGGAGAGAAAATGTAACATAAGCATTAATTAAAAGAGTATGTAACATTAGTCATCATATACTTATCTATTTTTGATGATATCTTCATGGATCTGGTTGTCTGTATCTTGGGTCTTGTATGTCGATTCTCTGTTCTTCTTTGGTCTGGAACTATTTGGGATTTTCATTGTGTCTTCTTTGGTCTGTTGGAAGGTTTTAATAATGAACGCAAGACTTTATGTTTTTTAGAGCTCTTTATTTACACCAACCCCAAGTAGATGGCTTTGGAGGGCGACTACATCTGCATCTGCCCCTTCCAAACTTTCTCACTCTTTTCTCTATTTCCACACTTTCATGGCTCTGGTTGGCAATCAGAAACCAAGGTCAGGTCTTCTACATAATCTATTATTTCTCTGTTTTTTTCTATTACTACCATTTCAATTTCCCATGACAACAATACTGATGCCATAGCTGACCTCATCACTCTCCATTATGTTACAAAAAGATACTCTGAACCAAGTTGTGTTGATTCCATTCTGTGGATCTAAAAACACAACATGAGTTCAGGAAAAATTGATGAAGCAACAAGTTGGAAAATGCATGTGTCAATCCAGTGATAGGACTACACAAAGGTATTAGCATAAAGAAAAATGCTTACAGCCTTGTTCTGGATTTGAACTCGGCTCATTGACTCTGTTTTCATGATGATAACCTTTATGCCATAGTAAAAGTAAAGTTGTCGGGGTGGCCTAAAGTCAGTATCAGCCAGACAGCGAAGAAGTCTATCCACTTTATAACGCTAGACCAAGGAGATTTTTTTTAGTGTCTGAGGCAGAGTACTACACCTACCATCAGCTCCTCACTTTACCACACAGATCCCTGTGCTACTCATATGCTGAGTTGGCGAGGCTGGTATCCAACCAGGAACCTTGACGTTCCAGCTGGACACACTACCGGCTGAGCTAAACCAGCCCTGGTTGCACTCATTAAATAGCAACAGTCATCTATGAAGCAGGGCATCTTCCAGCAAAACAACATGCTGTTATATTGGAGGAGTTTGTATGAATGGTTTCAGGTTAAAAAATAAAGCTTCATTACGATGTATTGCACCAATAATCTCATCGTGTTACTTGCAGCAGTTAAAGGACCTATCAACATTCCAACACTAAAGTCCTAAAGGAATATCTAAATCTTGAGTTTCATGCCTGATCAGATAATAGCTGTTTTACAAACACATGGAGGCAAGTGGTCATAATGTTTTGGTTCATCAGTGGATAACTTTATAAAAAAACATGTGCATATATTACCAGAACTACTAGGTTACTTTTCCTCATATTTCCATCTAGATTGATGCTGACTTATAAGCATTATAATTAACCTATCATAAGGGCTGGTTAGCTCAGTTGGTAGAGCATTCGATTAGGAACTACAAGGTTCCTGGATATAGGTGTTGAGTATATATTGACAGTTATCTCTAGGCTGCAGGTTCAATCCTGGTCAAGGGGGACAGTAACATAGAATAATAATTAACACAGCTTAACACTTGTATCCAATCATGGTCAATAGAATGAGAACAGTAGTACCCCCATGATTGAATAAAGGGTGGGTTCAAATTTCCGTGAAGGCTCCCGATTACAACAGAACATTCCTGGTTCTGACACAAAAAAATACCTTAAGTAATTCTTGGAATAGACTAATGACTTCATGATGCTGGTTGTTGTGACTGTGCAATTTTTTATCTTTGCTCAAATGTACATGATCAGTCTCTCAACACAGAACTAATCATGTGTCACTTACTACCCGGGGTGGGAATGTAGTTTAAATATCACTCCCATACAGATATTGGAAATCAGACAGATCTAATCTGCTATGGAAATTTCTGGAAATAAAAAAATTGTAATTTTATAAAACCATGCAAGTGATATTATATTTATCAGGTATTGGTTGTTTACTTCTCTTCTTTTGTGTTCCATCATAAAACGGGGTAACACAAAGTCAGTCGATGAGTAATATTAAACGACCATGTAAGAATGAACCAGGACTACTTCCTCACCCTCACAGACTAACCCCCACCCACACTTCTTGCCATCAGCTTTGTTGTTAGTGTCTAGACAGTGTCTTGTGAAATTGCCTATTTTCAAATATTGAATCTATTTTTCTGAAGTAGCCATTAACAGAGGCTTGTCTGAGACAGAAAATCAATATTAAAGCTATTTATGCTGATTAAATTTAATAAGATGTTGAGACTTGAAGGGAAAAAACTATGTAGATAATTGAGAGTATCTACTATTTTATGCTGGCACTACTGGACAAGTATCCTGTAAAATAGTTGGAAAACACTAAACAAAATTTAAAAAAATAAAACCTACAAAACATACCATCTTTTTAGTTTGTGATATCACAGTGATATTTTCAAAATGAATAGACATCTGAATACAGTATTAAAAACATGCTCTTATAATACTCTATTCTATCTTTCAGTAATACAAGGTATGTGAAAAAAAAGAATTCCAGGACTGGATGTCACAAAAAATTTATTTCAAACCCAAGCTACAAGTTATCTCTTCAAAGTAATCCCCTGGAGGTCTAATGCACTTTCCCATTCTTCTCTGCCATGCTTGCGTGCATTCTTCGAGGATTCTTCCGGGTTCTTGTAGATCTGTCATCATGGCCTTTTGATGTCATGCACATCTTCAAAACAACGTTACCTTGAAAACCCCCTTGAGCTTGGGGAAGAAGGAAAAAAATCACATGGAGCCCAGGTCAGATGAGTAGGAACGGTTGCTCCAGCATAGTGATGCTTTCTGGGCAGGAACTCTTGGATACTCAGGGCAGTGTGGGCAGGTGCATTGTCATGGTAAAGCACCCTAGGAGTTGTCTGCCACATCTCGCCTCTTCTCGTGTAGTGAATGAAGCAAATGCTGCAGTATCTCTTTTGTAGATGTGCTGATTGATTATCTGGCCCTGTGGCCAAGAACTCGCAGGGACAATGCCCCTCACATTGAAGAATTTGACTTTCTAGAACTTTTCTTGACATACCTCATACAGTGGTACCTTGACTTATGAGTTTTCAAAGCTGTCAATCAGTGCTTTTTTTTATTTTTTTTGCTTCATTTTGAGAGCTAAAATTTGAGGCACAAGCAAGCTTCAGAATTGGCTTATGTTAACTAAGTTCACTAAAAGGATTTTAAGTTTCCCAAATTAATTAGATCTAATTGATGTAGGCTTTGCGTTGACCTACACTAATTCACAATGTAGTGTCTAAAGGAGAAAATCACATAAGTTTATCTTGCTTCTCCCAGTAATGCCCATCATATAATGTTTGTTAATGGTTTAATTATGATAGGGCAGTACAAGTGGCGAGATGTTAATCTTTTTGTGGGTGCTGCTTCCAGGATTTGTTTAGACACACACAGCACCTTGTGTACAATAGCACGTTCCCATCTAAGTTTACCTTTAGTGTTTCCTTTTAGAGTCCAAGTGGGTACCAGCCATACAGCAGTACTGACACAGCTAAAGCTTGGAAGAAATTCTTGCTTTATCATATCAAAGAGATCAGATTTTTTCCATATGATTGATTTTATCTGTATGCTTTTTTTATGCGTTATACTGACATTGCTTTCTGTAATGAGGTATTTGCTACCAGTATGTGAACGGTCTACTAATTTCAGTGCTATGAGTAATCTTCATGTATTATAGATTATTTTTCTCTGAGGTTACAATCAGTTTCTAGCATAAAACCCAGTATTCATATGAAGAAAAGCCAATGATCTTTCATTAACTTGGATTTGAGACCAAAGTCAACTTAAACATTTTACCCATGATTAGTTCATCTCATTTTCTGAAATTGAAAGTTGGGAAACAAAGAATCTTAGCATTTAAAAATAGAAAGTTTAAAATTCAATCAATAAACTAAGTATAAAAAAATTAAATATATAATATACTATATATATATATATATAATAAAAATATGGAAAAGATTATCATTATACGAACATTTTGATTCAGGGATATAATTTCTTTAAATATTCGAATTCAAGTATAAAAAAAAACTAAAGCAACAATAATTTAGAAAAGAATAAATATATACATGACAGCCATTTTAATGAGTAAAGTAACAGTTAAAGTCGTCGCAGTGGCCTCACATCTATCAAGCCAGACCGAGAAGATGTTTTGCAATCTAGTTGGACGTGCAACACTCCCATCAGCCTCCTCACTTTGCCACTCAGATTTCTGTGCTACTCATACACTGAGTGCGCGAGGGTCGGTATCAAAACGAACTTGGGTTATTGAGAATACTTGTCTAAATCTGCAGATGATAATTCTCCATTCCGTTTGCAATGTTCGAGCTGTTCCACTCTCTCTTTTTTT
>CM042144.1:40891604-40959104 GCA_023376005.1 Doryteuthis pealeii
AGCCAGTCATGGCGGAAACTGCCAGCCCTGCACTTTCTCATTGTTAGTAAGTTTTGATTATCACACAGATGTGCACAGTTTCTGATCTTGTGTCAGTCATTAGTTCACTAAATGTTTCTTCATTACTGTGTATATAAAGCATACACACACACACACACACACCTATATATATATATATATATAGATATATATTATTTAGTATCCTTTGTTTTAGTATTGAGAATTGAGAATAAGTGCTTGATTACTTTGTAAGAGGTGTATTTATTTATATAGTTATACAATCATTTAAGTCGGGCTTGCAATTGTTACTTGGTTCCAGGCAGCATGCTTGCACGTTTCATCATGACAAGTGCCTGTAAGAAATACATGGATGTTCTCTTCATATAGTATATAGATATATATATTATAATATATATATATATATATATGATCTGTGTGTGTATGTGACTACCGTTTTGTTTCATTCCTGTGTTTATATGGTTGTCATATTTCGGTCTTATGTATGCACTTCTTATGTTCCTTTGATCTTTTATGCTAGATATGTGCCTCAGCTTCTGACGTATCCTCTGTCTGCACATGAGATTTGGGGGTTTGCTATCTGTTTTCCGGTGGATTCGTGTTGCTAATCTGGTTGTTTTGTGTGTGCTGTGTGTTTCTTGTATATTTACCTGTTTGAATATGAACTAATTATGGTGTCTTATGCTTCTTTCTCTCCGGTCCAAGAACATATTTGAAATATATATATATGCAACCATTATTTATAGCTTTAATTTCAGTCCCTAATTTTTAATATTATAAAGGATAGTGTTACATATATACACTAATTCAAATCCAGAACCATTTATTAATAAGTTTGCTAATAATATTATTCTCATTCTAGGACAATTGTAATGATGTGAAAATTTGATACAACATATGTGGAATGGTACAAAGAATAGGATTTCTGGTTAGATTAAAAAAGCAAAAAAAGACGACAAAAATGACAAAGGTTAGATGCCGGAAATAATTTATCGTGATAAACTAACAAAAGGAGGCGCGAGGCATTTGAGATAACAAAGGCAAGACAGTTCGACCGGACGCGAAACAGTCAGTAATGAAAAACCCTTAGAGAGCGGGAATGGACGGATGCCGTGGCACGCCACCTGCGGCCCAAGGGGCGCGGTGAGACGTCACCAGCCCCCTCTCCTTCACCATCCCAACAACAGTAGAAGTCATTGTCAACCCTCGCATTCATGTCAAGTGGCTGCCACCACGTACGAGCGAGAAGAATAAAGTCAAATCCTACCATACCATGTGTTGTAGATTTCATAAGCGAACCACTACATATATCGTCAAGGGTTAGAGAATGAAACCCGCTACGATACGTACGCCGATTTAAAGGCAGCGTGAGGTTTGAAGAAGCCGCTATATAACATATAGAAGTTGATGGCTATGCAACAATTATTTAATAACATTAATCTAAGAATTTATGGCTAGAATAAACAGACAGAAATCCAATTTAACTTACATTTTGTATGATCATTAAACTACAGTTACAGATTTCTCTTTTACATATTCTTTTATAAGAAGAGTGTTCTTTCTCATGGATACATTAAGGGACTTAAGAATTTTGACTCTGCTTTTGTGGCGACATTTGGCCACCAATTCCATTCCTTTAATTCAGCAGTTTGTCTGTCTCTGTCTGGATTAATTATCTTTCTCTCTATGTGTGTGTGTGTGTAAGCTAAGAGACATGAGAGATGCCATCGGAGTTTATTTAGATGCAGAATAGGTATTCCATTATGATATGTATATTTAATTGTGAGTATATACAAGGGTGTCAAAAAAGATTCTGATTTTTTATACTTTTGACATACCTTGTATTCCTGAAAAAAAATACATTCTATTCCTTCTTATTCTATGTTGATAACTACAGCTTTAAACTTGGTACTTTTTGGACACACTTTGTATTCTGAAAAAAAAAAATGAATGAACTTTTTTTATTAAAAAATTTTTTTTTTCTTTTTCAGAATAAAAGGTGTATCAAAAACTACAAAACTCAAAATACTTTTTTGACACACAATTATATATGTATAACATATTGTTTACAACATTCTGTGTTGTATTTGTGTATCTAAGGGTATATTATATATATTTATATACATATATATGTATATATATATATATAAAGCTGAGAGACATCTATGAAAGATGCCATCAGAGTTTATCTAGTAGGTAATTTCCACTATAATATTTGATCCATGTAGAATCATTTGGTTAAGTGAATTGACAAGAGATTATTGTTGGATGTAGCAAATAGTCATTCATTTTTATGTAAGAATTGGTCTTCAATGCTACACACCATTTCACTCTTATTAATTGAATTGAATCGGCTTTTGTAAATATACGCAGGATGATGAGTGGCTTTGAGAGATAAGATTAGATAAAATTAGATTAGTTTTTAGATCTTACCTTATTTAGATCTTATCAGAGATCAGTTCTCAAGTAAAGGAAATAAATTATTATAGCTTCCAGTTCTGGAGTGTGTCAAGCAATATTTATGGTTTAAGATTCTCTTGAATATCTCCAAAGAAGGCGGATTTGTATGCCACTGGTTTTCAATCAGATATATACATATTCCAACATCCACCTCCTTTGTATGACACTAAACTGCATCCATTGGAGAGGCAATTTCTCATTTTCCAGATTTCCAAAACTGGAGCCTCACCATTAGATGTATTTAGTGTCATATTCAGGACAATGTGTGTAGGGCATTATCAGTAATTATGGGCAAGTGGTTTGCTATGTTTAATATTCTCTTTTCTTATATTCCACATAAAAGTGGGCAGATAAATTCAAGGTATCCATATATATATTTACCAACCCCTCTGCATGAGCTGGATGTGACACAAGGTCAATTTCTTATGTGGAGTTTAACAGGTTTGAATTCAGAGTTTTCCTTCTCTTAGATTGGTTACCTAGTCATGGTTAAAAAGCCCAGTCTACCCTGCTATTTACTCATAGGAAGAGGAAGAATTGGATTCATACCTTTCCCAAGGGTATTAGTGCTATGTGAAATGCAAACAGCTTTGTCCAGGAATTGAACTTGGGTCGACAAGTTCATTCCCTATGACTCTAACCATTACACCACACGCGTTCAAGGAATCCATATGAACTCCCTCAACCTCTACCTCCAGGATCATTCAAACAAGCCAATTGCTCAGTGTCATATTGTACAATAATAGTTTGACCAGATTTTTGCTGGGGGAGACCCTGTGGCATAAGGGCTTACGTGACGGATTGCAGCATTATTATCAACTTTGAACTAGAGTCACACTATTATGTTTACTTTTGGACTAATACTTTGGAGAAATGTATGAACAACCTCAGCTATAGGTTAAATAGTATCACTATTGTTCTTCTACAAGGATGGCTTTGGCATTAAATAACCCAGATAGGTTCATATGCCTTTAAACAAAGAAACCAAAACAAGGTATCTATAGAGCAGAATTGAGGAGAAATTTTAGGTTTATGGTTTTTCTAAATACAGTGAAAATCGAATTCACTACCAATGGTCTGCTAAGCTAGCTTGCTATCATTTTTTATGATCGTTTTTTTTTTTAATGATGATTATCATCAGACAGCGAGGGAGTCTATCCCTTTTCACTAGCGCTAGAGCAGAAAGAGTGTTTATACTTGAGTGAAGCACCACACTTACCATCAGCTCCCCATTTTACAGCACATATCCAAGCAATGCTACTCATGCGCTGGGTTGGTGAGGGCCGGTATTGAACCTGGAACTTTGTAGTTCTGTGCCAGATGCTCTACCAACTGAGCTAAACTGTCCCCTAAATATTCAAATAAACTCTTATTATTATTATTATTATTATAATAATAATCTGCTCAATTATAATTAACAAACAATCAGTTTTTGTACTTGTGTTGGGAGAGCTGCTGTGAGCAGTTTAAAGTAGGCAAAGATTTAAGAACATTGCTTCTTTTTGTTTATGGGATTTTCAATGTTAGCCTATGAAATGAAAACTGAATCAATTCAGCTACTTGTATGTATTGAAAAGAAAAGAAAACTCCCTATTCCGTTAAAGGATTTATTAAGTACCGAGTCGACATTGAGATTGGAGATTTTCATTGATTTAATTGATGGATGCCATATTGGCAGTAAATCATATAAAAATCAAATCTCTTTTATAATATAAAGTGAGAATTCTCCTCAGATGTAGCTTTGTCAGTGCTACTCTATGGCTGTATTACTTAAACGAATGTCCATTACACAAACCATCTGGTTGGTTGGATTTTATGACATGTCAATCCTTGTTGGATTATTTTAAGCTGAAGCCATTGTGGGGGAGGGGGGTCTTACCCCCCTGCAGAGGTACAGTTGGCATATTCTACACCCCTATCTAACAGGGTAGATTACTTTTAGTTAATGCTTTAAATATTAAAAGTCAAACTCTTTATATTTTGTTATATTCATTCTTGATGGATATTCAAATTGTTTAAAACTCAATTATTTCTAAACATATTCTTTTTAAACTCATTTTTTCTATTTAACCCATAGATGGAACCCTAACAAGTACAACCACTCCAGGTCAGGTTACTTGGGAGTAATGGTGATGGAGTACTCCACACTCCCCAGACCTCCAAAATTGGAACCTCATTATTAGATGCAACTTAATGTCATACACAGGACATTAAGACTCTCAACCACTGCCTTCTAGCACATATAATAAAATGGGTTGGGGTTTTCCCATAGGAGCAATAGGGGTGGGACTATTATATAGGTACTAGGGCTTGACATGACCACTCAGCCACTAAAATTCTGTCTCTAAGCATCACGGGTTGCCTCCATAGCTAACAGGTGACAACATTGTGGGGATTTTACACCTCTGCAGAAGTTTAGTTGGTGTATTCTACAGCCCAGTCAAGTGTGGTTGTGTACTAGTCTGTTGCATTTGCTTATTATGTGATTAACCATTTCATGATAATAATAATTAGTAGGACCTGTGGATATACCACAGTATGATAATTTAATTATTATGTTTGATATATTTACTTAAGAGTTATTGTGAAATAGTTCAATATGTAAACAGTGTAATAATCTTGATTTAAGTCTCTTTCACTCTTTTTTTCTTTCTTTCCTTTTCATTTTTAAAAATTATGTTTGAAACAGATAAGTGTTTCGCTTCTGTGCACTCACCCATTCTATCTATCTTTCCTCTACTTTCTGTTTTTCTTTCTTTCTTATCATATTTTTTTTTGTGTACAATCTTTTCTCCCCTTTCTTTCTTTCTAATGAAAATGGAATAGTCCATCATCAGCAGAGGTGATGACACTCATGGAGGTTTGGGGAATGTGCAGCACCCTTCATCACCATTACTCCCTGGTCCACTCAGACCCGGAGTGGTAGTACCTGTTAGGGTCCCATCTATGAATTAAATAGAAAAATGTGTTTATAAAAAAATTGAGTATCCATTAAGAATGAATTCATTTCAAAACTTAGTTGGCATTAAATGACACACTGAGATTGATATGCTGTGAAACAAAAGAAACCAAACCAAACCATGCAACACCTCCCTACACCCCTTTTTGAGGACTAGACAAATAGTTGGAGAGGCCACATTTGATTAATTTCGCTGGTCCTGTCAACCACTAGCACCTATATTATTGTTCCAAACTTATTTTTTAAATTGCTCTGATGGCAAACGCCCAACACTTTTTATCATATGGGTGCTAGAAGGTGGTGGCTGAGGGTCAACCAATAGTTTATCAATTCTACCTATTTATTAACACATGAAATTAATGAAAATTATTTCTACTAGTTTATAAAGCCAAATCAATATTTACCTTCAAACTATTTGCTTAAAATCATATATACGAAAAAAAGAAAAAAAAAAGATTTGGCATTGAATAACCCACAGAGGTTGATATGCTATTAAACCAAATAACCAACCAAAGTAACATAAAATATGAAAAGGATTTTTTAAAAACAATCATAATCTCTTGTAATAAAAATATACAAATACATGTATTATTAAGAGTTACGAGAAATACACACATAAATAGGAATACAAAATAGACACAGAATTACTAAATAATTGGACAAAATACATTTGAGAATTAAATGTTGAAAGTATATAGTAAATAAATTCAAATGGATACTTACTTGATTTGATAAGGGTTAAAAAAGCATTTGTATATTTCCATTA
Source organism: Doryteuthis pealeii (assembly GCA_023376005.1). Taxonomy (NCBI): domain Eukaryota; kingdom Metazoa; phylum Mollusca; class Cephalopoda; order Myopsida; family Loliginidae; genus Doryteuthis; species Doryteuthis pealeii. The sequence goes on from CM042144.1 coordinate 40,897,808, forward strand.
AAGCTGTAAATCTGAAAGTGTTGTATATGAAAAGAGATCTGATTAAGTTTGATGACTTACCTGATATATGAAGATACAAAATATTATGGTTGTCAGTGAAAAATATAAGGCAAAATAATAGCAGCTCTTATCTAAAATAAATAAAAAATACTACTATTTTTTTTTCTGTGATGAACAAGAGGGTGGGAGTCGTGTGAAGTGGAGTAAACAGTTATCAGTAAGTAAAACAAAGTTAAAATTTTTTACTAAGACTGAATGAAAGTTCATCCTTAATTAACCTTGAGAAAGGCATGAATCCATTCTTCCTTTTACTCAATAAGAAGAGAGGTATCCATAAAAATTATCTTGTTACAGACATGCTTGACAGGGAAGATAATTTGTAACTGAACACTTTTGCTAACTCCTCCTATAACTAGTTTACATGCACAGCCAATAACAACAAAAAGCTGTTGGGTAATTCCATGTCAAATCATCCAGGCCAAGTCACCCAATACCTTCAATTTTTCTGAAATTTTGTACAGGTGTGGACTGTTAAAATTAGACAATCAGAAATTTGAGCTTCCAATTCCAAAAATTGACCAAGTTATCTCGATTTTAACCTTTTTAAATTAAAATTAATTATAACCAAAATATCACATCACTCAGTCTAAATTTATCTTCTGGTGACTTCTGGCTTTTTCTTAAGCTGACTATACCTTTTCAAGAATTCATCAGACAAGAAAACATTTCTCTACATTTTCACAAATTTCACTTTAATTCAAATTTCATTCACAATCATAAATTTCACTTTAATTCAAATTTCATTCACAATCATAAATTTCACTTTAATTCAAATTTCATTCACAAATTTCACTTTAATTCAAATTTCATTCACAATCACAAATTTCACTTTAATTCAAATTTCATTCACAATCACGAATTTCATTTTAATTCAAATTTCATTCACAATCACAAATTTCACTTTCATTCAAATTTTGTGTTATCACCAGTATATTATTGTGATTATAAAGATTTTAACTGAGAAATATATCGTTGCTAAGCTACTGTAAGCATTTTCAGTAACATAGATGCAATAATGTTTATATTTGCTTGACAGCGTTCATATTATGAAGCTCTCAATTTCTCATTCAGTATTTTGAGATATATTGATAAAATCATGCAAAAAGGAAGCAATTGTTTTAAACAAGAATAAAAATAAACATTCATCTGTTGATTTCTGTTCAAACTGTCAAAGCCCATGATAAACAAATCAGCAATGAAGCACTTTAAACACAACATGAATTTCCAACTGTAGGGTTTGATTTTTCTCTCAGAATATTTTTGTTTTATCAGGCAGCGGGTGTGTGTGAGTGTTATAGCTATCCTCAAAGAAAATGAACTTGGCGATCAAGGTTCAAATTCTAGATAAGGTTGTTTACTTTTCATTTTGTGCTAATGCCATTTCTTCCCTGCAACTACAGGTAAATAGTAGACTTGGTTTCTTGTTGCTGAGTCCATTTTGAATGATAACAATTAAACCACATATCCCCATTATTTTAAATATATACAAGGTGTGTCAAAAAAATATTGAGATTTTTTGTACTTTTTGATGCACCTTGTATTCTGAAAAATTTGATGTTTCATTCATTCTTCATTTCTATCTTGGTAAATATAGCTTCAAACTCGACACTTTTATGACACACCTTGTGTATATATATATATATATATATATATATATATATATATATATATATATATATATATATATAAGCAGTAAATTATTCATTCTTTTAGGAAAAGAAGTAAATCAAGATGATAAGAAGAAATATCTTTGTTAAAGGAAAGATTTTAATTTTTTATTTTGTTTGATAGGTGAATCAGAAGTTTTGCAATATTTTGATAACAGGAGGCACAATTCACTACATTTGGATACAATTGTTGGAGAATAATTTGATTCATACCCTTCCCAAGGGTATTAACACTTTGTTAAACGTCAACAGCAGTGATGCTGATTGCTTTTTGATTTAGTGCATCCAAGGACGCACTTATTATCTTTGAATTAGTCCACAGGAAAATTTATGGGTCCCAACTAAAGCCATCTAACCCCTACCTTGTAACCGATCCTATTTAATTCCTTTCTAAGAAACTATTGAAATGTATTTACAGTTAGCTTGAAATTGTGAAGGAAGAAAAAAGAAAATCACTGGGATGCATGGATCCAATTTTACTGCTTCCTTTTAGATTTTTGTCAGGGATGCAGGATGTATACCTATCAGTATCTCTGCAACAGGATTTGAACTCGGTTTACTGTATCTTTCCTATAAACACCTCCTTAAATGAATGGTTTGATATAAAGTTACCAAATTTGGTACATGTATTTAGCATATCCATAGTAAAGAATTGTCTTCTATAAATAAATGGTTTGATATAGAGTCACTAAATTTGGTCCATCCTGTCAGCTGGGGCGTTAAAATACACAGACTGAACCTCTGCAGAAGGGTAAGACTCCCCCAATAGGGCCACTTGTTGGCCATTGGTGGTGATCTGTGATGCTTAAGGACAGAACCCAAGTGGCTGAGCAGTCCATGACATATAACACTCTACTTAGGCCCTTACTTAGGCTAGAGGGGCGGTTGGGGAGGCCCCATCCGATCAATCGGCTAGTCATGTCAAGCCCTAGCACCTATATGATTGTCCCAACCCTACCTCAGCCCTTTTTATCATATGGGTGCTAGAAGGCAATGGCTGAAGGTCTTCATGTCCTGGGAATGATGTTAAACTCTATCTGATGGTGAGGTTCCAGTACTAGAGGTTTCGGGAATGTGGAGCACACCTTCATCACCATTGCTCCCTGGTCCACTCTGAACCTGTTAGGGTTCCATCTATGGGTTAAATAGAAAAATGTGTTTATAAAAAAAATTGAGTATCCATCAAAAATGAATTTATTTCAAAACTTTATTGGCATTACATGACTCGCTGAGATTGATATACCGCAAAATAAAACAAAACAAACCAAACCAAACCAAAACCAAATTTAGTATATCTACTTAGTGTATCCATTGTAAAGTATTAAAAGTTTGTCTTCTATAAATAAACTAGAAGCGGCTACCTGGTGTCACGTGAGTAGAGGGGATGCAAAAAAGGTTAGTCCCACAGATCCATTATTATTGAATCGCGAGTTGGATCCTGGTAACATGCCCCATTAAAATCACCATGTGAAAAAGACCTTGCGTTGATCCAGCCACTCTGAAAAGAAAAATCAATGTCTACTATTTAAAATATTAAATGCAAAAAAAAAACAAAAAACTAGGTTGTTATCATCTAAATTTTTTTTTTAATTATCTTCATGAATCAACAATCAAACCTTCATTATTTTTGCTCAAAAACAAAACTCTGGCAATATTTAATGTGTATATATATTTACTTTGTCATTAATTGTATTATTTTCAAAGTTTACTCTGGACATACACATACACTCAACTGCCCTTTATATATGTATAGATGGTTTGATATAGAGTTACCAAATTTGGTACATATACTTTGTTGTTGTGACGGCATTAACCCTTGGTTGGGTGAGCTGGCTAAATAATTGTGCAGAATTTAAATTTTCAAACTTCAGAATAAAATGTTAATTTGTCTTATAGAAATAATTATTAAGATATAATTAAGAATTACTAATTAGGTTTATAGATAATCAATAAATTTGAAGATATAAAATAATTACACTGAATTATTGCTAAGTTTGAACTAAGAATTTAGACATTTAAATCAATAAATCTTTTAAGTATCACTAACTTTAATTAAAAATATTTTCCTCCCAAATTCCAAGATTTTTTTTTTTTTTACAGAATATAATAAATGAACAGAAAATCTGTCGGGTTGGATTTCTCCACTGAAAAGAGACGTTTTCCCTGCTACCAAAGTCCCCTGACCAAGTCCTAGCTGAGTGTAAACAATCTTTTCTAGCAGTCCTTTGCCAAAGCTCACTCACATCTTCTTCCTCATCGTATGTCAGTGCCCTCATCAGAACGCAACTGTCCCGGTGTGTTAAGGCATGCCTTAAATAATCATTCACTGCCTTGACTAAAATCCCCACATCTAGGTCAATCGCACAGTGTAGTAATTTGCATGGGTGCCATTGAGGTTGTCCAACGTCAAACCATGACTTACAATCAGGAAAATGTGTGTTCAGTCTCCCTAATTGCCTGCTACACTCCCCCCTGATCTCATTTTGCACACCAGACATATTCATGCACACTTTGAGATACCATGTTCATGATAAAATGATATTAAAAAATCTAGTTGATAAATCTCTTTCTGCTGTGTTGACTTATCTTTTCTAATGATAATTACTATTTAAGCAACAAAGTTAAGCACCAATGAACTTATTTAGTGTTTAGATGGGTGACTGTTATAATATGATAAGTTGCCTCCCTTCTACTGGAGATATTTAGCACTGGAAAAGAAGTACGTATATGCAGAACCGCAGTAAACATTGCTAGGAGAAACGAAGCCAATGCAAATAAGCTTAGTGTATCATTGTTTAATAAATTTCTTGTTATATGTTAAATTTGGAGTTTAAGTTATCATTGAAAACAACGACCAAATGTAACTACATAAACAATTCTTTAATAGTGACTACTTAATAGCAGCAGTTAAACTGCATGTAATGGTGAAGTTCCAGTTCTGGAGCTCAGGGGAGTGTGGAGTATCCGTTCCTTGCCATGTCCATGTTGACCCAGAGTGGTAGTACCTGTTAGGGTTCCATCTATGGATTAAATACAAAAATGAGTTTTAAAAAGTGTTTTTTTTTTTTTAAATGAGTTTAAAAAAAAAGAATGTTAAAATACATCAAGAATGAATATATCAAAATGTCTTTGGCGTAAATTAACCCAACAAGGGGTGACATGCCATAAAATCCAACCAACCTTAATAACAGCAGATACTTTATTTATCTGAATTTTTGTGATGAGGCTTGATAATTTGTATTATTTACATTTATTGTTATATACTGTTACGTTCCATCAAATCATAGAACTTTTGGAATGTTCTGAGAGACTTGATGACGCCGGAAGAGGGGGGGGAGTCACAGAACTTGACCTTAAAATTTCGCTTATTCATGGCCGTAGCCGGCATAGCTAGGAAGAGGAAGGCACACGAAACGAACGCCTGATACTACCTCGCTGCTTTCCCTACGTATGCCAAACGTACTGATACAGGTGACGTCACGATTTAGAGGAAGGGCAAGCGATCCCTGTTGTCAGTCTTGGGCAGTGTAAACCAGATGACCGATGAATGAACAACTCGTGGGGGAGGGAAGACGAAGAATGTCTCCCGAAACAAAGTTATCACAATGAAAATGCCGGATAAAGGAATGAAATACCGGAATAATAATTAACCACGGAAAATGAATCACCCATTAAACAAGATAAGTGTAACTTCTTTCGTACGAACATTATATATTGATTTTGAATAAGAAATTCAACCAAAAGGAACATTAAAAAACTCTAGCCTGTCAGAGGTCGTATCCAAAGAATTTTAAACCTCAAATTAAACGTTATGTTCTAAAATAATATCATGCTTTATTGTTGTTCATTGCCAAATTTTTGTATGCATGTTTTTAACTCTCTTTGGTATCTCTGATGGAAGCGCTGTATAGCGTTGAGCGATAGGCGTATGTAACAATGCACAATGTTTTTTGAAATGGTTCTCAAGTTCGACAAGAAATACCTGAAGAAGGCCACAGGGTACATCGTCTGAAATGTTGTGCATATAACAATAAAGATGAGGACAACAGTCAAAAAAATCTAAATAATACAATGGTTTGTTTACCATATCACTAATCAAGGTATTACTATCTAACCCACTCTAGTTAGGAATTTCAACTAAAATTATATCTAAGCTTAACTTGGTACAACACAAGAAAACTGCGGTGGGACACTCAGTAAGAATTGAGCTCATTACTAACCATCTCTAGGTAATTACTAAAGATGCCCTGCCACAGTCTGGCTCAAGACAACAAATGTAGAGTATTCAGGTTCTATCTATGGATCAAAATAAAAAAATATATTTCTGTTCGATAAGACCCTGTGCAATAAAACCTATTAAGAAACAAGTACACGAAAATATAAATGTGCACTGAACATGATTCTCTAACCTCTAGACATAAAATAAAATGAGATGCCATTAAAATCTATTATACTCAAAAAAAAATTTGAAAAGATGTTAAAACATTGATGCTTGAGTAAGTAATATTTTTCATTCTCAATCATGAGTGTATTTGTTTTACTCAATATGCCTCTATATACAAGGTGTGTCAAAAAAGTATCAAGATTTTTTGTACTTTTTGACATCTTGTATTCTGAAAAAAAAAAAAAGCTTCCATTCATTAAATTTCTTCAAAATACAAGGTGTGTCAAAAAAGTACCAAGTTTAAAGCTGTATTTATAAAGATAGAATGAAGGATGAATGGAACGTTATTTTATTTTATTTTTTTTTCAGAATACACAGTGTGTGTGTGTGTGTGTGTGTGTATATATGTATATATGTATATATATATAATATATATATATATATAAGAGAGAGACACACACACATTAAAAACAGTAGCATAGCTTGAGGGGAGCAGTATGCCCTGAGTAACAATTTTACAGAGGCAGTGGGCAATTAGACTCCCAATAAAGAGTTTTTTCCAGAATGGGCAGTAAATTGCAGTACGATATAACTGCACCTTACTGGTACCCCCCCCCCCAAAAAAAAAAAAAAAATTCAAACTATAAATTTATTTATATAGATCATCCTCGAGTGATGCTGACAGCTCGGATTCCTACATCTCTCTCTCACCACCTATCCCTGTCAGTCAGCACAGCATCCAGTATCCACTCTCAGAGCTGATCAATGTAAGTTTTTTCAGGTCAACCATCTGAACTAAACATGCTGGACACTGCTGGAGAAATAAGGGCAAACTTATAAGTGGCATTCTCCTGTAGGCACATCAGTGATGGTTGACCTGAAAAAAACTTACATTGATCAGCTCTGAGAGTGGATACTGGATGCTGTGCTGACTGACAGGGATAGGTGGTGAGAGAGAGATGTAGGAATCCGAGCTGTCAGCATCACTCGAGGATGATCTATATAAATAAATTTATAGTTTGAATTTTTTTTTTTTTTTTTGGGGGGGGGGGGTACCAGTAAGGTGCAGTTATATCGTACTGCAATTTACTGCCCATTCTGGAAAAAACTCTTTATTGGGGAGTCTAATTGCCCACTGCCTCTGTAAAATTGTTACTCAGGGCATACTGCTCCCTCAAGCTATGCTACTGTTTTTTAATGTGTGTGTGTCTCTCTCTTATAAATATATATATATATATATTATATATACATATATACATCTATATACACACACACACACACACACACACTGTGTATTCTGAAAAAAAATAATAAAATAACGTTCCATTCATCCTTCATTCTATCTTTATAAATACAGCTTTAAACTTGGTACTTTTTTTGACACACCTTGTATTTGAAGAAATTTAATGAATGGAAGCTTTTTTTTTTTTTCAGAATACAAGATGTCAAAAAGTACAAAAAATCTTGATACTTTTTTGACACACCTTGTATATAGAGGCATATTGAGTAAAACAAATAACTCATGATTGAGATGAAAAAATATTACTTACTCAAGCATCAATGTTTTTAACATCTTTTCAATTTTTTTTTGAGTATAATAGATTTTAATGGCATCTCATTTTATTTTATGTCTAGAGGTTAGAGAATCATGTTCAGTGCACATTTATATTTTCGTGTACTTGTTTCTTAATAGGTTTTATTGCACAGGGTCTTATCGAACAGAAATATATTTTTTTATTTTGATCCATAGATAGAACCTGAATACTCTACATTTGTTGTTTGAGCAGACTGTGGCAGGCATCTTTAGTAATTTACCTAGAGATGGTTAGTAATGAGCTCAATTCTTACTGAGTGTCCCACCGCAGTTTTCTTGTGTTGTACAAGTTAAGCTTAGATATAATTTTAGTTGAAATTCCTAACTAGAGTGGGTTAGATATAGTTATACCTTGATTAGTGATATGGTAAACAAACCATTGTATTATTTAGATTTTTTTGACTGTTGTCTCATCTTTATTGTTATATGCACAACATTTCAGACGATGTACCCTGTGGCCTTCTTCAGGTATTTCTTGTCGAACTTGAGAACCATTTCAAAAACATTGTGCATTGTTACATACGCCTATCGCTCAACGCTATACAGCGCTTCATCAGAGATACCAAAGAGAGTTAAAAGACATGCATACAAAAATTTGGCAATGAACAACAATAAAGCATGATATTATTTTAGAACATAACGTTAATTTGAGGTTTAAAATTCTTTGGATACGACTCTGACAGGCTAGAGTTTTTAATGCCTTTTGGTTGAATTTCTTATTCAAAATCAATATATAATGTTCGTACGAAAGAAGTTACACTTATCTTGTTTAATGGGTGATTCATTTTCCGTGGTTAATTATTATTCCGGTATTCATTCCTTTATCGGCATTTTCATTGTGATAACTTTGTTTCGGGAGACATTCTTCGTCTTCCCTCCCCAACGAGTTGTTCATTCATCGGTCATCTGGTTTACACTGCCCAAGACTGACAACAGGGATCGCTTGCCCTTCCTCTAAATCGTGACGTCACCTGTATCAGTACGTTTGGCATACGTAGGGAAAGCAGCGAGGTAGTATCAGGCGTTCGTTTCGTGTGCCTTCCTCTTCCTAGCTATGCCGGCTACGGCATGAATAAGCGAAATTTTAAGGTCAAGTTCTGTGACTCCCCCCTCTTCCGGCGTCATCAAGTCTTCAGAACATTCAAAAGTTCTATGATTTGATGGAACGTAACAGTATATAACAATAAATGTAAATAATACAAATTATCAGCCTCATCACAAAAATTCAGATAAATAAAGTATCTGCTGTTATTAAGGTTGGTTGGATTTTATGGCATGTCACCCTTGTTGGGTTAATTTACGCCAAAGACATTTTGATATATTCATTCTTGATGTATTTTAACATTCTTTTTTTTTTAAACTCATTTAAAAAAAAAAAACACTTTTTAAAACTCATTTTTGTATTTAATCATAGATGGAACCTAACAGGTACTACCACTCTGGGTCAACATGGACATGGCAAGGAACGGATACTCCAACTCCCCTGAGCTCCAGAACTGGAACTTCACCATTACATGCAGTTTAACTGCTGCTATTAAGTAGTCACTATTAAAGAATTGTTTATGTAGTTACATTTGGTCGTTGTTTCAATGATAACTTAAACTCCAAATTTAACATATAACAAGAAATTTTTAAACAATGATACACTAAGCTTATTTGCATTGGCTTCGTTTCTCCTAGCAATGTTTACTGCGGTTCTGCATATACGTACTTCTTTTCCAGTGCTAAATATCTCCAGTAGAAGGGAGGCAACTTATCATATTATAAAGTCACCCATCTAAACACTAAATAAGTTCATTGGTGCTTAACTTTTGTTTAAATAGTAATTATCATTAGAAAAGATAAGTCAACACAGCAGAAAAGAGATTTATCAACTAGATTTTTTTTAATATCATTTTATCATGAACATGGTATCTCAAAGTGTGCATGAATATGTCTGGTGTGCAAAATGAGATCAGGGGGGAGTGTAGCAGGCAATTAGGGAGACTGAACACACATTTTCCTGATTGTAAGTCATGGTTTGACGTTGGACAACCTCAATGGCACCCATGCAAATTACTACACTGTGCGATTGACCTAGATGTGGGGATTTTAGTCAAGGCAGTGAATGATTATTTAAGGCATGCCTTAACACACCGGGACAGTTGCGTTCTGATGAGGGCACTGACATACGATGAGGAAGAAGATGTGAGTGAGCTTTGGCAAAGGACTGCTAGAAAAGATTGTTTACACTCAGCTAGGACTTGGTCAGGGGACTTTGGTAGCAGGGAAAACGTCTCTTTTCAGTGGAGAAATCCAACCGACAGATTTTCTGTTCATTTATTATATTCTGTAAAAAAAAAAAAATCTTGGAATTTGGGAGGAAAATATTTTTAATTAAAGTTAGTGATACTTAAAAGATTTATTGATTTAAATGTCTAAATTCTTAGTTCAAACTTAGCAATAATTCAGTGTAATTATTTTATATCTTCAAATTTATTGATTATCTATAAACCTAATTAGTAATTCTTAATTATATCTTAATAATTATTTCTATAAGACAAATTAACATTTTATTCTGAAGTTTGAAAATTTAAATTCTGCACAATTATTTAGCCAGCTCACCCAACCAAGGGTTAATGCCGTCACAACAACAAAGTATATGTACCAAATTTGGTAACTCTATATCAAACCATCTATACATATATAAAGGCAGTTGAGTGTATGTGTATGTCCAGAGTAAACTTTGAAAATAATACAATTAATGACAAAGTAAATATATACACATTAAATATTGCCAGAGTTTTGTTTTGAGCAAAAATAATGAAGGTTTGATTGTTGATTCATGAAGATAATTAAAAAAAAATTTAGATGATAACAACCTAGTTTTTTGTTTTTTTTTTGCATTTAATATTTTAAATAGTAGACATTGATTTTTCTTTTCAGAGTGGCTGGATCAACGCAAGGTCTTTTTCACATGGTGATTTTAATGGGGCATGTTACCAGGATCCAACTCGCGATTCAATAATAATGGATCTGTGGGACTAACCTTTTTTGCATCCCCTCTACTCACGTGACACCAGGTAGCCGCTTCTAGTTTATTTATAGAAGAAAACTTTTAATACTTTACAATGGATACACTAAGTAGATATACTAATTTGGTTTGGTTTGGTTTGGTTTGTTTTGTTTATTTTGCGGTATATCAATCTCAGCGAGTCATGTAATGCCAATAAAGTTTTGAAATAAATTCATTTTGATGGATACTCAATTTTTTTTTATAAACACATTTTTCTATTTAACCATAGATGGAACCCTAACAGGTTCAGAGTGGACCAGGGAGCAATGGTGATGAAGGTGTGCTCCACATTCCGAAACCTCTAGTACTGGAACCTCACCATCAGATAGAGTTTAACATCATTCCCAGGACATGAAGACCTTCAGCCATTGCCTTCTAGCACCCATATGATAAAAAGGGCTGAGGTAGGGTGGGACAATCATATAGGTGCTAGGCTTGACATGACTAGCCGATTGATCGGATGGGGCCTCCCCAACCGCCCTCTAGCCTAAGTAAGGGCCTAAGTAGAGTGTTATATGTCATGGACTGCTCAGCCACTTGGGTTCTGTCCTTAAGCATCACAGATCACCACAATGGCCAACAAGTGGCCCTATTGGGGGAGTCTTACCCTTCTGCAGAGGTTCAGTCTGTGTATTTTAACGCCCCAGCTGACAGGATGGACCAAATTTAGTGACTCTATATCAAACATTTATTTATAGAAGACAATTCTTTACTATGGATATGCTAAATACATGTACCAAATTTGGTAACTTTATATCAAACCATTCATTTAAGGAGGTGTTTATAGAAAGATACAGTAACCGAGTTCAAATCCTGTTGCAGAGATACTGATAGGTATACATCCTGCATCCCTGACAAAATCTAAAAGGAAGCAGTAAAATTGGATCCATGCATCCCAGTGATTTTCTTTTTTCTTCCTTCACAATTTCAAGCTAACTGTAAATACATTTCAATAGTTTCTTAGAAAGGAATTAAATAGGATCGGTTACAAGGTAGGGGTTAGATGGCTTTAGTTGGGACCCATAATTTTCCTGTGGACTAATTCAAAGATAATAAGTGCGTCCTTGGATGCACTAAATCAAAAAGCAATCAGCATCACTGCTGTTGACGTTTAACAAAGTGTTAATACCCTTGGGAAGGGTATGAATCAAATTATTCTCCAACAATTGTATCCAAATGTAGTGAATTGTGCCTCCTGTTATCAAAATATTGCAAAACTTCTGATTCACCTATCAAACAAAATAAAAAATTAAATCTTTCCTTTAACAAAGATATTTCTTCTTATCATCTTGATTTACTTCTTTTCCTAAAAGAATGAATAATTTACTGCTTATATATATATATATATATATATATATATATAATATATATAATAATATATATATATATACACAAGGTGTGTCATAAAAGTGTCGAGTTTGAAGCTATATTTACCAAGATAGAAATGAAGAATGAATGAAACATCAAATTTTTCAGAATACAAGGTGCATCAAAAAGTACAAAAAATCTCAATATTTTTTTGACACACCTTGTATATATTTAAAATAATGGGGATATGTGGTTTAATTGTTATCATTCAAAATGGACTCAGCAACAAGAAACCAAGTCTACTATTTACCTGTAGTTTGCAGGGAAGAAATGGCATTAGCACAAAATGAAAAGTAAACAACCTTATCTAGAATTTGAACCTTGATCGCAAGTTCATTTTCTTTGAGGATAGCTATAACACTCACACACACCCGCTGCCTGATAAAACAAAAATATTCTGAGAGAAAATCAAACCCTACAGTTGGAAATTCATGTTGTGTTTAAAGTGCTTCATTGCTGATTTGTTTATCATGGGCTTTGACAGTTTGAACAGAATCAACAGATGAATGTTTATTTTTATTCTTGTTTAAACAATTGCTTCCTTTTTGCATGATTTTATCAATATATCTCAAAATACTGAATGAGAAATTGAGAGCTTCATAATATGAACGCTGTCAAGCAAATATAAACATTATTGCATCTATGTTACTGAAATGCTTACAGTAGCTTAGCAACGATATATTTCTCAGTTAAAATCTTTATAATCACAATAATATACTGGTGATAACACAAAATTTGAATGAAAGTGAAATTTGTGATTTGTGAATGAAATTTGAATTAAAATGAAATTCGTGATTGTGAATGAAATTTGAATTAAAGTGAAATTTGTGATTGTGAATGAAATTGAATTAAAGTGAATTTGTGAATGAATTTGAATTAAAGTGAAATTTATGATTGTGAATGAAATTTGAATTAAAGTGAAATTTATGATTGTGAATGAAATTTGAATTAAAGTGAAATTTGTGAAAATGTAGAGAAATGTTTTCTTGTCTGATGAATTCTTGAAAAGGTATAGTCAGCTTAAGAAAAAGCCAGAAGTCACCAGAAGATAAATTTAGACTGAGTGATGTGATATTTTGGTTATAATTAATTTTAATTTAAAAAGGTTAAAATCGAGATAACTTGGTCAATTTTTGGAATTGGAAGCTCAAATTTCTGATTGTCTAATTTTAACAGTCCACACCTGTACAAAATTTCAGAAAAATTGAAGGTATTGGGTGACTTGGCCTGGATGATTTGACATGGAATTACCCAACAGCTTTTTGTTGTTATTGGCTGTGCATGTAAACTAGTTATAGGAGAGGAGTTAGCAAAAGTGTTCAGTTACAAATTATCTTCCCTGTCAAGCATGTCTGTAACAAGATAATTTTTATGGATACCTCTCTTCTTATTGAGTAAAAGGAAGAATGGATTCATGCCTTTCTCAAGGTTAATTAAGGATGAACTTTCATTCAGTCTTAGTAAAAATTTTAACTTTGTTTTACTTACTGATAACTGTTTACTCCACTTCACACGACTCCCACCCTCTTGTTCATCACAGAAAAAAAAATAGTAGTATTTTTTATTTATTTTAGATAAGAGCTGCTATTATTTTGCCTTATATTTTTCACTGACAACCATAATATTTTGTATCTTCATATATCAGGTAAGTCATCAAACTTAATCAGATCTCTTTTCATATACAACACTTTCAGATTTACAGCTTTAATGGAAATATACAAATGCTTTTTTAACCCTTACAAATCAAGTAAGTCCATTTGAATTTATCTATATACTTTCAACATTTAATTCTCAAATGTATTTTGTCCAATTATTTAGTAATTCTGTGTCTATTTTGTATTCCTATTTATGTGTGTATTTCTCGTAACTCTTAATAATACATGTATTTGTATATTTTATTACAAGAGATTATGATTGTTTTTAAAAAATCCTTTTCATATTTTATGTTACTTTGGTTGGTTATTTGGTTTAATAGCATATCAACCTCTGTGGTTATTCAATGCCAAATCTTTTTTTTTTCTTTTTTCGTATATATGATTTTAAGCAAATAGTTTGAAGGTAAATATTGATTTGGCTTTATAAAACTAGTAGAAATAATTTTCATTAATTTCATGTGTTAATAAATAGGTAGAATTGATAAACTATTGGTTGACCCTCAGCCACCACCTTCTAGCACCCCATATGATAAAAAGTGTGGGGCGTTTGCCATCAGAGCAATTTAAAAAATAAGTTTGGAACAATAATATAGGTGCTAGTGGTTGACAGACCAGCGAAATTAATCAAATGTGGCCTCTCCAACTATTTGTCTAGTCCTCAAAAAGGGGTGTAGGGAGGTGTTGCATGGTTTGGTTTGGTTTCTTTTTGTTTCACAGCATATCAATCTCAGTGTGTCATTTAATGCCAACTAAGTTTTGAAATGAATTCATTCTTAATGGATACTCAATTTTTTTATAAACACATTTTTCTATTTAATTCATAGATGGGACCCTAACAGGTACTACCACTCCGGGTCTGAGTGGACCAGGGAGTAATGGTGATGAAGGGGTGCTGCACATTCCCCAAACCTCCATGAGTGTCATCACCTCTGCTGATGATGGACTATTCCATTTTCATTAGAAAGAAAGAAAGGGGAGAAAAGATTGTACACAAAAAAAAATATGATAAGAAAGAAAGAAAAACAGAAAGTAGAGGAAAGATAGATAGAATGGGTGAGTGCACAGAAGCGATAACACTTATCTGTTTCAAACATAATTTTTAAAAATGAAAAGGAAAGAAAGAAAAAAAGAGTGAAAGAGACTTAAATCAAGATTATTACACTGTTTACATATTGAACTATTTCACAATAACTCTTAAGTAAATATATCAAACATAATAATTAAATTATCATACTGTGGTATATCCACAGGTCCTACTAATTATTATTATCATGAAATGGTTAATCACATAATAAGCAAATGCAACAGACTAGTACACAACCACACTTGACTGGGGCTGTAGAATACACCAACTAAACTTCTGCAGAGGTGTAAAATCCCCACAATGTTGTCACCTGTTAGCTATGGGAGGCAACCCGTGATGCTTAGAGACAGAATTTTAGTGGCTGAGTGGTCATGTCAAGCCCTAGTACCTATATAATAGTCCCACCCCTATTGCTCCTATGGGGAAACCCCCAACCCATTTTATTATATGTGCTAGAAGGCAGTGGTTGAGAGTCTTAATGTCCTGTGTATGACATTAAGTTGCATCTAATAATGAGGTTCCAATTTTGGAGGTCTGGGGAGTGTGGAGTACTCCATCACCATTACTCCCAAGTAACCTGACCTGGAGTGGTTGTACTTGTTAGGGTTCCATCTATGGGTTAAATAGAAAAAATGAGTTTAAAAAGAATATGTTTAGAAATAATTGAGTTTTAAACAATTTGAATATCCATCAAGAATGAATATAACAAAATATAAAGAGTTTGACTTTTAATATTTAAAGCATTAACTAAAAGTAATCTACCCTGTTAGATAGGGGTGTAGAATATGCCAACTGTACCTCTGCAGGGGGTAAGACCCCCCTCCCCACAATGGCTTCAGCTTAAAATAATCCAACAAGGATTGACATGTCATAAAATCCAACCAACCAGATGGTTTGTGTAATGGACATTCGTTTAAGTAATACAGCCATAGAGTAGCACTGACAAAGCTACATCTGAGGAGAATTCTCACTTTATATTATAAAAGAGATTTGATTTTTATATGATTTACTGCCAATATGGCATCCATCAATTAAATCAATGAAAATCTCCAATCTCAATGTCGACTCGGTACTTAATAAATCCTTTAACGGAATAGGGAGTTTTCTTTTCTTTTCAATACATACAAGTAGCTGAATTGATTCAGTTTTCATTTCATAGGCTAACATTGAAAATCCCATCAACAAAAAGAAGCAATGTTCTTAAATCTTTGCCTACTTTAAACTGCTCACAGCAGCTCTCCCAACACAAGTACAAAAACTGATTGTTTGTTAATTATAATTGAGCAGATTATTATTATTATTATTATTATAATAATAATAATAATATAATAAGAGTTTATTTGAATATTTAGGGGACAGTTTAGCTCAGTTGGTAGAGCATCTGGCACAGAACTACAAAGTTCCAGGTTCAATACCGGCCCTCACCAACCCAGCGCATGAGTAGCATTGCTTGGATATGTGCTGTAAAATGGGGAGCTGATGGTAAGTGTGGTGCTTCACTCAAGTATAAACACTCTTTCTGCTCTAGCGCTAGTGAAAAGGGGATAGACTCCCTCGCTGTCTGATGATAATCATCATTAAAAAAAAAACGATCATAAAAAATGATAGCAAGCTAGCTTCGCAGACCATTGGTAGTGAATTCGATTTTCACTGTATTTAGAAAAACCATAAACCTAAAATTTCTCCTCAATTCTGCTCTATAGATACCTTGTTTTGGTTTCTTTGTTTAAAGGCATATGAACCTATCTGGGTTATTTAATGCCAAAGCCATCCTTGTAGAAGAACAATAGTGATACTATTTAACCTATAGCTGAGGTTGTTCATACATTTCTCCAAAGTATTAGTCCAAAAGTAAACATAATAGTGTGACTCTAGTTCAAAGTTGATAATAATGCTGCAATCCGTCACGTAAGCCCTTATGCCACAGGGTCTCCCCAGCAAAAATCTGGTCAAACTATTATTGTACAATATGACACTGAGCAATTGGCTTGTTTGAATGATCCTGGAGGTAGAGGTTGAGGGAGTTCATATGGATTCCTTGAACGCGTGTGGTGTAATGGTTAGAGTCATAGGGAATGAACTTGTCGACCCAAGTTCAATTCCTGGACAAAGCTGTTTGCATTTCACATAGCACTAATACCCTTGGGAAAGGTATGAATCCAATTCTTCCTCTACCTATGAGTAAATAGCAGGGTAGACTGGGCTTTTTAACCATGACTAGGTAACCAATCTAAGAGAAGGAAAACTCTGAATTCAAACCTGTTAAACTCCACATAAGAAATTGACCTTGTGTCACATCCAGCTCATGCAGAGGGGTTGGTAAATAATATATATGGATACCTTGAATTTATCTGCCACTTTTATGTGGAATATAAGAAAGAGAATATTAAACATAGCAAACCACTTGCCCATAATTACTGATAATGCCCTACACACATTGTCCTGAATATGACACTAAATACATCTAATGGTGAGGCTCCAGTTTTGGAAATCTGGAAAATGAGAAATTGCCTCTCCAATGGATGCAGTTTAGTGTCATACAAAGGAGGTGGATGTTGGAATATGTATATATCTGATTGAAAACCAGTGGCATACAAATCCGCCTTCTTTGGAGATATTCAAGAGAATCTTAAACCATAAATATTGCTTGACACACTCCAGAACTGGAAGCTATAATAATTTATTTCCTTTACTTGAGAACTGATCTCTGATAAGATCTAAATAAGGTAAGATCTAAAAACTAATCTAATTTTATCTAATCTTATCTCTCAAAGCCACTCATCATCCTGCGTATATTTACAAAAGCCGATTCAATTCAATTAATAAGAGTGAAATGGTGTGTAGCATTGAAGACCAATTCTTACATAAAAATGAATGACTATTTGCTACATCCAACAATAATCTCTTGTCAATTCACTTAACCAAATGATTCTACATGGATCAAATATTATAGTGGAAATTACCTACTAGATAAACTCTGATGGCATCTTTCATAGATGTCTCTCAGCTTTATATATATATATATACATATATATGTATATATATATATATATAATATACCCTTAGATACACAAATACACAACAGAATGTTGTAAACATATGTATATACATATATAAATTGTGTGTCAAAAAAGTATTTTGAGTTTTGTAGTTTTTGATACACCTTTTATTCTGAAAAAGAAAAAAAAAAATTTTTTTAAATAAAAAAAAGTTCCATTCATTTTTTTTTTTCAGAATACAAAGTGTGTCAAAAAAGTACCAAGTTTAAAGCTGTAGTTATCAACATAGAAATGAAGAAGGAATAGAATGTTATTTTTTTTCAGAATACAAGGTATGTCAAAAAGTATAAAAAATCAGAATACTTTTTTGACACACCTTGTATATACTCACAATTAAATAATACATATCATAATGGAAATTACCTATTCTGCATCTAAATAAACTCCGATGGCATCTCTCATGTCTCTTAGCTTACACACACACACACATAGAGAGAAAGATAATATATCCAGACAGAGACAGACAAACTGCTGAATTAAAGGAATGGAATTGTGGCCAAATGTCGCCACAAAAGCAGAGTCAAAATATCTTAAAGTCCCTTACAATAGTCATCCATGAGAAAGAACACTCTTCTTATAAAAAGAATATGTAAAAGAGAATCTGTAACTGTACAAGTTTAATGATCATAACAAAATGTAAGTTAAATTGGATTTCTGTCATGTTAATTCTAGCCATAAATTCTTAGATTAATGTTATTAAATAATTGTTGCATAGCCATCAACTTCTATATGTTATATAGCGGCTTCTTCAAACTCACGCTGCTAAATCGGCGTACGTATCGTAGCGGGTTTCATCTCTAACCCTTAGACGATATATGTAGTGGTCGCTTAATGAAATCTACAACACATGGTATGGTAGGAATTTTGACTTTATTTCTTCTCGGCTGTACGTGGTGGGCAGCAAACTTGACAATGAAATGACCGAGGGTTGACAATGACTTCTACTGTTGTTGGGATGGTGAGGTAGAGGGGGCTGGTGACGTCTCACCGCCCTTGGCCGCAGCGGTGCGTGACCACGGCAGTCACTCCATTCTCCGTCTCTCTAGGGTCTGTTCATTACTGACTGTTCGCGTCGGATCGAACTGTCTTGCCTTTTGTATATCTCAAATGCCTACGCGCCTCCTTTGTTCACGTTTTATCAACGATCAAATCTATTTCCGGCATCTTAACCCCTTTGTCATTTTTGTCGTCTTTTCTTTGCTTTGTTTAATCTAACCAGAAATTCCTATTTCCATTTGTACAATATCCAACATAATGTTATACCAATATATTTTCACATCATTACATTGTCCTAGAATGAGAATAATATTATTAGCAAACTTATTATAAATGTCTGGATTTGAATTAGTGTATATATGTACTACTATCCTTTATAATATTAAAAAAATTAGGGAACTGAAATTAAAGCTATTAAATAATGGTTGCATATATATATATTTAATATGTTCTTGGACCGGAGAGAAAGAAGCATACAGACCACCATAATTAGTTCATTACCAAACAGGTAAATAATAACAAGAAACACACAGGCACACACACAAACAACCACATTAGCAACAACAGATCCACCCAGGAAAACAGATAGCAAAAACCCAAAAACTCTCATGTGCAGACAGAGGATCACGTCAGAAGCTGAGGCACATATCTAGATAAAAAGATCAAAGGAAACATAAGAAGGCATACATAGACCAATATGACAACCAATATAAACACAGGAAATGATAAACAAAAACGGTAGTCACATACACACACAGATCATATATATATATATATATATATATATATATATATATATATATATATATGAAGAGACATTCCATGTATTTCTTACCAGGCACTTTGTCATGATGAAACGTAGCAAGCATGCTGCCTGGAAACCAAAGGTAACAATTGCACCTTAAATGTATTGTATACTATAATAAATAAATACACCTCTTACAAAAGTAATCAAGCACTTTATTCTCAATTCTCCAATACTAACAAAGGACTAACAAATACATATATATATATAATATATATATATATATATGTGTGTGTGTGTGTGTGTGTATGTTTATATACACAGTAATGAAGAAAAACATTTAGTGAACTAAGACTGACACAAGATCAGAAACTGTGCACATTGTGTGATAATCAAACTTACTAACAATGAAAAAGTGAAGGGCTGCAGTTTCCCCATGACTGGCTTAAATTCAGTACAATACTGAACCTATGGGACACCTAACAAAGAATAAATATATGAGGGTTGACTGTAAATTTCATAGGCTGATCAAGATGCTCTCATGAAATGTGAGCAAATGAGGTGTATTTTGTAGGGAATTTAACAACTTAATTCCATATAAAAAGAGACTTTACCTTTTTTTTATCTCTGATAAGTGCAGTTACTCATCAAGACATATTCCATGTGAGATACTTTAAAATCAATTAACAAGACAACACATCAGAACTGTTTTTCATAAAACAAAGGTGTGCGCTTTTTCATTTACAGACTGAGAAAGGATTAAAGGGCAGGTAACTCTCCCTGTACAAAAATACTGGGCCCGGGGGAGGTAACTGACCCGACTATTAGTTTTAACAAGCACTGACAAAAGTGAATTTCAACCCGTTTTTGAAACCTGTAGTTGAAATAATAAAAAATGTGGAAATTTCACTTATAATATAAGTATATAAATCAATTTTGCATATAGGTCAACACTTGATTTATTACCTCAAAATCATTCATTTATAGAGTTTGTTTTGTAGGGAATTTAACAACTTAATTCCATATAAAAAGAGACTTTACCTTTTTTTATCTCTGATAAGTGCAGTTACTCATCAAGACATATTCCATGTGAGATACTTTAAAATCAATTAACAAGGTAACACATCATAACCGTTTTTAGTTACACACAAGGTGTGCATTTTTCATTTACAGACTGACTGAAAAAAGGTTAAAGAACTCACCCTGTACAAAAAATGGGCCCGCGGAAGTTAACTTTTGATCCGACTATTATTATAGTCCGTTAGTTTTAACAATCACTGATGAATGTGAATTTCAACATATTTTTCAACATGGTCCCCTCTTTGCAGTTCACACACTTTTATTGGTGTTCCTGCGCTTGGGCCCCATTGGTAAAAAAAAGTCATCATCAACAACAAATATAACATCCTCATTGCCCACCCTTGTACTACCCGATAATAATTGGTTTGTGAGACTAGCTTGTTGACCATAGAATCACAATGAGGTACTCAAAAGTTTGATTTTAGTAATTCTTGTATTATTTTCTTTTCTTTTTTGTAATTATTGTTTCTCTTTCTGCAATATCCAGTAGGCTATTACTGCCATTATACAATTTAGAGAATGCATTTGTGAGATATGATACAGATTAAAAATGGTCTTAACTTTCAATAGAATTTTATTGTCATTTTTTTATGAATTTGTGGACGTTATAATTTTTTTTCAATCATGTATTTAAAAAGATTACAACAAGAATTTTCCATTAACAATTTGTTTTTATATTTAAATTTTCTTGATGCAGTGATGAAAAAAAAATTAAAAATAGAAGCACTATAAAACTGGAGGAAAAAATAAATAAATAAAAAAGAAAGAATTCCTTTTGGTGAAAATGATGCTAAAAATCACAATTACAATGTTTTGTGTTTAGTGGGGATTTTTTTTTCAAGTAAAACAATTTTGTTTTTCTTTGTTTTTTGGGGTTTTTTTTTTTTCAAATTTTATCATTTCCTTGAGTTCATTTTTATAGAACAGCAAAAGGCGAAACAATGTTTTAATCATGTTTTATGCAACAGAAATTCAATTTCATCCTAATTGTTATCAGCTCATTTTCTAAATATTTCAATTTCTTATTAAATATAAAAAAGATAAAATCTGAGAAGTGTTTCAATTTTTTTCTGCCTCAAATGAATTGCAACATATCTAATACTAGGCTCAGTCTAAGCTCAAAAACACACCTTTTTGTGGCATACTCTGGAATGATATATATGGCAGAACAAGGTACGTCGCATGGGTCAACCCAAGTTGTAGTAGCACTGGTTATTAGTAGCCATTAGGTCAAGGAACAACATACACGCAAGTTGTATAGTCACAAGGGGCATAGTATTTATTTCCAGGCTCATGGGCTCTTCCTCAGAGAGAAGGAGAGAAAGAGAGGGAGTATTGTCAAATTATCCTATCTTCATTGTATCATGCTTTGTACCACTGTCCCACCACACACGAGGAACCAAGAGCATGTCAGACCCCTACTGCAGTCGAAAGGAAAAGAGAACGATTTTCTCCTTCTTCCATTTTTCGTCCCTGTGTCAGATCCACTTCCAGTCAACACCCGGAACTTCTGTTTTTATTTTCAAATCCACTTCCAGGGTCATTCCTCGGTCAAGTTACTGGCACCCCATTGTGTGTTTACTCTTCCAAATTTTAACCTTTGTTTGCTCTTATTTCTTGAAGTGAGTGAGTCAGTTGAAATGAACAACAACCACCAGCTACATTCAAGAGAATTTGACATGATCAGCTGGTATATATGGCACTCAGGAATATTCCATATTTGCATATGGATGATACCAACCCCTGAGTTCTGATTGGCTGCTGACTTTAGTGGAGCTATGATGTTTAGATAAATAAACCTCCATTCTGTATTTTGCTTGTGGCAATGCAGGAACAGTATTATGAGTTACAGCTTGCTTGTTACCTTTGTCTGTCAATTTGATAGTAATTGGGCTATTTTAGAAGTAAGTCATATAGTACCTAAATAATGAGAATGAAATCATCTGTTTGATGAAACCTTGGAGGAGAAGCAACGAGATCTCATAGAACTTGTTAGTTCAACCTAGCAATTACTAATTACTCAGTTCACCATGTATCTTTGCTTAGTAAACCTTTTTCCCTATCCTTAATACTCATTGTGCTTCTACCAACTATGTTTCTGTTTACTTAAGTTACAACACTTTTTCATTATATCATTGAAACAAAAAATAATGAAAGTTAAAACAATACCTAGAGGCGACAAAACTTTCAGACCACCCTGTACAATACTGGCCACACGAGGCACAGTCATTGACTGATGTGATTATTTAAGACATGATATTATACACTTGATTTGGGCACAAAGGTCAAAATACTAATATTAGATAAAGAAAAAAAGCTCTTTAAAATTTACTATAACAAGTTCATTTCAAGCATATCCAAATGAATATGCATTGTTTGGGAAAAAATATTCAAATTATAACAAGTAATAAATACGTTTTGATTGATTTTAACTGGGTTATTTTATGCCTAGAGGTTAGGGATTCACATACATTGCATGTATGGAGATTAAAATAAAACGAAAATAAAATTAGAATAAAAAAAAACAACAAACTTCCATAGGGCCTTCACCAGAAGAACCCTCTGCGCATATCCAACAAAAAGGACTGTCCCCCAACCACCAAAAGAATCTCTCAGCTATTCGAGTTGAGGCCTTAACTGGGACTAGTCGCTCCTATTAGCTAGGGGGATATTCCCTTGCTACAGGTGACTATGACCCCGTTAATAAAGCCCAAGTCATAAAACTACCTCCTGCCTTTGTCTCTTTCCTTTTGTTCCTTAAATTCTTTCTTTTTCAGCGTGACCACCAAACGAGATGGGGTTAAAGCAAAAAACCCTAAGAACACACAACCAAGAATATCCAGCTACCTTTTAACCTTAAAACACCCCAAACCTCTTCCTACCCCAAAAGTTCATCCTACCCCATATATGTTTATATTTACTTTTTTGTGTAGTTTCATAAGTTTTTCATTCACAGTTATCTGATATCAACTATTCCCATCTAATAGAATAATTTAGAGTCAAACCCAGGACATGCCTTTTGGGGAGAAGGTGTTACCCCACTGGAGGGGATACAGTCAGTGTATTCTATGCCTTGCTGACAGGGCAGTGAATAGTAAAGTAAGTTAAGTCAATGGGGTGGCCTAATGTCGGTATCAGCCAGACAGCAAAGGAGTCTATCCCCTTTTCACTAGTGTTAGACCAAGGAGATCATTTTTGCATCTGAGGTGGAGTGCCACACCTACCATTAGCTCCTTACTTTACCACAGAGATTCCTGCACTACTCATACACTTAGTTGATGAGGGTCGGTATCGAACCTAGAACCTTACGATTCCTAGGCAAGTGCTCTACCGACTGAGCTACTTGTTAATTCAGTGAATTTGTTTGAAATGAATTGTGAGTTTATGCAAAATCAAACATAAAATTAAAAATTGTTATGTAGTCAGTTCAAGCAACAAACTAAGAAAATTGCCGATGAGATGACCTGAACAAAAACCTACAAAAAGGAAACCTAAAGAAAGAAATTGAATCTATTAATAATGGAGATTCGATCTCAATTAGTCTGTAACCGAAACTATGTCACTGCTTACATCACATTCTCCAAAATTGTCAATACATTGAATAAAGAATATCCTTGTATGATATACACTCAAAATTTGTGTATGTCACTTTAGATGGTCCTTTTTTTTTTTTTTTTAATAAGTTTTAATAAATACTTGCCCAGTATTATATATTTTATATATAGTTTGTTTTATTTTAATATATATCTAAAGTTATCTAACATATAGAGTTTTATGAGAAAATTATTTACAAACAAGAAATAGTCATTTTTTTTAGTATCAACAGCTTAACTAAAAAGTTTACAAATAAATGAATACCTACAATTTCGATTAAAATTTATGTGTAAAATATTCAAATTAATTATTTGATTAATAATTAATAGATGCACGCAACATTTTATCTGAGTGGGACAGAACAAAGTTCCTATTTCAAATTGTTTTTTTTTGTTTTTTTATTCCTTTGATAAATTTGATGATTTTACTTATTTATGATACAAACCCTCTGACATTGAATTTTTAACACCCACCCATTTCAGACAAGAGCTTTCAAAAATTAATTTTTATATCGCCTGGAGGGCATTTTGTTTTTTGCTAATCTATATGAATAGAGACGAAATAATGCCATAAAAACTAATTCAAAATATTGATAATACATATGAGAATATAAAGTAAGCTATGTCATGGTTTGTTTCTTGTTAGATTTTAAAGCATGTTAACCCTTGTTGGGTTATTTTATGCCCGAGAGATTTTGTTCTATTCATACTTGATGGCTATACAAAAAAATTCTTAAACTCATTTTTTTAAAACCCACTTTTTAAAACTCATTGTCTATTTAACCCATAGATGGTACCCTGGGTCAGAGTAGACCTGAGAGTAATGGCAATTTAAGGGTATTTCACATTCCCCAGAATTGGAACTTCACCATTATATGCCTTTTAATGTCATACCTAGGAAACTTAGCCCCTTAGCCACCACCTTCTGGTGCATATGATAAAAAGGGTTGGGGCTTGCCATAAGGGCAATAGGGTTGGGACAATCATATAGGTGCTATAGGGCCAAAGTGGACTGTTGCATGTCATGGACTGCTTCACCACAAGTATTTCATCCTTAAGTATCACAAGTCGCAACCCACAACCAACACGCGGCCCCATGGGCAGGATTCTACTCCTCTGCAGAGGTGCAGTCTGAACATTCTACTTCCCTAGTCAGCAGGGTGGTGTAGTGATGGAGATGAAACAATTAAGCACATAAGTGAATGAAGCTAACTTGCACAAAAGGAATACTATACTAAAGAACAGAAAAAGTTGTGGAACATGAATATGACAGTGATACCAGTCGTATTTGGAACCCTTGGAACAGTCCTCAATAAACTGGAAAAAAGACTAGGTCAACTGGAGAACAGAGGGGAATTTGAGACAATCCAGACTACAGCACAGTTAATATCAGCCACGATACTTAGAAAATTCCTAGAGTCATAAAGAGACTTGCAGTCACTTAGACACCAGTGAAAAATCACTAATTAGAAATGATGTGTATGGAACAATAATAATAAAAACAACAAAGATGGATTATTCAAAAACTAATAAACCTGCTAAATGACATGACATGGAATAGTAATGACATTCTTGCCCAAAGCCAATTAGTCTTGTGTTCTTGCTTTTTTTTTATCAAGTAATTCTGATTTTCCCCAATAAATTTTGCTCATAAACCAATATTAAATTAATTCTTTTCATTTCCTTGGAAACTATAAGAAAAATGTAACAACCTATATTGACTCTTTCAAAAGACAAAAATCAAACTTAAAAATAGGCTTGAACCAGATTTGTAACAAGAAAGTAAAACATGATTAAATTCTTTCTTTCTAAAGTCTAAATAAACATTATTTTTTCCATTCATGTCATATATAAAATGATGATAGAAAAAATACTGTGTTTCAGAAAATGTACAAGGTAATCCTAAAAGTAAGGTTTCTGGATACATAGAGAAATTGTAACTATTAGCAACACTGTTGTGTTTTCTCATATATGTGCCTCACTGCTATGGTCAGTCTTGGCTTGGCAATAATTTCTGATGGACCTCATGATTGACACTACCATGAACTGTGAAATTTGCACAATTGATTGGTTTTTGAATGCAAATGCATTAAAACGATTTTATTTCATTGTCAATTAATAAAAGTGTATGGTGAATCTTACATGGATGTCAAAAACGTCTGCCTCACTGCTATGGTCAGTCTTGGCTTGGCAGTAATTTCTGATGGAGCTCCTGATTGACACTACCATGAACTGTAAAATTTGCACAGTTAATTGGATTTCGAATGCAAAGGGCATTAAACCGATTTTATTTCATTGCCAATTAATAAAAGTGTAGGGTGAGTCTTTTGCATGGATGTCAAAAACGTCTGATGTAGGCAGTTTGCAACAATGATAAGGTTGAAGACTTCTGCAACAACATAGCAGTGAACATGTATGACATGGGCATACAAAAACTTCCACAGCGCACACAATAATCCATCCAGTAAAATGGATAAAACTAGATAGATGTTTAAACTGTAAAATGATGTAAACAATTCTGTGATTTCTAAATATTTGGGATACCTTACATTTGGGATTAGGCTCATATAAAGCTTGGGATTTTTTTAAAGGGGGGGGGGGTATTAGAAAGCTTCCAAGATTTAAGCTATCAAATATTGGCGATACATTTTCAATTGGATTTAAAACAAGACTTTGAGATGACCATTCTAAGACATTAATTCTCTTCAGAGAAGGATTTCTGGTTTTTTTTCAAAGGGCATTGGAGCAAAAGGAAACTCAAACAGAAAGTATTTCAGGATATAGAAAACACATTCTGTCCCTTATGAAGTCATTTGGCATACAAATAAATATAAATATTAATTATATTGAAATAAACAAGAAATTGGGATTTATATACAACAGAATTGAAATATTCACAGAAACAATAACCAGTTTCCTTTATCCATGATTATCCCAATATGAAAACCTTTATTAAAGAACAAGTATAACTTGACTTAGGAGTTTAATCTGTTCCACTCATTACTTATTACACACACACACATATATATATATATATTTTCCCCCCCCCCCACTCTCTGGTTTACCCCATTTGTTCTTATCAAATTCTTTATATTCTGACTTTTAATTGTCAACCGGTGTAAATACTTGAAAAAGTACCGGTCGAAAAGGCCTTCGTATCCCCTTTATTTTATATTTTATTTCATAATAAAATATCACCTCCCCATTTTACATATGATTCCTCTACTTTTAGTAGTTTACAAATTTTCATGTACCAAACATCTATTTACACACTATATATATATATATATATATATATATAAGAGTTTGATAATTTGCTTGAAAGATTGTCTTTATATTGGTTTGGTAGTTGGTTTTAAAGGCTATCACAATGCAAGTGTAGAGAAAAATGATGTAACTATGATGTTATTCATTTACCTTTGATTTATTCTTAATATATTGGGATAAATATCCCTTTGTCAGAAGATATCTGAAAGCTAAGTTCTGGAACTGTTACCTTGTTGCTAGGATTTATCCATTCTATTGTATACCTGGCGATATCTTTCTCCAAATTATCTGTGTGTGTGTGTGTGTGTGTTTATATTTCCTCATATATAATATCCATTTTCCCTATTGAAATTGACTGAAATCCCATTAAACCATTCCAATCCCGTAAAAAACACTTTAATTTTTTTGTTTAATTTTTTTTTTTTTTTTTTTTTTTTTTTTTTTTTTTAAATCAAAATAAAATAGCATTGTATTGTATAAAAATATAATAAAATAGAAAGTAATGAATTATATGCTGTAATATGTTTTAATGTTTATTTTTATTAAATGATATATTTCTTTGGCAGAATAAATTTGGAAACTTAAGTTTTTTTCTTAACATAAGAAATGTATCTGAACCTCACTCATATCTTAAATTCTAGCTCTCAACACAGAGGCTTTAACAAATCAATACCATACAACATAGTCCCCAATAATGCTAACACATTGATAAAACCAATTACTAAAAAGTATAAGTATAAATACACAATATGTATAACTTCCTAATTGTTAGGCATGACATAACCCAAGATGGGTTGATATGCCATTAAAATCAATAAACATAGGATACTGGCGCTATCTGGAATGCGAACAGCCTCATTCAGGAATTGAACTTTTCTTGTTATGTCCATTTCCTACATACATAACTATTACACCACTCACCTCCATTCTATATGTCAAATGTTAAATGTTTTTGGTTTGTTTTGTTTTACGGCATATCAACCTCAGTGGGTCATTTAATGCCGATAAAGTTTTGAAATAAAGTCATTCTTAATGGAGACTCAATTTTTTTTAGAAACACATCTTTCTATTTAACCCATAGATGGGACCCTAACAGGTACTACCACTCTGGGTCTGAGTCGACCAGGGAGCAATGGTGATGAAGGGGTGCTCTACATTCCCCAAACCTCAAAAACTGTAACCTCACCATCAGAGAGTTTAATGTCATTCCCAGGACATGAAGATTCTCAGCCACCACCATATGATAAAAAGGGTTGGGGCTTACCATAAGGGCAATAGGGTTGGATATATCATATAGGTGCTAGGGCTTGACGTGACCAGCTGATTGATTGGAGGGGGCCTCTCCAGCCGCCCGTCTAGCCTAAGTAAGGTTTTAAGTGGAGTGTTGCAGGTCATGGTCTGCTCATCCACCAAGACTTCGTCCTTAAGCATCACAGGTCGCCACCCATGGCAACAGGTGACCCCATTTGGGGGTGCCAATTCAGTCTCGAAAGACTATGATAAAAGTTTTTGTGTGCCCCTGAGGTTGCAGCGCCTCCTGTGACTATGAAGTCCTATGTTTGAGAAACATTCTCGACCACAGATTTTGCATTTGTAGGTTGTCCCTGTAGATGATGATGTTCCAATGCTTTGTTGCCGTTGCTTTCTTATGGACCTCTTAGGTTCATGATGTTGTATCAGGGTAAATTCTGACGTGTACAGGCCTCTATGGAGATTCTGCTGCCACCGAGGGCGGTCTTGAGCCAAATTTTCCCAGCTGGAAGGGACAATGCCAAAGCACCTGAGATCATTTTTGCAGATATCCTTGAATCGCAGTAGGGGGCGACCAATCTGTCTTATACCAGATGTTAGCTCTCCATACAGGATGTCTTTCGGGATTCGTCCATCATCCATCCGACGTACATGACCCAATCATCGGAGACGACGTTGTCTCAGTAGAGAGTACAGGCTGGGGAGTTGAGCTCTCTCTAGGACTGCTGTGTTAGGGATCCTGTCCCTCCAGGTGATGCCCAGTACACGTCTAAGGCAGCGAAGGTAGAAGGTATTTAGCCGCCGCTCTTGGTGGGAGTATAAGGTCCATGTTTCACTTCCATACATGAGGGTGCTGATAACACATGCCCTATACACTTGTACCTTTGTACGGATAGTGAGCTTGCTGTTGTCCCACACTCTTGTTGTGAGCTTCCCAAAAGTTGAGGCAGCTTTTCCGATCCGGCAACTGAGTTCAGCATCAAGTGACAGGTTGTCAGTGATGGTGGATCCAAGGTAGGTGAAGGTGTTTACGGCTTCCAGGGTGTAGCTGTTGATGGTGATGGAGGGAGGATTTCCAGTTCCCTGACCCATCGTCTTAGTTTTCTTTATACTAATGGTCAGGCTGAAGTCCTGGCAGGCTTGGGTGAACTGGTCCATGAGTGTTTGCAGCTGCTCCTGAGAGTGTGCTACCACTGCTGCATCATCAGCAAATAGCATGTCCCGAATGACAAATTGCTTGACCTTTGTTTTTGCTTTTAGACGGCTGAGATTCAACAGATTTCCATCTGTCCTTGTGTGAAGGTAGACTCCTTCTGTTGAATTACCAAAAGCCTGGTGCAGAAGGAGGGAAAAGAAGATCCCAAACAGAGATATATATATAGTTAAATAATGCAGCCATTTTTTGTCTGCAAGTTTTGTCCTTGTTTTTTCGTATTGCCTGATTATTTTTGTAATATCTGGCGAAAATTGGCTGATGTATTTGCCATATGTCATAGACCAAGTACTTTCTGCCCTATTGTGGGCCATCTTCAGGGTATTTTGAAACTCTACAACAATGGGCTATTCCATTTTCTATTTATATAGGTTGTTTATTATTATTATTATTGTCATTATTATTACTTTTACTATAATTTTATAGTAATTATAGGCATTTTAGAACGTTGGTGCTATTATCAAAGTTTATTTTGTTTAGTTTTGGATTTTTGTGTCTAATATGCAGTGCTTCTAAGATTTTTAGTCGTTGTTTACATGATTGTGTTTCTATAATGGTAGTGTTATCGTTCAGTATTTTTCAGAATTTATTATTGGACAAGAATGTGTTTTTAGATGTTGTTAATCCAATGAATGGAATCACCCAAATACATGAATGGACTATTCTTGAGTCCCATAAGTGCCAGCTATCTTGGGCACTAGTTCAGTTGTGCTTAGCCAGTTGCTGTTGTCCAAACCAACAGTATACTGACTGACTGACTTCAATAATGTGGAGTACCACTTCCTTGCCATTACTCCCAGGTCCACTGACCTGGAGTGGTAGTACATATTAAGGTCCCATATCATCATCAAGTCATGCTGACAACATGGATTTCCATGTCTCTCACCACCAATCCAAACTGTTCATCACTCCTGACAGATGTTCTACACAGCATCCAGTATCCCCACTGAGCTGACTGATGTATGTTTTTGCAGGTTGGCCTACACTAATGTATGCCATGTGTAAATGTCCACAGGAGAACATCACTTATGGGTTCATCCTTATTTCTCTAGCATGTCTTGTTCATCTTACTTGGATGGTTTGTGGGATAAGAGGTAAAAGGCCATACAGCTGCTTTTTTATAGAGTGCTGCTTCCAGGATTTGTTCCAGACAGCTCATAGCATCATTGTATTGTTTGCATCTACCTTTTTCTTAAAGCATTTTGTTAGAGTCCAGTGGGAACCCCCAAATTATCGAAGGGTCCCATATGGGAGTCAAATAAATCCTATATTCAATAGGAATACTTGATGCCATATCACTGTAAATTATTTGTATTAAAAATAGTTACTTGAAGCTATAATTGTTTACTAAAGGTTATTTTAGTTACTTGAAACCATATAACTGTACAAACAAATAATTATTATTAAATAGGAATAATTACTTGAAACTATATAATCATTACTTATAGATAGGAATACTTGAAACCTTACAACTGGGTGCAAATTATTTCTATTAGACAGGAATATTTGATTTCGTAACTGGGTGCAAAAAACTTGCAAGAAAAACTACACTAAAAATGTAAATATAAATGTACAATGAATACTATTCCCTAACCCCATGGCATAAAATGACCCTATATTGGTTGACATACCATTAAAATCAATCAATAAAGAATAAAATGAAAAATAATCAAGGAAAGAATCAATAAAATAGTAATTTAAAAAGTAAGGTACTAATCCATCTCTCTCCTTACAGCTTTAGGTAAATAGTAGGATAGACTGAGCTCTTTAGCCTTGATAGGGCAACCAGTCTAGGAGAAATACAAACCCTCAATTCAAATCAACACTACTCCACTGAAAAATTGACCTTGTGCAACATCCTGCCCATAGTGGAGGAGGAGGAGTTGTATAAATATATACACCTGAAGAAGATCGCAGAATGGATCAGCTAAAATGTTGGAGGATCCACAAAAATCAGTGCAAAAAAATAAAAAATTCAATAATCTGAATAATCCACAGAATGATGAGAGAGACTCTCCTCAAAATTACAGACCAGGCATCTGAGGAGTCAGTTTGTCATCTAACCTTCCAACGGATCAAAGATTAAAAATATCAAAAAGATAAATCTTCTGTGAATTGAATAGACGTCGAACGGCATGTTCCATAAATTCTATCAGCAATATAAAATTTCAAGAGAGCTGCATTGAATGCCTTAATATATCTGCCGCTATTATTGGAAGAAGTGCATTTCTGCTTGTACAATCAACAAATTGTGTTCACTTTTTTAAATCTGTTTTTTTTCTTTCTTTTTTTTTTTTTTTTGTCAATGGCCGCTGCATTTGAAATTTTCTGATCCAGTTTTCATTGTCTGTTACTTGGTTACAAAATAATCAATATTACTGATGCAATATCATTGAACATAAAGGCTATGCATACAAAAATATCAAAAAAACATCTAAATAAATGAATGTGTTACCAAGCAGGCAAGAAAATGTTATGCAATAACTGCACTAATAAAAGGTTCCATTTATATAAAATAAGATTAGTTTTGTGCTATTATTGACTAAAAATAATATTATGAATACCAGTTAAGTGATATATGTAAATGATATATGACAAGAGTCAAAGTAGTAATTGTAGCAAAAACATAACATACGAGAAAGTAATAATAAAATAACAGTTGATTTACTTGAAAATATGAAAGCAGATTTGAACAACAAAAAAAAAAGTATAGACCTTTTATGGAGAAATACAATTATATTATTTTTAGCCTTTAATAATACATAGCTTCTAAAAAGATTTTAACCAAATAAAACGTGCCAGCTATGCTCCTTTTAAAAGGAATATTCACAAGAATTTATGTGGCATGACATATTTGGCAATAATGCTTTTAAAAATCAATGCATTTACATAAGTGAAAAATAACTTTAATAAAATAAATCAATTTCAATATTTTTCTTGAATTTTCCCTAAATTACAATCACCCTCTCAGTGGGGCAGAGAATATACTAACTTAGCTCAGTCAGTAGAAAATCCAACTAGGAACCACAAGGTTCCAGGTTTGATATTGGTTCTCACAAACTCAGCACATGAGTAGCGCAGCTTGGATCTATGTGGTAAGGTAAGGAGCCGATGCTAGGTGTGACATTCCACCACAGACAAAAACAACAATCTCCCTGGTCTAGCACTAGTGAAAAGGGGATAGATTTGTTTTACTTTTACTTCTCCTGAAAAGGTTTCTTGTGTTTGACACAAAACTTAAATCTGGTGGTGAGGTTCCACTTCTCTAGATTTGGAGTAAAAATACCTTTAAAATTAATTTTGAAATTTTTCTTGAATTCTCCCTAAATCACAACCACGCACTAACAATTGTCTGTGAATCTACATTACATGAGGTGCCCAAATAGTTTGACCTAGTGATTTACTAAGCTTAGCTTAGATGTGGCACAAGGCCAGAAGTATGGGGGTGCTCAGTAAGAATCAAACTCACAAACACCAGTTTGCGAATTTACACCACGTGAGGTGCTCAATTAGTTTGACTCAGGGATTTACTAAGCCTAGATTATGGTCAGTGAGAATCAAACCCACTAACAATGGTTTGCTAATCTTGATTGCTAACCATTACACTATGTGAGGTGCCTAGTTATTTACTAAGCTTAGTTAAGGTGTGGCACAAGACCAGAAACATGGGGCTGAGAATACATTCAATGCATTTCCTGAAGAAGGGTAATAAATTCAAAAGGTGTCTTGTGTATGGCATAAACTATCAGGTAGTGAGATTTCAGTTCTGTCGATTTAGAGAAAGTGAAGTCACCCCATCCTTGTCATTAATCTAAGATCCATGCTAAACTGGAATGTTACTACCTGTTAGGGTCCTATCTATGGTTTGGTTTGTTTTGTTGCATATCAACCTCAGTGGGACATTTAATGCTGACAAAATTTTGAAATAAAGTCATTCTTAATGGATACTCAATTTTTTTAACACATAGATGGGACCCTAACAGGTACTACCACTCCAGGTCAGAGTGGACCTGGGAGCAATGGTAATGAAGGGGTGCTCTACATTCCCCAAACTTCCAAAACTGGACCCTTACCATCAGATAGAGTTTAACGTCATTCCCAGGATATGAAGACCCTCAGCAACCACCTTCTAGCACATATATGATAAAAAATGTTGGGCTTTGCCATAAGAGCAATAGGGTTGTGGCAATCATATAGGCGCTAGGGCTTGATCAGAGGGTGCCTCTCTGACTGCCCGTCTAGCCCAAGAAACGGCTAAAGTGGAGTATTGCAAGCATCATGGGTTGCCACCCACGGCCAACAGGTGGGGAGTTTTACCCCTCTGCAGAGGTGCAGTCGGTGCATTCTAATGCCTCAGCTGACAGGGTGGAATTGTTTACTTGACTTCAGCATAAAATGAGTAAAACAAAAACCATCTAACTTAAATTAGAGTTGTTTAACATTAAAGATTAGGGCCGGTTTAGCTCAGTCGGTAGAGTGTTCGGCTGGGAACCTGGAAGTTCCTGGTTCAATACCGGCCTTCGCCAACTGAGCATATCAGTAGCACAGAGATCTGTGCGGTAAAGTGAGGAGCTGATGGTAGGTGTGACGCTCCGTCTCAGATTCTAAATAACAATCTCCTTGATCTAGTGCTAGTGAAGAGGGGATAGACTCCCTCACTGTCTGGTTGATACCGACTTTATGCCACCTGTCAACTTTACTTTACATAAAAGGGAAGTTTTCAATTGAATAAACTTAGTGGAGATGATGTTCCAAGAGAAAATATTTTAGAGATCTTGTTAATCTTAAATGAAATATAATGATAGATATATACATATCCAGAAGGACAGACCTTTTAAGGATAAATCCCCATTCCATAAAAAGGATGCAGACCTTCCTCTAGGTCTGTAAGATATGGGGAGTAAAGAGTCTTACACCGCTATGCTAGTACATGATGTGTTGGAAAAGTGTTCAAATTCAGAGTTTTTCTTTCTCCTTGATAGTTTGTCCAACCAAGGGTAGAGAGCTTAATCTGTCTTTATCAATACCTTGGTAGTGATGCTGATAGCATTTTAATTTAATGCATCCTGGGATGCATGGATTTGATTTGAATGAGTCCCCAGGAAATTAAAGTTTCTTAATAAATTGCTGAGTTTTTATCTATGAGCAACTAAAGCCATCTAATCCCTTCCTTGTACCCCATACAGTGTAATTCATTTCCCAGAAAATATTGAAATGTGTTTACAGTGAGTTTGAAATGGTGAGGGAAGTAAAAAGAAAAATACTGGGACACATGGATATGATTTTACTGTGTCCTTTTAGATTTTTATGTATCAGTGTTGCAGGATGCATACCTATCAGCATCTCTACCTTGGGAGGAAGTGATGGATTCATGCCTTTTCCAAGACCATTATCACATAGCCTTTTCCAAAATTTGAACTCAGTTTGCAAATTCCACTTCCCTTAACTATAACACCACCACACTTCTCTTTAGGAAAAATAAGTTTATATATTAAATACACAGAATGTTTAAAAGAAAATGTTATCATTTCTATCAGATTTCCTTCAGGAAATTATGATTTTAAAGTCCCCATCTGTTCACCATCCCATCAGCAGTTTATTGAAATTTTCTCCTGGTAGTCTCCATGATATCAGTTCTACTTTTCTAATGAAGATACTCCCATAGAAATATCAACATCTCACATGGTGTAATGGTTAGCAAGCTAAATTTGCAAACCATTGATAGTGAGTTTGTTTCTCACTGGGCGCCTCATACTTCTGGCCTTGTGCCACATCTAAGCTAAGCTAAGCTTAGTAAATAACTGGGCACCTCATGTGGTGTAATGGTTAGCAAACTAGATTAGCAAACCATTGATAGTGAGTTCAATTCTCACTGGGTGCCCCATACTTCTGGCCTTGTGCCACATCTGAGCTATGCTTAGTAAATAACTATTAACTTTTTATTTTAAATCACATTTGGAAGATTCCAAGAATATATTGACAAGGATGGTGATCATATGGAGCCTGTTTGAATGGTGGTGCTTGTAGTGCAATGGTCATCATCTCCAGAAATATGGTGAACCAAGTTCAAATCCTAGACAAAGCTGTTTTGTATTTCACATAGAACTAATACCCTTGGGAAAAGTATGAATCCAACTATTCTCTCTCTAACTATAGGTAAATAGTATGGCAGAGTGGAATCTTTAACTTTGATATAACAACCTGTCTAGAAGGAAAACTCTAAATTTAAATGTGTTAGATTCTGCTCAAAAATGACCTTGTGTCAAATTCTGCTTGTACCGAGTGGGTTTGCTAAATACATATATAGAGTGTTTTAAATTATATCATAAATGTGCTCCCATAGGGTTGTTAATTTTTTTTTTTTTTTTCAATTACCATGTATTTTACAATACATGTATTCTTAGATGTTAGGAAAAAGTAAATCTATTTTAATTTGGTCATAAGATTTATATGCCCAGTATATGAAATCTGAGCATACTGGGCATAAAGTGCTGGCACAAAATCCCTCACTTAGAAATTAGAAGCAGAGCACACATTGACCCAATTGAGACCATCCTATCATACCAGCCAACTGCGATGGTTGGGTCACACCATCTGCATGCCTGCAGACAGACTTCCCTGTGAACTCACAGATGGCATGTGGAGGACAGGAGCCCCCAAAAGTGGTTCAAAGACCATATTAAGACAATGCAGAAGAAATATAACATCACACCTTCAAGCATGGAAGATCTGGCCTCCAACAGACAGGGCTGGTGAAACGCCTGCAGCACAGGAGCTAAGCAGCTCAATAACGAGATAAACAGGACTGCAAGCAGCAACATCTTCATCGTCATGAACAACCAAATGTAGATGGGAATTTCCCCTGCAATGTGTGTGACTGCATCTCCATGTCAAAAAATTGGACTAATGAGCCACCATAGGGTCCACAAATGAAGATATGGAGTGACGTCATTGTCGTCTGTGACAGACTTCTAAACTAAAATAAAGAAAGAAGATTTATATAAAGAATATTTTTCATTAGCCTATATTCTTAGTTAAACATTTTTTTATATCAATCTATAAGTATTTTTTTATGCTTATATGTACAAAATATATTATACAAAAGTAAAGAACATAAGATAGAAAGTAGAGATTCATTGAATGTCAGACTTGAGGAAAATAAGAAAATCCTATCCAAAGGGGAAGAAGAAAAATCTGGTATTGCAGACCAGTGGAAATAATCAATAGGGAATATCATTTAAAGGTGAGAAAATTGAAAGCATACATTAACCTAATAGATAAACGTGTAAGTCGGGTCAGTGGGGGATGTCACTGCAATATAGATTTCTTTGCTTAAGAGGAACAGAATTGAAAAACATCCTTATATATATAAGAAGGACGCTCTTTGATTTTATATAAGATTTGAAAAATGCTATATAAGAACACTCTATATATATGTGTGTGTGTGTATATATAAGTAAAAAGTCAGTATTAGCCAGACATTGAGGGAGTCTTTCCCTTTTCCACTAGTGCTAGACCAAGGAGACTATTTTTGGCATCTGAGGTGGAATGCCACACCTTCCATCAGATCCTCACTTTACTACACAGATCCATGTCCTACTCATATGCTGAGTGGGCAAGGGCCAGTATTGAATCTGGAAACTTGTGGTCCCTAGCCCAACACTCTACCAACTGAGCTAAACCAGCCTTTTTATATATATATATATATATATATATATATAATAATGAAATTTATTGTGTACAGTGCTCAGGTGCACCACAACTCATCAAAGTCTCATGTCAAGTACACAGAATAATGTATTAGTGTCAGGGACATGAACAGTTTACAGTAGTAATATGCATGTATGTGTGCATATGTATGTGGAGAGTGGTATCAGGTATAGTGTCGGCAGACTACAGGAAGCATGGAGGCTTTGAAAGATTCAGTGCTTCAGCAGCATACAACAGACGCGGGCAGTTTATTCCATGTCTCCACAATTCTGAGTGTGAAAAAATGTTTCTGAAGTCATGTGAGCAGTGCATATAAATTGAAGAACATTATATATATGGGTGTATATATAAGAATTGAAGAACACCATATATATGTGTGTGTGTGTGTGTTTTTATGTGTCTATAGATATCAAAAAATTGAGGTTACCTGTGTTGCATAGTTTGCTGAAAAGAAATTCAAGGATTCACTGTGCAGTATAGGTTACTGAGAATGTGGTAAATCGTTCAATATATTTGTCACCATTTCTTTTTTTGTGTCTGCCTCCATTTCAAAGAAAACAGACCCTTCTCTTTGCTACAGATTTTACACTTAAAGAAGCCTATATGTATATACCACCCTCTCCATATGATCAGGATGTGACACACATTTTTTTTTTTTTTTTTAGATTTTTTATAAATAAATTATCAATGTAGAATTCAGAATTTTCCTTCTCCTAGATTTATTGACATACCAAGGTTAAAAAACCCTGTCCACCGACTATTAACCCATAGCTGGAGTGAGAATGCTTGGATACACAGAAGAGTATTAGTGATATGTGAAATGCAAACAGGTTCATCCAGAGTTTGAACGCATGTCAACATGTCCATTTCCTACAAAGATAAACATTACACAACAGGCATCTCATGAAGAAGGAACTGTTTAAAGTGTTATCGTCAACTTTAAATGAGTTCAATTCTTTCTGAGTACCCCATATTTGTAGCCTTGTGCCAAGTTTGGTAAATGTTTATTATACTAAAGGCTTTTCTGAAGCTAGGCTAGACAACCATAATGAGTTCAATTCTGAGTACCCCATACTTGTGGCCTTGTGCCAAGCTTGGTAAATGACTATTTTGCTAAAGGTTTTCTTCTTAAGGTAGTAGGCTAGTTATCTATTGTTTGAAGTTTTCTAAATGTAGCTTTTCAAATGTTAAATCTAAAGAGAGAATAATTATATTGTTGTCTTACAAATGGCAAAATTGTTCTTTGTTTATGTAGAGGAATCTGTTCTTTTGTTTTGAAAAGGTTATTAATCAGGATTCAATCACAGGTGTCAACAGAATCTATAAGCTGTCATAAGTAATCTATATCTTGGGGGCATTTCAGCTGAATATATCATCTTGTGGCTTAATTTGGTCTTATCTATAATTCCACCATCTTTAGGGTTAAATTACTCCAACATTTTCCTGCTTCCTAAAACATACTTTATTTAAAACTGTTGATGCTTTAACAAATGAAAAGTAAAGTTGTTGGAGTGGCCTAAAATCGTTATCAGCCAGACAGCGAGGGAGTCTATCCTCTTTTCACTAGTGCTAGACCAAGGAGATTATTTTGGCATCTGAGGTGGAGCACCATACCTACCATCAGATCCCTGTGCTACTCATATGCCAAGTTAGCAAGGGCCAGTATCAAATCAGGAACCTTGTGGTTTCTAGTCGGATGCTCTTCCGATTGAAAAACAATCAGTTTGACTGAAATTTTTAACTCAGTTGGTAGAGCATTGTCTAGCAGACACATGGTTATGGCTTTGATACCAGATCTCACCAACTCAGCGCATGAGTAGCTTAGCTTAGATCTGTGTTATAAAATGTGAAGCTGGTGGTACCAGGTATGGATTAAATAGTACCATTACTGGATTTCTACAAGGATGCCTTTGGCATTAAATTACCTATGAATTTTGAACAAAATTAAACAAAAAAAAAAGAAGAAATTATTAGGTATCCAACTGTGAAATAATGATATTCAAATTAATGGATGGTTTAGCTCTCTCGGGTTTGTTACTGGCCCTCACCAACTCAACGTATGAGTAGCACAGCTTGGATCTGTGCAATAAAATGCATTTGGCATTGAATTACCCATAAAGTTTGATATGCCATTAAACAAAAAAGAAATTATTAGGTATCCAACTGGCCTTCACCAACTCAATGTATGAGTAGCACGGCTTGGATCTGTGCAGTAAAATGGGATGATGGTGGAGCTTCTCCTCTGAAGCAAAAACAAGCACTAGGGAAAAGGGGATAGACTCCCAAGTTGTCTGGCAGATACTGACAATAGACCATTCCACCGACTTTACTTTTCAACTTTTACATCAATCATGTGACATCCCCTATTCTTGTGCCTAATGTTTTGTGAGTTGCATTCATTGTACATTTATATTTTTGTATAGTTGTTTCTAAGAGTTATATAGCATCAAGTATTCCTATCTAATATAGATAATTTGCACAGTTGTATGGTTTCAAGTATTCCTATCTAATACTAATAATTTATATACAATTATATGGTTTCAAGTAATTATTTTTATTTAATGATAATCATTGATTTGTACTCAGTTTCAAATTACTGTTAATAATAATCCTTAGTAAACAATTATTTTCAAATAACTATTCTTAATACAAATAATTTATAGTTATATGGTATCAAATATTTCTATCTAAGACTAATAATTTTCAAGCATATATATTTGACCCTTAGATGAAATTGTAACAGGTGCTATTATTTTGAGTCAGAGACTACCTAAGAGTAATAATAATGAAATGTTTGTTTTTTTAGTTTCTTTGTTTAATAGCATATTAACCTTTATGGGTTATTTAATGCAAAGACATCCTTGTAGAAGAACAGTACAGTATAATCTAACCCAGATCAATGATATAAAAGAAAATAAGAACATTTTCTTATTGAAATCTTGTACTCTTCTAAGTATCTTAACCAATTTCAACAGTGATGTGGTCTGGATATTCTTATGATACTCTATTTTTTAAGTTTCAAAATATATTATTCCATTAAAAAATTGGTGAGAATGATGGAAAGAAAATTGATCTGTTTGGCATGTTAGCTGAAGTTATTTAGAGATTCATCTGGTCTCTCCACTTATGAGCTTGCTTCAAACCTTCAAAACTATATGCTCTCTCTCTCTCTCTCTCAGTTACAGCTTTCTGACAACTGACACTGTAAACAAGGAGGTTTCTATTTGAAAGTGTTAGATTAATCTGTGGATATAAGTTGTACAAGAAATTGCCACTTATATTTATGGACTTTACCAAAATTACCAGCAGGCATTGACCAATGAAGAACGACATAGAATGGATTTAAGATTGTTGCTAATTTTTCTGAAATCAGTTGCTACCTGGACTTAATACCAGAAGGACTACAACTGGATTCTCTGCTACAAGTAACCTCTTGTTCTACCTCAGATTTAAAGGACTACAACTGAACTTTCTACTACTGAGACTACATCCTTTTCTACCATTCGATTTACCGATAGAAGACCTAAACACCTAAAATAGCAACCAGAAATGTAACAGAAAGGTATTTCAAAAACTCCACCTGTGAGCTAGCTCCAAACCTTATTTTATGAATATCTGTTCCCTCGGAATGTGACTGGCTTTTCACTTCATTATATATATATATATATATAAAAATGATGTTCCGTGACCCGTCTCCCATCATCAGAACTTTACAGAGAAATAACATGCCCATTACCTCTACATTATAGTGGCAGCAGCAAAAAAAAAGTGTACAGGTTGCAAAGACAGACAGGTGGTCAGAGCCCTGAATGGGGGACCTGGGGTCTAGGTTTCACTTCAGAAGACAACACATCTGAACCACCTAAGTCCCATCTAAAAACAATTTTAAAAAGTGATTAATTGCCTGAATAGAGATAGGTTGGTACTATTGTATGTATGTACCCAAGCTCAGGGGATAAAGGGGGTTTATACCTTTCCCAAGAGTATTTGTCTGAAAGTTAATGTAATAATGAGACTGGAGTTCAAATTTGCTTACTACAATGTCATAGTCCAAAATGTTAGCCACTTCTCCACAGGGACTCCCCCAGCAATGAAAGAGTACCAGAACTGAAACCTCACCACTGAATACAGTTTAGAGCCATACCCTTTTTTTTTATTAAAGGTCTTACCCCTTTGCAGGAAATAGTATTTTCTTCTTTTAGTAATATGCATTATCTTATAATAGAGATGTGTCTGTAACCGAAACTATGCTACTGCTTACCTCAGAATACCCTCAGGAATTGTGTAAATTTATCAATGAGTATTTAATTTTTAGTCAAAATCATTTATACATAGGATAGATATTTTTTATAAATGATGTCTATGAAAATCTGAGTTAGATTTGGCCTCAAAACAGTTCATATTATTTGTGCATTTAAAATCCTGAAATGTGTCTAATATATCCCTAAGAAATATAGGTTTACATGATATATGGTGTGGTTAATTTGTATTCTGGTTTTAACAAACCAGGTTTAATAAATAATTACTTTGTGTTATTAATCTCAAATAGTATTGTTTTATTCTCCAACGTATTAAAACCAATCCTATGAGTGATTTTTATATAGAAACCACTTAGAATATAATTAAAATAAGAGTAATCTTTTTATATGAATTATTATTTGATTTCCTTAGTCTTTTTAATTTAATATTTTTAATTACATTAAAACTTAAATATTTATGCCTGGAGGGTACATATTCTTGCTAATACTTGTAAAATCTATGAGAGCCAATTAGAATGATAAATGTTTTGGTAAAGTATCTATTTCTATAATTAAACAGATATTCAACCCTAAAGATTGTGTAGCTAAAGTCTGTGTTTGACATTAAAGTCAAATCGTACTTAATCATCTGATTTAATATAGAATAAGAAATATCTTTATTCCTTGCAATCTCCTTTAAAATGTATTTATCTTTTTAAATGACTTTGTGAATAAATATAACTGACAGGTAATAAGTAAATTGAATTATGCTTATGTTATTCATAAGTTTAGGATTCCATTGATAACATTGGCTGTCATCAACTTTAAATAAGAACTTGGACTTATGGGCTCTATACAGGGTTTTAAAGAACAGACCAACTCGCTAAAATATGTGTAATTCTATCTCTGCTGCTGTATCAGTGATGCTAGTTACATCATATTTTTAGAACTATTACAGGGTATTTGCCTCTCATCCCACTTATGAGGGCGTGATACAAGGACATTTTTATGTGGGCTCACCCACAAGCTGAAGGTCATGGGTAGTAGGCACAAAAAAATGCATTGATCTCATTGGCATTCCCCCTCAACAGGGATAGTCCCCTGGGACCAACACTGTTAATCCCGGGGGACTATTACAGGCATAAACATACTTGCTCAAATATATAACATTGTGCCTTATGTGTAGATCTAGATTTTAAAATTTTGTTTGTTTTGTTTTACAGCATATCAACCTCAGTGGGTTATTTAATGCAGACAAATTTTTTAAATAAATTCATTTTTAATAGATACTCAATTTTTTTTATAAACACATTTTTCTACTTAACCCATAGATGGGGACCCTAACAGGTACTACTACTCTGGGTCAGAGTGGTGGTGAAGGGGTGCTCCACATTACCCAGACCTCTTGAACTTGATATCAGATAGAGTTTAACATCATAGAGTTTAATATCATTCAAGGACATGAAGACCCTCAGCCACCGCCTTCTAGCACATATATGATGAAAAGGGTTTGCCATAAGGGCAATAGGGTTGGGACAATCATATAGGTACTAGGGCTTGACATAACCAACCAATTGATCAGAAGGGGCCTTTTAAGATATTGTACACATTTAAAATAATGAATAATAGTTAACAAGCTAGTCTCTCAAAGATCTATTACTACTGCATAGCATCTTCAATCCTTGCTGGTGCCCTATATTTGCGACCTTCTGTCACATCCTACCCATGGTAAACAGTTTGGGTAAGAATGGTGTTCCATCATGGTGTACTGGTTAGCGTGCTATTCCTACAGAATCATTACCTTGATGGCGGCCATGTTTCTTCAATTTGATTCACGCAAAACCTGACAAGCCAAACAGTTGCATTTCATGGGAGGTAAGTTAGCTCGTTCA
Source organism: Doryteuthis pealeii (assembly GCA_023376005.1). NCBI lineage: Eukaryota > Metazoa > Mollusca > Cephalopoda > Myopsida > Loliginidae > Doryteuthis > Doryteuthis pealeii. The sequence continues at coordinate 40,941,719 of CM042144.1, forward strand.
CCACAAAAATATATTATCAGATTAAGCACACATTATGTTTTTGAACAGTTCATATTTACAAGCCATTTCATATATACTGACAGCATGGATTCCCGTTGACTTACTATCTGTTCCTGTTGGTCCTTGGTAAGTCCTCTAGATGGCATCTCATATCAGCACAGAGCAAATGTAAGTTTTTGCTGTTCAGCCAATACTTAGTGCGAAGCCAGGGTTTTTTTTCTATTAGATATCTGAATGTTTGTAGTGTAGCAATTGTCTGCCCCTGCTGGGATCGATGTGTCCAAAAAGGATATCTCCCTTACCGCGAGGGTTTCACCACTAGGTGACATTACTAGCTGGGTATTTAAACTCAGCCAGGGAAGCTCTCCATCTCGCTTTTTTAGTCTGGCATCCATAAAAGATGGACTAGATGCATGGTGTCTGTCCATTAAGTGTGGGGGGGGTGCTTTGCCCCCTAACTTTAAGTAAGTGACTCATATTCTTTATGAACTCTTTCTTACTTCCAAAGGACTTTTGTTCCATCTGTTCTTATCTTTTCCTGTATCTCATGTTCCACATTCTCAGACAATAAAGTTGTTATGTTGTACTTCTTTGTTTGGATTTATTTATGTATATATTCACCTAGGATGGAAGGTTACTCTGAGCTTTCTAACATAAAATAAAAACCACACATTCAATTCTTATAGTAGTATGTAATCTAGGCAGATCATAAATAGAACTGTATTTCCTAAGACTCCATCAGTAAATAATTCACATTTGAAATTTATGGTCTCTAATAGATTCAAATCCAATACATAAAGAATTTATTTACTATTCATTTATTTTTGCAAGTAACTCTTATATTAATATTGTTATAAAATTATTCTTTTTGATCATTCACTCTTTGTATAAAAGGAAAGTGAACTTTAAATCAATACTGATTGATATACCAACTAAATGTCACGGAAATGTGACTCTGGTCCAACTAAATCAATATGGCACTTCAATTATTATTATTATTGTTTTATTTAATCCCATATCGTTATGATGCCAACTGAATAAGTCATAACAAGTCTCTATGAACAAAAAGATTTTTGGAGATTGTAATATTTTTCATTCGGCTTTTTCTTCATTTCTTCTCACTGTTGAGTTGTCATTGTGCATGAAAAATGCAAAACAGATTTTATTATAAACCCTTTCATATTTTTGATCAAGAATTTATTTGCAAAATCATGTAATACTACAAAGTTATCCAGTTTTATAGGAGACATTCTGTTAAAAAAAAATATCTATATATTATTACACTTGTTCCTAAATCTTCCATCCATTATCATCATGCAACAGCCTCTAGTTGAAAATAAAACTAGTCAACAAATCATCCAAGATGCAATGCAAAAATGTGAATCCAGATTATCTGATGGCACTTAATCGCAGATTTTTTGACCCATTTTATTCCTCTTAAGTTAAAATTGAAAAATGGTATTCTATCACTTAAATGCCCAACATAAAATTAAAATGAATTGAAAAAAAAAGGAACTTACATGTTTGTTTTATTTGTAATATTGAAATTATGAATTATGGAAGATTTTTTTTTTTTTTTTTTACTTGATTTTTGTTTTATTTCAAGGAAATTTCATAGGTCGTTCTAGTATTATTTTGTTTGCTAAAAGATCCAATTGGTTAATAGATTTATTCTTTGAAATCTGCCTTGACATTAGGTTTCCAGTAGATCACCTCACATTCTTCTTTCTAATAAAGTAGTTAATTCTACTCTGTGTGTGTGTGTGTGTGTGTGTGTGTGTGTGTGTGTAACTATAATCTTTTTATTAGTTTTGTCAATCTTCTTTGTATACCCTCCAATTTCAATATCATTTGTAGAATTGGAAATTTATTCAGGCTCCTGATTCAAATATAAAGACTCCCAAGTTTGACAAGAAGGTTCATGAGTTTGATAAGAAACACCTGAAGAAGGCCAGAGAGCACATCAACCAAAATGTTGTGTATATAACAAGAGTGATGAGAACAGCAGTCCAAAATATCTAAATAATACAAAAAAATGAATAGTGTTCTTAATTTTAATTACAATAATAAAATGTATGTTATGTGTTCCTATATTTGGTATTTAGACAGTTTGATATTAAAATGTTTTTATAAACACGATTCATGGATGAAGCAGTTTCAGCAATTTAGCATTTAGGTTTTAGAATCAATGACATTTTGACATTTCGAACATTCACCAAATTTTGAATAAAAAGTTTTGAAAAATTCATGTTCTTTTATTTTTATACTTATATTTATTTACCAACCTCTCCACACAAGCAGGATATGGCACAATGTCAATTTCTTAAGCTGAGTTCAACAGGTTTGAATTCAGAGTTTTCCTTCTCCTAAACCAGTTGCCTAACCAAGGTTAAAGAGTCCAGTCTTCCCTACTATTTACCCATAGCTGGAGGGAGAATAGGATTCATACCTTTCCCAAGGGTGTTAGCACTAAGTGAAATGCAATTACCATGTCCAGGATGACAAGTCCATTTCTCATGACTTTAACCATTACACCATGCGCTTCCATAATTTTCATACTTATATGAACTTACCCAGCTCCGAGTTCTGTGACGAGGAACTTCGGCTTCTGGACTGGTAAGATGAATTAAATTGTCTGATTCCAAAGGCAAAAGAGATCATATACTTTTTGAATTGGTCACAACATGAGTTTTGGTTTGTATGAAGCTCTCCACATTAAAAAGTCCTTGTGTCAATCTGGCCTGGCGGGAGTTTAGGAAAATATTTATTCATGAACTTGATTGTAGCAAGAATTGTTTTTCAGTTCCTACAGACACTTGCGATTTTTAACAGCCTCTGGACAGTTGGATGTTGTTCTACTGCCAGAGAGTGGTCTGATTGTCCTGCAGGGTACTGAGGCCCATTTAGCCATTTCTGACGCCACCCTGTTGGCTAGGTGAGCAAGTATTTGTTATGGCTTAGTAGTTTAGTACCTTGTGGTTTGGTTGAACCTGTCAGGGCATATTCTCATCGGCTACCATAGTTATTGAACAGGCCTTTGTTACCACATCTTAATGGGTTGGTAGTTTGGTACCCTTGTAGCTTGTTTGAACCAACCAGGGTATATTTTTGGCTACCATGGCTATTGCACAGCCATTACCACTTCTGTACTGCAATGAGGCACTGAAGTAGAATTTTGTGCATATCTGAATCAAGGTAATTCAGGAGTGGAGAAGAGTGAAGGACATGATCATGAAGTAACAAAACCAAAAGCAAATAATTGTAAGGTTCATAGACAACAGGTGGACTTGTGCAATTGTCGTGTGGTATCCAAGAGATAGGAAACAAACACTTGGAAGATTTCTATGATAATGGGAAGATAAAATTGTCAAGTGATTCTAACTTGAAGAATGAATAAATTTCCAATCCTACAAATGATATTGAAACCAAACACTTAAACCATTAAGATAGACTGTTTTCATTCTGTTAACCACTGGCTTCAAGTGTTAAGCTATGTTAAGTATTCTCACTTCTGATTGGCTGCTGGTTTTGGTGTGGACACTTTGATGATCGATATATACCCATCACATGACTATGATGGGAGTAATTACAGGGTCTGTATCAGGTTACAGCCTGCCAGCCTTTGTATACCAACAGGATGCTAAGTTGGAACCTTCTTGTAAACAGGAGTATCATATCTTGATTCTACAGAGGGCATATCAGATGAAATTCTTTTAATACAACAATAAAGATGAGGACAAGAGTCCAAAAATCTTAATGATATAAATTATCAAGCCTTATCTCAAACATTTAGGCAATTCCTTCTTTTATTTCCAAGTCCATGTAGGATGACAATGTGCACCCTCATTGGTTAACGTTTCCAACTTTTCAAAACCAACTTAACAGCCTCATTATGAATTTTTTAGGGTTTGTTAATTTCCAACTTATTCAAGCTAAAGAAAAGTAAATTCTAATATCAACAGTCTCATATATCCCACTTATTTTGATAAAATAAAAATATGAAACAACATCCTATCACCTATTTTGCAGATTAGCATTATAAAGGATTAGTAGGAGACGCAAGGTATAATTACCAAAGAAAATGGCCACGGCTGTTAGCATTTGACATTAAACTAATACCCTTGGGAAAGGTACAAATCCAACTATTCTCCCTTCAGCTATGGGTAAATAGTAGGACAGACAGGGCCCTTTAACCTTGGTATGGCAACTAGTCTAGGTGAAGGAAAACCCTGAATTCAAACTAAACAGGCTCTCTTCTTGTTCTTCGTCATATAAATGAGTGAAATATATATATATATATATATATATATATGAGTAAGAAAAGGTGGAATGAAAACATCACACAATGCTGTTAAAGAAGAAAACAATTTATAATATAATCATAGCTGATACTGATCAATATTTCGATTTTACAAAAATCATCATCAGAGCTCATTCACTCCCGTAGTTGTTTGGGTCGGAGAGGAAAGTCAAAATGAGTTTACAAAACAAAAAAACCTTAATACTGCATAAAATTTTTTAAAAAACCTTAATACTGCATATAATTTTTTTTTTGTTTTGTAAACTCATTTTGACTTTCCTCTCCGACCCAAACAACTACGGGAGTGAATGAGCTCTGATGATGATTTTTGTAAAATCGAAATATTGATCAGTATCAGCTATGATTATATTATAAATTGTTTTCTTCTTTAACAGCATTGTGTGATGTTTTCATTCCACCTTTTCTTACTCATATTGTTGGATTCATTTCCTTTCTTTTAACTTATATATATATATATATATATATATAATGACCTTTTTGAGTTTGAAATGCCTGTTCTACAGGAAATAACCAGCTGCTCAGTTTCATTTTTGGAAAGTAAAGTTCTAATACTCCAGACATCTCTAATCATCTTCAACACAGAAATAAATATCATCTCTTTTTTTTCAAGCATTCACAGACCAAATACAGATAAATATATTAAAAATTCTGTTGTTGAGAGGGTTATTTGTAACATTGGTACCGTGGGGCACACATTATCCAAACCAGGATATAGCTAAAAGGTACAGTGGCAGATATCTTTATATCTGGTTATTCAAGGTACCCAACAACAGTGTGTAATTGTATTATTTTGGCAATGAGATTGAGACAAGCTATCTTCATCTTAAAACCTCAACATAAACATCATTTTAGTGATGTTTACAGTCTATTTCTCACTTGGTTCAATAGCTGAAGCTACAAAATGGAGAGTTAGTTTCATGTCATCTCAAGAGAGCAGAATAAAACTGTATAAAATGTCTTTATTTTAATAATATAAGGATAATGGGTATCACGTCCTTATGATGCATTAGTACATTCATAGATACACTAACACTGAATATTTGGTAAGAAAAGATAACTGTAATGAACAATGAATATATAAATGTTTAATAAACATAACAAATAACAGATTACATATGTCCCAAACAAGTTAATTGTACAATAAGACTTACAGTGTCTTCCACTAAAACTGTATAAAAATGTTTTTATTTTACTAATATAATAATAGTAGGTATCAGTTCATAACCAAGACTAAGTCCTTATAATGCAATGGTGCATCCATAGATACACTAACACTGAACATTTGGTAAGAAAAGATAACTCTCGTGAACAATGAATATATAAATGTTTAATAAACATCACATAATAAATAACAGGATACATATGTCCCCCAAATGTTAATTGTACAATATATTACATGAACAAACAGGGATTAGTTATCAGAAACTTATAGTGTCTTCCACTAATTCAACCAAAAGTGAATGTAATAGTGATACTTTAGTACAAATTCACTTACTATGATATCACAATCCAGCATGTTACTCACAATGCTATAGTGACTCCCTCTATATACATATGTATTGTTATCTATCAATTATTTATACAAAGCTGGTTATCTGTATGCACATGTTATATAAAATTGGGTTCTGTAAACATTTTGTCATTCCAGATTCCTGCCCTTATTTACGCTATGTTTTTCCTTAACAGTTACAGGTGAAAAAAAAACTCTTTAGATATTTACTATGTGCTCTTTCTCGCTTTTTATCAACAAATAAATATAAACCTGTGCAATTTTTTTTTCAATTGAATTATTACTATATATTTTTACAAAAAATAAACTCAAATTTCTACAGAATTTTTTAAAAAAATCTTTTAATTTTTATAGGTAATTAATAACAACTGAAAAAAAAATTTCACAGGTTTATATGATTTATGTTGTCTGAGTTCTTATTTGTATTTTAATCCGAGATGGGGTATTATAAAAAAAAAATTTTAAATAAAAATAAAAATTATTTTCCAAATAAAAAGCATCTTAAAAGAGAAAGAGCGCACAGTATGAAAATTGTTTTGAAATTTGAGTTTGTGTTTTGGAAAAATATATTGGACAAATTCAATAAAAAAAAAAATGTCCAAGTTCTCATTTGTATCTTATCTAAGGAGTTATGTTTTTACGCCTGTAACCATCAAGGAAAAACAGTGTAAATAAGAGCATGAATCCAGGACAACAAAATGTTAACAGACCCTAAAATTATACCGTCAATATAACAGCAGTTTACACAAAGGAGATGTCATATTTGTAGAATAAACATCATACTGGTAGAAGAGTTCCAATTACCATCGAATTGATAAGACAACAAGGAAGTCATAACTTAATATGGATCTTACCTTGTTGCAAGCCTACTGCAGAATGCCAGAGTATTTATGAAGCTTCATAACATCATAGAAACCAAGCAGCCAATCAGGGCTCAATGAATGGAATCACCCAAATACATGAATGGAGTATTCCTGAGTTCCATAAATACCAGCTGTTTTGGACACCAGTCAGTAATGTTTAGTTGCTGTTGTTTAAACCCACAACACAGTTTGGATGCTAACCACTCCACAAATTGCTTCAATATTGGAAACTACTTACTCTCATCTAGCAGCCTGCCTCTTCTATGTTAACAAATTTATTAATTTTTACCAAATGAAGGTTACCTAATTTGCCTATACAGCCTTAAAATCAAATTGCAACAAATAATTACATTTTTTTTTATTCATTTTTGATTGGGTCTTTTATGATTTTTTAAGTAATTGTTTTTGCCGATAGCTTTTATAATTAAAAAAGCTTAATCATAAAAATAATACCATATTGGCTTTTTAAAATCAAAACTTTGGTCTTAAATATACTCACACTTGTTGTCATTAGATTCATCTATTGTTTTCTAGTTCTTTAATTACTTCTTTAAATAAAGATTACCTGAAATAAAATTATGAAACAATACTTAAAGATTATCTTGGATGTTATTTTAAACCTGGCAATGGCATAGAACTTTGTATTGGTGATGCTAAGAATAAAAATAATCTAACCAATTTCGATGCATATCAAATTGGATAATGCAATTTACCATTTTTGGAACCAATGGGGAATATAACTCATTTGATTTGAAATCAATGGTGAACAAACTTGTCACAAATTGGGGGTAACTACAGAATTTCTGATGAACAAGGAAAAATTGGGAAATTGAGGAAAATATTCGGGTGATTTGGGTTTTTATATATATATATATATATACCAAGCCTAGGTCAATTTATTAAGCCAAGTTTAACCAGTTTAACTTCAGAGGTTTATTTGATTGTCTAACCAAGAGCCCAGTCTTCCCTACTATTTACTAATAGCTGGAGGGAGAATAATTAGATTCATACCTTTCCAAAGGGTATTAGTACCATGTAAAATGAAAATAGTTTCTGGTTGCCAAGTACATTTCCTACTCAGACAATCACTAAACCATCCACCTCCATTATCTTAAATATATAAGCAATAAATTATTTATTCTTTTAGGAAGAGTTAAATTTAGATGATCAGAAGAAATATCTTTGTGAAAGGAAAGCTTTTTCTTTTTTCTTTTTTTCATTTACTGGGGTGAGTCAAAAGTATTGCAATATTTTGGTAACCTGAGACAACTTGGCAGTATTGGATGCTTTTACCAAAATTGTGAAGGTAACAAACCATATTGGACCATGAGATGCTGAGCTCACCTGATAATCTCTTAGTGCTATTCATCATGACCTTGCCTGATTGTCTAGGTTCTTGCAACCTGAGTAAAATTGATTCAACCATCTGGTTACTGTACTGTGATCAATTGTACCTTCACCTTTCACACAACAAATGTTTTTGGTTGTTTCTATAATGTTATGGCCCATTTCAAACTCATAAAGGATGAATTCCTGCATTAGACTATGTTGAACAATCATCTGTGCCTTTTTCAAATCACACGGTATCTTTGTAATAATGTGACTGAGGTTTGAATTCACTTAGTATGATGTTTCTTTGTTTAATGGCATATCAACTTTCTTGAGTAACTGTGACGAGACTAAAAGGCAGCCCTATGAACAAGCGGATTCCCAGCCCCCACAAACAAAGCGCGTCAGGATATGTTTGGCCTGTGACGAGCAACTACGGATACTCAAACTCGCTACCTCCTCGTAGCTGAGGTATTGTTAGTAGAGACCCAAATAAAGTATATCCAAATTTGCATAAGCGCATTCGAATGAGCAGAAATAAAGACGGACTGTCACTGACAGGGCGAGTGAGGAAGAAAGTGTTTGGACATCAATTGAAATCTGACGACAGCTATTTGATGTGAGAGTGGTGTGTTCAGTTGGGAAAGGAATTGCATTTTGTTTGCTGGAGAGACTTTCAAAGGATTGATATTACCTTGAATTTTTGGACCCTTTCAAAATGCCAAAAATTAACCGAGTGACAGCTCGTAACATGGAAAACTCATCAGTTGGGGCAATCATTAGTCAAGGTACAACTGTAGATAGAAATTTTGCAGAGTAAAACAAAAGATAATAATATGCAATAAAGTGATAATAAATACAACATAAAAAGGACTCTAATAAGGAGGGGAAAAAAAGAAAGATGGAGACTATGTAAATAGTTGCAGAAACAAAAAGAAACATAATAGATAAAGGGAGGGAAAAAAGTTGATGATAAATGTAATGGTATTTTGTCTTTTATATATTCATTGCATTACTTTATTTGGCAGAGATGTTATAATTGTAAACCTTTGGGAATATCTAATTTTAAACAGAAAGAATATTAGAATTTGTAAAAGACCATTGCCAATATCTTTTGAGAGTACACATCTAATCAATATTGCAACAGTCCTGAAAAATGCTATCAGGAAATAACGAGATAAAAATTACAGATTGATTCAATAACATTCCTCATTGAATACCACAGAAATCAGTCAGCCATCTTGGAACTCATTCAGTCTTTTCTCTCTCTCATCATTACTGATATATTATATGAGAAAAAATGTTTGGTCACAATTGACAGATGAGATTCCTAGTCTCATGTTAAACCTTTTTGTATCCCCCCTCCCCACACATACACAACTTGAATAAAGATTATTCTGAAAAAGCTTTGTAAGTTTATTTTTGCTGCCTCTTGCTTTGTGCCCAAATTCATAGCTTAGTATAGTCACCAATGACAGCTATGTCAAAGATTGCTAAACGTTGAAGGAGGAAAAAATACAAAAGCACAACTCATCTTTGTGTTAGAACTGTGATTTTATTCTCTCCTTTCAGTGCAAATGGAATAATGGACAATATGTTCTTTTATCTTCTAGGATAGAAATATATTTTTTTAAATGGAATGCTAGAATTTATGAAAAGTCAAGAATTTCTTAAATGCTTAAAACCAAAACAGGTCAATATCAAATCCATTTTTTTTTTTTTAAATATATTTAGAATTCCCATTTTCTACATATATGTATTTACCAACCCCTCCACATGAGCAGGATGAAACTCAAGGTAAATTTCTTAAGCAGAGTTTAACAGGTTTGAATTCAGAATTTTCATTCTCCTATACTGGTTACCTAGCTTTGTTTTGTTTTATGGCATATCAACCACAGTGGGTCATTTAATGCCAGCAAAGTTTTGAAAGATTTGTAATGATAGTTTGAAAGAAAAATTTTTAAACTCATTTTTTTTATAAACAAATTTTCTATTTAACCCATAGATGGGACCATAACAGGTGCTACCACTCCACGTCAGATTGGACCAGGGAGCAATGGTGATGAAGGGGTGCTCCACATTCCCCAGACCTCTAGAACTGGAACTTCATCATCAGATAGTTTGTCATACCCAAGACAATGGTTACTTAGCAATGGTTAAAGAGCCCAGTCTGCCCTACTATTTACCCATAGCTGGAGGGAGAGTAGTTGGATGCATACCTGTCCCAAGGGTATTAGCATTATTTGAAATGCAAATAGCCTCGTCAAGGATTTAAACTTGGGTCATCGATTCCATTTCCTTTGACCATTACACCACATGCCTCTAACTTTTCTACATATAAGTAATAAAACATTTATGATGTTAACTAAATTCACTACATAATTCTTATGACCTATTTAATTGATATGAAACGGTCTTTTTAAATCTCATTTACAGTTTCATATAAATTCATATAGATTTATGTAAATGATATACTCATAACAGGTTTAATAGGTACTTTGTTGGTCAGCTGATCAACCTTTATTGAACTCTAAGATAAAGTGAGAATTCTTCCAAGCTGTAGCTGTATCAATGCTAGTGTATTGCTGCATAACTTGAACTAACAATTTGCTCAAAGAAAAAACTAAATGTGTGCCAGACTAAGCTAAAATATCCTTTATCTAAGGATGTTTATTGACATGCTAGTCTCCTAGATGATTACTGGTGAATTGAGTTTTATCTTTAGTGAGTGCTCTTCACTTGTAACCTTGTACCAGACTAAGCTAAAGTGTAATTTATCATATGATATTTATTGACACGCTACTTTCACAGATGATTACTATTGAATTAAGTTTAATCTTTAGTGGGTGCTATTCATTTGTAACCTTGTACCAGACTAAGCTAGAGTGTCCTTTATTATAAGATATTTATTGACAAGCTAGTCTCCCAAATGATTACTGCTAAAGTAAGTTTAATATTTAGTGAGTGCTCTTCACTTGTAGCCTTGTGCCAGACTAAGCTAAAGTGTCTTTTATCCTAGAATATTTATTGGTAAGCTAGTCTCTTAGACGATTACTGCTGAAATGAGTGATCCTAACAAGGTGCTCCGCGGGTATAACCTTGTGCCAGGTTAAGATAAACTTAGTGAATATTGACTACACTTACTTATTCTTTCTAAATTGCTGTTAGATGTACTCTTACTATTCCTGTTCACGATGAATAGGTAAGTTTGTCAATTAAACTTAAATGTGCTATTTGATAATCTGGGACTCATCTCATCTTTTCTTTGTTATTGAAAACAATAATAGTGATATGGATTGGAATGCATATCTCTAGGCAATAATTGTCTAAATACAAAAGATATGAATTCTGATCACTAATATATTGGATCTATAACTGACTGATATAGTTGGTGTTTTTTTTTCTTTTCTTTTAATATTCATTATGTTTTTGTGAATGTCATTTTTTCCCTTCACTGTCTGGCCAGGCCAAAGAAAGTCAGAATAATAACATGTTTATAATGTCTCCCTCTGCCATTTCCTAATTCCTATCGCTATATTTGGAAAAAGATGATTTTAACAATGTTTGCTGATGTACCTGAAGCTTGTTGCTTAAATTTTGCTTAGTCTGGCACAAGGTGACAATAAGAGAGCATCAAGGATCAAATTCACTATATTTGCAAAATAATAGAAAGATTTTTTGTCATAGATGCAATGCTACATTGGGATATTGATCTTCCTATGAAAAAATCAGAAATCATCAATAACTTAAAGTTGGTTGAATTCAAGACTTTTTGATAGCATTTTTGGGTTCCTTGGGTAAAAATGCTTTTATAAACCAATTTTTAGTAGTAGGGAAGCTCTAGAACTCATTTTACTGACAAAAATAGGTTATTTTTTGCGAACCCCACCAAATTTGGAGAGCTAAAAATCAATACAATGCAAATTTTGGGAATTGTCTAATATTATCATAATCCATACATGTACAATATTTCAGAAAAATTGACATGGCCTGGATGGTTTGACATGGAATTACCTATAATTATTTACAAATTATTAGTGCTATTAGATAAAAATAATTGCTTAAAAAAAAAAAAAATTACTGATTTTGGCATTAAATAACCGAGCAGGGATTGACATCCCTTACATGTTACCTTTTGGTAGCCTTTGTAAAGCATCAACAAAACCATTTATTTGATCCATGGAGGTATGCTGTTCTCATTTCCATACCTATCAAATCTAACGCTCTTTCCATAGAAAATTGCAAGCAGAATATTTCATTAAATCCATGGAGGTAATTCTTTCCTCATTTTCCTACCTGTCATATCTATCAAGCGTTCTTTTCCTACAAAATATTGAACAGAACTTATTTGATACACACAAAAGGTAAAGCTGTTCGCCATCGTTTTTAACCTGTCAAATCCAGTGTTCTATCCTAGAAACCTTTTTATTTGATCAATGGAGGTATGGCTGTTATCATTCATATTTGTCACATCCATTGTCCTTCAGAACTTGTAACTGTCAATTCTTTTCTTCTAATGCTAATCTTCTTCTTCACCAAGCCTGAATATTTTTGCATAGAGAGATCAGCTTTAGCAGCATCTTTTATCCAATTAGCATTCTATCTCATAAAACACTCAGGTTGGGATTTTTTTTTTGAAGCCTTAAATCTCATAGCTGTTCTAATTAAGTGCTTTCAGAGGAGACGTCAGCAATGGAAATGATAATAGAATGGTCCCATGAATCAAATGATCAGTTTCAAATGTAACGCACATCTGTTAAGGAAAACAAAGGTCAGGAAAAGGATTTCAGTGATCAAAACAATAAAGATGGCAAAATTGATCCAAATTAATCAATGTATAATAGTAACAACATATAATCTTAGTAATTCAGATAAAAAGAAGACCATTGAGTACTACAGCTAAAATGTGATAAAAACAACAAGAATAAGGAAATTGATTCAAATGAATCAATGTATAATAGTAATATCTCAGAAATCCAGATTAAAAAGAAGGCCATTGAATACAAGAGCTGAAATATGATCAAAACAAGAATGAGGGAACTGGTCTTAAAGAATCAATGTATAATAGTAACAACATCTCATCTTAGATATTCAGACAAAAAGAAAGCCAGTTAATACAAAAGCTAAAATGTGATAAAAACAACAAAGACGAGGAAACTGGTCCAAATGAGTCAATGTATAATAGTAACAACATCTCATCTTAGATATTCAGATAGAAAAAGGCCTGCCAGTACAAAAGCTGAAATGTGATAAAAACAAAACAAAAAAAAATGAGGGAACTCATCTAAATGAATCAATGTATAATAGTAATAACATTTCATCTTAGAAATTCATCTTGAAAAAGAAAGTTCAAACAAACAGTAGCCAAAATTGGATAAAAACAACAAAGATAGGAAACTGGTCAAATGAATCAATGTATAATAGTAACAACATCCAATCTTAGAAATTCAGATGAAAAGAAGACCATTGAGTACAACAGCTAAAATGTGACAAAAACAAAAATGAAGGAATTGATCCAAATGAATCAATGTATAATAGTAACCATATCTTATATTAGAAATTCAATGAGAAAGAAGTCTAAAAGGTTAGGGCAATAGCAAATGTAATAAAAACAATAAATATTAGGAAACTAGTTTCAATAAACCATTATATAAAGTTAACACAATATTACTTCAGAAATTCGATTAAAACTTTTTTAAATTAGTGAAATAGATCACTAATTAGGACCGAGTCTATTCTAGTAGTGACACCCCAACTGGAGTTTAATAGGTTTGAATTCAGAGTTTTCCTTCTCCTAGACTGGTTGCTTAACCAATATTAAACAGACCAGTCTGCCCTACTATTTACCCATAGCTGGAGGGAGAGTTGGTTTCATACCTTTCCCAAGGGTATTAGCGCTATGTAAACTGTAGCTTCATCCAGGATTTGAACCTTGGTTAGGAAGCCAGTCAAGGAGAAGGAAAACTCTAAATTCAAACCTGTTAAACTCCACTTGGGGTGGTCACTACTAAAATAGGCCCAGTCCTAATTAGTGATCCATTTCATTAATGTAATGTAATATCTTTCTTTTAATCTCACTCTATAATCTGCTGGAATGACAAAATACACAACCATTTCAAAATCATAAAAGTCATTTATCAAAACACTAAAAATAAAAAGAAAAAAAAAAAAACAGGAATAAGAATTTGGTTCATTTTGTTTCTGTATCTATTAGCTTTTTCATACATCTTCATAAGAAGTCAATGACAACACTATATTAAATTAAAAAACTTTTTTAAATTGTGTTCATTTTGATGGCATAAAGATGTGACTGACTGATAATCGAGTGCTTGGAGTATTATTGTTATGATTTTTGTAGCCATTTTTAGAGCAATTTACAGTAGAGATTCCTTGTGTTCCCTAGTGTTAGGTCAAATCCTTATGTTCCTTAGTGTTACTGATCCATTTGTCTGTGGCGAATATGTGCAAATGAACAGCTTTCAAGATCGGCGATTAAATAGTCAACTAACCACATATTCGAGTGTGTTGATTGGCTGACTTTAATCCACATGTCCATGCAGAGTCTATAAGTTTAAGTAGTGGGCTACAGCACACCTTATATGGCAAAAATATTCCAAGAATTATTCTGTATATAATACCCAAATGTTGTATTTTCTGGATCTCTACGCTGTTGAATATCTGTGTTTATTTTTGATAAAACTGTAAAATAATCCTCTGTTATCATAAAATGGTAAGATTAAAATTCAGTTATTGCTATATGATGTTTGGAATGCGCAATGTCTCATGCAATATCTTTGCTAATGTATACTCTATAGCATTTGTTACTATTTTTAGAATTGTATTTTTTATGTTCTCATACTGCCTTGATAATGATTTATAAAATCACTAGAAGCCACTACTCGGCATTGCCTGGGTAGAGATGGGGAGAACAAAAAGTCTCGCAGATTTAACTCCTTGAACAGTTTACAGAATCATTTCTCACTTATTATAAAACTTTTTCTCCTTTTATTCTTTGAGAAAAACCAGAAAAAAATAAATTGATCTTTTTGGATAATAGCATTAAAATCATGAAGCAATTTTTACTTTATATTCACTAAGTCTAATAATAAATTCATATAAGCTTTATGGCATTCTACTGAAATACTATAATAAAAAATGGAGGCATATGAGATAATGATTATCATTGTAGGAAATGGATATGGCAACAAGAGTTCAAATCCTAGAGGAGGCTGTTTGCCTTTCACATAGAGCTGATACCCTTGGGAAAGGTATTCATTCAACTATTCACTCTCCAGCTATTTTCATTAAAAAAAAAAACTTTTTAAATTAGAAAAAAAAAAAAAAAAGAAGCATATTCAGTAAATAGAAATAAAAGTAAGTAAAGTTGTCGGGGTGGCCTAAAGTCGGTATCAGCCAGACAGCAAGGCAGTCTATTCCCTTTTCACTAGCGCTAGACCAAGGAGATTGTTTTTTAGCATCTGCCATCAGCTCCTTACTTTACCGCACAGATCCCTGTGCTACTCATATGCTAAATTGGCAAGGGCTGGTATCGAACCAGGAACCAATCAAGCTAAACCGCTAAATTCAAGATAATATTACTTCTTATCAAGTGACCATAGTTGCTCATTGTTAAATTTTATTAATGCATTTCTTCCCTTTCTTTTCCCCCTATGTGAACACACAGGACACAGATCTCTGCATAGTAAAAATAAAAAAAAAGTACAAGGGATTTTTTTTTATAGTGTTTTGATAACAAGTTTTTATGAGTTTGTAATGGCAGTGTATCTGTTTTGTGTAGAGAAGTTATTGTTGCAATCAAATAGAAACTAGTAAAAAGGTGATGACATTTTCTCTGAATGATTGATGCCAGCCTGACAAGTTTGGCCTGGTAATAGATACATTGTGTTGCATATTTAATGTACATCAATGTATCTAATATATAAAAGACGGCTGTCAATAACATTAAAAGTTTTAGAATAGACTGGTCATGAAGCATTTCTATTAGAAAATAAGCTGATCTTTCTCGTTAAAGTGGTCTTTTTTAAAGATCGGAGACTTAAAAGATATTTTAGATATTTTTTTTTATTGAAGAGAGACAGCAGCAACAATTTACTGTCCATAGCATCCCAAGTTTACAAGGAGTACAAATTAGAAACTTTACTGGTGCTAAATTGACCTGTCTCCTTCCAAATGTTACACAATGAATGGGGTAGCCTATTCATTTTGTAATATAGTGTAAAATATTTTAAGTTCATGGTTAGCATCAGAGCCATGGAAAAATACAATAAGTGATACAAATTATATTTTCTGATGTTAAATTGACCTAACAAGTATCTCCATCCAAAAATCCCAGTTGGTGAGGCTTAGAATATGCTGACTATATCCCAGGATGTGAGAGAAATCACATGTCAAGAGAAGAGCGAGTCGCCATGGTGCAGTGGCTAAAGAGCTGGACTGCAACATCGTAGTAAATGAGTTTGAACCCTAGTTGTGTAATTACATTATCTTTTATACTAATAGCATTGGAAGAAGTACAAAACACCCACATCCCACCCATTATGGATTTGGTTTCTTTGTTTAATGGCATACCATAATTCATGGGTTATTTAATGCCAAAGCCATCCTTGTAAAAGAACTGTAGTGGTACTATTTAACCCGTAGAGGGATGTAAGGTATCATGTTTTTCCCAAGGGGCTGGTTTAGCTCAGTCGATAGAGCATCTGACTAGGAACCACAAGGTTCCAAGTTCGATACTGGCCCTTGCCAACTCAGCATATGAGTAGCTCAGGGATCTGTGCGGTAAAGTGAGGAGCTGATGGTAGGTGTGGTGCTCCACCTCAGACACCAAAACAATCTCCTTGGTCTAGCACTAGCAATAAGTAGATAGACTCCCTTGATGTCTGGTTGATACCAACTTTAGGCCACCCAGACAATGACAATTAGTTCATAAGTGGTTATAAATAGCACAACTGGAGTTCAAAATTGCTGACTACAAAGTCATAGTTCAGCATGTTAGCCACTGTGTCACAGGGATGGCTTTGATATTGAATAACCCATGGAGGTTGACATGCCATTAAAACAAAGAAACCAAAACAGCAGGAGAAGTAGTGTGTCAGTGATTCCCTTCAAAGATGAAAGCTTCCTCCTCCAGCTAATGCAGGATGATCTGCCTGGTTGTTCACTTACAATAGATATGGAAAGCCGTCCCAGTTCACAAAACCAAGCCAAGATTATTCTATTCAATAATTTCATTTTATGCCAAGGACATTTTGTTTTGAATAATTTTGATCTTTCAGTCTATTGTCTTCATCTTTATTGTGGTATGTATAAACACAACGTTCAGGCTGCTGTATCATCGGGTTT
>CM042144.1:40964104-41012339 GCA_023376005.1 Doryteuthis pealeii
TAGCACTATGCAAACAGCTTCATCCAGGATTTGAACTCATTTTGCTTTGTCAATTTTCTATGATGGTGTGACAGAGAGCAAGGAGCGAGTGGCAGAAGTGAGGACAGTGGATTTGAGAATTTCCTGCCCCCAAGGACTAAGCATATCCATGTGTGTCTGGCCTGCACAAGGGGTATAGCAAATGACTTGAGATTGAACTTGCAACCTCCTGATCATGAATGGTGGAATTGCTAGCTGAAGTGGTTCAGTCACTGAGAGAAAAAAATGCCAAAGGCTAGTTTTCTGGGGCAGAACATCTTTTCCAGTGGAAAGAATGGTGTGTCGTGTTTCGTTCTTAAAGTGAAGTGAATTTTTGGTTTCATTTGGTTCGTTTTATGGTATATCAACCTCAGTGGGTCATTTAATGCTGATTAAGTTTTGAAATAAATTAATTCCTAATAGATACACAATTTCTTTTTCATAAATACATTTTTTTTATTTAACCCCATAGATGGGACCCTAACAGGTACTACCACTCCGGGTCAGAGTGGACCAGGGAGCAATGGTGATGAAGTGGTGCTCCACATTCCCCAAGCCTCCAAAACTGGAACCTCACCATCAGACAAAACAGACACAAGGGAGATAACTCATAATCCACAAGTAGGACAAAACTTTTAGTGGTGGGGCTTCCTGTTCTGGAACTCAGAGAAGAGGGAAGTACTTCATTGTCATTACTCCCAGGTCCACTCTGTTAGGATCTCCTCTGTGAGTCAAACAGATCAGTTTGAATATTGGTGGTATTCAATATGAATACTTGAAACCATATAAATATTCTGGAAAAGTATTTATTAAATCCAAGAACCTTTTTCCCTACTTGTTTTTTTTACAACTTAGTTGAATAGAAAGATAAACCCAATCATATTTCTATTTCCATCTCCCTGAGATTTATTGCGAGATAAATACAATTATGAATAAAATTTAATGCTAAAAGCATTTTTAATCCAGAAAATATTTACTGTGCTGTATACACGAAAATGGGGAGTAATATCATAATACATTTCAAGTATAAAAATAAGTTAATTATAAAACAGGATAAAAACTCAGGACTCAGATTTTCACATTGTTAAGCCTCAGGTGAGCTAGATGTGTTAAACAAACAAAAAATAGATAAATAAAGGATTTGCCCGACAGAGCTTCTAGTGAGGATTGAACATGTTTTTTAGTAGTAACTGATTTGTGAGACTAAGCTAGTCTAACAAATCAGTTACTACTAAAAAACATGTAATTGTTTGCAAGCTGCAAACAATTACACCACAATAGGATGTCTTTTGAAGGTGTTCAATACTAGTTCACCTGAGGAATGAGAACATGAAACCGAGTTATGTGTTTTTATCCTGTTTTATATCATTATATATATATATATATATATATATATATATATACACATACACACACAGACATATATACACACGCACACACACACATACATATATACACACACACAAACAAACATATACACACACACAAACAAACATATACACACAAGGTGTGTCAAAAAAGTATCCAGATTTTTTTTTACTTCTTGACACCTTGTAGTCTGAAAAAAAAAAAAAAAAAAAAAAAAAAAAAAGACATTCCATGCATTAATTTTTTTCAGATAACAAGGTGTGTCAAAAAAGTACCAAGTTTAAAGCTCTATTTACCAAGATAGAAATGAAAAATGGAAGGAATTTTTTTTTCAGAATACAAGGTGTGTCAAAAAGTACGAAAGTTCTCAATAATTTTAACACACCTTGTATATATATATATATATATATATAAAGTAAGAGGGAGAGGGAGAGAGAGAAAGAGAGAGAGCAAATTACCCCCTCTTTATCTTTTACAAGTACAAGACAGCCTGATTGGAGCCAGAATTTTATTTTCCTTCTCCAAATCAATTTATATCCAAGTGATTGAGTAAAAATGTCAGACCTCTTGGTCATCAACCTTTTGCTCTATCTTTAATTAATAATGATTAGTCTATTAAAGAACAAGAATAAATTAAGATGCTGATGTAGACAAAGAGAAATTTAAAATGAGTCGTTTTCCTTTTCAATGAACGTATACAAGTTTTTTTGTCTTTTTAATTAATTTATGTCTATTTTCATGACCATTCTATTGGTATTGCATATTATCAATTAAATTTTATCTGGTTTTCAGTCTTTGGTGATGTTTATTAATTGATAGATACATTTCTTTTTGATAGATAGGGATTCTCATGTTCATGCCTTTCATCCAACAATCCTGATGTTACAATGTCATGTTTTACACCAAATTACATTTCTTTAAAGATTGAACACAAGGCCTTTATTTCATATTTGAAGGACACTTTTTTCCCCAAGACACTGTGGCAAGGGGTGTCCTTGTGGTGGAGTGGCTGGACTGTGACATCATAGTAAATTGTAACTCCAGTTGTGCAATTATATGCACTTTCAGATTAATACTCTTGAGAAAGGTACAAACCTCTTCATCTCCTCAGCTATTGATTGAATATTACAAATACTGCTCTTCTACAAGGATAGCTTTGGCATTAAATAACCTATGGAGGTTGTTATGTCTTTAAACAAAGTAACCAAACCAAGAAATTATGATTAGGATAGAGTGAATGAAGATCATAGATTTTAAAATGATTTGCAATCACATTATCTAAATAATTTGTTTTTTTCTGGGAGGTGAACAAATATATATATATATATATATATATATATATATATATAAATAAGAGAGAGAGAGAGAGACTCAGCAGAAAAGCCAAGAAGCTAGTCACAAGGATGGCTTTTACATTAAATAACCCATTAAGGTTGATATGCCATTAAAACAAAGAAACCAAACCAAGATCCAGTAGCACTGAGTAAATTGTACTGGGTGCAAATAGATAGCCTGAGGCTGTAGAATAGGCTGACTGCACCTATGCAGATGGGTAAGATCCCTCTCCCAATAAGACCACCTGTTACAGTGGTGTAGCATGTCAATGGCTAGTATGGCTTTTGCCAGGAGTGGCACTAATTGAGGACAGCAAATTTAGTAAAAAAAATACTTGTACTAATTCAGGAATTTAACTAGTAATATTGTACTATTATGAATGTTTTTTTCTTTTATAAAATTCAGTACAGGGGGGGGGGGTTGCAATGAATGGTGACACAATGCCAGAGGTCCATGACTCAAGTGCCAAGTGGTCACATGACCTGTAACACTCATTTAGTCCCTTACTTGTGTTGGATAGGTTGCCAGGGAGGCCCGATCCAATCAATAAAAAAAAAAAATTTTAATTTGAAAAAAAAAAACATTAATAAAGATAAGGGGCAGGGGATGGTAGTAACCTTTTTTTTGCTTGAGGAAAGGATCTTGGTGACTGAGCAGTCCATGGCTCAAATGCCAAGTGGTCATGTGACCTGCAACATACACTTTGTCTCTTACTTGGGTTAGACAGGTGGCCAGGGAGGCTCTATCCAATCAATAAATTAAACAAAAAAACATCAATAAGATGAATGAAAACTAATCATAAACGAATAATAATGAAAAACGTTTTATCTCAAAATTCAACTTAAACAGTTGGAAAAAGTTCAATTACGTTTCCTTTGATAAATGTCTGAAAATGCTGCTTTGTAGATCAACTCTCGACTAATAATCTAAGTTCTCATGAGATAAAGAAAATTACTCCTAAATCGTCTTTCAATATTTTATATTGAACAATTGAACATTAAAAACAATATCAATTAACATTTCATCAATTAAGTGCAAAATCACTTTCAGTTTCACTTCAAAGAATATAATTCACTAAGATGAGATTATATCTTTTGGGTCTTTCTGGCATTCCATATAGACTGTCCAATAGATTTGTTGTTTATCATAAGGTATTTGTTGTTTGGGATTTTTTTGTTTATTACAATCTGAATTTATTTACCAACCCCTCCACATATGCAGGATGTGACACAAGGTCAATTTTTTCAAAGAACAAAGTTTCTTGGACTGTCTTGTGACATACTACAAGGCCCCCAACTGGAATGCGAACTATCTAAGGGAGATAGTTATTCATTATATCCTTTCATTGCCAAGTGTTTCTGTTACATAATTATTAGATTCCTAATACTTATGTACAGTAGAAACCAAAATGGCTGTTATAAGTTAAGCCGGCGGCCTTGAAGGATTGAATGACAAGGCTTGACCTCAGTCCTGATCCTCCTTCCGGTGGATGGATACCACGAGAATCGGTGGAGAAGACCCTCTTACGGTTTAGATTAGAAAGAGATTTTAGAGATCGGCCAAAACCATGACGGTGGTAAGTCGTGTTATGCACGCTGCCGACTCAATCTGCGCAGGTAGTCTGGTGGGGATTTCAGAATAAAATATGATCTAAATTAAATCGAAGTTTTGTGTTATTATCTAAAAACTACCAATGATACAAGGCTTCTGATAAAGAGAAATCCCCAATGGAAGACCAGACACAAAGTCCCCAAGACGAAGTCCAGGCGCTAGAAGAAGAACGTAAGATAGAAAAGATGAACGTAAGATAGAAAAGATGAACAGAAGAAGAATAGAAGTAAAAAAGTAAAAAGAAGAGTATACAACATTTCAATATGCCAAAAAGTATGAAGTTATAATCTAATTATATGATCTTTTTTCTTCAAGCAATAAACTTGTAATGGTTCATAAGTTGTAGATTCTTGTCAGATCAGGTTTGCAGGAACAAAGAAAAAAAGGATCATATTCTAAAAATAGACAAAGCCAGACAGAACAATGCCAAAAATTCAAAACTCTAGCCAACTAACAGACATCCTTAGAGTAGGGGAAGGGAAGATTTATAGTGACAGAGAGCAGAAAGGCAGTGGCCAGTGAACAGACAAGTTCATAATACCAATCCTCCCTCGGACCAGGTGAACAAATACAAGTAAACTTTAACACTAATAAGAATTTGTAAAAAGGAAAATTCATTAACCAAACCATACCATTGTAACTTGTTTATTTGATACAATTTATAATACACATATAAAGGACAATTTTTATTATGACTCAAACTTCTTTGTGATTATTTGTATTGTTTTGCTTGTTTCTTTAATGTTACATTTCACATAAAATTTACGTCCAACCAACAAACTCATTGTAACTGAATTGCATGAGTTTATTTGTATATATTTACCAAACCCCCTCCAACACAAATAGTATATTGTCAATTTCTTAAACAGAGTTTAAAATCACAAGTAAAAATAATTTACAGTTTTTAAATCAAGAGAATTTTGGTTATTTTCCTAACATGATGAAAGGGGAACCACTCTTGACTGATAAATTATTTATTTTCCCATTAAACTAACCCTAAACCCTAACCCCCATCTTTTTCCTTGTAGATCAATAAATAAATAAATCATTTATCAGTCGAGAGTGGTTCCCCTTTCATCATGTTAGATTTATAGGAAATAACCAGAATTTCATAAACTAAAATCTGTATCCATAAAAATGGTGCATTTTTTTCCATTTTTTTTTTGGGGGGGGGTCTCTCTTTTGAAGTTCTGACTCAGTAAGGACCTATATTAGCATTAGTATATCCCTGAGCTCAGGCAGTAGAGTGTTCGGCTAGGAATCACAAGGTTCCTGGTTTGATACCGGCCCTCGTCAACTCAGTGTATGAGTAGCACAGGGATCTGTATGGTAAAGTGAGGAGCTGATGGAAAGTGTGGCACTCCATCTCTGATGCTAAAATAATTTCCTTGGTCTAGTGCTAATGAAAAGGGGATAAACTTCCTCGCTGTCTGGCTGATACTGACATTAGGCCACCCCGACAACAATGACTTATACTAATACTGAACAAAAAGAAAGAAATACAAAAACTCAATTAGACATACAAGAATACAAATACAAAAAAAATGTATTGAGATTTTTTGTACTTTTTGACACTTTGTAATTTGAAAAAATTAACGTTCCATTCATTGTTCATTTCTATCTTGGTAAATACAGCTTCAAATTTGGCACTTTTATTATACACTTTGTATTTAATATTTTATAGACACAATATACATGCTGGTAGCATTATAAAGAAAGAGCATACTATTTTGTACCTCTTCCACATACTACTGGTTCATGAAATAATGTGTGTGGTTCTATCATGGGGTATCATGATAGAACCACACACATTATTTCATGAACCAGTAGTATGTGGAAGAGGTACAAAATAGTAAAAGGCTTATTTGTAAAGTGTAGGTAATGTAGATATGTGGTTTTATTATTTCCTGGTAGAGGTCAGAGACAATGCCTCTACTGTTCAAAGAACTGAGAAAAAAGGTCAAGAACTGGTACCTTGGACAGTCATGTGACCCCCACAAGCCTCCTGATCCTATATGAAGTAAATGCCAACAGGGTCAACATAAGCTTTTATAGAATCTCAATTTTTATATTTGCTTCACAATTAATAAGGACTATAAAGCTATGACAATGAGGAAGAATATGGTTTGGAAACAAAAAAAAAAAGCATAAGTTCTCAGTCATATTCTAATTCATCACCCTTTTGCCTCAGAGAAGAAATCTTTTAAACTTATCCTTTATATTATTCTCACTCTCTCTTGAAACCATATGTTATGATTTTTTTTTCTTACACTTATAGTATGCTTAGCATCTATTTATTTTTATTTTAGAATTTACTATTTTATCTTTATCTTCTTCCATTGTTCAGAAAACTTCATAATTTTTTTCTCAGGAAATAACTTTTTTCAATGTCCTTTACAGTCTTCCAGGTAACCAATTTTTTGATTTTTTTAATGAAAAAAAATAAAATATGATATATTTTGTTCATGTTAGAATCAATAGATATTTTTAAAATCTTTTATTAAATATTTTTCAAAAATGCTGATAGCGCAGTTGTCATGGTACTATCAAAAATGTTTTTTTAATGAATTTAGTTAATACTGAATACTTGTAATGCCATCTAACAACAAAATAGAACTAATATTTTGGAATTATTTGGATTAGGGCCAGTTTAGCTCAGTTGGTAGAGTGTTCGGCTAGGAATCACAAGATTCTTGGTTCGATACTGGCCCTTGCCAACTCAGCATATGAGTAGCACAGGGATCTGTGTTGTAAAGTGAGGAGCTGATGGTAGGTGTGGCACTCCGCCTCAGATGCTAAAATAATCACCTCGTCTAACGCTGGTGAAAGGGGGATAGACTCCCTCACTGTCTGTCTGATACCAACATTAGGCCACCCCGACAACTTACTTTACTTATTATCTGTATAACATTTCAGCTGATGTACCCTCCGGACATTTTCAGGTAGTTCTTGTCAGACTTGGAAGCTTTCTTGAACTTAGAAGCCTTCTCTTTGAATGACAACAATAACATAGAATAATAATTAACACAGCTTAACACCTGTACCCCAGCTATGGTTAGCATAATGAGAACAGGATACCCCCATGGATTGAATAAAGGGTTGGGTTCAAAGTTCCGTGATGGCTCCAGAGTTCGAAAAGAAGGCTCGCGAGTCTGACAATACCTGAAGAAGGCCGGAGGGCACATCGACCAAAACGTTGTACAGATAACAATAAAGATGAGGACAATACTCCAAATAATACAAATTATCAAGCCTCATCTCAAAAATTCAGAGCAATGATATTTTGGATCACTGAATATAATCATGAACATCATTCATTTTCATACTTTATCAAAAATATACATACATTATCATCTGTTTAAAAGATATTCTTGTCTTTAAGATCTTTGTATATGTCAGCCATCTTATATAATTATGCTAATACAATTGCTTAATGGATGTATACCAAGTTTCTTACTTCTCTCTATCTACTCATAAACATATAATTGATTTTTAGAAAATATTTCATAATGATATCAGGTTACTATTGATTTTTTATTTGTTTTTCCTTTTGGCAAGGGGGTGTTTTGTCTCATTTTTTTCAAACCAAGAATTAAGAGTCATAATTATCATTGCAAACTGAATGAAAAAGAAAGATCCATTTTCAAATACAGAACAGAATCAATTTTTCTAATTTTTTTTAGATGAAACTGTCAATCATTATTATTAATAACATTGACTAGTATTAACTTCATTTTTCTAATTCTATATTCCTTTAACTTTCAACCATTATCATTAATAATTTTTATTATTAATAATCTTGGTTAGTATTATCCTTTATTTTATTAACCTATTTGCTTTTTATCACAATCATTATTATTAATAATCTTAGTATTATCCTTCATCTTCCCAATTATATTTGCATTATTATTATTCTTATTGGATTATCACTTATTCAATAATGACGTACAGCATGCATCTATTTAACAGCAACCATCTTCATTCTTTGAAAAAGTCAATTAAAAAGGAAAAAGTAGTTTTTCTGCCAACACGAATCAGTGAAATGGCACATCAGAACAGATAATAAAAAATTGACAAAAAATCATTACCAATATCTAGTTTGAACCTCTTTATACTCAGAAATATAAAATATATAAAAAGGTATACAAGGTTTCAATTAACCTCGACAATCACCAATAGTGATAATGGAATTATTTAGGGTGACATATTTAGCAAAATGGCTATTGTTACAGGAATTGAAATCAGTGAACCAAGTAGTAATACTAGATGAGGCTATCTTGCATTTTATTTTGCACTAATATCTTTGGGAAAGGTATGAATCATCTTTTATTCCCCTCTTCCAACTATGGGTAAATAGTAAGGCAGACAGGGTCCTTTAGTCTTGCTAAGGCTATCAATCTAGGAGAAGGAACATTCTTATGGTATATATATATATATATATATATATATATATATATATATATATATATATATAGCTGTATGTGATGGATGTGGTAAGTAACCCTTTTGGTTTGGCTCATGTTGAATACCTTCTCACTGCTTTTATATGTGGTGGATGTTAGGAAACTTTTTTGGTTGTCTTAGAAGCATGGAAAAATTTAAGATAAGGAATAAAAACCAAAATTCAAAGTGATGAATATTGTTTTCTTAATATTTATCCTAAGATTTTGGGTGCCTTAATATTCATCACTTTGAATTTTGATTTTATTCCTTATCTTAAATTGTTCCATGCTTCTAAGACAACCAAAAATGTTTCTCAACATCCATCACATATATCTATAAAGAAGCAAATGTGGACTCCCTAACAACATACATATATAGTTATATATACTATGCATTATTGGACAAAAGCAAAACTGAGTGTAAGAACTCAAATTTTAATGAAACTTCAATTGCGTAGACACACAGTGTTATATAACTGATAAGTGTACCATCAATTTTTAACAGAGGAGAAAATAGCAATTGAATTCAAGTCAGAACAGTTGGAGATTTGATTAACAAGTCATAACATTAGTTCTGACCCTCCACTTCCATTTGCAAGTGTGAGATAATCTTCAGTCTGGGGCAAGCCGCTGAGAGAGAAAGATGTAATGATGGGTGGTTGGCTGGACTTGCATACTCATGGTTGAAGGATTCAAATCTTAAGAAATAAAATAAAATTTATGAGTTCATGAAGAACTGTTTTGTGTTGGTCACTAAAGGCAAACAACAATACAAGATGTTTCAACCAACATCTTAAAATGAAGAAACTGCCAGAACCAGTCAGACAGCTAAGAAGATAGAAATAAGAAATACCAGACCAAGCCATGAAGAATGTGCTACTCGGAAGTAAGAAAGAGATACTCAGAATCTTAAGAAATACACAAGTACAAAGAAGATTTAGTATAGGAGATATAACCATGGATATCTCTCATACAATAATAGATATCTATATCAATATATATCCCTTATAATGTATATATACCGTTTGTAATAAGATGGTATATAACAATAAGAGATTATTTTCCTTACGCGGGACACTGCTGGAGAAGCAAGGACAAACTCATAAGTGACGTCCTCCTGTGGAAGCCAGCACATGGGCACACCAGTGTGGGCCGACCAGCGAAGACATACATTGATCAGCTCTGTGCGGATACAGGATGCTGCACAGAGGACCTCCTGAGAATGATGAGCGATAGGGACGGATGGAGAGAGATTGGCATGGATGTCCATGCCAATAGCGCAACATGATGATGATGATTATAACCCAAGTGTTGTTGTAGATCTAACAGGAGAAAAGTTAATATTTTATAAAGAAGGTCTGCAAAATGGTTTGAATTTTATTGTGTCTTTTGAATTGCTATACAAGTTTCAGATTCTTTAAATCTTCTTTAGGTGGATAAAAGTTTCTTTGTGATTGCGATCATATATATATATATATATATATATATATATATATATATTACGATCTGATGTCATATTTCAAACCATCTTCCCTTTTTTCAAACCACAAAAATTTTTTAAACAGATGAATGACAAGGACTACCACTCGCTTTTCTCGTTATTCTGGGATAAAAAATTTCTTATCACCTTATATACCAACAAATGCCCTGAAGATGATCTAATTAATAGATCGAAACACTGCAGCATCGGCCAATAAACTCACCACTTAACCCATTTAAACCTGTGTTTTTTCATTTTTCTTATATACTACACATATATATATATATATATATATATATATATATATACAACACAAAAAAAAACACTTGACTTTTTTTTTTTCTGGATACTTATTCTGAAAAAAATAATGTTCCATTCTTTTTTCATTTCTATCTTGGTAAATACAGCTTTAAACTTTACTTTTTTGACACACCTTGTATTCTGAAAAAAATACATGAATGGAACATTATTTTTTTTCGGAATGCAAGATGTGTAAAAAAGTACAAAAAATCTTGATACTTTTTGCCACACCTTGTGTGTCTGTGTGTATATATATATATATATATGTATATGTTACAATCAATTTTATTAATAGACTGACCTTTACCACCAATATATTAATACCAATTGACCATAAATAGGTTTTACAGATTTAATTCAAATCTCAATCTGAGTTACTTGCAAACTGATAATTTTTTAAACAAATTACTCCTAGAAATTGTTAATATATATTTCAATATATAAATATTCTTGAAAAATGTTAATATATATATTTCAATGCAATATCAGAATCAATTTTGTTCAATTTCTTTATATTTGTTTTTATATTGGTCGTTACACAGAGACATTGTTCCATCTTTCTATTATTTGTTTATTTACTTTTCCTTAACTTACTTATTGATATTTTTTAGGCTTTTTTTTTCTTTTTATTACTATTGTGTTTTTGGTCATTACAAATCTTTTTCCTTCTCCACAAATAGAAATATAATTACTTCCTTACAGCTCATTTTTTTTCTTTCTAAGAATGAATGAATGAATGACTAAGAATGAATGACCCTTTCCTCTTTTTTTTAATTATTGCTCTTATATACAACTCCGCTATTTGAAATGAAATTATCTTTGATTCATCAATGTCCCAGACAACAAAAAAATGACACATATTGTCATTATCCCTGAAACTTCATTTCGGTTGTCAATATTCTTGTCAGTCATAGGACTACTACTATTTACTAAGTGACAAAGAAATCAGGAATAAAAACATCAAATACAGTTTCTTAAAATGCAATCATATATATATATATAAGCTAATTTGCATATATCGTTTGTTGCGTATCGATGGCCCAGTGGTAAAGTTTTTGACTCTGCATGCTGAGTTCCCGGTTTCAATTTCTGTCGGAGGGAAATCATAAGTATACATCGCTGATGAGACTTAATAAAGTTGAAACAGCTGCTGTACCATGTTCTACGTAGGGAGCAATATTTGCCGAGTTCGCTTGTCATGATTATTTTCATTAATTATCGAATTTTATAGGATATATGCATTGTAACTGCCTTCAAGCAAAAAATATAAATAATAATAATAAATATATATATATATATATATATATATATATATATATATATATATATATACATATATATACACACACACACATATAAGTGTACATATATTAATGTGCATCAAAGGTATTTCTTTTCTTTTTCTTTTTATAGATCTTTATGTCAAAGCTTATTTCATATATACATCCAAATGTACATAATTATTACATTCCTAACACTTATGTACCATTAGTGTAGAAACCAAAATGGCTGTTGTAAGTTGCAGCCAGCAGCATTGAAGGATTGAGTGACACGGCTTGACCTCATCCTGATCCTCCTTCCGGTGGATACCGTGTGAATCGGTGGAGAAGACCCTCTTCTGGTTTAGATTAGAAAGAGAGTTTAGTTCAGTATCGGCCAAACCATGAAGGTGGTAAGTCGCATTAAGCACACTGCCAACTCAATCTGCACAGGTAGTCTGGTGGGGATTTGGAATAAAATATGATCTAAAGCAAATTGAAGTCTTGGGTTATTATCTAAAAACTACCAATGACACAGGGCTTCTGATAAAGAGAAATCCCCAATGGATGACTAAAGACAAAGTCCAGACGCTAGAAGAAGAACGTAAGATACCAAAGATGAGCAGAAGAAGAATAGAAGTAAAGAGAGTATACAACACAAAGACTTTGACCACATTATTATTAAAATATCAGATTGGCCGGTTTAACTCAGTTGGTAGAGTGTCCAACGAGGAACCATATGGTTCCTGGTTTGATACCAGCCCTCGCCAACTCAGCGTATGAGTAGCACAGGTAAAGTAAGGAGCTGATGGTATGTGTGGCGCTCCACCTCAAGCGCAAAAACAATCTCCTTGGTCTAGTACTAGTGAAAAGGGGATAGACTCCCTTGCTGATTGGCCGATACCGACTTTAGGCCACCATGATGACTTTTTACTATTATCAAAATTGTTGTATCAATAATAATATGATTCAGCTGTAACTGAATGTTGTTAAGACATTATAATGGTTTGGTTTGTTTTATGGCATATCAACCTCAGTGGGTCAATTCAATGCCGACAAAGTTTTCAAATAAATTCATTCTTAATGTATACTCAATTTTTTTTATAAACACATTTTTCTATTTAACCCATACATGGAACCCTAACAGGTACTACCACTCCGGGTCAAAGTGGACCAGGGAGCAATGGTGATAAAGGGGTGCTCCACATTCCCCAAACCTCCAAAACTAGAACCTCACCATTAGATAGAGTTTAACATCATTCTCAGGACATGAAGACCCTCAGTCACCCTCTTCTAGCATCCATATGATAAAAAAGGGTTGGGGCTTGCCATAAGGGCAATAGGATTGGGGCAATCATATAGGTGCTAGAGCTTGACATGGCCAGCCGACCGACATTATAATGGAATATACAAATATAAAATTCTGGCAAGGTAGACGCATTATTTTTAACTGAACCTCAAAGCCAAATTTTCTTAGTATTTTTTATCTGTAAGTCTATTATCTATTCACCTCAGAACTTATTCAATTCAAATAAAGTCCTATTGTTATGGTAATCCGAATCCTTCTGCTCAGTTATAATGAATTAACCATCAGTTTTTGTACTTTGCTTGGGTATGGTGGAAGAGCCACTGTAAGTGGCTTAAAGTAGGCAAGGAGTTAAATAAACAGTTTGGTTTGAAGTTCCATGAAGGCTCTCAATTATATGAAGTCTCTTGAGTTCAGCAAGAACGTTCTCAAGTTTGACAAGAAACACCTGAAGAATGCTGGAGAGCACATCCGTAAAAACATTGTGTATATAACAATATGAGGACATCAATCAAAAAAATCTAATAAAACAAGATGAAATAATGCATCAAATAATAAGATTGGTTTAACACTTCAGAACAATCATTTACATCCATTTTGAATATTTACACAAAAATCATCTATGATGCTCCAATCAATTTTAGACTTGATTATTTAAGTACAATAAGTGCAAATTATTTGTGTAAGATTTCTTTTTTCTATTTATTAATTCCTGTCACTTAATTCCTTTTATTTATCAATTATCTACTAAGAATTGAATTATTCACACATTTGTTTCTATTGAAGCCTTGTTAAAGCCTATTAAAGTACCTATAAACTACCTATTAATGTACCTATAAGTGAGTCTTTCACAAATCACTTATACAATCAAATTAATCAATTTACTTAAAGTCTGATTCACCAACTTAAGATTACTATCTTTAATTGTTTTTTTCTAAAGTATAATTTTCCTTAAACCATATCCTCATCTACAATATTTTTCTTATTCACTTAATAAGTGTTTCTTCTATTTTCTTAAGTTTGTCCAAGTAAACTATTCATGAAATGATAAATAAGAAAAATCCATTGCTGGGATTTATTCCCTTACTTGCCATAGTTATCTGTTTGACAACTAGGTGGCATTGTGATCAGTAGTATAAAATACAGTACTGTCCAAGTCAAACAGCTACAGAGTCTGTTAGACAACTAGGTGGAATTGTGACCAGTAGTATAAAATACAGTACTGTCCATTCAAACAGCTACAGAGTCTATCCCTTTTTTCAGGGAGATAGTTTTGCATCTGAGGTATATCACCACAGATGCTTTAGTGAACAGATCAGATTAGATTACTCAAGCTGAGCTACTCATACACCGAGTTGGCAAGGACCAGTATTGAACCCAGAACCTTGCAATTCCTAGGCAAATGCTCTACAGACTGAGCTAACTGGCCCATATACATAATTTAGTTTTTATTTTTCTGTTTTGTTCAGTATTAGTATATCATAGATATACTAATGTAAAGGAAAAATTATTGTTGAATTCTCTGCCCCTGGCACCAGAGAGTGAATCGCTAATATATGATATTGGCACCTAAATTAAACCCCTTGACGAAAGTTACTCATCGACTGGCCGTCAACCAGGTGAGTCGTGTTTTTAAAGCACTCCCTTTACCTTCACCATCATCCTCAGCATTTATCGTGTTGACAGTCAACCAGCAAGTGGAATAATAATTCCAGTGCTCACCTATACCTTATCAACCAGCGAGTGGTTTCATCCAGCACAACCTTTACCTTTCCCTCAGCAAGATAAGTCTGGCTAGCAAATGCCACAAATTTGCAACCCCTCTTTTTGTACCTTTTGAATATATGTTTCTTTGTTTTTCAATTGTTGGTTGTGTCTTCTTTCATCCAAAATTACTTGCTTACCACCAGGAAATATCAAGAGTCCCAAATATCTCTTAAATGTTACCCCCCAAGTATTCCAATAGTTGTTTCATCTCTCATTATTTCTGTCTGTCCATGAAACTATCTAAGAGAGAGAGAGAGAGAGAGAGAGAGAGAGAGAGAGATTAGTTTATTTCTGATAAAATTCTTCAGGCAAAAATAAATTTTGATCCCAACAAAGTAGAAGAGTGTGTTGAGATATTGACATTACTGTTTTGTTTATTATAAACCATCTGTCGAGGAAACCGAGTTAAAGAGATTTTAAAACAATAATACCAGAGGCAAGCAATAAATTTGATTAAATAAAATGTTTATCTAAATCATGATATCACAGGATTTATTTAAAAAATACTTCAAAACATTCGTCCAAAATAAATTACATCTTACAAAATGGCAACAAAACTGGAATAACAACATCCACAATAAACTCTTCTTAATCAAATCCACTTTGGGAGACTGGAGACCAGAGTTTAGAAAGTCCAGATAGGAACAAGTCATTATATCCTGATTATGCATTGATGACACAAGACTTATGTACTCCATTATACTCAAACAAAAACAACAACCACAGTGTGAGACATGTCAAACACCCTGCACAGTTAAACACTTTTTGAAAAAAAAATGGAGCTTTTGTTCTTGTAGCGATTGTCTGCCTTGTTTGGTCTGGAAGAGTTATCTTCCCTTATTTCCAGGTTTCTCCCACCAGAAGTGTTAGCTATTTAATCAGTGAAGAATCAGTTTTGAACTCTCTTGTCTCCGATTTCAACCAACACAGATGGCTTAGACGTTTGCATCTTCACCCTTTCAGGTGGGTGGCTTTCACCACTCATCCTGTCTTTAGTAAGTGACATTACTTAATGGACTCTCCCTACTTCTGTAGGATGAAGCTCTACCCTCTTCACAATACATTTGTATGCTTCTAACTGCTATATTGTATCTTGTCTCCTATATGTGTTGCTTATGTATCTTATATCATTATCCTGTTGTATGTATTTTCTCCACGTGCTCATACATTAAAGTCCATTGTTATCTTTCACACTCATATCGGAATATTATTTGTTCTTATATGTACCATAACTAACTGTAGTCCCATTTCAATCTTACATTCTCATCAGAAATGTTTTTAAAGCAAATATGAAAGATCTACTTGAAAATGTCAACATACAATGTATGTCAGAAAAATTCCAGTGTCACAAAAAAAAATTATTTCAAATTCAAACTACAAGTTATCCCCTTCAAAGTAATCCCTCTCGGGTCTAATGCACTTCACATCCTTCTTTACCACGCTTGCATTCACTCCTGGGATTCTCTGTAGCTTCTGTCATCACAGCCATTTTGATGTTGCGCACATCCTTAAAACAGGTTACCTTGATGACCCCTTTGAGCTTGGGAAAAAGGAAAAAAAATCTCATGGAGCCACGTAGATCGAGTAGGGAGGTTGCTCCAACACAGTGATGTTCTTCTGGGCTAGGAATTCTCAGATTCTCAGGGCAGTGTGGGCAGGTGCGTTGTCATGGTGAGGCACCCACAAGTTATCCTGCTACATCTCTCACCTCTTCTTATGGTCTGAACGAAGCAAACAAAGTATCTCTTTGTAGACATGCTGATTGATTGTCTAGTCCCTGTGGCAAGAAATTGCAGTATACGATGCCCCTCACATCAAAGAATGTAATCAACCTGGAACTTTTCTGACATACCTCGTAGATGACATTTTCTCCTTTTTAAGAGAAATAAAATTATACCAAAAAATATAAAAGCCACCTGTACAGTAGACAGGAGACACAACTGATGCATGTTATTTCTGTGAATGCTGGAGGGGGGAAAAGGATTTGACTTTAGTGCTTCTTGTTTTAGCAACCTAGTACCTATTGATTGACACAGATGGTAATTATCTCTTGTGTTCTCTAACATCAAATAAAGGAACCATATCAAGTAAGGAATATAATCCCTATACTTTTGTTCCATTCAGTGTTAGGGTTAGCACAGTCGGTAGAGCGTTCGGCTAGAAACCGCAAGGTTCTTAGTTCGATACCGGCCCTCGCCAACTCAGCGTTATGAGTAGCACAGGGATCTGTGCGGTAAAGTAAGGAGCTGATGGTAGGTGTGGCGTTCCACCTCAGACGCAAAAACAATCTCCTTGGTCTAGCTCTAGTGAAAAGGGGATAGACTCCCTCGCTGATTGGCTGATACCAACTTTAGGCCACTCCGACGACTTTACTTTACTTTTTACTTATATCATGAATATAAAAAAAGTAAAGTGGAATTGCCTATTGTCAGAAGCAGCCAGACAGCAGTAAAGTCCATCCCCTTTTCACTAATACTAGACCAGGCAATTCATTTTCCTTCTGAGGTTGAGCACCACACCTACCATCAGTTCCCTAATCTGTGCTACTCATACGCTGAGTTGGTGAGGGCTAGTATCTAACCTAGAACCTTGTGGTTTCAAGGTGGATACTCTACCAACTGAGCTAAACTGAATAATACTAATATTGGTTCTTGGAAAGTAGATATTAGACTAAAATATCTTTCCCTGCAGCCAAATCGCTGAATTTAAACGCTGGGAATTTGCCATGTAACACAGTATTGATTCCTACATTGTTCATTTATTTGTATAGATACATTTATAAAGAAATTCTCTTCCTTTTCAGTTATTTTTCATTTGTTTCTGAACATTAGTTTCAGCTTGATACTAATTGCAAAGACTAATTAAGAAATAATTATACAAACAAGAAACGAAAGACATTAATTAGTAACAGACTTTCCAAAATCCTTTATTAAGTGAGAGAATTACAAATGACCATGTTAAGAGGGAATAATCCATTCAAGTTGCTAAATTGAAAAATGTTTTCTAATTCCCAACAGAAGGAACAATTGAACTCTTCAACAACACTTAAGAGATGAGAAACAT
This sequence comes from Doryteuthis pealeii, assembly GCA_023376005.1. Classification (NCBI taxonomy): domain Eukaryota; kingdom Metazoa; phylum Mollusca; class Cephalopoda; order Myopsida; family Loliginidae; genus Doryteuthis; species Doryteuthis pealeii. The sequence continues at coordinate 40,982,054 of CM042144.1, forward strand.
TCTAATTTATTAAAAGACAGAAGAAGACAGATTACTATATTGTTAAAAGTGCAAAGAGAAATTCATCTTCTGTTGTTCTCGAGTTGTTTATAATCTAATAGATAACTCAAACTAAATGACCAGCTGCTTATAACTTTCCTTCATAGATCTTCAGGAAACTATGATGTTGAAACTTATGAATTCATTCTTATATAATAATAATATCTTTTCACTAGTATATTAGGTCTGAGACATGTCAGCTGTTCCTTATATTCAAAACATTCATCTCATTTTCATTGAATATTTATATTCCTTCCACAGATTATCCAACCTTCCCTCAAATGAGTTCAGAGATGGGGCATTCACTACTGATGATGGTAGTTTATTCCATGAATCTACTACCGGTTACTAAAATAATTTTGCCTTTCATTTGTTTCACAAAATTTTTTGAGAATTTCAATTCATGACCCCTGGTATTGATTTTTTGAGAAATATTAGTTAGTTGAATAAAATCCATGGGTATATTTATGGATCAAGAGACACATGGTGTAATCCTTCATAGATCTTCAGTGAAACTACTATATTGGTTGGGTTTGTTTTACAGCATATCAACCTCAGTGGGTCATTTAATGCCGACAAAGTTATGAAATAAATTCATTCTTAATGCATAATACAATTTTATTTATCAACTCATGTTTTTCTATTTAACCTATAGATTGGACCCTAACAGGTACTACCACTCCAGGTCAGAGTGGACCAGTGAGAAATGGTGATTAAAGGGTGCTCCACATTCCCCAAACCTCCAAAACTGGAACTTCACCATCAGATAGAGTTTAACATCATTCTTAGGACATGAAGACTATGGGATGAGAACAATCTACACCAATGGATTAAATAAAGGGTTTGGTTCAAAGTTCTGTGAAGGTTTACGATTATGACAAGAAATACCAGAAAAGGGCCAGAGAAACAATGTGTATATAACAATAAAGGTGAGGACAACAGTCTGAAAAATCTAAATAATACACAAAATTAATTTTTCTTTCATTTTCAATACATTTACAAGGAATGTGTATAGCACATATATATCCTGCCGTCTTGTTTTATGGAAGCCTAGCACATTGTGGATGATTTGGTAGGCAGAACCATAACTAATCTGCAGAGAACAAGCTTCCTCATCAATCCTAACTCACCAATTCAAAGTTCCATGAATGCTCTAGAGTTCAACAAGAAGGTTCTCAGGTTTGACAAGCTCAGTTGGTAGAGTATTCGTCTGGGAACCTCAAAGTTCCTGGTTCAATACTGACCCTCACCAACTCAGCATATGAGTAGCACAGGGATCTGTGCAGTAAGGTGAGGAGCTGATGGCCTCAGACATTAAAAACAATCTCCTTGGTCTAGCGCCAGTGAAAAGGGGATAGACTCCCTCGTTGTCTGGCTGACAACTTTTATATAACAATAAAGATGACAACAACAGTCCAAAAAATTAAATAATACAAAGAGAAAAATCCACCCTGTCGACTGGGGCGTTAGAATGCACCGACTGCACCTCTGCAGAGGGGTAAGACTCCCCAATGGGGCCACCTGTTGGCCATGGGTGGCGACCCGTGATGCTTAAGGATAGAGCCCAGGTGGATGAGCAGTTCATGACTTGCAATACTCCACTTTGGCCCTATCTTGGGCTAGATGGGAGGTCAGAGTGGCCCCTCCGATCAATCGGATTGTCACATTAAGCCCTAGCACCTATATGATTTTCCCAACCCTATTGCCCTTATGGCAAGTCCCTGCCCCTTTTTATCATATGGGTGCTAGAAGGCGGTGAGTGAGGGCCTACATGTCCTGGGAATGACATTGAACTATCTGATGGTGAGGTTCCAGTTTTGGAGGTTTGGGGAATGTGGAGCACCCCTTCATCACCATTGCTCCCTGGTCCACTCTGACCCGGGGGTGGTAGTACCTGTTAGGGTCCAATCTATAGGTTAAATAGAAAAACATGAGTTGATAAATAAAATTGTATTATGCATTAAGAATGAATTTATTTCATAATTTTGTCGGCATTAAATGACCCACCGAGGTTGATATGCCGTAAAACAAAACAAAAACCAAACCAAAGAGAAAAATGCTGACTTTCCAGTCTCGTTTTGTTTGGCTAAATGGAATTTCAAGACAAAAAACAAGCATTTCTATTTTTAGACAAGAACAATCTAAACAACTTAAGGATATTTTAGTATGCAAATTAAAATCTTGTTGACTTAATCAATATGAGATCTGTCTTGTAAAGCATTGTGTAATATTCTGAATATTCTCTTAAGAACAAGTTACTTGTTATAACTAACTTGGCAATCAGTCAGAAAGAGGAAGGTTGGTTGATTGGATTTTACGGCATGTCAACCCTATAAAAATTGAATGTGTATTTCTTATAATATGTTAGAAGGCTCAGAACCTGCATTGCAACCAGCATAATGCAGAGTGGTGGATATTTATCAAGAACAATAACTACACTAAGACCAGCAGTCAATTAGAACTCAAGGAATGGGATCACCCAGATGCAATTATGGAATATTCCTGAATGCTATCAATAACAGAAAGATTCAGTTATTCTTAGTTGGTGTTTTTGAACTAACTCATGCAATTCAACAGTTTCAAAAAAAAAACCTTTAAAAAGATGTTACAATATAAAATTGGTGTTTACCCAACCCATTCGATTTAGGTTGGATGTGTGTAGTTTGAATAAAAAGAATGGAACATCGCTTACCTCATGGTCAGAGAAAAAGTGACACTGATCAGGGAAACTTCTTTTTTTTAGAAAGCAAAGCGGAAATGAGAGGCATTATGAAATTGAAGAAAGTGGATATAAATATTTGGCAGGAGGGATTAGTTTTCATTTTAGTAAGCTTGAGCATGCAAAGCAGAACAGTGTGAAAGACCAAGAGAGTAGCATAAAGAAAGGACGTGGTCAAGACAGATACTACAGGTTGATCATAGTAATAATGGTTCATCAGAATGTTGCAGGTATGTAGCATTCAGTAAGGATCAAACTCACTTTTCAGTAGTAATGAACTAGCTTGCTAACGATTACACCAAAATTAAGTTAAAATATTAAATATATATGAATCTTGGTAAGGATAAAAAAAAATATGATTTTAAATAGAAATTAGTGCAGAGGATATTTTTTTTAAGAATTTTTTTTTTTTTTTTTTTTTTTTTTTTTGAGGCTTCAACCAAAAAAGAACAAAAAAACACGCTATGCCTTAATCAACCAAGATATGTCTTCTTTTGACCACTTTCTCATTTTTTACCTTTTCGGTCAGCCATTAAGTATTACAAATTGAAAGGCTTTCATCACTATGTCTGGCCTGATGATTTCTCAGATGAAAAAGTATTCATTTTTTTTTTTACTTGAAGACATGAACAAAAACTTATTTCTATTCCTGATTATATCAGAAATTATTCTGAGTGAAGAAAGGATAAAAATAAGAATGAAAAATCTCCAAAATAGCCGTCAAAATTAATTTCTATTTGTCTGAATTTTTGAGATGAGATTGGATTTTTTGTATTGTTTAGATTTTTTTAGACTGTTGTCCTTATCATTATTGTCCTTATACACCATTTCAGCCGATGTGCCTTCCGACCCTCTTCAGGGGTTTCTTGTCAAATTCAAGAACCTTCTTGTCAAACTCGGGAGCCTTTGTAGAACTTCAAACCGAATCCTTTATTCAATCAACTGGGGTAGATAGTTTTCATTCTGCTTAACCATGACAGGGTACAGCTGTTCAGCTATGTTAAGTATTTAATGATATTATCAGCCATATTCAGGATTAAACCTGCAACCTTCAGATGATTGTCACTTACAACTATATTAACTCAACCCTTAGAGTCCAGTGATTCCAATTATGACATAAAGGTTCCTGAGTTCAATAAGAAACACATGAAGAAGGCTGGAGGGTACATTGGACAAAACTGCGTATATAACAATAAAGATAAGGACAACAGTTAAAAAAAAAAAGATCAAAATAATATGAAAAATCAATTTCATTATAATTGTTCTCCACACAAAAAAAATGAGAATCAGCTTTGAGAAAATATTTGTATTATATGGTTTGGTTTACAGCACATCAACCTCTGTGGGTCATCTAATGCAGACAAAGGTTTTAAATAAATTCATTCTTAATGGATGCTCAATCTTTTTTATACACACGTTTTACTATTTAACTTGTAGATGGGACTTAACAGGTATTACCATTCCAGGTCAGAGTGAACCAGGAACATGGTGATGAAGGGGTGCTCCACATTCCCTAGACCTCCAGAACTGGAACCTCACCATCAGATTTTAATGTCATTCTCAGGACATGAAGACCCTCAGCCACCGACTTCTAGCACCCATATGATAAAAAAGATTGGGGCTTGCCATAAGGATAATAGGGTTGGGACAATCATATAGGTGCTAGGGCTTGACATGACCAGCCAATTGATTGGAAGGGTCCTCTCCAACTGCCCGTCTAGCCTAAGTAAAGATCTAAGAGTGTTGCATGTCATAGACTGCTCAGCTACAGGATTCCGTCCTTAAGCATCATGGGTCACTACCCATGGCCAACAGGTGACCTTATTGGGGTCTTACCCCTTTGCAGAGGCGCAATCGGTGTATTCTAAAGCCCCAGTCAACAGGGCTCCATATAACTGTATGCAAACAAATGATTATTATAGACAAATAAAAAAGTGATTAAAAAATAAAATTGCAAAAGAACATTTAGAATATAAATTGTTATAATTATAACCAAACATTTACAAATGAATCAAATTTGAACACCATAAAATCACAAGGAGTACCATTCAACAAATATGTGATGCTTGAGGATGGAACCCTGGTAGCTGAGCAGTCTATGACATGCAACAACTCCATTTTGGCCCTGTAGCATTAGTTTCGTATTTGCGTGGGGGAGTTGTCTGCCCGTTTAGTTCGCTGGTTCCCGCTAGGGGGCCGTTTTATATTTAAGCGGCTGGTTTGAACGCTTCTCTTTCTTTTCCGGTTCCTCGACCTACGAGACACATGGTGTAGACACGGTCTACCCCTTCTCGTTGGGGCTTTTGGCCCCCCTTACATTACTGTAAGTTATACACAGCATGGACTATCCCTAGTGTCATGTCTGTGGCTTTTATGTATATCTTCTACCATTCATGAATGTGTCTTTATCTTTCTACATGTAACTTTGTTATACCTATGTATTATGTACCCTTTTATCCATGTGCTGTATACATATTAAATGTTTTGTTTATCAAACCTTTGTCGGAGTTTTTACTTCAAGTAAATATAACTTTGAATCCTTTTTACAGCCCTGAAGCCAGATAGGCAGTTAGAGAGACCCCCTCCAATCAATTGACTGGTCATATCAAGCTCAAGCACCTTTACAATTGTCCCAACCCTATTACTCTTATGGCTACTTCTAACTCTTTTTATCATATATGTGCTAGAAGGTGGTGGCTGAGGGTCTTAATGTCCTGGGTATGACGTTAAACTATCTGATAGTGAAGCTTCAATTCTGAAGCTTCTGGGCAATGTGGAGTACCCCTTCATTACCATTACTCCCGGGTCCACTGACTGAGTGGCAGTAGCTGTAAAGGTCCTATTTATTGTTTAAATAGAAAAAATGTGTTTTAAAAAAAATTGAGTACACATCAAGAACGAATAAAACAAAACATCTTCAGCATAAAATAACCCAACAAGGCTTGACATGCCATAAAATCCGACTGACCAACTAATTAAACTAATAAACCAAACCATTAGTTGTAATAGCTTGCTATAATATACATAATCATGTGGTTGCACGAACAGCACAGATTCCCATGACTCTCTCTTGCTACCTATCCCTATCGGTCTTCCACCTGGCATTCAGTAAGAGTACAGAGCTGATTGATGTGGGGTTTTGCTTGTTGGCCTGGTGTGTCCATGTGTAAGTGTAAAATATAATAGACAGTAATTATAGATTATGACTGATGGGCCCCTGTCAAGGTCGACAATGGACGTAACAGCTGTTTAATGTTATAACTACTTGAGTGATAAGTCAGTTATAGAAGATCACTCTTATATATCAGCCATCATAGCATACCAGTGATAATGTTATATACTCATATACCCTTGTTGGGTATATACGCAAGAGTTCTTATGAAAGAGAGAGAGAGAGAATCATCAGAGAGATATTGACAGATAGATATAACTTACTGGTTGTTCTTATCTAATCGTCATTTTCGATTCTACTTCGTCCTGTCTTCTCTCCGGCTATGATGTCTACGTCTTGTCTGGCTGGTTCGATCTTTCTTCTTGCTTGGCCAGTCTTCTAACTAAGGCATGCTTAATTAATTAACAACGCTTGTTACTTTTCAAAGCTTTATTTGCTTTTTGTAACTAACTCATCGCGCAGAGCTGACAGCCGGCTAAAACACGTCTGTTTCACCCGGTATCTGGCTGACAACTGAAGACCTAACTAGTTCTCACATGACTTGTGTGTTTCAACAGTCCAGTGATTTTCCACTTCATGATATGACCCGCAGAATTACAGGGTGTTGCCAACAATCTATGCTACCACATAGATTATGCAACAATAAGACCTTTTTTTTTTGTTAAGATATCTTGATAAAACTTTAGTGCCAAGTGATATATTTGTATTAATGGACCATGTTATGGTTGACAGTGGGGTAAAAATTGGATAAGTTATTTACACTTTTATATCTTATATGACTTAAAACTTATTAGGAAATAGCTTATCTATACTAATAAGTGGACTTCCTGTTTCTGCATGTGTCTGTATTATTGTTGTACTAAGACAAAAGGAAGATTGATATCATTCTTGTACTAAGACAAATATATCCATTGAGATCATATTTGCCATGAAGATTCACAAGATCTCTAAGATACAGACTATGTTAAGTTGATATCAGATTGTTCAAATGTGAACAGAGATCAAGCAACAATTTCTGATTCTGAATATTGGAAACAAATTTCTAAATTTGTATTCAATAAAAGAATCAATTAGTTTTACAGAAATTTCCTTCCCAAGAATTGATTTTAATTGTGCCTCACATAACTAAAATATTGCATAACTTTTGACTTTATCATATATACAAGCAAGAATATGCACCCTCTGGGCATAAGTATTTATGTTTTAAATGTAATGAAATATATTAAATTAAAAAGACTAACAAAATTAAATAAGAACGCATATAAAAAGATTATACTTATTTTGATTATATTCTAAATGGTTTCTATATAAAATCATTCAAAGGATTGATTTTAATATGTTGAAGAATAAAACAATAATATTAGAGTTCAATAACACCAAGTTCCCTCATTAAACACAACTAAATGGCAAGTTCAATCCACTTAAGGAGATCTATAATTTTGGTATTGTGTTAAATCTAAGTAAGTTAAGTTGGTAAAGTAGCCAGACAGCAAGGGGGTCTATCTCCTTTTTATGAGAGCTAGACCAAGGAGATTGTTTTAACTGACATATAGCACCACTCCACACTTTACTGCACAGATCAGATTACCCAATATGTGCTACTCTTATGCTGAGTTGGCAGAGACCAGTATCAAACCAGGAACCTTGCAATTTCTAGGTAGGTGCTCTACTGACTAAGCTAAACTGGCCATCTAAGCTACACTTTCTTTCTTTTCTTTTTAGATGACTTATGGTAAAGTACACAAGAGTTAAGTAGCAATAAGCCTGCTCAATAGTTAGATGAGTGACCACTTAGGAATAATAGATACTGTTGGGATAATATCTCTTGACTACTAGGGGACACAAGAGATAATTACATCCTGTGTGTGCTAATAGCCATTAGGTGATGTAGCCAACAACAATATAAAAGAAGAAGCAGCAAAGTCAAAACCCTCTTTCAATTTTCCAACCTCAAGAGAAGTAATAACACACCAGTTGTGTTTATGTCCATGGACAAGTGGCTTTGCGTCCAACAACTTCATGTCACATGAACATAGTAACATGTAAGTCTTTACTCTTACCTTTTTCTACCAGCAACAGAAGAAGTACTCAACACTTTCTTTACTAAAAAAATATTTTCATATTTGGACACTTCTCTTATACAACTCTATACAAGCTCTTCCTTGTATCTCATGTTATATTCATATTCAATTCTGTTAAGTTTTCTCATCAATAGAATATCTTATTATAATGAAAATTGTATGTTTGTCTGTAACCGAAACTATATTACTACTCACGTCACAATTCCCTTAGTTATTTACGTCACAATCTTCAGGATTTTTTATTTATTTAAACCTCAATTATTAATAAAATTGTTTTACAATATAAATACTGTTGGCCTTACCTATGTAAAAACATACAACTGTATTTATATATACAACAAAATAGCAGTTTATAGTGTGAATGGGGAGGCTAATTTGCATATTGATATTAAAAAATTGATTTTAATAAATGTGTGCCTAGTATTATTGATTTCTAATGGTTTAGTTTTAGGAGAAAGAAAACTCTGAATTCAAACCTGTTAAACTCCACTTAAAAAAATTATTGCATCCTTGCTTGTGTGGAGGGGTAGGGTGTGTGTGTGTGTGTCTAAATATATATACATATATATGTTAAAAATGGTTGAAGCTTGCCATAAGGGGAATAGGGTCAGGAAATTCATGCAGTTAAAAGCTTAACAAGCTATACTATCAAGTCAGTACAATTCTCATTTGGTACTCCCTATTTGTATCACAATTAAGCTTAGCAAATAATAATGATTTCATAACAATTGAATGGGCTCCTTAAAATATCTTTATATACATAAATGCACATTATTTAAGAAATGTCTATCATATATCTTTCAATTTGAAAATTCTTTGTTTTAAAATTTTAATTCCATTGAAAAATAAAACCATTTCTTCATTTTACTTATAATAACTTTAATCACAGTATATCCCTTTAAGCAAATCCAACAACATGGCAGCCATCTTGTTTTATTACAACTTCCCATAATGCATCTCTTCTATTAAGTGAGTTTCTATTCTCTCTCTCAATGGAGACTTTCTTAATGTAGCTAGCTCTGAGCAAATTGAATTAAAGTAGTGCATCAATCATATTCTAATTGAGTTTTAATGTCATCTTGTTTGGTCTTATCTTGATATTTATCTTCTGATTCATTTTCTGAAGGTAATTAGATTCTCATATGAATAAACATGGAATGTTTGTCAAAAGTTCTGTTTCAGCCATTTTTTTTCTATCACTTTGAATTTGCCAACCCATTATCATCATTATTCATTAGTAGCAACTACTAAGTCACTATTTTCTCTAAAAGTTTATTTTATCAAATTTTCTCATTTCTCTGAATTTTTAAAATGAGGCTTGATAATTAGTATTATTTGAATTATTTCGGACTATTGTCCAAATCTTTATTGTTGTCATAACAACGTTTCGGCCGATGTGCCCTTCTTCAGGTATTTTTTTGTTGGACTCTGGAGTCTTCTCAGGAACCTTCTTTTTGAGCTCGGGAACCTTCTTGTTGTAATCATTCAAAAGTTCTGTGATCGTTCCCGAGTTCAAAAAGAAGGTTTCCCAAGTTAAAAAAAAAAGTTCCCAAGTCTGAAAAGAAATACCTGAAGAAAGCCGGAGGGCACATTGGCCAAAACATTGTACAGATACCAATGAAGATGAGGACAAAAGTCCGAATAATACAAATAATCTAAATTCTCTCATTTTTAAAGTTTCTACATCGTATATTTAATTCATTTTCTTAGATAAAGCTTTGACAATCATTAATTTTTACTAATATTATTCTTTAGAAATTAAAGAATACTACTAAGTTCTGTTAGATTTGTCTTAAGGCACATCAACCTTAATGGGTCATTCAATGCCGGTAAAGTTTTGAAAGATTTGGAGCGATAGTTGGGTAGAAAATTTTTAAAGGAATTTTTTAATCAACAAATTTGTTTATATTTAACCAATAGATGGAACCCTAACAGGTACTACCACTCCAGGTCAGAGTGGACCTGGGAGCAAAGGTCATGAAGGGGGTATTCTACATTTCCCAGCCCTGGAACCTCACCATCAGTTAGAGTTTGACGTCATACCTAGGACATGAAGACCCTCAGCCACTACCTTCTAGCACATATATGATGAAAAGGATTTATACCCATGATATACTAACACTAAACACAATGGACGGGAAAAAAAGAATAACTCATTTACACATGCATGAAAACTTAACTTTTTATATACATAATATAGATACTAGTGGTATTACAAAGAAATGATACACCAACATGTCCCAACAGCTATTAATATACATATACTGAACAAGCAGTATGTAGAAGGGGTAAAAATTTAGAAAAAGGCTGACTCGACAAATGTAGATCATATAGCTATTTTGTAGGTATTTATGAGAAAAACCAAAACAGTAAATAAGACTGAAGCCAAGAAGAATACAATTATGGCAATGTTTGATGCAAAAATTGATGTACCAAATAACGTAATACTATATTTCTATTGTTATTCTTTCTTTCCTTCTTTCTTTTTTTCTTCCTCTCTTTCTTACGCACACACACACACTCTCAGACACATAGTATATTCCTCTCTATATATGTCCTTACTCTCCAAAGACCAATATTAGTATTGGTATATCTGTGATATCTTAATAAAACAGAAGAAAATAAAAAATGAACCGAGATAAAAGGATATGTCTTAATTATCCAGAGAACAGGGACAAAAGAGGAATGATGGATTCTGGGATTATCATCTGACTGAGGCATCCAAAAGGACATGCCCCCAAAATCCTAAGGTAACAATATGTTGTATAGCCATATATACCCAGCATCGTACATTGAACATCGGGTATATACATGAGAGGGGAACTCAGGTAACAGAAAGAGATATTGAAGTCAGTAAGTCTACTGTTGGTTTGGATAACAGCAGCTAACTAAGTACAACTTAAGCAGTGTACAAGACAGTTGGTATATATAGAAATCAAGAATGACCCATTCATGAATTTGGGTGATTCCATTCTTTGAGTTCTGAGTGGCTGCTTGATTTAAATGACATTGTGGAGTCTTATAAATATCCTGTCATTCTGCAGTAGACTTTGTGACTATTCGGGTTTGTATTTAAGTTACAACCGTTTGTTGCCTTGTCTTCCCAGTTCGACAGTAATTGATACAGATTGAGACTTACTTGTTCTTCATTTGGGCTTTACTACTTCTGCTAACTTCTTGTCTGTCTGTCATCTTGTACTTCTTTGGCCGTTATCTTTTCATCTTCTATCTTCTTACTACTTCATCTAAGGGCTAACTTTTTTAGTCATGCAATTAATCAGCTCACAAGACTTTTTTCCTTGATCGAGATTTATTTAACCCATTCTTATTCCCCACGCAAGGAGTCAACAACCCCAGCAAAGAGATAGGCATCCTCTCTGCTCAATGTCAGGTTGAAAACTTAATCTAACTAGTTATGTTTTTCTCATAACACGTGAGATTCACGCCTCTCTAGGGGTCAGTTGGGGTCATCCAATGGAAATCTAACCGCCTACACTTTTAACTTCAACGAACCTATTTCAAACTAACTACGGGGTCTTGTCAACAACACATGACACAACATAATATGTAACATAATTTATTGTCTCACTACAACATCTTCATGGTTAGATCAGTTTGTTAGATTTTACAGCATGTCAACCCTTGTTGGGTTATTTTATGCTAATGACATTGTTTCATTCATTTTTTATGAGTATTGAAAATTCATTTTTTTTAACTCAATTTTTTTTTAAACATTTAAAACTCATTTTTTCTATTTAACCCATAAATGGGACCCTAACAGGTACTACCATTCTGGGTCAACATCTTCAGTACAAAGAGAAACTGCAGTTCTTTTATCATGCAGTTGATATCAGACATGAATTAGAGGGATAAATAACTTTGGGAAGACAACAGTGAGCACTTCCTCCACATTACTGGAACCTCATCATCAGATAGAGTTTAACGTCATTCCCAGGACATGTAGACCCTCAGCCACCGCCTAGCACCCATATGATCAAAAGTGTTGGGGCTTGCAGCAATCATATAGGTGCTAGGGTTTGACGTGACCAGCCAATTGATCGGAGGGGGCCTCTCTGACTGCCTAAGTAAGGTTCTAAGTGGAGTGTTGCATGTCATTGACTGCTCATCCACCAAGACTCCGTCCTTAAGTATCATGGGTCACCACCCACGGCCAACAGGTGGCCCAATTTGGAGGAATCTTACCCCTCTGCAGAGGTGCAGTCGGGGCATTCTAATGCCCCACCGACAGGGTGGGCAACTCAAATTGAGATGTTGCCAAGAAGAGTAATATTTTACTTTTCCAGTTTTATTCATTTCCAAATTAAAACTATTGTACAGAACCAGGTGTTAGTTTGGTTTTAAAAACATAAAAAGAATTTATTTCTCCAGGGTATTATCTTTTAAAAGGGTTTTTTTTTTTTAATCAATCTATTGGACTTTATATAAGGAAATCAAAAGGGAATTCATTCATACAAGAGACAATTTTGTCAACAAAATTTGAAATGGAAATTTCTTTTAATAAAAATATAATTTCTATATATATAAATCTATTAATAATGGAGATTCGCTTCCAGTTTTTGTCTGTAACAAAAATTATGTCACTGCTTATGTCACATTGCCCAAAATCGTCATAACATAGAATAAATACACTCAAAATTTGAACATGCAACATTAGACAGTCCTCATTGTTTTTTAAACAAGTTTTAATAAATACATGACTGGTATTATATATCTATATATAGTTGGTTTTATTTTAATACATATTTAAAGTTTACATTTCAAATTGTTTTATATTTTAATCCTTTAATGAATTCGATTATTTTACTTACTTAGGGTACAAACTCACTGACATTGAATGTTTTACTCTTACTCTTACTTTAAGTGTAATTTTTTTCTATGCACTCTTAAATTTCGTTAGTCTTTCTAATTTAATATGTTATTATATTGAAACTTAAATACTTACACGGGGGAGGGGGAGGGGCATAATCTTACTAGTATATATAATATATTTCTGTCACTATATGCAGTAAATAATAGCTCGATCATTTTTTTAATTATGTACTATGTTAAATAGACACAATCGAAATGATTTTAATCCATTTTGCTACGATAATTTGCATATTTGATTGTTATTTACAGTTTGATCTCCTTTGTCATTTGCACTCAATCAGCGGGACTTAGAATATGATGAATGTGTTCTCTGTAGAGGAGTGATATTCATCAAAAGGGATGTCACGGCTATGACAATAAAAAGCATATGGTAGTGAGCTCCAGTTGTGGAGCTTTGAGGAATCCTTCATTTCCATCACTCCCATGACTTCTCTGAGCTGGAAGGTTACTGTTATGGTCCCCATGAATGAGCGAAATATAAATTTTCAAAATATTTGTATTGGATTAGAATATTGGTTTTGTTTGGTTTCTTTATTTAATGACATATCAACCTTTGTGGGTAATTTAGTGCCAAATCCATCCTTGTAGAAGAACATTGGTGGAACTATCTAACCCATACCTGGAGGAGATAAAGGGCTTCATACCTTTCCCAAGGATATCAGTCCAAAAGTGAATGTTATAGCACAATTGGAGTTCAAACTCACTATCATGTTGCAGGCCAGCATATTACCCACAATGCAACATGTACCCCCCCCCCCCGCCATTTCATCTTTTCTGAAACTAAGTAGAAAATTTTTATAAAAATCAACTATCATAATTATTTGTGTTTAAGGTGCACTATTTTTCCAAATTTTTCAGCCCAAAAGTTAAAGGCGTATTCAACATGAAAACTATAGAAATAACTTTTCTGGTCATATGCTTCTGTGGGGTAGCAAGGGTTTAGTGTTTTAGGTTAAAAGGTAGCTTGTTATTCCTGGTGCGTGTTCCTAGGGTTTTCTTTTTAACCCCCATCTTACTTGGTGGTTGTGCTGAAAAAAGGAATTCAAGCAAAGAAAAGGAAGAGATGAAGACAAAAGGTAATTTATGATTTAGGCTTTATTCACAGGTCATAGCCACCACATGGCAAGAAAATTTCTTCCTGGCCAGTAGTAATGTCTTGTCCGAGATAAGGCCTAAGTTCAAATGGCTGAGAGATTATCTTGGGTTCAGAAGTGGGTCCTTTTTTTGCACATGCTCAGAGGGTTCTTCTGGTGTGAAGGCTCATGGGAGTTTGTTGTTTTCTTTATTTTAATCCCCACACCTCAGCATATTCAGGATGGGATGACCAAAAGTAAGTTATACCAATAGTCTGAAGTAATGTGTGTTTTATGCTGTTATAGAGATGTGTATTTGTCTATAATTTTGTTACTCTTAATACAAGCTTATTTTCTCTTCAAACTTGTTGCATTTTTGTCTGAACATATCCATGTGTTTGCTCTAAATACTGTGTAAATCTTGTGTTTTAAGATATGTTGTAAACTATCTATATTCTTATATTTAGTCTCTAAGAACTGATAAAATGTTCAAAAAATGCTAAATCTAGTTGCTACAAATTCTAAAAAGTTAAAGTGTATTATACACAAGAATTTTTTTCAAAAGATTTCATGGTTCAATGTTAGGGATATATGTGTAATGATAAACAATAATACCAATAGATTTTGGAAAGCTTTATTCTACTTAGAGTAATTGGTACACTTACTGAGAGTTTATATAATCTAGTATTCCCTAGAGAGTTCTTCAAAGTGGAGATAATCATAAAATAGGGAAGGCAACTCTCAATTACTTTTTACAGTATGTTATACACAAATAATTATGGTAAATACTTTTTTTTTTGTTGATTTTTAAAAGTTGAATGTTTTTTTTGTCTGAAAAGTTTTAGTACAAATTTTGTCTGGCAAGGCAGCTTCTTTCCAGTTTTTGCTTTTTATTTTATTTTTTATTGAGAAAAAATACACCTAACAACTAAACCAAATACCTGCAAAATCCTCAAATAATTCCCACTTTTGCAAAAAGTATTTTGAAGAATCCAAGATTTTTTGGTAAAATTGATTCACTTCAGTATTTTAAAAAAATTTAAATTAATTATCTTATTTTTTTTTATTTCTTCCTTTGATTCAAATTTTGTTACCTTTGAAAAAACTTATTTTCTTCTGCATTTTAGTGTTAAGTTCTGTAGAAAAATAATTTAAAAATCTGGATATTTTCAAAAGAAACAAAACACAATGAAATAATAATAGGATTTAATTTTAGAAAAAAATTCAAAGTTTTCTAGCAAAATAGTGGGTGGGAGATTTCACAGGTGTTCTATTTATTCTGATTGATGAGAGTTAATGCATAACTTAAGCTTAGAAAACATGAGAACTTTTAACAAATAGGAACCTACAAAATGTACAAGACATGTCAAAAAAAGTATCGAGATTTTTTTTGTACTTTTTGACACACCTTGTATTCTGAAAACAAATAACGTTCCATTCATTCCTTCTTTTCTATCTTGGTAAATAGAGCTTTTAACTTGGTACTTTTTTGACACACTTTGTATATCACACTTGGGTTCTGTCTGTGCAATTTGGGACTTAGGTATCTAATGAAAACCAAGTATATTGATATATATTTTTTTGTCTCTTCTTAACAACAAACACACACACAAAAAAGACCAGATAGTTGAGGGTAGGAATGATTCTATTCAGGACACTTTTCTCCATAAATATATAGTCGTCAACAAAATTATTCATACACCCATCAATTTTGAAATATCTTTATGCATTTCTCAGAATTTAATGCCTGCATAATGCCATTTTTTTATGTGTTAAGAAGCACAAAAAAATAAAGATTAAATTAATTTAAAAAAACTCAATTTTCAGAACAATAAGTTAAATACAACAAATTTGACAGGTGAATTATGTAAAATAGCAAAAGACAAAATTATTTGTACAATTCTGAAGAGGCTTGATTTGTATTATTTAGATTTTCGGGACTATTGTCCTCATCTTTATTGTTTATCTGTATAATGTTTCAGCCAATGTGCCCTCCCACCTTCTTTAAGTGTTTCTTGCCTCAATGGATTAAATAAAGGTTCAGTTAAAAGTTCCAAGAAGCTTCCCAAGTTCAACAAGAAACACCTGAAGGCACATAAGCTGAAACATTGTGTACATAACAATAAAGATGAGGATAACAGTAAAAAAAAAATCTGAATAAAACAAGATAATTTTCATTTATTATAAAAAATCCCAGGTAACTTTTATAAAACAGTAAATAGTTGCAGTTTGAAAAACAAGAACAAAAAATTAATCCTCATACTAGTAATTAGTTTATATATATATATATATATATATATATATATATATATATATACACACTGTATACATTTGCACATTATGCAAAATAAATTACAAACTTATACAAGGTTTGTCAAAAAAGTATCCAGATTTTTGTACTTTTTGACACACTTTGTATTCTGAGAAAAAAAATAACATTCCATTCATTAAATTTTTTTCAGAATACAAGGTGTGTCAAAAAAGTACCAAGTTTAAAGCTCTATTTACCAAGATAGAAATGAAGAATGAATGAACATTATTTTTTTTCAGAATACAATGTGTGTCAAAAAATACAAAAAACTTGATACTTTTTGACACACCTTGTATATTCATAGTGAGAGAAAGAGAGAAATGATTGTTGCATAAAGTTGGTTATTGCAAATGCATTTGGAGTTACAAAATTGAGTTTGGAGGTGCATTTAGTGCAATGGTTATCATCATAAGAAAAGGAATTAATGATCTTAGTACAAATCAGAGACAAGGCTGTATATGTTCCAATTCATACTAATGCCCTAAGGAAAGGCATGAATCCATTTGTTTTTCCCCTCGGCTCTAAGTAAATAGTAGGACACTTCTTTAGCCTTGGTTTGACAACCAGTTTGGAGAATTAAAGCTCACCAGCCTCATAATCAAATGCAGTTCAGTGAAGGTGCTTAGTGTAATGGTTAGAGTTGTAGGAAATAGACTCGTCAACTCAAGTTCAAATCCTACACAAAGCTACAGTTCACATATCACTAATACCCTTGGGAAAGGTATGAATCCAACTACTCTCCCTCCAGCTATGGGTAAATAGGACAGACTGGCTCTTTAACCTTGGTTAGGCAACCAGTCTAGGAAAGAAAAACTGAATTTAAATCTGTTAAATCTCTTGGATGGTCACTACTAGAATAAGCTCAGTCCTAATTAGTGATCTATTTCACTAATTAGTTTTTTGTTTTTTTTCACTAAGGATACCACTATTAGAGATGGTCTTACCCTCTCTGACATGAATACACTTAGCATATTCTAAGATTCACTGACAGGTTGTTTAAAAATTTTAATGGGTATTAAAAAATTGTTCTACTCAATCACAAAACTATGCTAAGATATTGCAACATAAGTTATTGGCTTTTTTTTTTATGATCAGTCTATTTGAAGTGAGCACATTCGTGCACTCACTCAAAACAAACTTTTTATTTATTCGGAAATGAGGTACAGCGCATGTGCACACAACTCGGCATGTAGCCGGAAATTTGGTTTTGGGGGAAGGGTGATAAAACTAGTCATATCACTACACGGATCTATCTAGCTAGGCTCACTCACCGACCAATTCATTCCAAAATAAAAAATAAAATTCTTGCATTCTCTCCTTGCGCAGCTCCCTTCCACCAAAATACCTCATTCGCTCTATGCATCTATCCTACTTAAAAAAAATTCCCAATATTGATGATTGGCAGTGGAGGGGCTGGGAAAATTGAAAAATTAAAACTCCAAGAAACTGAAAAACATATGTAAACAAAACAAAAATTGTGGTCATTTTGGTTTCCCCTTTCCCTCAGCTATTTTTTTTTTATGATCAGGGAAGTATCTATAAACCTTAAATAAGTTATGAGGTCACCTTTATTGCCTAACTGATGACATCACAATGATATTAATATGATGTCATTAATTTCTTTATAGATTTCAACTTCTAATTAACAGCTGACATGGAAAAAATATACTACGTACATTTGGCAACAATTTTCTCCATTGCGGGAATTATTGGACTCATTACTGTTGTGATCCTTTGGGAAACTCAAAATCCAGTCATCAAAAAGGTAAGAATATTAATTATGACTAGCTGGACCTGTGGATATACTACAGTATGATAATTTAATTAGTACAGTGTTTGATATGTTTAAGAGCTATTGTAAAGTAGTTCAATATATAAAAGGTAAAATAATATTGATTTAACTGATACTTTTTTTCATTCTTTCTTTCTTTTAATTATTGATTGAAACAGATTGGCATTATTTTTTTTGCATTCTCACCCCCTCTCTCTTTCTTTCTTCTACTCTTTCTTACTTTATCTTTTCTATGTAGCATATCATTTCTAATAAAAACGGAATGGTCCTTTATTTAGCCGAGGTGAAGACATTCAAAAGAAATAACAATTTGGCAGATAAACGACACCAGATATTCTTGATTTACATGTTTGCATTGCATCTTGGACGATTTGCACAATCTCATTTTTAACCAGAGGGTGTTGCAGGAGGATAATGGACAGAAGATTTAGGAACATTCATATATATTACTTCTTGATTGATGGAGTTATTCATCTTAATGACATGTCAAAACTGTCTAGGGTTATTTAATGCGTAGAGATTGGGGAAACATGTTCATTGTATGTTCATATTTATTATTTTTGTTGTTTTTGCTTAAGGGGTTTAATTTTTGCATGTTCCTATTGAATATCAATAAGTTTTAAACATCTATTTGACCCTTAGATAGGAGTAACAGGTACTATCACTATAGTGAGAGTGGACCTGGAGAAATGACAATGAAGTGGTGCTCCACACTCTCCAGATCTCTAGAACTGGAGCCTCATCATCAGATGTAGTTCAGTGTCATAACAGGGAAAACCATTTTTTAAGAATTCTAGGGATAGAGACTCTGGCTCTGTGGTCATTGTTTGATCTCTGTTAGGGGAGATCACGGTATACACAGCTAATGTGACAATATAGGAAACAGCTGTCCAATGTTCCACAAGTCATATGCGGTATTCAAATTTGCTTGTTGTGATTATTTAATCATAATGAATTCCTCTATGTTATATAAGGGAAGACTGGGCTATTTAACCTTAGTTAGGTACCCAGTCTTGGAGAAGGAAAACTGAATTCAAACTATGATGGAATGTGGGGTATTATATTTTTCTGATTGGATAAAAAAAAATCCTCAACACCTTCAGTCTGTAGCGTCCTCTGATCAGCCAATAAAAAAAATAAAAATTTAAAAAATGCTTAATTCCTTAGCACGTGTGATTACTTAGCAGAACGTCCACTTATCAGACTGTGACATTGAATGTTTTACAGGCCATTCTATTTTTTGACCACAATGAAGAGTTTATGATTCATTGAGATTTGTCTTAGAATGTTTGGAATTGTATTACCTTCCCCCATGAATGATAGGACCCATTGTTTCCCAGCAGAACATTGGTCACACATTCATGCTCAACTCATATCTCCAACTTTTTTGTTTCTTCACTGCATCTTAACTCCACCACTTTGTTGGAAATTTATCAACTTAATCCCACAGAAAAAAAAAAAAGAGACATACCTTTTTTTATCTCTGGCAAGCGCAATTACTCATCTAGACATATTCCCCATGAGATACTTTAAAATCAATTAACGAGGCAACACATCAGGACTGCTTTTCATAAACACGAGGTGTGCATATTTATTTAAAAACACTAACTGAAAGAAGGTCAAAGGGCAAGTTACTTACCCTGTACAATAGGTACCACCAATTTGACCCTGTGAAATTTACCCCCCCCCCCTATATTTAACACAATGAAACTTACAGAAAATTTAATATTTCTTGAAAATTTTTTCCATTTTAAAGAAAAACATAAAATAAACTCATGATGATTTTAAAAAAAAATTTTCAGCATACGGAAATAATGAAAATTATGATTGAAAAACAATGTATTCATTTTGCACTGTTAATCAACTGAAATTTAACGTAGCTAAAAAAACAAGTTACAATAAGAGGATTTTTTAAAAATTCTATGAAAAATCAATTAATAATCTGATTTTCCCGAAAATTCCCGTATATGTTTACCATTGGATGTAAATACATCTGAAATAGTTCTTTTCTAAAGAGGGGAAATATTTTTTTAGGAGGTCTATTCCCCCCCCCCTATTTTATTTTATGAGATAAAAAAAAATGACGCATCAGAAAATTTTTTTTTTTTTTTTAAAAGATAAGAGTCTGAATAACTATATCAATGAAATTGTATGAATGTACAAGGTCTAGTTTTTGAGGAAAATTAATGAAATCGGAAATAAAAAGTGCAAAAAAAATGTCCTAATATTAATATTTGAAAACTTTTTTTTGCTTTTATAATTGGTATGTACTATATTCTATTAAATTGTCAAAAAAAAAAAATTTTTTTTTAAGAAATTAATTTTTAAGAGATTTTCAATCTTTTGTGTGATTAAATATTTTTATTTTCTGCGTGAAATAAATTAAACTTTTTTTTTTCCTGCATCAAAAAATCGAATTTTTCACGGATATTTAAAAAATGAATTTTATAATTCAGGTGAACTAAACATTGGTCCGATACGAGCTCGATTAATATTTTTAAAGAATTTTAATTTTTTTGTTGAATAGTAATGTGTGATCCTTAGAATGTACAGAAGAGCATTGCTGACATATTTGTTTTACAAAGAGACGAGACGCTTCTAAGTAACCGAAGTTTGTTCCTGTTAGGCTGACAGTGTTAGCATGAAAAAAAATTATTTATATTAACTTTTTCAATAATTAAAATAAAAAGTAAGTATAATAGATTATTTTATCAGTTTTTATCTTAGAAAAAATATTCAAGTTCATTCCATACTTTTACTGGTTATTGTAAAAGGAAAATAATTAGTAATTTTTCTGTCTATATTACGGTCTGAAAATTACCCTTTCGCATGTAATACAGGCAGGTTTGTTTATTTTTTAAGATAACGATGTAATTTTTCCCAATCGGATAATTTGATCTTTGAATTAACTATTTTCTTTGCAACAAACCTGTACGATCTTTTTTTTACAAGATTTTTTTAAACAAAGTTCGGAAATATCTATTTCCGTTTCATTCAAGATGGCCTAAACGGTTTGGTGGTACCTACTGTACAAAAATTGGGTTGAACAGATAATTTCTTACCCGACTATTAAAGTGTTAGCTTTACTAAGTACTGACTAAATTGAATTTCAAAACACTTCCCAAACACCTACCCTACCATTCACTTTATGCAGAAGAAAACTCAATACATTACATCAAATGAAACTTCTACTAGTGACACAAGATTCAGTTCCTGTTTTATGGCCATTAAGCTGTCTTTCAAGGTAAGCGTTTATTAGCATAACTACACTGTCTCGCCTGAGGCTATGTAACTCCATACACAAGGATCAGTGTACTGGCCTTATGTCTATGCAGCTACATACACAATAAAGATCAATGTACTGGCCCATGTCCTTGCATGCTCCATACCTAATGGGGGTCACCATACTTGTCCATGTCTATGCAGCTACATACACTATGAAGATCAATGTACTGGCCCATGTCCTTGCATGCTCCATACCTAATGGTGGTCACCATACTTGTCCATGTCTATGCAGCTACATACACTATGAAGATCTATGTACTGGCCCATGTCCTTGCATGCTCCATACCTAATGGGGGGTCACCATACGTGTCCATGTCTATGCAGCTACATACACTATGAAGATCTATGTACTGGCCCATGTCCTTGCATGCTCCATACCTAATGGGGGTCACCATACTTGTCCATGTCTATGCAGCTACATACACTATGAAGATCTATGTACTGGCCCATGTCCTTGCATGCTCCATACCTAATGGGGGTCACCATACTTGTCCATGTCTATGCAGCTACATACACTATGAAGATCAATTGTACTGGCCATGTCCTGCATGCTCCATACCTAATGGGGGTCACCATACTTGTCCATGTCTATGCAGCTACATACACTATGAAGATCTATGTACTGGCATGCCTTTCATGCTCCATACCTAATGGGGGGTCACCATACTTGTCCATGTCTATGCAGCTACATACACTATGAAGATCTATTGTACTGGCCCATGTCCTTTCATGCTCCATACCCTAATGGGGGTCACCATACTTGTCCATGTCTATGCAGCTACATACACTATGAAGATCTATGTACTGGCCCATGTCTTTCATGCTCCATACCTAATGGGGGGTCACCATACTTGTCCATGTCTATGCAGCTACATACACTATGAAGATCTATGTACTGGCCTATACAGCTCCTTACATAACAAGGATCAACCTACCAGTCCCTGTCTATCCAGCTCCATACACAGCAACGATCAATGTACTAGCCTGTGTCACATTCTTTCCATCGTTTTGATTAAAGCTATCTGCAATTGTACTACAGTGGCAATTCTATCGGCTAGTGCCATGCAGAAAGCCTCCATTCACTTCTTGCATTTTGCTATTCAATGGCTTGTTAATAAGTAAAGTAATTACGTTGGCAGAGTGGCCTATTGTCAGTATCAGCCAGCAGTGAAAGACTATCCCCTTTTCTTTAGCACTAGTCCAGGGAGATTTTTTTTGCTGAGGTGGGATGCCACACCTACCGTCAGCTCCCCACTTACCATACAGATCAGATTACCCAATCTGTGCTACTCATACACTGAGTTGCGGGGACCAATCGAACCAGAACCTTACGATTCCTAGGCGGGATGCTCTACCAAACGAGGATTTTACCCAATTTTTATCTGACCTAGTCTTCTGGGTATAATGATTATACTTATAAAAGTCATTCAAATATTTCTTCTTCCCTATTATTGTGGCATCAAAATATAGTTGAGACTTTATGTCTCATTCATATTAACATTAGGAAAGTAGGAATCTAAAATTTTGTAGTCTTTTCCATCACCAGTTATCTTGACAAAATTTCTTGTCACTGGCATGGCACGATAGTTTACAGAGCAGTGAGTGGAAGAATAAAAAATTAGGCAAACCCTTCTCCCATAACTATTTTACCTGTCCGAGTGGTAGCAACAAAAAGCTGTTACCATATTTTCACTACCTTGACCAAATGATAAAATTCTCAAATCAGTATAGAAAAATGAATCAAACTATTTAATAAGAAAATAAAAGAGTGTAGATGTGCCTTTTGTGGAGGCTTTGAAAAAAAAGATGAAATTTTGGAAAAGATGTGGATGGACGTTATAAATTCACTGCTAAACATTAACGTGCATAACAAGTAGAAAGAGTTATTTCCCTTAGATAAAGTATTAGAGTTATGCCCCTTGAATTTCTAAAAAAGCTTGTCGCATTTCTACAATTTTAGAAGAATATATTATTTTAATAAATAATCTAAGTTAATTTCACATTCATCATTTTTATTTGTATTTTTATCAATGTATTACAATTTTACTAATTTCTTATCATTAGCTTTTTCCAATAATAGTTGTTGCATTTTGATATAAATTTTCATAAAATGTAATAACTATTATGGGACAGAGGACATGTTTTCTGTCATTGTTCATAATATATCGAAATTTTTCAATTCAACTATCTTCAGAGAAGTCTTGAAACTTCATCATATTTTCTACATAATATAACTAGTTATATTAATGTAGAAAAATTGATAATGTTTCAAGACTTCTTCTCTGAAAGGATTTATTCATATCTTATTTAAACTAGTACTTAATCAGATTACATACAGTTTTAGATAGTCACTAAATGTTCATAAAGTGGAGATTATGACTTAAGATTTAACAATCCAACAAAAACAAAAAATAAATATAAATCCCTTAAAATTCTTGCACTCTCATAAAAAATATTTCTCAACAATATTCTCATCAGAAAAATTTTCACAGAAATACATTACCTTCATAATATTTTCATCAAATATAAAAGATATAATTGGTAAATCTTTTTTTGTGGATTTATCTTTTATAACAATCAGCATCTGTAATAATAGGTTAGTGAGAAAAAAAAAATGGGACAAAAGAGATAAAAGCTCAGAAGAAAAACATCACAAATTAGTTAACTTGCTAATATATTATCTAACAATTAATCAAATCTTAGTGATTAGTTTCTATAACCAAGATAAAAGATATCTAAAAATAATACATTGTCATCAAAAGAATATTAGCTGATGAATGTACATTTTTGCAGGTCCGCCAATGAATGTTTCTTATAAGTTAATCCTTACTCTCTAGCAGTGCCCAGTATGTTTTATTTGTCTTACTCGATGGTTGTGAGATGGAGGTTGCTGTTTTGTGTGGCATGTTGTTTCCAGGTATTGTTCAAGACAGCACGCAGTATCCTTATATAATTGTCATCTAGCTTTTTTCTCCAAACGTTTGTCCTATAAGTCCTAGTGGTACAGCCACAATAGTTCTTTTATGTTAACAACTACAAATGCCAAGGTGTGAAGATTTAAGGTCATTTTAAAGTTTCATATATCTTCAAATGCTTATTAAATCCCTAAATATTCTACATTAAAAAACCTTAAAAGGGTTGATATGATTTTTATATTTGGACTGTTGTCCTCATCTTTAATTGAGTATAGAACACAACATTCAGCCACAGTAACCTTGGTTCTTCTGTTCAGATGTTTTTTTTAAATTGACCATAGAATAAGTCATCTTCACAGAAGATTTCCAAGAAATAAAACGTTTATTGAAATATGAGTTAACCTCCCCTGATATTTAAACACAGAAGAAAGCAGAACCCAAGTATAAGACCCAGCAAGGAGAAGCCCTTAGATCTATTTCTTCAGACAGAATCAGTCAGCCTAAAGGAATGGTTAATAGAGAGAACAGCAGAAACAGCCCCTAATGAAAAGCTAAAACAGAAAAAAATTTGAACAGAAGGTTGAAAATAATAGATATAACATTGACAACCAACTTGCCCAACTTTGGCCATTATGAAGTGCCAGTAAGTACGACTGCCACATACATTGTTACCTTAGAAAAGAATTGCTGTTGTTGAGTAAGAAACAATTGTCACTTTGTTATATTGGCAGAGATGTTTTGTGGTTTAATTTAAGGGCTAATTAGCACTAAAAACTCCATAGCTCAGTAACCCAAATCTGACCCATGACCTTATAATTGATTTTCTTGGAGATGTTTTAATTGGAAAAAAAGTGTCCTTATTTGCTGCAAATACAGTATATACTTTTATTATGATTAAATGTTACCTTATTATTTTCAGTACAGTCTTGTGTCATGATGCTGTTCATCTCATACAAAGCTATCATTTACACGTGGAATGGAGCCAGTTCAAATGGAACAAGCTATCGTCAAAACAGATTGCAGATTCGACCAAGTTCTTTGGTAAGAGCGCATTTTGTAATTTACTTTTCAATGTGACAACATCTATTGTTCTCATCAGTATTATTTTTAATTACACTAATACTTTTTTGTTTGGCTTGAATTTATAATGGCTATGACAAGCAGAAATCATGCACATGGTTGTTCAAAGTCGTGCACGAAATGTCTTGGCAGCAACACTGTACCCGAGGGAGATGTAACAGCAATTAGGAGATGCAACTCCCGCATCTGCTTAATCATGAGTTGTAGCCTTGACCATTGAACTACTTTGTTGCCTTAACACACCGGAATAGTTGTGTCTCAAGTGTTTGCTGACAAGTGGGTAAACTGACATACTGAAACAGAAGAAGAGGCGAGTCTGCAGCTTTGGCAAAGGACATGCTCCAGAAAAGATTGTTGCATTGGCTGACAAGGACTGGTACAGAGCAGGACTTCTGGTAGCTGGGAGAATCCCGCCTTTTTTTTTGGTGGAGAGATCTGGACCTGTCCAACCCGACGCGATTTGTTATACATTTGATTATAAACAGCATATCAAACCTTGGCATTATTTTACGTCAAAGACAGTTTTCATTTTATTCATCTTGTTAGATATTCAGTTTTTA
Source organism: Doryteuthis pealeii (assembly GCA_023376005.1). Lineage (NCBI taxonomy): Eukaryota > Metazoa > Mollusca > Cephalopoda > Myopsida > Loliginidae > Doryteuthis > Doryteuthis pealeii. The sequence continues at coordinate 41,007,971 of CM042144.1, forward strand.
CGATCATTTATACATACTATTTAACCCAAAAGATGTGTGATAACCTTAAACAGGCACTAACACTCCAGCTCAGAATAGTATCACACAAGGGCGGTACATGGCCAAATGAATTGGATACTAATACTTACTCACCAAAAGCACCAAAAAATTTGAACTTCACCATTAATGCAGTTAATGTCATACCCAGGACACTAAGCCCCTCAGCTACCACCTTCATATCTGTATATATCAGATATGAAGGGTTAAACAAATCATCTATACTGTGGTAAGGGTGGGGCCTATTTAAGATCATTAACGGGAAAACCCAAAAAGCAACTTATATAGATCTGCACTTGATCTAGAGTTCAAAGTAGCGGCAAAAGTGGAGTTTTAAGTCATGGACAGCTGAGTCAACCAGGTGATTCCATCCATCTAAGCCACCCCTATCTGTCACCTACTCTAACGTCAAAACACGGTCGCCACATTAGCGTAGGGTTTTTCCTCCAAACGCAAACAGAAGGTCAGTTACAGCATTAGGTGCAGAATAGGCAGAATTGTAACCTCTCTTTAATAATAAGTATTTCTTAAGTTAGTATTAAAAGTTTACCTCGAATGCAGTAACTTTGTTCATATGCAATGCAATATATACATCTCATCATCACACAAAAACTGTTGGTCATATAGTAACATGATAGTAGCAAACTGGGAAAAGAAACTTACTCATTTGATAACATTTTATCATCAAGTAAATTAGTAACAAGTTAAATGAGTTGCTGCAAAACCGATTTCCTATGAAGTTATTAATAAGATGATGTGTATTATAAAATACTTATAGGATGCTTAAAGGCACAAAAATTCGAGTTAAACATTAAGTGAAAAGTAGATAAGATTATATTAGAATCTAGTGAATTGTTAAACCACTTTTGTTTACTCTTTATTAAAAAGAGTATTTATAGTATAAAAAAATTATCTAATGCCTAACTTGTCTTAAATGTGATGATATCAAGCTGGTGCGAATATAGAAAATACAATTTTCACCATTAAAGATTTCTAGGTATAACTTGTGGTAACACATAAAAATGAGGTTTGAAGCCAAGAGTCAATCCCATTCTTTTCATAAGGATATGACTGAGATTGAGCCATAAAATTCTTTTCTCCAAATCAAAGGCATACAGGAATTGAGTATAAGTCATATTTAGTTGGTTGCTACACAAGAGCCAAAGATGACATCTTCCCAAAACTAATCGTATTTGGCCATTACTTTCTTCAATTTAGCATGTTCCTAAGGACCTGATAAACATGTCAAAGTTTATGACTAAACAATGCCCAGAGTTCAAAAGAATGATTATCATAGCCTTAATTAACTGACAAACAGAAAATCATGTTAACTCATACATAGTTTTTCTAGATTGATGGACCTTTCCATGCAATACAAATCAATAGATGTTTAAAATTATAAAAAGTTTCAATTATTTCTTCAAGATTTTTAAGTGCTACGAAGTTTATTGTGTTAAAGTGAGTAGATTGTTAACTTCTATTTAACTGTTTTGTTTTGTTTTTGAGGTCCCTTTGTCCATTTTATTAAATTTTTACAAATCCTCCTTAAAAAAAAAGAAATAAATAAAAAAGTAGACACTAGAACTTTTAATATAAACCATCCGTAGAAAAGGTAGAAACTAACGATTTACAAAAAAAAGATTTAATATTTTTCTTGTTACGAGACTTCAGCTTTCAAACTGTAAGACGTCTACTACCAAAAAAAAAAGTCAGAGTAACAATTTTTTATTCATGTTTCATCATTGCAATTATCTTTCCAAAATGTATTTTGCTACGGGGAATCAATGCACGAAACTAAAAAATAATGTAGCCTATTCAATATGTACCACCAATTTCCCCTATGAATCACCCCCCCCTCCCCTATAATTTAACATAATGAATACATTTTTGTTCCATTCAAAAGAAACTCCTGACTTATTTTTTTTCTAATTTTGTAGCTACAGATAGCATAATGAAAATTAGAACTGTAAAAAACAATGTTTACATTTTGCAACCGTCAAATCAATTGAAATGTAAATATCGTAGACCAAAACAACTTATGACTAGAGCTTTTTAAAAAATTCTAATGATGAAAAATAATTAATGGGTCCGATTTTCACGAAAATTTCAACATGAATTAATATTCGCCTTTGATGTAAAAAATTGTTCTTAAAATATAGCTTGTTCCTAAAAATATCATTAGGGAAATATTTTTTACGAGGTTCCGAAGCCACCCCCATTGTTTGATGAAATATATAAAAATGAACCGACAAAAAAGATTTTTAAACTTTTTCTATAAGATAACAGTTTGAATAATTATATACAGAAGGTTTTATAAGCTTTGCTGCAATAGCTTTTTAGTAAAAAGAACCATGAATACAGAGCAATTCTGCTAAAAAATCATTCAATAAAGAAATATGACCCTATTGTAAAAAACGACTGTTTTACTTATTTTTACAAGATACAGGAGTAAGTTTCCCCATAATTTGATCTTTGAATTAACTTTTTTTCTTCTGTAACAACTCTTTATGTTCGTTATTTCTTTTTGCAAGATTTTTTTTAATGTTTCAAAAAATATTTACGTTTCTTCCTCCAATATGGACTAAAGTGATCACGTGACCTATATTAGCAAAGAATAATCAGATCCCACCCCTCCAAGTCTGACTTATTCAAACATATATTACAATATATTGTCTTATTACTTCATATATTCGACAGTTTTATTAAAATCGTGGATAGGTTAGCGTTATTTTAGTTGATTTGTTAGAAGAATTTCCTTGTGATCCCCCTTATCGCGCAGTCTCCTTACATGAAAGCATCCTAACTCTAAGCAATAAAAAAAATGAAATGTAAAAATTAATCCTACTAATCAATCAAGTCTGATGTCATTTTTTTTTATAAACTTGATACCAGTCAATAACTAAGTTAAATCAGGAATATTCAAATTCTTGGAAATATGAATATAAAAGGATTCAGTCTAAATTGAACAAATATATATTCTTCTACTTCAACTTGTTAAACAAATTCTTTAGGTTGGATATGTACAGAAAATTTCAACACCTGCAACATAACCTAAAATAGAGATCTTGTTTATTCAAACTAATATTATAGTGAATTAACCAATAAAAGTTATTTGAAGGGGAGAAGAAACAAAATCGCCTTGACTGTATAGTTAAAAAATAAATCTCTTACCTTTTATGTAGATTGATACATAAAAATTATTTTCTCAGTATATTTGTTTTATTATCTTTATTTATTCTTATATTGTGGTGATTAATAAAAAAAATTAAATTAACGAAATAAAAATTAAAATTAAAAAATGAGATAAATAAAAAGACACCAAAAATCAACACCTCTCCACAAGAAGCGTCGAAACTCCGTCAAAGCACCTCGAGGTATGTGCAAGCAAAAACCGCTGACATTCTGGCGCCAAAAGAGGTTTCTTTTATCTCTCTTTTGACCCGCCCAAGACTTGGAGAAGGAGAAAGCGCCTATTGACTTGTTTACTCGCCGGAAATATTTCACCCTCAAAAAGCAACTTATATTGGGGCATTAAACACTAAATATGAGCGAGCTTAAACCAATATAGCAACCAATTAATTAGAATCATACAATATATTTATGCTTTTTAAGTTATTATTTCATTATTCTTGTTTGTATTTTTCTTTTATTTGCTCTATAATTGTTTTATCCTTTATTAATCTATTTATAATATGACTGTCGTTTGTAGTATTAAGAATGGATTATTCTACACTATTTTTTTTTTCATTCTAAATCAATATATTATCAAAGTTTCAGATTAGTTGTACAGTAAGGAAGAAAACTGAATTAAAATTTCAAAGCCTTACGCATATACTTTTCTTGACATTATATAATCCTTATTTCACTTTCTGTGAAAAGTCTACCCTGTTTACTTATTCCCCAAAAAATGTTCGGATCGTGGATAGAAAAGAGATCTAACTTCCTAACTACTATTACAAGTAAATGTAGGAGAGGTTTCGATGCATCAATACACAATTCAAATTGTAGAAAACAAAGAATGATTCTTAAGTGGCTGAATGAAAAGTTGACAAAGAAAAAGCAAAAATGGATAAACTTTGCAAATCAGTCGGAAAATTTGTGACCCAGAAAAACAGAAACCCACAAATTTGTCTAATAAAACGATTTAATTTTAACTATAGGGTCTTTGCCTTGCCGGGTTTAGATTTAATGGGAAAAAATAAATAATATTGAGTTCATGTTATTTTTTTCTTGGCTCACCTCTTGTTAATATGTGTTTAATTTTCCGACCGATTTGTAAGTTTAGCAAAGAAATAAGTGGAAATAAAATGTTTCTAGTTGTTGTAAAACATGA
>CM042144.1:41012439-41219939 GCA_023376005.1 Doryteuthis pealeii
TGTAGTGAGACAATAAATTATGTTACATATTATGTTGTGTATGTTGTTTGTGACAAGGACCCCAGTTAGTTTTGAATAGGTCGTTAAGTTAAAAGTGTAGGCGGTTAGATTTCCATTTGGATGACCCCAACTGACCCCTAGAGAGGCGTGAATCTCACGTGTTATTGAGAAAAAACATAACTAGTTAGATTAAAGTTTCAACCTGACATTGAGCAGAGAGGGATGCCTATTCTCTTTTGCTGGGTTATTGACTCCTTGGTGTGGGAATAAGAATGGGTTAAATAATCTCGATCAAGGAAAAAGTTTGTGAGCTGATTTAATTGCATGACTAAAAAAGTTAGCCTTAGAGAAGTAGTTAAGAAGATAAGAAGATTGAAAAGATAACGGCCAAGAAGTACAAGATGACAGACAGACAAGAAGTTAGCAGAAGTAGTAAAGCCCAAATGAAGAACAAGTAAGTTCAATCTGTATCCAATTACGTCGAACTGGGGAAACAAGGCAACAAAACGGTTGAACTTAAATACAAACCCGAATAGTTCACAAAGTCTTACTGCCAGAATGAACAGGATATTTATAAGGACCTCCACAATGTCATTTAAATCAACAGCCACTCAGAAACTCAAAGAATGGATCACCAAATCATGGAAATGGGTCATTTTGATTTCTATATATACCAACTTCTTGTACACTGCTTAAGTTGTACTTAGTTAGTGCTCGTTATCCAAAACCAACAGTAGACTTACTGACTTTCAATATCTCTTTTTGTTACCTGAGTTCCCCTCTCATTGTATATACCCGATGTCAATGTACGATGTGGGTATATATGTCAACAACATATTGTTACCTTAGGATTTTTGGGCATGTCCTTTTGGATGCCTCAGTCAGATGATAATTCCCAGAATCCATCATTCCTCTTTTTGTCCCTGTTTCTCTGATAATTAAGCAATCCTTTTATCTCGGTTCATTTTTTTATTTTCTTCTGTTTTATTAAAGATATCACAGATATACCAATACTAAATTGGTCTTTGGAGGAGTAGGACATATATAGAGAGGAAATACTATTTGTCTGAGAGTTGTGTGTGTGTTGCGTAAGAAAAGAGAGGAGAAAAAAAGAAAAGAAGGAAAGAAGAATAACCAATAGAAAAGTATTTACGTTATTGGTACATCAATTTTTGCATCAAACATTTGCCATTAAGTATTCTTTCTTTGCTTTCAGTCTTATTTACGTTTTGGTTTTCGTCTAAATACCTACAAAATAGCTATATGTCTACCATTTGTCGAGTCAGCCTTTTTCTAATTTACCCTTCTACATACTGCTTGTTCAGTATATTATTATAATAAGCTGTGGGACATGTTGGTGTATATTTCTTTTGTAATACCACTAGTATCTATATTATGTATATAAAAAGTTAAGTTTTCATGCATGTGTAAATGAGTATTCTTTTTTCCGTCCATTTGTTTTAGTGGTAGTATATCATGGGATAAATTCCTTTTCATCATATATGTGCTAGAAGGTAAGTGGCTGAGGGTCTTCATGTCTAGGTATGACGTCAAACTCTAACTGATGTGAGTTTCCAGGGCTGGGAAATGTAGAATACCCCCTTCATGACCTTTGCTCCCAGGTCCACTCTTGACCTGGAGTGGTAGTACCTGTTAGGGTTCCATCTATTGTTAAATATAAACAAATTTGTTGATTAAAAAAATCCTTTAAAAATTTTCATACCAAACTATCGCTCCAAATCTTTCAAAACTCTTACTGGCATTGAATGACCCATTAAGGTTGAGTGGCCTTTTAAGACAAATCTAACAGACTTAGTAGTATTCTTTAATTTCTAAAAATAATATTTAGTAAAAATTAATGATTGTCAAAAGCTTTATCTAAGAAAAGAATTAAATATACGGTGTAGAAACTTTAAAAATGACGAGAATTTGGGATTATTTGTATTATTCGGACTTTTGTTCCTCATCTTCATTGGTATCTGTACAATGTTTTGGCAAATGCTGCCTCCGGCTTTCTTCAGGTATTTCTTTTCAGACTTGGAACTTTTTTTTTTAACTTGGGGAACCTTCTTTTTGAACCGGGAAAACGATCCACAGAATTTTTGAAATGGATTACAACAAAGAAGGTCCCGAGCTCAAAAAGAGGTTCCTGAGAAGACTCCAGAGTCAAACAAAAAAATACCGAAGGAAGGGCACCATCGCCGAAACGTTGTTATGACAACAATAAAGATTTGGACAATAGTCCGAAATAATTCAAATTAATACTAATTATCAAGCCTCATTTTAAAAATTCAGAGAAAGAGAAAATTTGATAAATAAAACTTTTAGAGAAAATAGTGATTTAGTAGTTGCATTAATGAATATTGATGATAATTGGGCTTGGCAAATTCAAAGTGATAGAAAAAAAATGGCTAAAACAGAACTTGACCAAACTTATTCCATGTTTATTCAATGAGAAATCTAAATTACCTCAGAAAATGAATCAGAAGATAAATATCAGATAAGACCAAACAAGATGATATTAAAACTCAATTAGAATATGATTGATGCACTACTTAATTCAATTTTGCTCAGAAGCTAGCTACATTAAGAAAGTCTCCATTGAGAGAGAGAATAGAAAACTCACTTAATAGAAGAGATGCATTATGGGAAGTTGTATAAAACAAGATGGCTGCCATTGTTGTGGATTTCTTAAAGGGATATACTGTGATTAAAGTTTATTATAAGTAAAATGAAGAAATGGTTTTATTTTTCAATGGAATTAAAATTTTAAAACAAAGAATTTTCAAATTGAAAGATATATGATAGACATTTCTTAAATAATGTGCATTTATGTATATAAAGATATTTTAAAGGAGCCCCATTCAATTGTTATGAAATCATTATTATTTTGCTAGCTTAATTGTTCATACCAAATTAGGGAGTACCAATGAGAATTGTACTGACTTGATAGATAATATAGCTTGTTAAGCTTTTAACTGCCATGAATTGTCCTACCCTATTCCCCTTATGGCAAGCTTCAACCATTTTTACATATTATGTATATTATTTAGACACACACACACAACCCTTTACCCCTCCACACAAGCAAGGATGGCAATAAATGTGTTGCCTAGTATTATGATTTCTAATGGTTAGTTTTAGGAGAAGAAAACTCTGAATTCAACCTGTTAAACTCCACTAAAAAAATTATTTGCATCCTTTTGCTTGTGTGGAGGGTAGGGTGTGTTGTGTTGTGTCTAAATATATATTACATATATTGTTAAAATGGTTTGGAAGCTTGCCATAAGGGGAATATAGGGTCAGGAACATTATTTGCAGTAAAACTTAACAAGCTATTACTATCAGTCAGTACCCAATTCTTCATTGGTACTCCCATTGTATCACAATTAAGCTTAGCAAATAATAATGATTTTCATAACCAATTTAATGGGTGCTCCTTAAAATATCTTTATATACATAAATGCAACATTATTAAGAAATGTCTATCATTATATCTTTCAATTTGAAAATTCTTTGTTTTTAAAATTTTTTAATTCCATTGAAAAAAAAACATTTCTTCATTTTTACTTATAATAACTTTAATCCACAGTATATCCCTTTAAGCAAATCCAACAACATGGCAGCCACTTGTTTTATTTCAACTTCCATAATGATCTCTTCTATAAGTGAAGTTTCTATTCTCTCTCTCAATTGAGACTTTCTTAATGTAGCTAGCTCTGAGCAAATTGAATTAAAGTAGCGTGAACTCAATTCACTCATCTTCTAATTGAGTTAATGTTCATCTTGTTTGGTCTTATCTTGAATAATTTATCTTCTGATTCATTTCTGAAGGGTAATTAGATTTCTCATATGAATAAACATGGAATGTTTGTCAAAAGTTCTGTTTCAGCATTTTTTTTTCTATCACTGAATTTGCCAACCCATTTCATCATTATTCATTAGTAGCAACTACTTAAGTCACATTTTCTTAAAAGTTTACTTTTATCAAATTTTCTCATTTCTCTGAAATTTTTAAAATGAGGGTTGATAATTTGAGTATTATTTGAATTATTCGGGACTCATTGTCCAAATCTTTATGTTGATCATACATCAACGTATCGGCGATTGTGCCCTTCTTTCAGGTATTTCTTTGTTTGGACTCTGAGTCTTCTCAGGACCTTCTTTTTGAGCTCGGGAACCTTCTTGTTTGTAATCATTCCAAAAGTTTCTTCTAGGTGATCCGTTCCCGAGTTCAAAAAGGAAAGGTTTCCAAAGTTTAAAAAAAAAAAGTTCCCAAGTTCTGAAAAGAAATACCTGAAGAAAGCCGGAGTGCACATTGCCAAAACATTGTACAGATACCAATGAAATGAGGACAAAAAGTCCGACCCAAGAATAATACAAAATAATCCAAATTCTCTCTTTTTTTAAAAGTTCTACATCGTATATTTAATTCATTTTCCTTAGATAAAGCTTGACAATCATTAATTTTACTAATATTATTCTTTAGGAAATTAAAAGAATACTACTAAGTTCTGTTAGATTTGTCTTAAGCACATCAACCTTAATGGGTCATTCCAATGCCAGTAAAGTTTTGAAGATTTTGGAGCGGATAGTTTTGGTAGAAAAAATTTTTAAAGGAATTTTTAATCAACAAATTTGTTTATATTTAACCAATAGATTGGAACCCTAACAGTACTAACTCCAGGTCAGAGTGGAACCTGGAGCAAAGGTCATTGAAGGGGGTATTCTACATTTCCCGCCCTGGAACCTCACCATCAGTTAGAGTTTGACTCATACCTAGGACATGAAGGACCCTCAGCCACTACCTTCTAGCACATATATGATGAAAAGGATTTATACCATGATATACTAAACACTAAACACAATCGGGAAAAAAAAAGAATAACTCATTTAAAACATGCATGAAAACTTAACTTTTTATATACATAATATAAGATACTAGTGGTATTACAAAGAAATGATACACCAACATGTCCCAACGCTATTAATATACATATACTGAACAAGCAGTATGTAGAAGGGGTAAAAATTTAGAAAAAGGCTGACTCGACAAATGTAGATCATATAGCTATTTTTGTAGGTATTTATGAGAAAAACCAAACAGTAAATAAGACTGAAGCCCAAGAAGAATACAATTATGGCAATGTTTGATGTAAAAATTGATGTACCAAATAACGTAATATATATTTCTATTGGTTATTCTTCTTCCTTCTTTCTTTTTTCTCCTCTCTTTCTTACGCACACACACACACTCTCAGACACATAGTATATTCCTCTCTATATATGTCTTACTCCCAAAGACCAAATTAGTATTGGTATCTGTGATATCTTAATAAAACAGAAGAAAATAAAAAATGAACCGAGAAAAAGGAATGTCTTAATTATCCAGAGAACAGGGACAAAAGAGGAATGATGGATTCTGGGATTATATCTGACTGAGGCACCAAAAGGACATGCCCCCAAAATCCTAAGGTAACAATATGTTGTATAGCCATATATAACCCAGCATCGTTACATTGACATCGGGTTATATACATGAGAGGGGGGAACTCAGGTAACAGAAAGAGATATTGAAGTCAGTAAGTCTACTGTTGGTTTGGATAACAGCAGCTAACTAAGTACAACTTAAGCAGTGTACAAGACAGTTGGTATATATAGAAATCAAGAATGACCCATTCATGAATTTGGGTGATTCATTCTTTGAGTTCTGAGTGGCTGTTGATTTAAATGACATTGTGGAGTCTTATAAATTATCCTGTCATTCTGCAGTAGACTTGTGACTATTCGGGTTTGTATTTAAGTTACAACCGTTTGTTGCCTTGTCTTCCCAGTTCGACAGTAATTGATACAGATTGAGACTTTACTTGTTCTTCATTTGGGCTTTACTACTTCTGCTAACTTCTTGTCTGTCTGTCATCTTGTACTTTCTTTGGCCGTTATCTTTTCATCTTCTATCTTCTTACTACTTCATCTTAGGGCTAACTTTTTTAGTCATGCAATTATCAGCTCACAAGACTTTTTTCCTTGATCGAGATTTATTTAACCCATTCTTATTCCCCCACGCAAGGAGTCAACAACCCCAGCAAAGAATAGGCATCCTCTCTGCTCAATGTCAGGTGAAAACTTAATCTAACTAGTTATGTTTCTCATAACACGTGAGATTCACGCCTCTCTAGGGGTCAGTTGGGGTCATTCCAATGGAAATCTAACCCCACACTTTTAACTTCACACGAACTATTTCAAACTAACTACGGGGTCTTTGTCAACAACACATGACACAACATAATATGTAACATAATTTATTGTCTCACTACAACATCTTCATGGTTAGATCAGTTTGTTAGATTTACAGTCATGTCAACCCTTGTTGGTTATTTTATGCTAATGACATTGTTTCATTCATTTTTATGAGTATTGAAAATTCATTTTTTTTAACTCAATTTTTTTTTAAACATTAAAACTCATTTTTCTAACCCTAAATGGGACCTAACACGGTACTTACCATTCTGGTCAACATCTTCAGTACAAGAAGAAACTGCAGTTCTTTTTATCATGCAGTTGATATCAGCATTTTTAAATGTTATTCACATTTTTTTTTAAATTATAAGCATACATATTAACAGAATTAGACAAATAGTTTTATTATTTCTTTGAGTGTGTATCTCACAAAGGATAAATAACTTTGGGAAGACAACAGTACAAGTTTTATTTGTTAATATAATTTAGCAACTCAAATTAGGTTTGGTTTGGTTTGGTTTGTTTTGTTTTACGGTATATCAACCTCAGTGGGTCATTTAATGCTGATAAAGTTTTGAAATAAATCAATTCTTAATGGATAATACAATTTTTTTATAAATACATTTTTCTATTTAACCCCTTAGATGGGACCCTAACAGGTACTACCACTCCGGGTCAGAGGGGACCAGGGAGCAAGGGTGATGAAGGGGTGCTCCACATTACTGGAACCTCATCATCAGATAGAGTTTAACGTCATTCCCAGGACATGTAGACCCTCAGCCACCGCCTAGCACCCATATGATCAAAAAGTGTTGGGGCTTGCAGCAATCATATAGGTGCTAGGGTTTGACGTGACCAGCCAATTGATCGGAGGGGCCTCTCTGACTGCCTAAGTAAGGTTCTAAAGTGGATGTTGCATGTCATGGACTGCTCATCCACCAAGACTCCGTCCTTAAGTATCATGGGTCACCACCCACGGCCAACAGGTGGCCCAATTTGGAGGAATCTTACCCCTCTGCAGAGGTGCAGTCGGGCATTCTAATGCCCCACCGACAGGGTGGGCAACTCAAATTGAGATGTTGCCAAGAAGAGTAATATTTTACTTTTCCAGTTTTATTCATTTCCAAATTAAAACTATTGTACAGAACCAGGTGTTAGTTTGGTTTTAAAAACATAAAAAGAATTTATTTCTCCAGGGTATTATCTTTTAAAAGGGTTTTTTTTTTTAATCAATCTATTGGACTTTATATAAGGAAATCAAAAGGGAATTCATTCATACAAGAGACAATTTGTCAACAAAATTTGAAATGGAAATTTCTTTTAATAAAAATATAATTTCTATATATATAAAATCTATTAATAATGGAGATTCGCTTCCAGTTTTTGTCTGTAACAAAAATTATGTCACTGCTTATGTCACATTGCCCAAAATCGTCATAACATAGAATAAATACACTCAAAATTTGAACATGCAACATTAGACAGTCCTCATTGTTTTTTATAACAAGTTTTAATAAATACATGACTGGTATTATATATCTATATATAGTTGGTTTTATTTTAATACATATTTAAAGTTTACATTTCAAATTGTTTTATATTTTAATCCTTTAATGAATTCGATTATTTTACTTACTTAGGGTATAAACTCACTGACATTGAATGTTTTACTCTTACTCTTACTTTAAGTGTAATTTTTTTCTATGCACTCTTATTTAATTTCGTTAGTCTTTCTAATTTAATATGTTATTATATTGAAACTTAAATACTTACACTGGGGAGGGGAGGGCATAATCTTACTAGTATATATATAATATATTTCTGTCACTATATGCAGTAAATAATAGCTCGATCATTTTTTAATTATGTACTATGTTAAATAGACACAATCGAAATGATTTTAATCCATTTTGCTACGATAATTTGCATATTTGATTGTTATTTACAGTTTGATCTCCTTTGTCATTTGCACTCAATCAGCGGGACTTAGAATATGATGAATGTGTTCTCTGTAGAGGAGTGATATTCATCAAAAGGGATGTCACGGCTATGACAATAAAAAGCATATGGTAGTGAGCTCCAGTTGTGGAGCTTTGAGGAATCCTTCATTTCCATCACTCCCATGACTTCTCTGAGCTGGAAGGTTACTGTTATGGTCCCCATGAATGAGCGAAATATAAATTTTCAAACTATTTGTATTGGATTAGAATATTGGTTTTGTTTGGTTTCTTTATTTAATGACATATCAACCTTTGTGGGTAATTTAGTGTCAAATCCATCCTTGTAGAAGAACATTGGTGGTACTATCTAACCCATACCTGGAGGAGATAAGGGGTTTCATACGTTTCCCAAGGATATCAGTCCAAAAGTGAATGTTATAGCACAATTGGAGTTCAAACTCACTATCATGTTGCAGGCCAGCATATTACCCACAATGCAACATGTACCCCCCCCCCCCCCCGCCATTTCATCTTTTCTGAAACTAAGTAGAAAATTTTATAAAAATCAACTATCATAATTATTGTGGTTTAAGGTGCACTATTTTTCCAAATTTTTCAGCCCAAAAGTTAAAGGCGTATTCAACATGAAAACTATAGAAATAACTTTTCTGGTCATATGCTTCTGTGGGTAGCAAAGGGTTTAGTGTTTTAGGTTAAAAGGTAGCTTGTTATTCCTGGTGCGTGTTCCTAGGGTTTTCTTTTAACCCCCATCTTACTTGGTGGTTGTGCTGAAAAAAGGAATTCAAGCAAAGAAAAGGAAGAGATGAAGACAAAAGGTAATTTATGATTTAGGCTTTATTCACAGGTCATAGCCACCACATGGCAAGAAATTTCTTCCTGGCAGTAGTAATGTCTTGTCCGAGATAAGGCCTAAGTTCAAATGGCTGAGAGATTATCTTGGGTTCAGAAGTGGTCCTTTTTTTGCACATGCTCAGAGGGTTCTTCTGGTGTGAAGGCTCATGGGAGTTTGTTGTTTTCTTTATTTTAATCCCCACACCTCAGCATATTCAGGATGGGATGACCAAAAGTAAGTTATACCAATAGTCTGAAGTAAGTGTGTTTTATGCTGTTATAGAGATGTGTATTTGTCTATAATTTTGTTACTCTTAATACAAGCTTATTTTCTCTTCAAACTTGTTGCATTTTGTCTGAACATATCCATGTGTTTGCTCTAAATACTGTGTAAATCTTGTGTTTTAAGATATGTTGTAAACTATCTATATTCTTATATTTAGTCTCTAAGAACTGATAAAATGTTCAAAAAAAATGCTAAATCTAGTTGCTACAAATTCTAAAAAGTTAAAGCGTATTATACACAAGAATTTTTTTCAAAAGATTTCATGGTTCAATGTTAGGGATATATGTGTAATGATAAACAATAATACCAATAGATTTTGGAAAGCTTTATTCTACTTAGAGTAATTGGTACACTTACTGAGAGTTTATATAATCTATTATTCCCTAGAGAGTTCTTCAAAGGGAAGATAATCATAAAATAGGGAAGGCAACTCTCAATTACTTTTTACAGTATGTTATACACAAATAATTATGGTAAATACTTTTTTTTTTTTTTTTTAAAAGTTGAATATTTTTTTGTCTGAAAAGTTTTAGTACAAATTTTGTCTGGCAAGGCAGCTTCTTTTCCAGTTTTTGCTTTTTATTTTATTTTTTATTGAGAAAAAATACACCCAACAACTAAACCAAATACCTGCAAAATCTTCAAATAATTCCCACTTTTGCAAAAAGTATTTGAAGAATCCAAGATTTTTTGGTAAAATTTGATTCACTTCAGTATTTAAAAAATTTAAATTAATTATCTTATTTTTTTTTATTTCTTCCTTTGATCAAATTTTGTTACCTTTGAAAAAACTTATTTTTCTTCTGCGATTTTAGGGTTAAGTTCTGTAGAAAAATAATTTAAAAATCTGGATATTTTCAAAAGAAACAAAACACAATGAAATAATAATAGGATTTAATTTTAGAAAAAAATTCAAAGTTTTCTAGCAAAATAGTGGGTGGGGAGATTTCACAGGTGTTCTATTTATTCTGATTGATGAGAGTTAATGCATAACTTAAGCTTAGAAAACATGAGAACTTTTAACAAATAGGAACCTACAAAATGTACAAGACATGTCAAAAAAGTATCGAGATTTTTTTTGTACTTTTTGACACACCTTGTATTCTGAAAACAAATAACGTTCCATTCATTCCTTCTTTTCTATCTTGGTAAATAGAGCTTTTAACTTGGTACTTTTTTTGACACACTTTGTATATCACACTTGGGTTTCTGTCTGTGCAATTTGGGGACTTAGGTATCTAATGAAAACCAAGTATATTGATATATATTTTTTTGTCTCTTCTTAACAACAAACACACACACAAAAAAAGACCAGATGAGTTGAGGGTAGGAATGATTCTATTCAGGACACTTTTCTCCATAAATATATAGTCGTCAACAAAATTATTCATACACCCATCAATTTTGAATATCTTTATGCATTTCTCAGAATTTAATGCCTGCATAATGCCATTTTTTTTATGTGTTAAGAAGCACAAAAAAATAAAGATTAAATTAAATTTAAAAAAACTCAATTTTCAGAACAATAAGTTAAATACAACAAATTTGACAGGTGAATTATGTAAAATAGCAAAAGACAAAATTATTTGTACAATTCTGAAGAGGCTTGATTTGTATTATTTAGATTTTCGGGACTATTGTCCTCATCTTTATTGTTATCTGTATAATGTTTCAGCCAATGTGCCCTCCCACCTTCTTTAAGTGTTTCTTGCCTCAATGGATTAAATAAAAGGTTCAGTTAAAAGTTCCAAGAATCTTCCCAAGTTCAACAAGAAACACCTGAAGGGCACATAAGCTGAAACATTGTGTACATAACAATAAAGATGAGGATAACAGTAAAAAAAAATCTGAATAAAACAAGATAATTTTCATTTATTATAAAAAAATCCCAGGTAACTTTTATAAAACAGTAAATAGTTGCAATTTGAAAAACAAGAACAAAAAAATTAATCCTCATACTAGTAATTAGTTATATATATATATATATATATATATATATATATATATATACATACACACACACCTGTATATATTTGCACATTATGCAAAATAAATTACAAACTTATACAAGGTTTGTCAAAAAAGTATCCAGATTTTTGTACTTTTTGACACACTTTGTATTCTGAGAAAAAAAATAACATTCCATTCATTAAATTTTTTTCAGAATACAAGGTGTGTCAAAAAAGTACCAAGTTTAAAGCTCTATTTACCAAGATAGAAATGAAGAATGAATGGAACATTATTTTTTTTCAGAATACAATGTGTGTCAAAAAATACAAAAAACTTGATACTTTTTTGACACACCTTGTATATTCATAGTGAGAGAAAGAGAGAAATGATTGTTGCATAAAGTTGGTTATTGCAAATGCATTTGGAGTTACAAAATTTAGTTTGGAGGTGCATTTAGTGCAATGGTTATCATCATAAGAAAAGGAATTAATGATCTTAGTACAAATCAGAGACAAGGCTGTATGTGTTCTACTTCATACTAATGCCCTAAGGAAAGGTATGAATCCATTGTTTTCCCTCGGCTCTAAGTAAATAGTAGGACACTTCTTTAGCTTTGGTTTGACAACCAGTTTGGAGAATTAAAGCTCACCAGCCTCACAATCAAATGCAGTTCAGTGAAGGTGCTTAGTGTAATGGTTAGAGTTGTAGGAAATAGACTCGTCAACTCAAGATCAAATCCTACACAAAGCTACAGTTCACATATCACTAATACCCTTGGGAAAGGTATGAATCCAACTACTCTCCCTCCAGCTATGGGTAAATAGGACAGACTGAGCTCTTTAACCTTGGTTAGGCAACCAGTCTAGGAGAAGAAAAACTGAATTTAAATCTGTTAAATCTGCTTGGGATGGTCACTACTAGAATAAGCTCAGTCCTAATTAGTGATCTATTTCACTAATTAGTTTTTTTTTTGTTTTTTCACTAAGGATACCACTATTAGAGATGGTCTTACCCTCTCTGACATGAATACACTTAGCATATTCTAAGATTCACTGACAGGTTGTTTAAAAATTTTAATGGGTATTAAAAAATTGTTCTACTTAATCACAAAACTATGCTAAGATATTGCAACATAAGTTATTGGCTTTTTTTTTATGATCAGTCTATTTGAAGTGAGCACATTCGTGCACTCACTCAAAACAAACTTTTTATTTATTCGGAAATGAGGTACAGCGCATGTGCACACAACTCGGCATGTAGCCGGAAATTTGGTTTTGGGGGAAGGGTGATAAAACTAGTCATATCACTACACGGATCTATCTAGCTAGGCTCACTCACCGACCAATTCATTCCAAAATAAAAAATAAAATTCTTGCATTCTCTCCTTGCGCAGCTCCCTTCCACCAAAATACCTCATTCGCTCTATGCATCTATCCTACTTAAAAAAAATTCCCAATATTGATGATTGGCAGTGGAGGGGCTGGGAAAAATTGAAAATTAAAACTCCAAGAAACTGAAAAACATATGTAAACAAAACAAAAATTGTGGGTCATTTTGGTTTCCCCCTTTCCCTCAGCTATTTTTTTTTTATGATCAGGGAAGTATCTATAAACCTTAAATAAGTTATGAGGTCACCTTTATTGCCTAACTGATGACATCACAATGATATTGATATGATGTCATTAATTTCTTTATAGATTTCAACTTCTAATTAACAGCTGACATGGAAAAATATACTACGTACATTTTGGCAACAATTTTCTCCATTGCGGGAATTATTGGACTCATTACTGTTGTGATCCTTTGGGAAACTCAAAATCCAGTCATCAAAAAGGTAAGAATATTAATTATGACTAGCAGGACCTGTGGATATATTACAGTATGATGATTTAATTAGTACAGTATTTGATATGTTTAAGAGCTATTGCTTGAAGTAGTTCAATATGTAAAAGTTATAATAATATTGATTTAACTGTCACTCTTTTTTCATTCTTTCTTTCTTTTCCTCATTGATTGAAACAGATTGGCATTATTTTTTTTGCATTCTCACCCCCTCTCTTCTTTCTTCTACTCTTTCTTACTTTATCTTTTCTATGTAGCATATCATTTCTAATAAAAATGGAATGGTCCTTTATTTAGCCGAGGTGAAGACATTCAAAAGAAATAAGAATTTGGCAGATAAACGACACCAGATATTCTTGATTTACATGTTTGCATTGCATCTTGGACGATTTGCACAATCTCATTTTTAACCAGAGGGTGTTGCAGGAGGATAATGGACAGAAGATTTAGGAACATTCATATATATTACTTCTGATTGATGGAGTTATTCATCTTAATGACATGTCAAACTGTCTAGGGTTATTTAATGCGTAGAGATTGGGGAAACATGTTCATTGTATGTTCATATTTATATTTTTTGTTGTTTTTGCTTAAGGGGTTTAATTTTTGCATGTTCCTATTGAATATCAATAAGTTTTAAACATCTATTTGACCCTTAGATAGGAGTAACAGGTACTATCACTATAGTGAGAGTGGACCTGGGAGAAATGACAATGAAGTGGTGCTCCACACTCTCCAGATCTCTAGAACTGGAGCCTCATCATCAGATGGAGTTCAGTGTCATAACAGGGCAAACCATTTTTTTGGGCCAATTCTAGGGATAGAGTCTCTGGCTCTGTGGTCATTGGTTCGATCTCTGTCAGGGGGAGATCACGGTATACACAGCTAATGTGACATAATATAGGTTGAAACAGCTGTCCAATGTTCCACAAGTCATATGCGGTATTCAAATTTGCTTGTGATTATTTAATCATAATGAATTCCTCTCTATGTTATATAAGGGAAGACTGGGCTATTTAACCTTAGTTAGGCAACCAGTCTTGGAGAAGGAAAACTGAATTCAAACTATGATGGAATGTAGGGTGTTATATTTTTCTGATTTGATTAAAAAAATCCTCAACACCTTCAGTCTGTAGCGTCCTCTGATCAGCCAATAAAAAAATAAAAATAAAAATTTAAAAAATGCTTAATTCCTTAGCATGTGTGATTACTTACCAGAACGTCCACTAATCAGACTGTGACCTTGAATGTTTTACAGGCCATTCTATTTTTTGACCACAATGAAGAGTTTATGATTCATTGAGATTTGTCTTAGAATGTTTGGAATTGTATTACCTTCCCCCATGAATGATAAGACCCATTGTTTCCCAGCAGAACATTGGTCACACATTCATGCTCATGCTATCTCCAACTTTTTGTTTCTTCACTGCATCTTAACTCCACCACTTTGTTGGAAATTTATCAACTTAATCCCACAGAAAAAAAAAAGAGATACCTTTTTTTATCTCTGGCAAGCGCAATTACTCATCTAGACATATTCCCCATGAGATACTTTAAAATCAATTAACGAGGCAACACATCAGGACTGCTTTTCATAAACACGAGGTGTGCATATTTATTTAAAAACACTAACTGAAAGAAGGTCAAAGGGCAAGTTACTTACCCTGTACAATAGGTACCACCAATTTGACCCTGTGAAATTTACCCCCCCCCCCTATATTTAACACAATGAAACTTACAGAAAATTTAATATTTTCTTGAAAATTTTTTTTCCATTTTAAAGAAAAAACATAAAATAAACTCCTGATGATTTTTAAAAAAAATTTTTCAGCATACGGAAATAATGAAAATTATGATTGAAAAACAATGTTTTCATTTTTGCACTGTTAAATCAACTGAAATTTAACGTAGCTAAAAACAAGTTACAATAAGAGGATTTTTTTAAAATTCTATGAAAAATCAATTAATAATCTGATTTTCCCGAAAATTTCCGTATATGTTTACCATTGGATGTAAATACATCTGAAATAGTTCTTTTCTAAAAAGGGGAAATATTTTTTTAGGAGGTCTATTCCCCCCCCCTATTTTATTTTAGGAGATAAAAAAAATGACGCATCAGAAAATTTTTTTTTTTTTTTATAAAGATAAGAGTCTGAATAACTATATCAATGAAATTGTATGAATGTACAAGGTCTAGTTTTTTGAGGAAAAATTAATGAAATCGGAAATAAAAAGTGCAAAAAAATGTCCTAATATTAATATTTGAAAACTTTTTTTTTGCTTTTATAATTGGTATGTACTATATTCTATTAAATTGTCAAAAAAAAAAATTTTTTTTTTAAGAAATTAATTTTTAAGAGATTTTCAATCTTTTGTGTGATTAAATATTTTTATTTTCTGCGTGAAATAAATTAAATTTTTTTTTTTCCTGCATCAATAATTTTTCACGGATATTTAAAAATATGAATTTTAATTCAGGTGAACTAAACATTGGTCGATACGAGCTCGATTAATATTTTTAAAAGAATTTGTAATTTTTATTGTTGAATAGTAATGTGTGATCCTTAGAATGTACAGAAGAGCATTGCTGACATATTTGTTTTACAAAGAGACGAGACGCTTCTAAGTAACCGAAGTTTGTTCCTGTTAGGCTGACAGTGTTAGCATGAAAAAAAATTATTTTATTTAACTTTTTCAATAATTAAAATAAAAAGTAAGTATAATAGATTATTTTATCAGTTTTTCTCTTAGAAAAAATATTCAAGTTTTCATTCCATACTTTTACTGGTTAATTGTAAAAGGAAAATAATTAGTAATTTTTCTGTCTATATTACGGTCTGAAAATTACCCTTTCGCATGTAATACAGGCAGGTTTGTTTATTTTTTAAGATAACGATGTAATTTTTCCCAATCGGATAATTTGATCTTTGAATTAACTATTTTTCTTTGCAACAAACCTGTACGATCTTTTTTTTAAGATTTTTTATAAACAAAGTTCGGAAATATCTATTTCCGTTTCATTCAAGATGGCCTAAACGGTTTGGTGGTACCTACTGTACAAAAATTGGGTTTGGAACAGATAATTTCTTACCCGACTATTAAAGTGTTAGCTTTACTAAGTACTGACTAAATTGAATTTCAAAACACTTCCCAACACCTACCCTACCATTCACTTTATGCAGAAGAAAACTCAATACATTACATCAAATGAAACTTCTACTAGTGACACAAGATTCAGTTCCTGTTTTTATGGCCATTAAAGCTGTCTTTCAAGGTAAGCGTTTATTAGCATAACTACACTGTCTCGCCTGAGGCTATGTAACTCCATACACAAGGATCAGTGTACTGGCCTTATGTCTATGCAGCCACACACAACACACAAGTGGCCCATGTCCTTGCATGCTCCATACCTAATGGGGTCACCATACTTGTCCATGTCTATGCAGCTACATACACTATGAAGATCTATGTACTGGCCCATGTCCTTTCATGCTCCATACCTAATGGGGGTCACCATACTTGTCCATGTCTATGCAGCTACATACACTATGAAGATCTATGTACTGGCCCATGTCCTTGCATGCTCCATACCTAATGGGGGTCACCATACTTGTCCATGTCTATGCAGCTACATACACTATGAAGATCTATGTACTGGCCCATGTCCTTGCATGCTCCATACCTAATGGGGTCACCATACTTGTCCATGTCTATGCAGCTACATACACTATGAAGATCTATGTACTGGCCCATGTCCTTTCATGCTCCATACCTAATGGGGGGTCACCATACTTGTCCATGTCTATGCAGCTACATACACTATGAAGATCTATGTACTGGCCCATGTCCTTTCATGCTCCATACCTAATGGGGGGTCACCATACTTGTCCATGTCTATGCAGCTACATACACTATGAAGATCTATGTACTGGCCCATGTCCTTTCATGCTCCATACCTAATGGGGTCACCATACTTGTCCATGTCTATGCAGCTACATACACTATGAAGATCTATGTACTGGCCCATGTCCTTTCATGCTCCATACCTAATGGGGGTCACCATACTTGTCCATGTCTATGCAGCTACATACACTATGAAGATCTATGTACTGGCTATACAGCTCCTTACATAACAAGGATCAACCTACCAGTCCCTGTCTATCCAGCTCCATACACAGCAACGATCAATGTACTAGCCTGTGTCACATTCTTTCCATCGTTTTGATTAAAGCTATCTGCAATTTGTACTACAGTGGCAATTCTATTGGCTAGTGCTATGCAGAAAGCCTCCATTCACTTCTTGCATTTTGCTATTCAATGGCTTGTTAATAAGTAAAGTAATTAACGTTGGCAGAGTGGCCTATTGTCCGTATCAGCCAGCAGTGAAAGACTATCCCCTTTTTCTTAGCACTAGTCCAGGGAGATTTTTCTTTTGCTGAGGTGGGGTGCCACACCTACCGTCAGCTCCCCACTTTACCATACAGATCAGATTACCCAATCTGTGCTACTCATACACTGAGTTGGCGGGGACCAGTATCGAACCCAGAACCTTACGATTCCTAGGCGGATGCTCTACCAACCGAGGGATTTTACCCAATTTTTATCTGACCTAGTCTTCTGGGTATAATGATTATACCTTTATAAAAGTCATTCAAATATTTTTTCTTCCCTATTATTGTGGCATCAAAATATAGTTGAGACTTTATGTCTCATTCATATTAACATTAGGAAAGTAGGAATCTAAAATTTTGTAGTCTTTTCCATCACCAGTTATCTTGACAAAATTTCTTGTCACTGGCATGGCACGATAGTTTACAGAGCAGTGAGTGGAAGAATAAAAATTAGGCAAACCCTTCTCCCATAACTATTTTACCTGTCCGAGTGGTAGCAACAAAAAGCTGTTACCATATTTTCAACCTTGACCAAAATGTAAAATTTCTCAAATCAGTATAGAAAAATGAATCAACTATTTAATAAGAAAATAAAGAGATGTAAGATGTGCCTTTTGTGGAGGGTGAAAAAAAAGATGAAAATTTGGAAAAGATGTGGATGGACGTTATAAATTCACTGCTAAACATTAACGTGCATAACAAGTAGAAAGAGTTATTTCCCTTAGATAAAGTATTAGAGTTATGCCCCTTGAATTTCTTAAAAAGCTTGTCGCATTTCTACAATTTTAGAAGAATATATTATTTTAATAAATAATCTAAGTTAATTTTCACATTCATCATTTTTATTTGTTATTTTTATCAATGTATTACAATTTACTATTTATTATCATTAGCTTTTTCCAATAATAGTTGTTGCATTTTGATATAAATTTTCATAAAATGTAATAACTATTATGGGACAGAGGACATGTTTTTCTGTCATTGTTCATAATATATCGAAATTTTTCAATTCAACTATCTTTCAGAGAAGTCTTGAAACTTCATCATATTTTTCTACATTAATATAACTAGTTATATTAATGTAGAAAAATTTGATAATGTTTCAAGACTTCTTCTCTGAAAGGATTTATTCATATCTTATTTAAACTAGTACTTAATCAGATTACATACAGGTTTTAAGATAGTCACTAATGTTCATAAAGTGGAGATTATGACTTAAGATTTAAACAATCCAGACAAAAACAAAAATGTAAATATAAATCCCTTAAAATTGCACTCTCATAAAAAATATTTCTCAACAATATTCATCAGAAAATTTTCACAGAAATACATTACCTTCATAATATTTTCATCATAATATAAAAGATATAATTGGTAAATCTTTTTTGTGTGGATTTATCTTTTATAACAATCAGCATCTGTAATAATAGGTTTAGTGAAAAAAAATTGGACAAAAGAGATAAAAGCTCAGAAGAAAAACATCACAAATTAGTTAACTTGCTAATATATTATTCACAATTAATCAAATCTTAGTGATTAGTTTTATAACCAAAGATAAAAGATATCTATAAAATAATACATTGTTCACAAAAGAATATTAGCTGATGAATGTACATTTTTGCAGGTCCGCCAATGAATGTTTCTTATAAGTTAATCCTTACTTCTCTAGCAGTGCCCAGTATGTTTTATTTGTCTTACTTGGATGGTTTGTGAGATTGGAGGTTGCTGTTTTGTGGGATGTTGTTTCCAGGTATTGTTCAAGACAGCACGCAGTATCCTTATATAATTGTCATCTAGCTTTTTCTCCAAACGTTTTGTTAAAGTCCTAGTGGTACAGCCACAAAATAAAGTTTTAAACTACAAATGCCAGGTGAAGAATTTAAGGTCATTTTTAAAGTTTCATATATCTTCAAATGCTTATTAAATCCCTATATTCTACATTTAAAAACCTTAAAAGGGTTGAATGATTTTTATATTTTGGACTGTTGTCCTCATCTTTATTGAGTATAGACACAACATTCAGGCCACAGTAACCTTGGGTTCTGTTCAGATGTTTTTTTTTAAATGACCATAGAATAAGTCATCTTCAGAAGATTTTCCAAGAAATAAACGTTATTGAAATATGAGTTAACCTCCCCTGATATTAAACACAGAAGAAAGCAGAACCCAGAAGTAAGGACCCAGCAGGGGAGAAGCCCTTAGAAATTTCTTCAGAACAGAATTAGTCAGCCTAAAGGAATGGTTAATAGAAGAGAACAGCAGAAACAGCCCCTAATGAAAAGCTGGAACAGAAAAAAAGTTGAACAGAAGGTTGAAATAATAGAATAACATTGACACCAACTTGCCCAACTTTGGCCATATGAAGTGCCAGTAAGTACGACTGCCATACATTGTTACCTTAGAAAAGAATTGCTGTTGTTAGAGTAGAAACAATTGTCACTTTGTTTATATTTGCAGAGATGTTTGTGGTTTAATTTAAGGGCTAATGTAGCACTAAAACTCCATTAGTCAGTAACCCAAATCTGACCCATGACCTTATAATTGATTTTTCTTGGAGATGTTTTTGGAAAAAAAAGTGTCTTATTTGCTGCCAAATACAGTATATACTTTTATTATGATTAAATGTTACCTTATTTATTTTCAGTACAGTCTTGTGTTTGATGCTGGTTCATCTCATACAAAGCTTATCATTTACACGTGGAATGGAGCCAAGTCAAATGGAACAGCTATCGTCAAACAGATTGCAGATTTCGACAATTCTGTAAGAGGCATTTTGTAATTTACTTTTCAATGTGACCAAACATCTATTGTCTCATCAGTATTATTTTTAATTAACTAAATATCTTTTTTGTTGGTTGAATTTATATGGCTATGACAAGAGAAATCATGCACATGGTTGTTCAAAGTGTGCACGAATATGTCTGGCATGCAAAATGTAATCAGGGGGGAGTGTAACAGACAATTAGGGAGATTGAACTCGCATCCTCTTAATCATGAGTTGTAGCTTGACATTGGACTACTTTGTTGCCTTAACACACCGGAATAGTTGTGTTCCAATTTGCTGACAAGGGTACTGACATACTGCAAGGAAGAAGAGGCGAGTGAGCTTTGGCAAAAGACTGCCAGAAAAGATTGTTGCAGGTGACAAGGACTTGGTCAGGGGACTTTGGTAGCTGGGAGAATGCCTTTTTTTTGGTGGAGAGATCTGGCTGTCCAACCCGACGGATTTTCTATTCATTTATTATAACAGCATATCAACCCTTGGATTATTTTACGTCAAAGACAGTTTTATTTTATTCATTCTTGTTAGATATTCAGTTTTACTCATTTTATCTATTTAACCCAAAGATGGTAACCTAACAGGTCAGAATAGATCTGGGGGTAATGGCAATGAACGGATACTATACACTCACCAAAGCTCCAAAATTGGAACTTCACCATTAGATGCAGTTTAATGTCATACCCAGGACGCTAAGACCCTCAGCTACCACCTTCTATCTTATATATGATGATGGGGTTAAACAATCATATAGGTGTGAGGGCTTGATATGACCAGCCAATTTATCATAGACTGCCTGTCTAGTTCAAGTAAGGGTAAAGTGGAGTTTTATAGGTCATGGACAGCTGAGCAACCAGGATTCTGTCCTTAAGCATTATGTGTCACTACTCACGGTCAACAGGTGGCCACATTAGGGGAGGGTTTTTCCCCAAACGACAGGGCAGTTAAGCATTAGGTGAGAATAGCAGAATTGTAAACCTCTCTTTAATAATAAGTTTTTAGTAGTATTAAAAGTTATCGAATGCATAACTTGTTTAAATGCATGAATATACACACACACACACACACACAAAACTGGTGGAAAGTAACATGAAGGCAAACTGGAAAATGTCTTCTCACTTATAACATTTTATGATCAACTAAATAGTACAAGTTAAATGAGTTGTGCAAACCGTATTTCCTATGAAGTTAGTAATAAGATGATGTGTATTTATAAAATACTTATAGATGCTTAAAGGCACAAAAAATTGAATTAAACATTAAGTGAAATAGATAAGATTTATATTAGAATCTAGTTGAATTGTAAACCACTTTTGTTTACTCTTTTATTAAAAAAAGTATTTAGTAGTATAAAAAATTATCTAATGCCTAACTTGTTTAAATGTATGAATATCAAGTGTGCGAATATAGAAAAACAATTTTCATAGATTTTAGGTTAATTGGGTAACACATAAAATGAGGTTGAAAGCAAGAGTAATCATTTTCTTTTTAAGAGAGAGACCATAAATTCTTTTTCTCCAAATCAAAGCATACAGAATTGAGTTAAGGAATTTAGTTGGTTGCTACACAAGAGCCAAGTAGCTAAATCGTATTGGCCATTCTTTCTTAATTAGCATTTTCCTAAAGGATTGATAAACATGTCAAGTTTATGACTACAATGCAGAGTTCAAAAGAATGATTATCATAGCTAATTAACTGACAAACAAAATCATGTATATAATAGTTTTCTAGATTGATGACCTTTCCATGCAATACAAATCAATAGATGTTAAAATTATAAAAGTTTTCAATTATTTCTTTCAAGATTTTTAAGTGCTACGAAGTTTTATTGTGTTAAATATAGAATTTTAACTTTTTTTTGTTTTGTTTTGTTTTTTGGGGGTTTTTTTCATTTTATAAATTTTTACAAATCCCTTAAAAAAAATAAATAAATAAAAAAGTAGACAACTAGAACTTTTAATATAAACCATCCGTAGAAAAGAAACTAACGATTTACAAAAAAAGATTAATATTTTTTCTTGTTTACGAGACTTCAGCTTCAAACTGTAAGACGTCTACTACCAAAAAAAAGTCAGAGTAACAATTTTTATTCATGTTTCATCATTGAATTATCTTTCCAAAATGTATTTTGTACGGGGGAATCAATGCACGAAACTAAAAGAATAATTAGCCTATTCAATAGGTACCACCAATTTCCCCTATGAAATCACCCCCCCCCCCTATAATTTAACATAATGAACATTTTTTGTCCATTCAAAAGAAACTCCTGATTATTTTTTTTCTAATTTTTAGCTTACGGAAATAATGAAAATTATGAACGAAAAACAATGTTTACATTTTTGCACCGTCAAATCAATTGAAATTTAACGTAACCAAAAACAAGTTATGACTAGAGGCTTTTTAAAAAATTCTATGAAAAATAAATTAATGGTCCGATTTTCACGAAAATTTCAATAATTATTTCCCTTTTGATGTAAATGTGTCTTAAATAGCTTTTTCCTAAAATATATTAGGGAAAATATTTTTTACGAGGTCCACCACCCTCATTTTGTTTGATGAAATATAAAAAAATGAACCGACAAAAAAGATTTTTTAAACTTTTTCTATAAAGATAACAGTTTGAATAATTATATCAGAAGGTTTTTATAAGTTTTGGTGCAATAGCTTTTTAGTAAAAGAACCATGAATACAGAATTCTGCTAAAAAAATATCAATAAAGAAATTGACCCTATTGTAAAAAAACGGACTGTTTTACTTATTTTACAAGATAACAGGGAGTAAGTTTCCCCATAATTTGATCTTTGAATTAACTTTTTTTCTTTGTAACAACTCTTTATGTTCGTTATTTCTTTTTGCAAGATTTTTTTTAAGTTCAAAAATATTTACGTTTCTTCCTTCAATATGGACTAAAGTGATCACGTGACCTATTTTAGCGGTACCTACTATTCAAACATATATTTACAATAAATGTTCTTTTATTACTTCATATATCGACAGTTTTATTAAAATCGGATAGTTAGTTTATTTTAGTTGATTTTTAGAAGAATTTCCTGTGATCCCCCTTATCGCCAGTCTCCGTACATTGAGCATCCTAACTCTAAGCAATAAAAAATGAAATGTAAAAATTAATCCTACTAACAATCAGTCTTATCATTTTTTTTTAAAACGATACCAGTCCAATAACTAAGTAAATCAGGAATATTCAAATTCTTGGAAATATGAATATAAAGGATTTTCAGTCTAAATTGGACAAATATATATTCTTTAACTTCAACTTGTAAAAAATGTTTATGGATATGTACATGAAAATTTAAACCTGCAACATAACCTAAAATAGAATCTTGTTTATTCAAATATATTATAGAGTAACAGTAAAAGTTTTTGAGGGGAGAAGAAAAAATGTTGACTGTATAAGTTAAAAATAAATCTCTTACCTTTTATGTAGATTAATAAAAATTATTTTTCCATATATTTGTTTTATTATCTTTATTTATTCTTTATATTGTGGTGATTAATAAAAAAAAAATTAAATTAAACGAAATAAAAATTAAATATAAAAAATGAATAAATAAAAAGACACCAAAAAATAACACTCTCCCAGAAGGTCCGAAACCGGAAGAGCCCTCGAGGTATGTGCAGAAAAACCCTGAATTCTTGGCGCCAAAAAGAGGTTTCTTTACCCTTTTGACCCCAAGACTTTGAAGAAGAAACGCCTATTGACTTGCTCGGGAAATATTTCACCCCTCAAAAAAGCAACTATATTGGGGATTAAACACTAATATGAGCGAGCTTAAACCATATAGAACCAATTAATAGAATCATTACAATATATTTATCTTTTTAAGTTATTTATTTCATTATTCTTGTTTGTATTTTTCTTTTATTTGCTTATAATGTTTTATCCTTTATTAATCTATTTTATAATATACGTCGGTAGTAATAAATGGATTATTCTACTATTTTTTTTTCATTTTAAATCATATATTATCAAGTTTAGTTAGTTGTCAGTAAGAAAACTGAATAAAATTCAAAGCTTCGATATCTTGTTGGACATTATATAATTTATTTCACTTTCTGACAAGCTACCCTGTTTTTTTCTCCAATAAAATGTTCGATCGTGGATAGAAAGAGAGAGTCTAACTTCCTAATACTATTACAAGTAAATGTAGGGAGAGGGTTTTCGATGCCATCAAATACACAATTCAAATTTGTTAGAAAACAAATAATATTTCTTAAGTGGCTGAAATGAAAAGTTGACAAAGAAAAAGAAATGGATAAACTTGCAAATCAGTCGGAAAATTTGGGTGACCCAGAAAAACAGAACCCACAAATTTTGTAATAAAACTGTTAATTTTAACTATAGGGCTTTTGGGTTGGGGTTAGTTTAATGGGAAAATAAATAAATAATTTGAGTTCTGTTTTTTTTCTGGCTCACCCTGTAATATGTTTTAATTTTCCGACCGATTTGTAAGTTTAGCCAAAGAAATAAGTGAAATAAGAATGTTTCTAGTTTTTGTAAACATGATTTCATTTCCTTTTCAAATAAGGTAAATTTTTACCTGTATGGAAAACTTGTTGGGTATTTTCCCGTTTGAAGTGAAGCCAAGATATTTTGGACATCAACTTTTGAGGGGTGGAGGTTTCATGGACACTACTGATCAAATGCAATGAATAAGAGAAGGTTTTAAAGAGTTAGATGTATGCGTTTAATTGATTGGTTATTTTTTTGAATTTGATGTTTATTATATCTTGCCTTCTGTGATTGGTTGAAATGATTTCATATGAAATATTTATTCCAAGAGTAAAAAAAAAGAAAATAAACTTTTTCAAAAACAAATTTATTATTTTACCTATAATTTATTGAAACTAACTGCCTCATCATAAATAATTTGTATTCAATAGGAATACTTGAGACCATATACATGTAAGTTATTTTTATTAATAATAGTTACTTGAAGCTATAATTGATTACTAAGAATTATTATCGGTTATTTGAAATAAATGGTTATTAGATAGAAGCGGTGACTTGAGACTATATAGTATACTAGACAAAACGTGATCCGTTGGGTCACCAATTAAGTTTTCGCTAAATAATTGGGATTAGGGAAAAGAGTAGGGTCTGCCAAAATGTCGTCTGCTTTTAATTTTAAAAACGAATTAAAATTAATTAAATCGATTATTTAAGGTCTAAGTCTAAGTCGAAAAGTAGTAATATAATGAGCATCAGTAAAAAAAGCGAAAAGCGAAATAATATTATACATGTAATTTATTTTTAATACATTTTAAACTATTTTTTCGGTCAATTTTGCTCAAATATATCTTAAACATGGCTGCCAAAGATGACGTAAAATCCGTATTTTACAAAATAAATTTAACCTACCCGATTGAAAATAGATTACCAAAAGTCAAGGAAGTATCCGATTTTTATGAAATTTTCAGCGTTGATTTATCAATGAATGAATTTTATAATGCTTCAGTTATTCTATTTCAAAACTTATTGATTTAATTAGGTATTTCTGCTATGATAAATTAATATAGAAAATTCATTTAAAATATGAAACGCCTAATTTTAAGTTTCAAATTTTATACTTTTAGATTCTAAGAATATATTTAATAACTACTTTAGTTTATTTTCGTTATCTAATATTTTTTTAGAAAAACTCTATTGAAAATTTAGCTCCCCCCCCCCTTTTAAACAGAATAAATATCGATATATAATTTCTTTTATAAGATAATAGTCAATTCAACAATTAAAGAAAAAATATATATATATCTTCAAAAATTACCATTTTAGTTTTTATTTTGAATTTATTTTTCGATTTTCGATACTTATTTTCTACCAGGATATCTCCCTTGATTTTTTTTTTCTATTCACACCTTCGGTGTTTTGTCTTTTTATCTATACTGTAATTAGTTTTGAAAGTATATAACCCTACCGATATTTTGCGCCCCCAAAATAAGAGCAGGATAAAGTTAAGTGACCTGATAAAAATCAGAGAGTTTTGAAATAAAATAACTGACTCATTAAAAAATTCATTCATTGATAAATCGACACTGAAAATTTAATTAAGATCGGATAATTCCTTGATTTTTGGTAATTTTTTTCGATTGGAGGGTGGGGTTAAATTTGTTTTGTAAAACACGGATTTTTCGGCAACTTTGGCAGTGCCTAGAAAAGAGAGCTTGCAAAGTCAATTAATTTATTTTTTTTAATACAGCTGGAGAGTTTTTAAAAAAAAACATACGACCGGAGAGTTAAAAAAAAAACATTAAACTCATTTTGTAAAATTTCTAAGAAAGAAACGGTTGATCTAATTTAAATTGAAATAGATCATGGAATTTTATAAGGTGCAGGCTCTTCGCTGCTGGTGTGAATCTTCTCTCCCATCTCTCTTTTACTCGCATAGATAAAATAATACATTTAACGAGGGGGTAATCAAAAGATACATAGGGAGGGGAAGAATGATAGGCAGTATTTTAAGACAGGGACGGGTCAGTTTTTGACTTAATTGCAAATTACGGCTAATTAGAACCAATTAAAATGGAATTTTTTCAAACATAATTCAATCCTAAAACTAAGGAATAATTTAGTATAACATTCGTGTAATTAAACTAAACAGTAAAAAAGCCTTTAGGAGATAAAAGTCGATTCGCTCAGCTTTAGTATAATAATAGATATTATATAAATTATAAGTATTAGATAGGAATACCTGAAATCATACAACTGTATGCAAATAATTTTGTACTAGATAGGAATGTTTGATGATATAACTGTGCAAAAAAAAACTCTTTAGAAGCCACTACATAAAAAATATGAATATAAGCGTACAATGTACATGATTTCCTAACCTTTAAGAATAAAATAACCCAAGACTGTTTGATATATCATTAAAATCAGTCAATCAAATAAGATTAGCTTAGATTAGCAAAAGGCCAGAAATATGAGGAAC
Source organism: Doryteuthis pealeii (assembly GCA_023376005.1). NCBI lineage: Eukaryota > Metazoa > Mollusca > Cephalopoda > Myopsida > Loliginidae > Doryteuthis > Doryteuthis pealeii. The sequence continues at coordinate 41,039,670 of CM042144.1, forward strand.
TCTGTGAAAATAAAAATTACTGGTCTGTTAATCTAGATTGATAAGCACTTATACCATGTGAGGCACAAGGCCAGAATTATGGGGATCTCATTACAAATAAAAATTACTGGTCTGTTAATCTAGATTGATAACCACTTATACCATGTGAGGCACAAGGCCAGAATTATGGGGATCTTATTACAAATAAAAATTACTGGTCTGTTAATCTAAATTGATAACCACTTATACCATGTGAGGTACAAGGCCAGAATTATGAGGAACTCAAAATAAAAATTACTGATCTGTTAATGTCAATTGATCACCATTATACCATGTGAAGCACTTAGTTTGAAATTTCAAGTGCAGATATATCAAAGTAACTCTACCTGTCAGAATTATCCTGAAGATCATTTCAGTGAAACCTAGGTAGTTCAATTCCTTAAACTGGCTCTACAGGTATGTATTGAGCAATTTACAGTATTCATTATCTCAGCTTATTCATTTTTTTCTTTTTCCAACAGTCGAAATTGTGATAAATTAGTTTTTTTTTATTCCATTGATTTCCCACTAAAACTACAAAAAATATATATATCAAAGTCTAGGAGTAAAATATGGAAATGAATCCGACAATATATAGGAAATTGGAAAAATAATGTGTTCCAAAAAAATGAATTTATTTTGATGTTGATGTCAATGCTTAAACGTTTTGGTTTATGTTAAACCTTCCTCAGGGCAATATAATAGAAAACAAAAAGAATTTTTTTGTTCAAATGGTAATGGATATTTTTTAATGACTTGAGTTTTCTCCATACATATTTTCAACTCAAGTCATTAAAAAATATCCATCACCGTTTGAACAAAAAAATTCTTTTTGTTTTCTATTATATTGCCCTGAGGAAGGTTTAAAATAAACCAAAACATTTAAGCATCGACATCAAAATAATTTTTTTTTTTAATACTTTGTTTTTCTAATTTCTATATATCAAAGTCTATTTATATTCTTTATTCTGATTTTAGGCAACTTACTGTAATAATTAATTGATTTACCTCCCCTAATTTATGATTACCTCACCTTTGGACAACACTCTAGGGAATACTAGACTATATAAACTCTTAGTAAGTTTACCTATTATTGTAAGTAGAATAAATTGTAATGGCAAATGATAACATCAATAGATTTTGGAAAGTTTTATTCTACTTAGAATAATTGGTACACTTACTGAGAGTTTATATAGTCTAGTATTCCCTAGAGAGTTCTCCAAAGGTGTGGTAATCATAAAGTAGGGGAGGTAACTCTTAATTACTTATTGCACTTACATTAACAGAAAAAAATGGACAAGGTCATAATTTCAGAATATATTTTGTTAATTTGAAATATAATCAAAGTTTTCATTAGCAATTTTCTGATTTAATAACTGATTGAATTTTGATCTTCCAGCTGCAGGTATTTCCCATTTTGCTGATGATCCATATCAAGCTGCCAAATCCCTAGAACCATATTTGGAATTTGCAAAGAAAAAAATTCCAAAAGAAGAAATCAAAAACACTCCTGTGTATATGGGAGCCACAGCAGGAATGAGGATTCTACGGTATGCTTTAAGTTAATCTTTTATATTCTTTAAAAACAAATTTTTTTTTAAACATGAAGAAAAACAAAAACTGATTAGTTAAGCAATTTCTTATAAATTGAATTCTTATTCAAAAGATTTAAATTTTAACATTTTTAATTTTATTGAGAATTCTGGGGTATGGGGGTTATCATCCTTTGTCTGCGAGCCTCTGTTTCAAACCAACCAATCATGAGCCAGCATACTTTGGCGGCAAAGCCGAATAAGCAAACTCATGCCACCTCTTCTGATCCAGCTAGCACTGGGGACAGACCTAAATAAGGGTCGCTCCTATTCTTCAACAGACAACCAGAATCAGAGTTGGACGCAAATCAGAAGTCCATCATATCCGAACGGAACAGAGGGCCGTAGCAAGGTCTCCGATAATACCCATATCTCAGGATACACCAAATAAGTTATTACAAATTATTATTTGCGCAAATGAACTAAAGTTGCAATCCTATTGTTATTCTGTAATACAGTCTTTTATTCTTATTTCTAGTTGTTCGTTTTATTTCTTTAACTTTCAACCTGTCTGCCACAGTCGTGGTTAACTCCATACTTCAAACCTAGGAGTATTGCCGTTAGTGTCCTTTTTCTTTATAATTTTTCAAGAGAATGTGTCATTTATGCTTGATAGATAAGTTTGTTTTTTTCAAATCAGTTGATATTTATATAATCTGTTAGTGAAAGTTAAGACTGATTGATTGATTGATTGATTGATTGATTTTATCAGCATGGACAACTGTTGGATATAGGGTAATTAAATTTATTTGCCTTGCATTTCCCTTGGACACAATCAGTGTCAGGAAGTGGAGGGAGACCTGCTGCATGGGCAACTGTTGGTTTTTAGGGTAACTGAATTTATTTGCCTTGTATTTCCTTTGCACATGATCAATGTCATGAAGAAAAGGGATACCCGCTGCATAGGCAACTGTTGGTTTTAGGGTAACTGAATGTATCTACCTTGCATTTCTCTTGGACATGATCAGTGTCAGGAAGAGGAGAGAGACATGCTGTATTAGTATCTGTAAGTTTTCCATACAACTTTGCCCTGGCCTATACTGAGATTCGGGTGCAGATCCATGGTAACTTGTTAGATCATTGGAACCCATACTACTAAAAGAGGCATCATCTTTTGAGTCTGGAAGAGTTGAAGGTTTTCAAATAAAATGATTTCCAAACAATTGGTCCACAATAAAGGGAAACTGAATTTATTGAATTTTCTAATGTCATAATTTTTACATTTAAATTTTGGTCTTAGAATATTTTGTTGGATATTTGTGAACATTCTTTTGAAATTTTTCTCAAACACATTTTGGTGTCAAGTTTTGATACACCTTAAACATAAATTTTCAAATAAGTAGCGAAGTTGACTTTAATCTTCATCATCATCAAGGCATGCTGACAGCATGGATTCCTCTCTCTCTCTCTCTCTCTCTCTCTCTCTCTCTCTCTCTCTCTTCTCTCTCTCTCTCACCATCTGTCACACCTGGTCATCGCAATATAGTCTTTTATGCTGGGCACCATATATTTTCTCACATTAGCAGATAGGTATTCAAATTCGGATGAAACAGACTCAACAAACAATAGAAACTACAAACAAAAATTTAAAAATATAAGCGTTTGCAAATTTAATCATACTGTGGCTAGACTTCTCTATTGAAGTCCATCTTTGTCCTGGGAGAGACTGGATAAGACATCTCGCTGCTGTAATGGTCAACACTACAAGTGATCCTAAAAAGGGAATCAAAATTGGACGCCAATCTATGGTAGTACATTGATTGGTACCTTTCTGCCAAGGGCAGATAATTAGGTAATTTTCACCTTTAGTTGGCTAAATTCCTAGCATAAAATTGTGTGTGCGCATTATCTGAAATTAACTTAATTGTTATTAAGAACACATTTTATGATATTTTTGTGTTAACGCATGCAGTTGTATTGTTTTCGAAAAAGTTTCTAAGATTTGCTTATTTTGCACAGAGACTTTCAAAATAGCTACCAGCTTGTTTCAAAGTGAAAGTCAAGGGAGGATACTCTAATTGCCTTATTTGCTAGGAATTTAGCCAACTGAAGGTGAAAATTACCAATAATAATCCTATTTTTCCAATACTACTTAGCAATTTTTGAAAATGTGTTGAAACATCAAATACCTAAACGTATTTCAGGTAAATGTTGGCCTTCATAGACTCTAGATTAATTTTTCAGCGAGTCCAACCAGAATGCATCCAATGCTATTTTTGAAGCAATTCGAAACCTCTTCAAGAAGTCAGGTTTCCAAATAAACAATCCAGAATACCAAGTTCGAATTCTCAGTGGAACTGAAGAAGGAACATTTTCATGGATAACCGTCAACTACTTAAAAGGGAACCTGGGACTGGTAAGTTATACCATGTGAGTCTTTAAAAATCTATTAATAATGGAGATTCGCTTCCGGTTTTTGTCTGTAACAAAAACTACGTCACTGCTTACGTCACACTACCTAAAATCATCATAACATAGAATAATACACTCAAAATTTGAACATGCAATGTTAGACAGTCCTCATTGGTTTTTAAACAAGTTTTAATAAATACATACCTGGTATTATCTATCTATATATAGTTTGTTTTATTTTAATATATATTTAAAGTTATCAGAACTAAGTTTCCATTTCAAATTTTTTATTTTTTACTCCTTTAATAAATTTATTTTATTTTTTACTCCTTTAATAAATTTGATGATTTTACTTTACTTATGATACAAACTCTCTGATATTAAATTTTTAACTCCCATCCCCTCAGGCAATATTTAGTTTATCTCGCCCAGAGGGTGTTTTTTTTATTTTGCTAGTATAAATAAAATATCTTAATATAATAAAATTACTTTTATAATCTTAGGATTTACATTTATTTCTTGAACTTGTTTTGTTTAATAACTCATATCATCAATCATTTAGAAAAGTTAATTTAGTGAGTATCCTTATTGATAAACATGGAATCACTTGTGTTACATGGGTTGCTGAGAATTGTTTATTTAGCTCATGATGCTAAGAATGATCTGAGATGATGATTATATTAGCCACAATTTAACCACAATTGCTTTCCTAATTATTATTATTTGTATTATTTGGACTATTGTCCTCCTCTTCATTGTTATCTGTACAGTGTTTCAGCCAATATTCCCTCCTGCCTTCTTCATGTATTTCTTGTCAGACTCGGGAACCTTCTTGTCATAATCGGGAGCCATCACAGAACTTTGAACCTAACCCTTTATTCAAGTCTGAGAAGGTTCCCGAGTCTGACAAGGTTCCCGAGTCTGACAAGAAATACTTGAACAAGGCCGGAGGGCACACCAGCCGAAACGTTGTACATATAACAATAAAGATGAGGACAATAGTCCGAATAATACAAATAATACTAATTATCAAGCCTCATCTCAAAAATTCACAGAAATTGCTTTCCAGTTTGCCACTTATTTCTGAAGTAATTTCTGTAAAAAATGTGAAAAAAGAAATTAAAAAAGGAAGAGGAAAAGAGAGAGGGAAAGTTTGAAAGAAATGTACCCTGTTTGTTTAAGAGAGATATCCCCCCACCCCCGTTTGTTTGAGAAATATGTCCTCTGTTTATTTAAGAGAGATACCCCCTGTTTGAAAGATATGTCTCCTGTTGGTTTGAGAGATGTCCCCAGTTTGAAAGAGATGTCCCCTGTTTGTTTAAAAGATATGTCCTCTGTTTATTTAAGAGAGATACCCCCTGTTTGAAAGATATGTCCCCTGTTTGTTTAAGAGAGATGTCCCCAGTTTGAAAGAGTTCTCCCCTGTTTGTCTAAGAGAAATCTCCTCAACTTTGGAAAATTTAACCAGTCTTGTATTTTTTTCTTTCTATGTTATTTTGTTGAAAACATTTAATAGATGGTATAGTTAACTCCATTGTAGATATCCATATTACTATAATAGATATCCATACTGCTATACTGGATATTCATATTACTATAATGGATATTGATATCACTAGAATAGATATCCATATCACTATAAAAAGTAAAAGTAAAGTCGTCAGGGTGGCCTAAGGTCGGTATCAGTGTTATAGGTGATATAACCTATGTACATAAATGGAATGTGCCGACAACTACTATAAGTAGCAGGAACAATTATGGCTTGACACAAAGCAAATGTGAGTCAGCTCGTAACTGTATGGTTGGACACAATCTCCACTTTCTTTGCTGTAATTTCAACTCCTTTTTGTTCAATACATTTGTATCCATTGTTACCAGTCGTTTGTCTTATTTTTTTACCCTTAAAACCCCACAACAACCAGCCAGACAGCAAGGGAGTCTATCCCCTTTTCACTTGCGTTAGACCAAGGAGATTGTTTAAACGTCTGAGTTGGAGCGCTACACTTACCATCAGCTCCTCACTTTACCACACAGATCCCTGTGCTCCTCATACACTGAGTTGGCGAGGGCTGGTATTGAATCCCAAACCTTGTGGTTCCTCGTCAGACACTCTACCGGTCTGAGCTAAACCGGTCCTTTATCTATATCACTATAATAGATGTTAATATCACTATAGTAGATGTCCATATTAATAAAGTAGATATCTATATCACTATAATGGATATTGATATCACTATAGTAGATATCCATATTACTATACCATTATATTGGGTTACCACTTAAATAAGTACTGTAAAAAGCTCTAGTCCTCTGTTTATGAAAATGACTCAATTCAATACTGACTGACCTGAAAGAGTGTTGGTATGCCATAAAACAAACCTACCAATACCATACCATACTTCTATAATGGATATCCATAAAACAAAACTACCAATACCAAAAAACTAATAATACCTTACCATGCTTCTATAATGAATATCTATATCACTATAGTAGATATTCATATTAAAAAATAGTAAAAAATTAAATTGATAATTTTAAAAAATCAGCATCGTGTTCCAGAACATGAAGGTGGGTAAAATTAAAATGAATTCTTGAAAATAAAATTAAAAGTTCAAAAATTCATTTAAATCATTTCTTTGGATGGGGGTGTTTTTTTTTCTTTCTTCTTTTTTTTTTTTTTTTTTTTTTTGTTGACCTTTATATTTGTGCTCCTATTATATTTTTATATCTATATATCTTATTCTTTTTTTTTCTACAGAATGAACAAACCAGCTTGCCATATCTTTTAGAAAAATCATCCACCGTTGGTGCCTTGGACATGGGGGGTGCTTCAACACAAATTACATTCATACCTGCCTCAAATCACAGCATACCTAAGAATTTTTCATTCACTGTATCATTATATGGTCATGTAATGAAAGTGTACACACACAGTTTCTTATGTTACGGAATCAATGAAGCCATAAGGAAATATCATATGTTACTTGTCAAAGTGAGTGTTAAATAGCTCTTATGCTTATTTTTATTATTATATTCATCATCTAAGCTGGTAGTATTTCTCAGGTCTTCTTCTTGGGTTGACTTTGGTGTATCTGAGGTTGTATATCTTCATATCCATCCTATGTTAGTTCTTAGAAATGAACTGGAAAACATTGTTAAATTTCGATGTCTTTATTGATGACTTACTTGAAATGGATGTCAGGAAAATGCTCATAGCCATGATAGCTTTACTGTTGAATAGCAGGGCAAGAAATAATGTCTTTATTATTCGTGGATGAACCTGGGTTCAAAACTTATTTTACAAGTTGATTTTTATTTTAACAATGTATATTTGTAATGTCATTTTCCAGGAAAACAAAGGAGCAACTATGAACATTTCCAGTCCATGTTGGCTGAAAGGAAGTAGCAAAAATGAATCAAGTGACTACATTTTCAAGAAACCCTGCACATTTGACAGTGCATATAGCAATGTAAGTCATCCTGATCAAAGATTCAGTAATCCTTTTATATTGAAATCAAAACCACATATTGTTACTAATAGTTTTACGTTTTTAAGATCAATAAGACATTTTGAACATTTTAGTGAATCCCAATCCACATTGAATTTTTTAAACCTATTTTTATCAAATCTATTGTTTTATAGATTTATTTTAAGATATTTTATGTAAATCTGATTCAGTTTAATATTAGAATGTACGGCCATCTTGTAATATTCTATGTATGATCATGTCTTCTATGTATGGCATCTTGTATATTCTATGTTGTATGGTATGAGCATGTCTTCTATGTATGGCCATCTTGTAATATTCTATGTATGAGCATGTCTTCTATGTATGGCCATCTTGTAAGATTCTATGTATGAGCATGACTTCTATGTACGACCATCTTGTAAGATTCTATGTGAATCCCTTGTAATATTCTATGTATGAGCATGTCTTCATTCTATGAAATCTTGTAATATTCTATGTATGAGCATGTCTTCTTCTATGATGGCCATCTTGTAATATTCTATGTATGAGCATGTCTTCTATGGCCATCTTGTAAGATTCTGTATGATTCTATGGTCGATGATTCTATGTACGAGCATGTCTTCTATGTATGGCCATCTTGTAAGATTCTATGTATGAGCATGTCTTCTATGTATGATTGACCCTGGAAACCTTTAGCTGAGTCATGCAAAGTGGACAAATTAAGGTGCAACTTTGTATCTGTGAAAATGGAGGCAATCTACAAGATATCATTATATAACTAAAATATATATTTCCTTGGACTCTATTTTTTGGCTCAAAAGACAAAATGATTAAAAAGATTTTATGTGTCAATATTTTATGGGCCAACCTTTATGTATCTAATTGTTAACATCAGTTTTACATGTTGCTTTCTTGGGGTTTTTTGTTTAGGTTTCCACGAATTACCATTTTGTTGGAACTGCAGACTCCACAGAATGTGAAAGAATTGTCAATAAGTTATTTGACTTCACAAATTGTCCTTATAAAGATGGCTGTTCATTCAATCAAGTTTACCAACCGCCTGTTACAAACAAAATGTTTATGGTAAGTTTCTGCCGTTTGATAATATCTTTGGATTCTTTGTTTAATGGCATATCAACTTTTATGGGTTATTTAATGCAAAAGCCATTCTTTAAGAATGGTAGTGGAACTATTTAACCCATATCTGGAGAATGAGGGGGTTCATGCTTTTCCCAAGGGTATTAGTCCGAAAGTGAATGTAATAGTATGACTGGAGTTTGAACCTACTTACTATGATTTTGCAGTCCAGCATGTTAACCACTACACAATCTGCCCTGTCAGCTGGGGCATTAGAATACATTGACTGCACTTCTGCAGAGGGGTAAGACTCCCCCAATGGGGCCACCTGTTGGCAATGGGTGGCAGCCCGTGATGCTTAAGGATAGAAGCCAGGTGGCTGAGCAGTCCATGACCTGCGACACTTCACTTTGGCCCTTACTTGGGCTAGACGGTTGGTTGGAGAGGCCCCCTCCAATCAATCAGCTGGTCACGTCAAGCCCTAGCATCTATATGATTGCCCCAACCCTATTGCCCTTATGGCAAGCCCAAACCATTTTAATCATATGGGTACTAGAAGGTGGTGACTGAGGGGTCATCATGTCCTGGGAATGATGTTAAACTCTGATGGTGAGCTTCCAGTTTTGGAGGTTTGGGGAATGTGGAGCATCCCTTCATTACCATTGCTCCCAGGTCCACCCTGACTTGGAGTGGTAGTACCTGTTAGGGTCCCATCAATGAGTTAAATAGAAAAAAAAACATGAGTTTATAAAAATTGAATATCCATTAAGAATGAATTTATTTCCAAACTTTATCGGCATTAAATGACCCACTGAGGTTGATATGCCATAAAACAAACCAAACCAAACTAAACCACTACACAATAGAGCACCCCCCCCCATATGATATTAGCATTTCAGAATTGTATAAATATAAACTTAGATAATTTGGAAATATTTTTTCATTAATTTAAGATCTTACTACAATGTGTATGCAGATGAAATTGGTGTAACTGTTATTGACACAGACAATTGAATTGGTGAGTTTAGTTCAAATCCCAGCCTATTTGTATTTAATTTCAGTTAAAATTGCAAATCGTTGTCTAAATTAAAATGGAAAAATTTGGCTTGAGCATAGATTTTAATGAATTTAAGTATTACCTAGGACACAATTTATGTTATTTTTTACTTAAATTTTAACTGTTAGTTGTGTTTTTAACCGTATTTCATTGGACATTATTTTCCTACAGAGGGCCGCAAGATAACTAAAATATTTTCCAAGAATTTATCAACATAAAAAGCCACAGAATATTACACTTTTGATCATCCATACTTAAGAAAAGCACACATCGACTGTAATATTGAAATAGAAAGTACATTTTTTTTATACATGTTTATTAATTCTGACTAGTCTTATCATTCATTTGTTTTATTTTATCTATTTTTTTCCTTAAACACAACTAACGGTTAAAATTTAAGTAAAAAAATAACATAAATCGCATCCTTAGTAATAATTAAATTCATTAAAATCTATGCCCAAGCCAAATTTTTCCATTTTAATTTTGACAATGATTTGCAATTTTAACTTTAATTTCCACTGATTTCTTTGAGGATAGCACAAAAAGATTTCATCATCTGTCAGATATGAGTAAAATAGAAAACTCAGTTCTCTAGTCTTGGTTGGCAACCAATCTAGGAGAAGGATAAATCTGAATTCAAAGCCAGAAGCTGGAGTCCCTAAGGTATGTGAACTTAGAGTTTGTGCTTTAAACAAGATGGACACATCTCCACACTGGATGGTGAGCCTCTAAAATTAGTTCACATACCTAGGTAGTAATATCTGATCTACAGAAAGCAATGTCAATATACGTATAAGAAATGCATGGATGGCTATAGATCATATGGAAATCTGATCTCACTAATAAGATAAAATGAGAATTCTTTAAGGCCAAATCAAGATACAAGATTGTGAAGATGCTTTGTTTACTGTATAAGTAAAGTAAAGTCGTCGGGGCGGCTTAATGTCGGTATGAGCCATACAGCAAGGGAGTCTATCCCCTTGTCACTAGCACTAGACCAAGGAGATTGTTTTGGCGTCTGAGGTGGAGTGCCACAACTACCATCAGCTCTTCACTTTACTACACAGATCTCTGTGCTACTCATACTCTGAGTTAGTGAGGGCAGTATTAAGCTAGGAACCTTGAGGTTTCTAGCCGAACGCTCTACCGGCTGAGCTAACCCGGCCAATGTATATAATCGGAGACCATAATTATTAAAATGATGTACCTAGAACCAAACAAAGAAATCAATTTGTGGAACTCTTCCTAGTTCCTCATAAGTTAGTGCAAAAAGCATATTCTTCTTAAGATTCACCATGTTTAAATATGACACAGATTCAATAGGCAAAATTTAAATTTAATGCTTTTTCGAAAAATATTGTTTTGTAATTTAGTACCAATTGTAAAAAAAATTCTCAATTTTTTGAAGAACTAAAACAAATCCTGAAAAAAATTTTTTTTTTTCAATTTGATAAGAATTTTTGTGATGTGTAATAAGTAATTGAGAGTTACCTCCCCTGTTCTATTATTACTTCTCCTTCGTGTAAATCTTTAACTTTCTGAAAGTATATAAACTCTCAAGAAATTGCAACTGTATTCTAAGTAGAATAAAGTTTTTCTCAAGCCCAGCTGTGTGTTCATTTATTATTACATGATGGCATTTTTTTTTCTTTTAAAAGAATTAATTGTTTTTTTGTTTTGTTTTTGTTTTTGTTTTTTGTATTTACAGGCATTTTCAGTTTATTACTATGTGATGAAAGCTTTCAATTTAACAAACACAGAAGAGAACTTCAGTTTGGAAACTTATGATAATGCTATGTATTCTTGGTGCAATAAAACATGGCAAGACGTAAGTCATAAAATTGTGTTCAAAAGAACAATTTTTTTATTTTTTATTTCTAATAGATGTTAATTAAGGCCAGTAGCTCAGTCAATAGAGCATCTGTCTAAGAATCACAAGGTTCCAAGTTTGCTACTGGTCATTGCCAACTCAGCACATGAGTTGTTAATTCAACCTAGCAATTGATAATTACTTGGTTCACCTTGTACCTTTACTTAGTAAACCTTTTTCCCTATCCTTAATACTTGTTTTTCTTCCTATTATTTCTCTGTTAACTCTGATACTCATTACAATGTATTAAGAGAGATATACAAGGTGTGTCATAAAAATATCGAGTTTGAAGCTATATTTACCAAGATAGAAATTAACAATGAATGGAACGTTATTTTTTTTTCAGAATACAAGGTGTCAAAAAGTACAAAAAATCTCGATACTTTTTTTGACACACCTTGTATGTTGACATAGAAAATGTACTATGCAAAGTTTAGCATATGTGTGTGTGTGTGTGTGTGTGTGTGTGTGTGTGTGTGTGTGTGTGTGAGTTTAGGCAGCAGATTCTCTTGTAGGCATCTTCTATTGAAAATGACAGACAAGGGTTTAGTATTTAGCTTTTCAATCAGCTTTTTTTTGGTGGTGAATGAGATGTCCAAACTGTGGCTGTAGGCAGTTTAAAAACTAACAGACACTTCGGACAGTTCTTAAGCTGCCTACAAACCACAGTTGCAATGTCTTATTTGACAACAAAAAAACATGAATAAAAAGCTAAATACTAAATCCTTGTCTATTATTTTCAATAGAATAATATATATATTATATATATATATATATATATATACATATGGTTGAGAGTAGAGGAAAATGTGGATATAACAAAACAAACGACTATATTCAATTGATATTTTGTCTCATTATTGGTTGAAGCTTTCTCAAATTTATTAATTTAAGTGCTTGTACATTCTACTTTTATAGTGAAAAATTAAATGGGTAAAAGTAGAATGTACATTCACTATAAAAGCAGAATGTACAAGCACTTAAATCAATAAAGTTTTAGAAAGCTTTAACCAATAATGAAGTGAAATATCAATTGAATATAGTCATTTGTGTTGTTATATGCACATTTTCCTCTACTCTCAGCCACATTTTGTCAGATTATTCAATCCTTGACTCTTCATATATATATATATATATATATATATATATATATATATATATATAGAGAGAGAGAGAGAGAGAGAGAGGAGAGTGACAGATTGGTGGCCCTCAGCTGCATTTCAAGATGTCTGCAAGAATGATCTCAGGTGCTTTAGCATTGCCCCTTCCAGCTGGGAAAATTTGGCTCAAGACCGCCCTCGGTGGTGGCAGGCTCTCCATAGAGGACTGTTCATGTCAGAAGTCACCCTGACGCAACACCATGAAGCTAAGAGGCCAGAAGAAAGCAGCAGCAACAAAGCACCGGCACATCATCTTCAGGGACAGCCTTCAAATGTCACATCTGTGGTCAAGAATGTTTTTCAAACATTGGACTTCACAGTCACGGGAGGCGCTGTAACTTCAGGTGCACAAAAACTATATCATAGTCTTCCGAGACTGAAATGCCAATAATATATATATATATATGTATATATATATATATTGAAGTAAAAAGAGGAAATCAATCACGAGATGTTGTACTGGATGGATGTTTATTGTTGGTGGTGATGTCAACATTATAATGTTTTGGTCTATCTGACCTTCTTCAAGACATGAACTGAGTTCTTTTATTGAAGGATTCAGTTCTCTTCGTCAGTAAGCACAGTGGGACAATAATAAAGATATGTTATGATAAAATCATGGATCATTTTTTACTCTCCCTTGTAAGTGCTAGTCATCTTCAGTGTTTAAGACATTAGGCTCCCAGACATCTCAACATCTCATATGACAAGATTTATATTTTTAGGGGTAAAATGCTCTATCAGTATACCTCTATTTATTCTTTAATCCATGGTTCAAAGAGCATTCACTCTATACAACACCTTCCTCTCTTCTGATTCAAATATATTTCAATAATGTCTAGGTGGGTATGCCTGAATTAGTTTCCAAATGACTGGTCTCTTACGCTTGAGTAAGAGGCCTGTTAACTTTATGACAAAGCCAGACACTCTAAATCAATAGTGCTCATTGTTAAGGTGGTCATCAACACTAAGAGAATGCTTATCTAACCACAGAAGTATTTTCCTGATTGAAAATTGGTCTTTTCTTTTCTTTGGCTCAATTTTATAATTTAGAATGTAATTCTGATTGGTCTGGGAAGGGCAATACTCCCACACTTTAGGAAAATCAGTTTGTAAAAAAATAATATCTGTTTCTATTAATTTAATGATTTTTTACTATTAAAATGCATTGGAAAATCATTTTACCATGAAAATACATTGGAAAATCCTTTTATTATTAAAACAATAGTAAAAAGGATTTTTCAATGTATTTTCATGGTAAAATGATTTTCCAATGCATTTAATAGTAAAATGATTTTCCAATGGATTTTCCAATGATTTTCCAATGCATTCTAATAGTAAAATGATTTTCCAATGTAATAGTAAAAATGATTTTCCAATGCATTCTAATAGTAAAAATGATTTTCCAATGCATTCTAATAGTAAAATGATTTTCCAATGCATTTTCATGGTAAAATGATTTTCCAATGCATTTTCATGGTAAAATGATTTTCCAATGCATTTTAATAGTAAAAATGATTTTCCAATGCATTTTCATTTTCCAATGCATTTCATGTAAAATGATTTTCTAATGCATTTTCATAGTAAAATTCACACAACGATTGCAATTTACATAGTAGCATTGCAGCCAACAAAGCCTTCATCAGATGATGACTCTGGGTTCAGACATGGTCTCGGGGCCGAAGCATCACTAACCCAGAATGCCCCAGCAGTATCTCACATACCACTAGACTTTGTCAGTTTGATGTCACATTGTAGGATTGCCATATTGGAATTATTTTCCTGACCTACCACCAAACCAAATTAATACATGATCTTTTTTTTAATTGATATTTTTTCCCATTATGAAGGCTCAACTGACTCCAGGAAATCCAAAGAAAATTCTTGAATTATTATGCATGGAAGCTGTCTATTTAAGAACCATCCTCACAAAAGGTTATGGTTTTGATAATACAACTTGGAAGTCTGTCAACTTTAATATCACTGTAAGTAAAACAAATTACTTTCTTTTTATTCAAAAATTAACTATATCAACTATCATTATTATTATTAGCTATATATTAATACTCTTTCTTGAAGTAAGTTAGTGTACTGTTGGTTTGAACAACAGCAACTAGTTAAGCACAACTGAACCAGTGCAAAGACAGTTGGTACTTATTGAAATCAAGAATAGTCCATTTTTGCATTTTGGTGATTCCATTCCCTGAGTCCTGATTGGCTGCTTGGTTTCTATGATGTTATGAGGCTTCATAAATAACCTGGCATTTTGTAGTGGTATTGCAGCAAGATAGGTTCGTATTCATTTATGACTACTTGCTGCCTTGTCTTACCAATTCAACAGTAATTGGAACTAGAATGATTATTCTACACTCTTGTTCTTCAATCTTTCAACCATTACCATCTTGCAACATCCTCTGGTTAAAAATGAAACATCACCAAGATGAAATGCAAAAATGTAAATCCTGATTATCTGGTGTCGCTTATCCGCCGAATTCTTATTTCTTATGTGTGTCGTCACCTCAGTTAAATAATGGACCATTCCGTTTTTATTATAAAGAAAGTGAAAGAAAAGGATATGCAATACAGAAAAAATATAATAAGAAAGAAAGAAAGAGAAAATGGGAAATATAGAGAGAGGGACTGAGCACACAGAAGCGATAATGCTAATCTGTTTCAATCGAACATAATGAAAAGATGAAAAGAAGGAAAGAAAAAAAATATGAGAGAGAGTTAAATCAAAATTATCATACTTTTTACAAATTGAACTATTGAATTGCAATAGCTCTTAAATAAACAAATCAAACGTTGTAATAATCAAAATATCATACTGTGGTATTGAGTTCATGCTTACTTCTCCAGCAGTGTCCGGCATGTCTTGTCCGTCTTACTCGGATAGTTTGTGTGACAGGGGGCAGGTGGCTGTATAGCATTTTAAAGTGATATCCTTCTGTGGAAACCAGCACATGGACATGCTAGCATGAGTTGTCCAGCAATGACCTACATAGACCAGCTCTGTATGGATACTACATGCTGTGTGGAGGACCTCCCGGGGTCAATGAATAATAGGGATTGTTTGCGAGAGATTGTCATGGATATCCGCACTGCTGGCATGACATGATGATGATGACTGTGGTATATCCACAGGTCCTGCTAGTTATTATCATTTCACTTCTTAAGAGTTTTTCACACCAGCAATAACTGGTGGTCATTCACTGGAGTCTGGTGGTCATTCACTGGAGTCTGGTGGTCATTCACTGGAGTCTGGTTGACAGCAAGCTGCTATCTAGCTGAAAGTCAACTGGTTTTCCCTCCATCATCATTTCTGCTTTTATCATCTCTGCATTTACACCATTCACTCTCCCTCTTTTATTGGGACACTGTCCATGTGTGTGTATTCCAAATTACTACTACTGTTTATTCTGCCTTCTCTTGTCTGCGAAGATCAGACAGATAGCTTAACCAAGCATTCTTTAAGAACATCAAACAATTGAATGAAACAACAAAAAAGGGAAAACTGAAGACAATAGATTTAACATGAACATTATATATTGAACATAAACACAAACAAACAATTTAACAGGATGACAAACAGGATGAAAAGTTCAAAAGTCCTTAACAGACCTCAGCAGTAAAAACGTATTGTGGCTTTGAAGTTGATTTGGACAGCAGTGAAGATATATGTGTTGTCGTCTTGGTGTTTTGGGAAGAACTGGCGAATTGTCCAAATGCACAGGAAAGGGTTCTGGTGGGGTATGTGTTGATTGTCACGTATATGAATCAGGGTGGGGTAGGGTAGGGTGTAAATGCAGCTTGTCACATAATCCTCAGAGTTCATGGTGAGGTCGGACACAGGGGTGGGGAGGAAGGAAAGAATGGATTAGAAGAGGAGTCTATGTATGCATGTATGTATGAAGGAGGAACACTGTTACTGCCACATTCATGTGCCTTGACTGTTTGAGCATGTTTTTTCTTTGAGGATTTACTGTGATATAACAGGATGGAAAAAATCTAGGATTCCAAGAGATTATGGAAAGTTTTTGATGACAAAGCACTAGACCACTTGTTGAATTCTGACAAGGGAGTGAGAGAAAGAGAGGGGGAGGAAAGATCATGTTTGAAATGAAGCAGTGACAGGATTAGATGCAAGAAGTGTGTCTTTCACCCAAGGCATTTATTATAATTGTTTAGAAGGCTTGTTGTTGCTGTTTCTTTTCTACCACTGTAACTTAATAGAATGGAAAAAGCCCGGATTCCAAGAGATTATGTGTAGTTAACATGGAAAGTTTTTCATGACAAAGCACTAGACCACTTGTTGGTCTGATTGGTTAAGACAAGGCAGTGAAGAGAAAGAGAGAAAGAGAGAAGGAGGAAAGATAAGTTTGGAACAAAGCTGTTGCAAGGTTAGATGCGTGTCTGTCACCCAAGGCATATATACTTGGGGAATAAAATAAAATAGCTCGTGAGAAAAAACAAGAATGTTGTGTTATTAAGAACTATGAATGGCACAAGGCAAGATATCCTGAAGTGAATCAAAAGAGCAAGAATGCCATCCAGCCCAACAACCAGATCCAACAACCAGATTCCAGTCTCAAGAGGTAAAACAAGAATAGAGATAAGTATTTTACAATTACGATTAACACATCATCACTCCTTTCAAATCAGAGCCGCTATGTTAGATTACATTTCACAGCAAATTGGTTCTTCTAAGTGCATTTAAAACATTTTTTCCTAAATGTTGATCACAGATCTTTATTTGGCTTACATTAATTCCACCTTATTAAAAAGTTTTTAAAAAATCAAATGTCTTTTTTCTTTTTAGGTGAAAGGATGTCATGTTGGTTGGACAATGGGTTTTATGATGTACACAAGCAATGGCATTGCGGCTAAATCAGCACAACTATTATCATTATTAGCTTTTTGTCTTCTTATTGTTTTATTTTCTGCCTTTATTATCTTTGCCATTTTCATTGGTATTATTTTTACAAAGAAAAGAACAAGTGTAAAATTAGTGTAAGCAAAGACAAAATGGCTGCACAGGAGAAACCAAATTCTTCTAAATAAATAATTTCCACTTTTAATGGCACCAATATTGAGCAATATATATATAATATATATATATATATATATATATATATATATATTTTTATTTTTTCAATGCAAATAATTTTGGTGCCAAACTGTTGGAATTATCTTAAAAATTTCTCTGATTTCTGTGAACTAATAAAAATCAAAAGAAGTTTTTTTAGTGTTCTTTTTTTTCTGGCTGACAAAATTATTTCTTAAATTATCAATTGAAAGACAGATTGCTCAAAAGCTGATATCCATTCTTTAACTCTTTGTCTACTTAAAGTCACTGGCAGCAGCTCTCACACCTGTCACTTGTTTACTTGAAAAATCAATATGTTGTAGAGGTAGAACAGAGTGATCTGCCCCTGGACAGATCTATATATAAAGACAACTATGGGGCGGCCATTTGCTTTTCACTCTTGGCATTGGTACAAATGGTCATCACGTCTTTCATATTGTACATGTGATATATACTCATTCAACATCATGTATATAAACAGGGAGAGAGAGAGACAGTTAGAAAGATATGATGACAGATGATGGTTTTACTTTTTAACTTCTGCTTCTACTGGTTCACTGCTTACTGTTTCTGCTGGTTCTAACTCGTCAGCAATTTTCTCTGGCTTGTACTTGGAATTTACTAAGTTTTATATAAAAAAAACAAAGAGAACTTCCTCTAACTGTGTTAGCTTCATAATTTTTGCTGTGGGTAGGAGTTCTCCTGAAGGATCCTATCCTGAATTTTTTATAAACTTTTTATCTTACCATTGTGTTTGTTTCTATATTTTTTGCTTTTGTTTCTTTTCTAAAAAAAAAATAAATAAATGAAAAAATTACAAAAAGTTTGAAAAGAAGTTTCCTGAGTTTGAGAAGGCTCCCGAGTCCAACAAGAAATACCTGAAGAATGCCAGAGGGCAAATCAGCCGAAACCTATCTTCAGGCTTTTGCTGGGGTTTGATCTTCTTCTTTCTGTTGATTCTTCTTTGTGCTGGGCTGGTCATTGTTTTTAATATTCAACTAACAAACAAGACTTGGTTGTTTTTTGATCAACCCTGCCAATTTGATTGCGCCGTGGGGGTGGGGGGATAGATCAGCTCAGAGCAACGTCCTACACGTCTGTTCACTCTGAAATCTCTGCCGAATCTAAACTAAACTATCTCATGCATCCAATCGTGCACTTTCAAGGGGTCAAGCAAAAGGTTAGTTCCCATCAACAACTGTCGGCTAACTTTCCATCAATCCCTTCATTCTAAATCTGATAAACCCTAATTTCAAAATTCTAACTACAGGTACGTTCATAATTTATAAGCTGCTTATAAATTATGTAACACATGGTACTATTTAAATTGGAACTTTATGAATTGCCAACATCATGTCAATTACTTCAAAAAAGTTTATAAAACTGACATGGCTACACCTTTAGTTACCATAAACCAACAATATTTGGAGCTAGTGAAGCAACTTATTGAACTACAACAAGAAAATATCACACTCAGGAAAGAGAGACCTGGTGGACAGCCAAACACATCCCGTGTTAGGAAACTAGAGCAACCCTTAAACACCATGAAACTGTACAAGGAAAACAAATAGCATTTAATAAACAAATAACAGCAAATACATTTAAAAAGAAATAGGAAATCCTCAAAGAAATATGAAAGTGCTTACTGTTGTGCCTGTCCCCGACCAGTGACATAAAACTCTAAAGGCTTGTATGTGACTTCCCCTTACATTTTCCCGGTTAGGGTTCATAGACTGCAGAAATTAAAGGTCAGCACAAAATGGTATTAATAAACCCAATAAACTACTCTAAATTGGATACTGTGGTTGTAGTTAATTTTTATAAACAAAAATAACTATATAAAAATAAGACATAATTAACTGGTTGGTTTAGCGGCAGTTACAACAGACAGTGACTGGGCATTGTTTATTACCATATGGATCCAGTACAAGGACATGTGCAGGCTGGAAGTGATTCTAAACGAGCATGTACCCCTGAAGCAAACAGATTACTGTTCTAGCTGATAGGACCTAAGGTAGTCAACTCTGCCATTGAGAAACAAGTGTTGCAACAAATACGACTCATTGCAGTCAAGGGGTTGCAATGTTGTTGGCATCCTTCCGTGTATGAGAGACGATGAAGTAGTACCCAAATTTTTTTTTCAGAACTACATAGCCCGGGTGGGTTGATATGGAGGAAATTAACACATATAATATACATAGAGAGGAGTAAAGTGATAGGCAGAATGTGGGTAAGAGACGGGTCAGTTTTTGACATAATTGTAAATTACGACTAATTAAAACCAATTAAAATGGAATATTTTTCAAACATAACTCAATTCTAAAACTAAGGAACAATTTAGTATAACTTTTGTATCATTAAACTAAACTGTACAAAAGCCTTCAGGTGACAAATATTGATTTGTTCAGCTTTAGTATAATAATAGATATATATTCATTCATTCATTCATTACCATTGGCTTCAAGCCAGCATGTTATTGGTCTATGCTCAAGACAAAGCGCATTGAATATGAACAACAGATGGTTTAAGATGTTTATATATAGTAATAGACAAGTCACCTCAGCTTACTCACCTACACAACACCCTATATTCCTGTATGTAAACATTTTACAAGTAGGGTCACATATATATATACACACACACATACATACAAATATGCCCACATATCCCCACACACGTTAGCATACAATGTACACTCATGCGCATAACATGTATACACACTTACATACACATTTATACACACATATGCATATATATATATATATATATATATATATAATATACAAAACTTATTGGTAAACCCTTGCAGTAAGAAAAAAAACGACAAATAGTTTGATAGTAAAAATATACTACCAAACTTCACCTGGGGAAAAAAATGAAAAAAAAGAAAAGACCAAGAGGGTCATACCAACCAAAAATAATTGATTAATACTAGAACACTTGGTCAAAAGAAAAAAAAATTATATATATATATATATATATGAAAAACATATATATATATATATAAACTGCTAGGATTATCTAAAGCTAAAATGTAAAAAGTGCTCAATACCTAAGTAGAGCAAATAATAAAGTTAAACCAAATGAGCTCAGATATACCTACTAATAGTTTCACTTAGTAGCTCATCAGGGCAAGATTCAGATTTTTGCCCTGATGAGCTACTAAGCGAAACTATTAGTAGGTATATCTGACTCATTAGGTTTAACTTTATTATATATATATATATATATATATATATATATATATATATATAAATATAATATAATATAATATAATAAAATAAATATATAAAGGTATTACATATCTATTTATTTGATGACAAAGGAAGTCACAACCGTTCGGTTTCATGCATGTGTAAGTGCAAACAATCTTCAGGTGACAGTGACAATCCCATACTATATATATATATATATATATATATAGTGTGTGTGTGTGTACAGAAATAACCTACACGAGTTTCACCATAAGGATCTTCAGGGTTAAATCCACTAAATTAATCAAGATATTAATTAATTACAGCTAACTTCACTACTTTACTTACGTATTGAGCACTTTATATTTGTTATAATGCTGACTTATCTTCGTAAAACTTGTATCAACTAAATATTGAGACCAATTTCACCAGTAAGTCATTCCTTTTTCATATATATATATATATATATATATATATATATATATATATATATAGAGAGAGAGAGAGAGGGGGGGAGATAAAATCAGTCCAATTTGTAACTGAATAATAATTATGTGAAGGTCTATGTTTATATTAAACACGATATTTTAAGTATCCTTAATTCTCAATATAATTATGAAATGTTAATTGAAATACAAGCATCAGTATTTTCACAGATCACAGTTACAACAGATTGTCTAGCGGGATGACAAAGCTGAATAAACTCATATCACTATAACTTTTTTGCTGTTCGCAGTAATTACTTCACACACCTAATAGTCTTGTTAGTGACTTTTAATTAAGACAAAACAAAAATATAATAAATGTAACGTTGTGGTATATGGTCACAGTACCCAAAGCGTATATATTCACCGTACTAAAAATGTCTTCGGCACGTGGCGGCGGCGGTGTATATTGTATAGCGGGTCTTGTCCATGTGCCTCCAAATTCACAGTGCTAAAATGGTGTTCTGCACATTGCAGTCATCTTGTTGATAAAAATTACAACGCGAGAAATATGTAGTCACAACTGCTAGCCTTTATTTCCAGGGTAGGCTCGTCTCGTGGGCTGTATCGGAGAGGAGGAAAGGCAGAGAGAAAGAGAGAGAGAACAATTAAACTACCATCATCCCACATGGGACCAAGGGCAGGTCTTAACCCTACGCTGTCCCAAATCAAAAAGAGACCGGTCCCTTTCTTCATTGTTCCACGTCACCACGTGACTTCCAGTTCCGGTCGACACCTGAAACTTCCAGTTGACACTCAATTCTCCATTCGGGAGGTCACGCTCCGGTCAAACTGTTTTGTGTTCATTACTCTTTTTAAAACCTTTACTCTCTCACTTATTTCTTTCTTCCTCCTCCTTCCATTAGTAGTCCTTGCCAAATGCAATCTTGCTACATAAAACCAAATTACAAAGGCAGCCATGTCTTCATCTAAGTATTCAATAAACATTATATCTTTTACTGCCAATAATAAGTAGTAAAATCAATAGACTGGCCTATTGTCAGTATCAGCCAGACCACAATGGAGTCTATCCCTTTTTTACTAGTGCTAGATCAGGGAAATTGTTTTTGTATTAGAGGTGAAGCACCAAACCTACCATTAGCTCCCTCTTTACAGCACATATTCAAGCTGTACTACTCATGTGCTAAAGTTGGTGAGGGCTGGTATTGAACACAGAACCTTGTGGTTCTGAGGCAGATGCTCTATCAACTGAGCTAAATCAAACGATAATACCGATAGACTTTGGAAAGCTTTATTCTACTTAGAATAATTGATACACTTATTAAGAATTTATATAGTCTAATATTCCCTACAGAGTTCTTCAAAGGGGAGGTAATCATAAAGTAGTAGAGGTAACTCTCAATTACTTATTACAAATAACTTCACCAAATAACTTCATAATAATGATAACATATTTTTGAGGTGGGGAGGAGGGGGTCAAAATCCTTTGATTTTTAAACAATGAGTTGGGTTATTCCATGTCAAATCATCCAGAAAAAGTAAAATTGTTACACACCTGCTTCAAATTTGTCCATGTGTGCACTATGTTAAAGATAGGCACTCCCCAAAATTTGAACTTCTAATTCCAAAAATTGGCAGTGTTGTGTTGATTTTTAGCTCTCCAAATTTGGTGGGGTTCGTGAAAAATGGCGACTTTTTGTAACCTATTTTTGTTTGTAAAATGAGTTCTAGAGCTTCCCTACTCCTAAAAATTGGTTTATAAAAGCATTTTTGCCCAAGGAATTCAAAAGTGTTATGAAAAAAGTCTTAAAGTTAACCAATTTTAAGTTATTGATGATTTTTAATTTTAGAGTGTGTCTAACTTTAACATAGTCCACACCTGTACAAAATTTCAGAAAAATTGAAGCGGGTGGGTGACATGGTCTGGATGATTGGACATGGAATTGCCCAGTTATTAATTAATTGATTTATTAATTAATTTGGCATTATTAATTACATCAACAATTTCCGTTTTCATCTTAAAACTACCACCCTGTTGGTTGGACATAGAATACACAGACTGTATCTTCTGCACAATTGTTTTTATTACTATCACTTCTGTTGGTGAAGGTTATTGTTTCCAATGTAGACACACCTGAGTGGAAAGTTTTTCTTTTCACAATAACATTCCCATACATACAAGGTTGAATCTAATGATAAACAAATTATTCAGTACTATCTTCTTCCTCATCTTCATTGTTGATCTGGAAATATCTCAACTCATACAATTCCTTTGAAGTAGCAATTACTCGCAACCAATCTTGAAGGTTGTTCTTTTTCAAGTATTTCTTGACCAATTTTGTAAATTAGTGAAATAGATCACTAATTAGGACTGAGCCTAAACTAGTAGTGACCACCCCAAGCGGATTTAAGAGGTTTGAATTCAAGGTTTTCCTTCTCCTAGATTGGTTGCCTAGCCAAGATTAAAGAGCCCAGTCTGCCCTACTATTTACCCATAGCTGGAGGGAGAGTAGTTGGATTCATACCTTTCCCAAGGGTATTAGCTCTCTGTGAACTGTAGCTTCTGCCAGGATTTGAATTCGGCTCGACGAGTTCATTTTCTACAACTCTAATAATTACACCACGCACATCCAACGTATGGCCAAGTACTTTAGGTACCACTTGGAGAAACTAATATCTGATGTGAGGGTGATTTTTGATTTGGCCTTTTCAAGGATAACATGGTTGCCAAAAATTATTGGTTTTACCATTGTCTTTGATTCGGTTCTGAAGGAACTCTTCAAATGCAGCAATGTCCATGATGCCATCCTCAATTGGGTGAAGGCAATCAACTGGATACTTGATTATTTCCTTCTTTTTCTTTCAACCTTTTACAACAGAAAGAGAAGACTTCTTGGCTTGTGGTTTTACACTGGTCACTTTATTGTTGGCCATGGGCAATGATGACTGTTGCAAAAACACATCTGACAAGACAGTATCCTGGCTATGACACTAAACTGCATCTAATTCTGAGGCTTCAATTCTGGATATCTGGGAAATATGAAGTACCCATTCATTGCCATTACTCCCAGCCCCACTCTAAATCAGGGTGGTAGTACTTGTTAGGGTCCTACGTATGGGTCAAATAGATTTGTTTCAAAATTATTTGTATTCAATTGGTTCATGTGCAAAAAGAATTTTTAAAAAAACCTCTTAAAAAACAATTGCACAAAAAATGTCTATGACCAAAACTATGCCACAAAACCCTTAGGAATTGTGTAAGTTTATCAATGAGTAAAAATCAATAATACATAGAATAAATCTTATTTATTAACGATGTCTCTATGAAAATCTGAGTTAGATTTGTCTAAAAACAGCCCATGTTATTAGTGCATTTAAAATCCTGCAATGTGACTTATATATCACTAAGAAATAAAGGTTTACATAATATATGGTGTGGGTAATTTTCATACTGATTTTAACAGAACCAGGTTTAATAAATAATTACTTGGTGTTATTAATATCATTGTTTTATTCTCCAATGTATAAAAATCAATTCTATGAATGATTTTAGAGAAACCAATTAAGATATAATCAAAATAAGTGTAATCTTTTTATATGCATTCTTATTTAATTTCGTTAGTTTTTCTAATTTAATATATTTCCTTCCATTAAAACTTAAATACTTACACCCTGAGGATGCATATTATTGTTAGTACATATAATCGAAATAAGTTCAATGGATAAATTGTTAATTTCAACAAATTAGTTTTCATTTTTCAGTCATAAATATAAGATATCATTATACAAACTATTTATCACTATACAGTGTTAGAATACTAACTGCTTCCTAAATGTATGATTTTAGGATTATTTGGACTATTGTCCTTATCTTTATTGTTATCTCCTACAATGTTTGGGCCGATGTACCCTCCAGCCTTCTTCAGGTATTTCTTGTCGGACTTGGAGGTCTTTTTGAACTCAGGAACCTTCTTGTCGTAATCAGGAACTATCACGGTACTTTGAACCCTTTATTCAGTCCATGGAGGTATCCTGTTCTCATTCTGCTAACCATAGCTGAGGTACAGGTGTTAAGCTGTGTTAATTATTATTCTATGTTACTGTCGCTCTTCACCAGGATTGAACCTGCAGCCTAGAGATAAGATAACTGTCACTTAGAACTGTCTTAAACCAATGTCTTTATTCACTACGCTATGTGTCCAATTGAAGAAGGACGGAGGGCACATCAGCGAAACATTTTACAGATAACAATAAAGATGAGGACAATAAAGATAAGGACAATAGTCCGAATAAGCCAAATAATACTAATTATCAAGCCTCATTTCAAAAATTCAGAGAAATGTAGGATTTTAATTCTACTATTACAAACTTTGTATTTGTTTTTAGGTATTGTTTTAACAAACAAGTTTTTATATTCAAGGGAGACAATTCAAAGAAAAATTGTTTAGAGTGCTCTCCCTTAGACTTAGACTTTAGATTCGTTTTTTAAACGATTAATTTTTTCAAGTTTTACAAATTTCAATTGAAAGGGAATATTTTTCAAGTCCTTTGAGTTGTCTGTTATTAAGTCTAACTCGTCGCAGTTGTTCATATATTTGCATGCATGGTTCGGCAATCGTAATAGATGCCGACTATTTCGCATATCTGCCCACAGGTGGAGAGGACAACTTCCAGCCTCATTAACTCTTGGATGCTTTGACCTTCGTAAACTAGAAAAATCACACTGTGTGTATGTAGACATACAGACCGCATGATTTTGTGTAACAGTTATTGTCGTAGGAAATGGAATCGGCGACCAGAGTTCAAATCCTGGATGAGGCTGTTTGTGTTTCAATTCATGCTAACACCTTTGAGAAATGCATGGATACATCTGTTCTCCCCCCAGCTATGGATAAATAGTATAGAAGACTGGGATCTCTAGTCTTGATTAGGCAACCAGTCTAGGAGAAGGAAAATTTTTAATCTAAGCCAGCTTTACTCCACTTAAAAACTGACCTTGTGTCACATCCTGCCTGTGGTAGAAGTCTGGGTAAATACACACAAACTGCTCACTAAAGTTAGTCCCAAACACACAAGGATAAAATTGTATCTTTTTATGATTATTTTCTTAGGCAAGCTTTTATAAAGTTAAATCTTTGAATCAAATTTGAATCATCATCATCATCATCATGTTGCGCTAGTAGCATGGATATCCATGACAATCTCTCACCAACCATTCCTATTATTTGCCCTCGGGAGATTCTCTGCGCAGCATCCATTATCAATGCACAGAGCTGGTCAATGTAAGTGTTTGTCCATGTACAGATTCCACAGGAGAATGTCACTTATGAGTTTGTTCTTGCTTCTCCAGCAGTACCCAGCGTGTCTTGTTCACCTCACTTGGATTGTTTATATGATAGGAGGCAAGTGGCCATACAGCTGCTTTCTTATGGAATGTTGTTTCCACAATTTGTTTAAGATTGCACGCAGCATTCTTGTGCAACTCCCATCTAGCTTATTCTATAGCATTTTGTTAGGGTTCAAGTGGTGCAGCTGTACAGTAGCACTGATACAACTACCACTTGGAAGAATTGTCATCTTAACTTAACAGTGAGAAATATAAATTGTATAACAAATCACAACCAAACAAGTTGAACTCATGGAAATTACAACTAAGATTACCCATCATGCTTTTGCTTTTCTCAAATTTTGCCTGTATCTTCTTATTATCTTCCTTATCCTTTTCAATCTTTGTTGCCCATTCATGTTTTACCAAAGTATTATGCACACATTAGAAGTAGCAACCCAATCTCAGCTTGGCAGAAGGGAGATTTTTTTTTTTAAGATAGTCTTGCAGGTCCCTTATTACTGTTTTGTGAGTTGGATTCTCGCAGGAAGCTCCATTAAAATGCCCACATAAAAAAGAGCTTGCATTGATCCAACCGCTCTAAAAAGAAAAATTAATGTTTACTCATAATAACAAATGCAAATAAATTCTATGCTGTTATCATTTAAATTTTATTTTTTGATTATCTTCATGAATATAATTAATTTATATCAACGCAAGCTCTTTTTTATGTGGGCAAGCACACGCACACACACATATATATTCACATACACAAGCACACGCACACACACATATATATTCACATACACAAGCACGCACACACACATATATATTCACATACACACACACACACATATTCACATACACACATATATATTCACACACATACACATATATATTCTCATACACATATATTCACATACACACACAACACACACACAACACACACACACACACACACACACACACACACGCACACGCACACATATGCTCTTACTTTCTATGCTCTTACTAACCTGATCACCAGCCAGTAATATATCTTGTTGGCTATTTTTTGTTTGTTTTTGGTTTTGTTTCCTAGTATACCATGCTATGTATTTGCATATGATTTATAAGTGATAGTTATTTATTACCAGAAGACAAAGTGACTCATGATAAAGTCACATTGTATTTTGTATAGAAGTAGATTATTATCTCACCAATAAAATCATTTGAATGATGATAATATTCTTATATATATTATTTATGATTTTATCCCAAATTATATAGGATTACCTGTTTCAACTTTCTGAAAAAAACCTTTAAACATGTGTGTTTACAATGTTTTAGTAGCTAAAATTATTTAATTGGTATAGATTTATGGGGTAGCAAGGGTTTTGTGTGGTTTAAAGATAGCTGGATATTCTTGTTGCGTGTTCCTCAGGGTTTTTTTTAACCCCATCTCATTTGGTGGCCGTGCTGAAAAGGAAGGAATTTAAGGAACGAAAAAGAAAGAGACAAAGGCAGAAGGTGGTTTTATGCCACCTTATGCTTTATTCCAGGTCATAGTAGCCTATGGCAAGGGAAATTGTATCATGGAAAAATGCCACCTTATGCTTTATTCCAGGTCATAGTAGCCTATGGCAAGTGAAATTGTATCATGGAAAAATATACATCTAAAAGGATAAAATGATAAATTCAAATATATATGGATTTCTGAGAGTAAGCTGACAAGTTCATAGACTAAAGTTCATATGATAATGTCATATTTTCTATTGATGACTTTTTTGTTCTATGGGATCCAAGCACTGCAACACCAATAGAAGGAGTGTGATGATCGCAAGGAGACTATGTTGAATAATAAACCTCATTTGGTCACAATCCATGAGAGTATCTTGGTCAGCCTACAAACTTTTCAGCTGACCCTGAAATATATACATCTATTTTTACTAGTTTTAAGAGAAAAAAAAAAAGAAAAATCAATGAGTCACAATTTTGACTGTTGGAAAAAGAAAAAGAAACTGAACAAGTTGGGATAATAAATACTGAAAAATGCTCAATACATTCTTTTAGAACCAGTTTATGGTTGGTTGGTTGTTTTTTACATCATGTCAACCCATTGGGTCATTTTATGCCGAAGACATTTTGTTTTATTCATTCTTGATGGGTATTGAAAATTCTTTTTATCAAAATCACATTTATTTTTTCAACACATTTTTTAAAACTTATTTTTTTCTATTTAACCCATAGATGGGACCCTAACAGATACAATTACTCCAGGTCAGGGTGGACCTGGGAGTAATGTTGATGAAGGGGTACTCCACACTCCCCAGAGTAGAGCCAGTTTAGGAAACTGAATAAAATCTTCAGGAAAATTCTTACATCATTAGGTAGTTAACTTCTAATGCTGAATTGGTATATATATATATATATATATATATATATATATATATATATATATATATATAAAGTAAAAGTAAAGTCGACGGGGCGGCCTAAAGTCAGTATCAGCCAGTCAGCGAGGGAGTCTATCCCCTTTTCAATAGTGCTAGACCAAGGAGATAGTTTTTTTTAGCATCTGAGGTGGAGCGCCACACCTACCATCAGCTCCTTACTTTACCGCACAGATCCCTGTGCTACTCATACGCTGAGTTTGCGGGGACTGGTATCAAACTAGGAACCTTGTGGTTTCTAGCCGAACACTCTACTGACTGAGCTGTGTGTGTGTGTGTGTGTGTGTGTGTGTGTTTTATTAACATCCCTGAAATATTACAAAATAAAATGAAACTTAACATTTAAAAACTGAGTTTTTCACACCTAATGCTTCATACTAAATCCCAAATAATATATATTATAGACATATATATATACATATATATATGTATATATATATACGTATATATATATATACATATATATATATACATATATATATGTGTGTATATATATATACACAACCAGTTAGCTCAGTCGGTAAAGCATTCAGCTAGAAACTGCAAGGTTCATACTTTGAT
Source organism: Doryteuthis pealeii (assembly GCA_023376005.1). NCBI lineage: Eukaryota > Metazoa > Mollusca > Cephalopoda > Myopsida > Loliginidae > Doryteuthis > Doryteuthis pealeii. The sequence goes on from CM042144.1 coordinate 41,069,314, forward strand.
ACCAGCCCTCGCCAACTCAGCATATGAGTAGCATGGTAATCTGTGCGGTAAAGTAAGGAGTGGATGGTAGGTGTGCCACTCCACCTCAGATGCAAAAACAATCTCCTTGGTCTAGCACTAGTGAAAAGGGAATAGACTCCCTCACTGATTAGCTGAATCCGACTTTACATATATATTAACTAAGAAGCATTCATAGACCCCACAACACCACACACACACACATATATATATATATATATATATATATATATATATATATAACAGAGTAGTTAGAAGGGATTTTTATCGATATTCAAGAAAACTAATTTTAAGACATTGAATATTCAAATATTTTTCCCATGAAAAATTTATTTCTGTCAAGTTTTAATTGGTGTTTCTAACAAACAACTAAAACTAGAAATCTTTATGACACTCACTGTGTAGGTGGCTATCATAAGTTAGAATTGAATCACAGATCTTTTTACAATATCCACCTTCAAGTGTCTTGTGTCTCTTTTTATTAATTCATGACTGCTCTTTACATAGTGGGCCATGAGAAGGTATCCCACAAGGAGTGGGACTTGAATATTTCGTGTAAACTAATGTCTTTCCACTCCAAAAAAAAAAGACACCTACAGACAAAAAATGCTGTATGACCTCAGCAAAAATTTAACTAAAAATATTTCAATTAGTCTAAACAAAGAATTATGAATTAAATACTTTTTAGATTGACTGAGGGTGTCCGTTGTGGTGTAAGGATTAGCAAACTAGTCTCGCAGATCCATTACTACTTAAATAGCATGTTTGATTCTTACTAGATGCCTCTCACTTGCAACCTTGTGTCACATCCTACCTGTGGTGAATGGGTTGGGTAAATACATTCAGGCAACTATGAATACATCCATGAGTACACACAAACACACACATACACACGCCACAAATAGCAATAGCATAATCTTTACAGATCACTGCCATCCCACACAATCCTATAACTCCACCACCAGAACATTTCTCTCATGAGCCCTAGACATAATCATACATGCACATTGGGTGTTCCAAAGTGTTGTAATGGTTAACAAGCTAGTATCGCAGTTCCATTACAACTGAATAGCGAGTTCAATCTTTGCTGGATGCTCCTTACTTGTGAAATTGTATCATGGAAAAATATACATCTAAAAGGATAAAATGATAAAATTTTGATATGAATTATTTGAAAAAGTGTGTGGACTGTAAGGGGGATTATGTTGAAAAATTGTTACAACTTGCAGAGATTAAAATAAAATTTAAATTTAAATTTAAAAATAACAAACTCCCATGAGCCTTCACACCACAAGAAACCTCCAAGCATGTGCGGGAAAAAGGACCCTCTTCCGATCTTGGCCATTCGAACTTAGGCCTCATCTGGGACTACTGGCCAGGGAGAAATTTTTCTTGCCACATGGTGGCTATGAACCGTGAATAAAGCCTAAATCATAAAACTACCTTTTATCTTTGTCTCTTCCTTTTCTTCCCTTGAATTCCTTTCTTTTCAGAGCGACCACCAAATATGATGGGGTTAAAAGCAAACCCTAAGAATATGCACCAAGAACAACCAGCTGCCTTTTAAACCTAAAACATTAGACCTCTTGCCGCCCCATAAATTCATGTATCAGAGTTAACAGAGTGAATACTAGGAAAAACACAAATATTAAGGATTGGGAAAAAGGGTTACTGAGCAAAGATACATGGTGAACAGAGTAATGAGTTAGTGCTAAGTTGAATTAACAAATCCCGTGAGATCTCATTGTTTCTCTCCTCTGAGGTTTCGTCAGACATTATTTATAGAAAACCAGAAAATTCAATTCTCATTATCTATAAGTACTATATGACAAAAACAAATATCATCTGGTCACATTCCATGAGATTATCTTGGTCAGCCTATGAACTTTCCAGCCAATCCTTTTTTAATATTTTCTTAGTAAATATTTGAGGATCAGGCTAACTGAATTTTGATATAACTCGTATAAGCTTTGTAACGAATGAGTAACAATGAGGAATAGAAACTTCTTTATTTTCTTTCATTATTTTATTACAAAGATTTATATTTATAGCTATCAGAATGAATAACTCTTGAACTTAATCTATATAATACTTCTTAGTTAAACCACTTAAAGATTTTTTTTCAATAGTTTGTTGTGGTCAGAATAACAAGCTGTGTTCCTGTGCTGGACTTACTACTCTGGTTTAAGTATTAGTTAGAAATTTCTCCAGGGATTTATCTTTGAAGAAAAGTAAATAATCTTATAAAAAGTTTGACATGCTGTAATAAGTAATTTAGAGGTACCTCCCCTACTTTATGATTACCTCTCCCTTTAGAGAACTCTCTAGCAAATACTAAACTATATAAACTCTCAATAAGTGTACCAATTATTCTAAGTAGAATAAAGCTTTCCAAAGTCTATCGGTGTTATCGTTTGTCATTACACACGCTTTATTCTTTATTGGTGGAGGAAAACCTTTTGTTCAGAAATGTTTTCAGACATTCCAACAGTTGCAATAAAGATTTTTTTAAATATTCATTAAAGTTAATTGTAATGACAAACGATAACAGCGATAGACTTTGGGAAGCTTTATTCTACTTAGAATTATTGGTACAATTACTAAGAGTTAATATAGTCTAGTATTCCCTTGACAGTTCTCCAAAGGGGAGGTAATCATAATTAATTAATAACAATTAAAAAGAAAAGAGCTTGGAATCATGTTCAGTTCAATTATGGACAAAAACACAAAAAAAAAAAACAGTCTGTGAAAAAACTAAACCATTTTGTATTATTGCCACAAATTTTAATGAAACATCAATGGCTTAGACACACATAGGAGGTGATTATTTTCCTTGATTATGATTATCAAAATCCCTTCAATGTAGCGAAAAGTCATAATTTTCTTAAGAGAAAATTCTCAAAAATACCAAAAATTAGTAAATTTCTTAAAATTTTCTTTCCCTTTATTTGATATCCTAATTTGCGATTAGTCCTTTGCTAATGATTTTATCATTAAAATTTGTTTACTAATAAAAGATGCTTCAGTATTTTAACAAGTTTTTTTTTTTTGTTACAATATCGTACATTTACATTTTTATTATTTATGAAGGTGTGTTTAGGATAAAGGTTATCATCATAAGAATTCGGTTCAGCAATCCAAGTTCAAATCTAATAAGAGAGTATTTCTCTGAATTTTTTAGATGAGGCTTGATGATTAGTATTATATGCATCTACACTTACCTTTCTTTGAATAAATGACAGCTGAGGCGTTACAACATAGCAAATATATCAGGTAAGAGAGTTAGGTTTATTTTCAATGTGACTTGAATAAATATAAAAACTGGGTTATTAGCTCCCAATTATGAGTTCGATAAGAAGGTTCCCAAGTCCGACAAGAAATACCTGAAGAAGGCCAGAGGGCACTTTGGCTGAAACATTGTACAGATAACAATGAAGATGAGGACAATAGTCCAAATAATGCAGATAATACTAAGAAGAAAGTGTTTGGATTTCACTTTGCACTAATGCCCTTGGGGAAGAGGTATACCTGGTAACCCATCTACATCCGACGATATGCTGTAGATAGTGGTCAAGAAATGATCAACTCAAAACAAGTCACATATATATATATATATATATATATATATATATATATATATCTGCAGATGATGATAAGACAGTGATATAACAAATATAAAGTGCTTAATACATGAGTAGAGCAAATTTATAATTATAATGGTACACAGTAATAACCTACTCGAGTTTCACCATAAGGATCTTCAGGGTTAAATCCATTGAATTAATCAAGAATTACAGCCAATTGCACATGTGTATTTTTTTGCCAAAAAATACACACATGCAATCGGCTGTAATTAATCAATATCTTGATTAATTCAGTGGATTTAACCCTGAAGATCTTTATGGTGAAACTCGAGTAGGTTATTACTGTGTACCATTATAATAATATATAAATATATATATATATGATTTAAATCAATAAGGAAAAGCAACTCATATAGTTGCTTTTTCTTATTAATTAAAATCCTTATTCTAAGATAATGTGTTTTAACTATTTTTTGGTATTTTACAAAACCAAATATTTCTGAATCAAAAGTTGTTAGGAGTTAACATGTATTTCAAGATGTGTTGAGAGAGCACAATATCTCTGTGTCACTCGTTTTAAAAGACATTCTTGGAAACTGTTAGTCTTGATTTGATTATTCTCCAGAAAGTATTTAGGTTAAATACTACGCCCACCTTCCTTTGAAGATATGACAGCTGAGGCGTTACAATATAGCAAATATATCAGGTAAGAGGGTTAGGGTTTTTTTTTTCAATAAGACTTGAATAAATATAAAAACTGGGTTATTCTCATCTGAGCTGGAAAAGGTTGATATTTACTTAAAAATAACATCACACCCCAAAGTCAAAAAAGTCAAGCACCCAATCAGGATCAAAATCACTTGTAAGTCACTTCTAAATGACAAGTACTCATAGTTACAGAAGTTAATGTTTCCAATCACATTTGCTGAAAACGGATAGAGCACTCTCTGACGGCCTTTACATACATATACAGATGTATTTATCAGTTAAAATCCTCCTTCCTGCAAATGGTAGGGATCATCTGGTTGCAGAAATTTTCTCACAAAAAAGAGTAGTTCTCTGGATTATGTGGCATGATGCAGAGTCCTGTTACCAGACATAGGGAGTTCTAGCATCTACATTCTTGATTCAGGGCAGCACTACCTCCTCCAGGTACTTGGAGTAGGCCTCCATATTGAGTTTGAGGCTATTTTGGAAGATGAAAGGAGGCATAAGAAGGTGAGATCTTAACTATTTTTAGAATATATATATATACAATGTGTGTCAAAAAAGTACCAAGATTATTTGTACTTTTGACACACCTTGAATTCTGAAAAAAAAATGTCCCATTTATTCTTAATTTCTATCTTGTTAGATACAGCTTTAAACTTGGTACTTTTTTGACACACCTTGTATTCTGAAAAAATAATGACTGGAACGTTATTTTTTTCAGGATACAAGGCATGTCAAAAAGTACAAAAAATCTGGATACTTTTTTGACACACCTTGTATATGCATATATACTAAAATTATTTAAGATCTCACCTTCTTATGCCTCCATGGTTGTGCATGGTTGTGTAATGGTTAACATGATAGGAAATAGACATGACAAACGAGTTCAAATCTGGATGAGGCTCTTTGCATTTCCATAATGCTAATACCATTGGGAAAGGTATGAATCCAACTATTCTCCCTCCAACTATGGATAAATAGTAGGGAAGACTGTGCTCATTAACCTTGGTTAGGCAACCAGTCTAGGAGAAGGAAAACTGAATTCACACCTGTTTAACTTGGCTTAAGAAACTGACATTGTGTCACATCCTGCTAGCTCACATGAGAATCCATTCCCTTGAGTTTTGTGAGAAGTCATTTTCCAAGACCAAATGTTGTTGAGATTTATTATTTGTATAAATCTTACAAATGTATCAAAGACAAATTTAATGTTAAATTTCCACTGTCCACACTTTCTATCAATTGTGAATTTGACTGATAAATTCCATAAAACTGGGAGTGTACAGGACTGAAAGAGGTTAAGCTGACCATATTTGTGTTATTGACACATTGTTCACTTAAAAAATCTCATATAAAGTTATATACATACATATATATACACACACACACACACATATATATATATATATATATATATATATATATATATATATATAAATGTAACATAATCCAAATGACTGGTAAGTAAGGGAGGATTCTATCTGGGATCATTGAAATCTCACTGTACAACCATACTGTAAGCTCTTGAAGATGCAAACATATATATTCATACAAGGATTTTTATAAATCCCAAAGAGAGCTCAATGTATAATAATCAATAAATTAATTATATACAGAGCAATATTTATGAGTCTAGCCTCTTCAAACAGGTTTTACAAATAATTTGTAAAACCTGTCTGAAGAGGCTAGACTCATTTTAAGTTTCTGGTAGAAATAAATATTATAACAGGATGATGGTTTGTTAAGTTTTTCTTTATTTGAAAGTTATATATATATATATATATATATATATATTATATATATATATATATATATATAGAGAGAGAGAGAGAGAGATGATATGATATGATATGATATGATATATGATACGATGAAGGCATCACAGCAGGTATCAAATCTAAAATTATGAAATTATGGATACTATATTTCTGTTACTTAAGTTTCATGTGTGCAACACAATCTAGCAGTCACCAAGCACCATTAACTGTATGTCTATGTTATCCTAACACACATACATATATATATATATATATATATATATCATATGTTCCCAAAACCCAGTAGAGCTCTCTAGGAGTGACTTTTCTTGACTTTCACTGTCAACGTAATAAAGCAGTGATCATCTGTTGTTTACAGATTTGATCTCTCTGGTGATTGTAAAATATATACACAGATGTATGTATTTATCAGTTAAAACATCACTCTTTAATGGCAGCTGTTGACGGCCGAGATGTCAAGGAACCGGATTGATGAAAAGTCAGTTGAGTTTCACTCCTAGCCTGAAGAAGTTGCTGTGTCTAGCCACACTGATGAGACATGAAATGTCAAAACACAGTGTCTGTGGATGATTTTATATACAAACACATATATATATATATATATATATATATATATATATATATATATAAAATAAGTGAATTTGTCAGGGTGGCCTAAAGTCAGTATCAGCCAGACAGCGAAGGAGTCTATCCCCTTTTCACTAGTGCTAGACCAAGGAGCATCAAACCTACCATCAACTCCTTACTTTACCACACAAATCCCTGTGCTATTCAAACGCTGAGTTGACAAGGGCCAGCATCAAACCCGGAACCTTGTGGTTCTTAGGTGGACGCTCTACCCTCTGAACTAAACCAGCCCTATATATATATATATATATATATATATATATATATATATATATGTGTGTGTGTATTTATGTATGTATGTATTTACCAAACCCTCCGCATGAGATGTAACACACGGTCAATTTCTTAGGCAGAGTTTAACAGGTTTTAATCCAGAGTTTTCCTTCTCTAAGATTGACTGCTCATAACTCAGAAACTTGTAAACTCGGGTACTTGTAAGTAAAGTACCTAGGAGAGGATTTTACAGATCTGAAAATATTTATATAAAGTTAAAATAGAAACATTTTTTTCAGTTCAAAATTTCTGAAATGTTTAAAGTAGGACATAGTTTGTTTTGATTATGTTTTCTTCTATTTTGTAAACAAGAGTAAAATGATTTTGTAACAAATATTTGCGTTCATGCACACACACACAGCATTGTATTTATCTTTAAGATTCCACCTACAAATAATCTGACTATGAAAATATGAGATAATGCCAAAAATAGATATGAAAAAATGACACTCACAAGCACACACCTATGCACACACACACACACAGATAAGGTGAAGATTAAGGCTGGGTGTGTGGGTGGAGTCACATGTAAAATTTTGTTTTATTTCAAAGGGATTTTCTTAAAACTTTGAATAAAATTAGCAGAAAAAGTACAAAGAAAAAAAATCTTCAATCAAACAAGTTTAAAAGAAGATACAGAAATAAAATACAAAGTAATTTGTACATATATAAAAGGCAGTTGTGCGTATATATGTATGTATGTATGTCTGGAGGAAACTATGAAAATAAAGAAATGAATGTCAAAGTAAATATATATACACATTAACTATCACCAGAGCTTACTTTTTGTGCAAAAATATTGAAGATCTTATATATATTTGGGAAAAAAATTCCTGGCATCCCTCCCGTTTTTTTTTACATGAGGATTTTTATAGGGCATTCAGCGAGGATCCAACTCGGGATTAGTAATAATGGATCTGTGAGATTACCTTTTTTTATTCCCACTATCTACCCAGGAGAAGCTGGGTAGTTGCTTCTAGTACCATATATATATATAAGGCATGTGGTGTAATGGTTAGAATCATAGGAAATGGACTCGTCAACCCAAGTTCAATTCCTACATGAAGCATTTCACATAGCACTATTACCCTTGGGAAAGGTATGAATCCAATTCTCCCTCCAGCTATGTGTAAATAGCTGGCAAACTGGACTCTTTAACCATAGCTAGGTAACCGGTCTAGGAGAAGGAAAACTCTGAATTCAAACCTGTTAAACTCCACTTAAAAAATTGACCTTGTGTCACATCATGTTCATATGGAGGGTTTGGTAAATATGTATATATATATATATATATATATTAATAGAATAGAAATATTTCGCTGTGACACAAGGTTGAAAGTATAAGTGACCCAGTGAGAATGAACTCACTAATCTAGTCTGCTAATCAAACTTGCTAAACATTACATAATGTGAGGTGCCCAACTAAAAAGAAATAAAAGTAGGTATTTACCGCATACCCCACATATACAGGTGTGACACAAGGACATTTTTATGTGGGCCCACCCACAAGCCAAGACATAGGTGGTAGGTGCAAAAAATGTGTTGATCCCATCAGCATTCCCTCTCAAGGGGGTCGTCTCAGGCACTGGGCAATAAACCCAGCCCTGCCTTTAAATGAAGGGGGCAGGTATTGCCTGGAGGGATAGCCCTCTAAAAAGAAATAAAAGTAAATTTTTAAAATATATGTTAACTATGAGTTTGTGATGGAATGGTTATTGTTGTAGGAAATAGACACAGCGAACCGAGTTCAAATCCTGAACAAGGCTGTTTGCATTTCACATAGTGCAACTACTCTTAGGAAAGGCATGAATCCATCTATTCTCCATTCAGCTTGGGGTAAATAGTAGGGCAGACTGGGCTCTTTAACCTCTGTATGGCAATTTGTCTAGGAGAAGGAAAACTCTGAATTCAAACATGTTAAACTCTGCTTAAAAATTGACCTTAGGTCACATCCTGCTCATAAAGAGGGGGTAAATAAATTCAGGTTCTAACAAAGTGGAACACTCTTGCTGCATTTACACTAACTTACATGCCCCCCTCCCGGTTTAAATAGTAGGTTGGACTGGGCTCTTTAAACTTTGTATTTATTCTCCCTCCAGCTATGGGTAAACAATAGGGCAGACTGACCTCTTTAACCTCTGTATGGCAACCAGTCTAGGAAAAGGAAAACTCTGAATTCAAACCTGTTAAACTGATTAAAAATTGACCTTGTGTCACATCCTACTCGTGTGGAGGGGTTGAGTAAATACATATGAGTATCACTCAGCTGAAAGCCACTTTTGATCTTTCTCTATACAACCTAAAAGGTTAATTATCAGGGTAACAATTAGCAATTGAATGATCATTTAATATTAAAAGAGACAGTCACACTTGCTCAGCCAGCGATATGCCCAATTAAGAGAGAACGGAAGCAAATTTGACAATTGTTAACTGTATCATTTAATAGCATTTAAGGCCAATTTAGGAAATAATTAGTCACTTAGACCACTGAATTTTTCCAGCATTTTTCCGTTGAACAAGATAGAAAAAACACTTACAAATGAATAGGGCCAAGTTTATTTGCAGGGGGCAAAGGGGGCAATTGTCTTGCCCTGCCCCCCCCCCTATCAGAAGGGCACTAAGACTTCCTTTATAAAACCTGACATAATTATAAAATTAGTTTTATTATTGAAAACATAATGGTGATTTGCTGTAGGCTGAAAAGAATCATATATCACTTTGTCGCATAATACAAACTGAAAATATAATCTATATATTAATGCTGGTGTTCCTAAATCTTTCATCTGTTAACATCCTACAACACCCTCTGGTTAAAAATGAGGCCATCCAAATTGTTCAAGATACAATGCAAAAATGTAAATCCAGATTATCTGGTTTGCTTAATCTATTATTTGTCTCATTTTATTTCATCTAACTTTAAAAATGAGACATTCCAAGTGGTCTTGCGTCTCTGGAAGTTTGTTATTTTTCTTTAATTTTATTTTAATCCCCTCAAGAGTACAGCTGGTTTGAATTCTGGGTTTTCTTCTCCTAGACTAATTGCTATACCAAGGTTTAAGAGCCCAGTCTGCTCTCTTATTTTACCCATAGCTGGAGGGAGAATAGGTGGTAGTGTTTTGAATTTGAGAGCATATTGCATAAATGCATCCTGGCTTCCTGCCCTAAAAAACACTAAGCGATGCCTGCTGAAAAAAACAATCATTGCTACAATTGAACTCCCTATATTTTAAAGAGGGGGAGTGTTAAAATATTTACATTTACTTGTTGAGAAAAGACTTGGCAGGGGGGTAAAATATTGCTTTCATATCGCATTAACTTTTTGGAAAAAATGCCTTCAAACAGCTAGGGAGTTCAATCGTAGCGTGAGTTGTTTTTTCAGCATGCACTGCTTAGCGTTTTTTTAGGGCAGGAGCTAGGACGAATTTATGTGATAATACAATGAATTGTTGAAATATTTAAGGTTTCAATTTAGAGTTTTCCTTCTCCTAGACTAGTTACCTTACTAAGGCTAAAGAATCCCATCTGCCCTACTATTTACCCATAGCCGGAATAAAAAGAGAATTCATACCTTTCCCAAGGGTATGAGTGTAAAGTGAAACACAAACAGCCTTGTTCAAGATTTGAACTCTGGTCATCAATTCCATTTCCTAGAACAATAACTATTAGAGTAAGTACTCTACTTTAGTAGTAGTAGTAGTAGTAGTAGTAGTAGTAGTATGTGTGGAAAAGGGTTTAATATTTTAGGTAAAAATGTAGTTGTGGTTACTCTTGATGCATTTCACTGGGTTTACTTTTAATCCCATCGTATTTAGTGGTTGCACTGAAAAGGAAGGAATTCAAGGAAAGAAAAGGAAGAGACAAAGACAAAAGGTGGTTTTATGATTTAGGCTTTATTCACGAGTCATAGCCACCATGTGGAAAGGAAATTTCTTCCTGGACAATAGTAGAGTCTAGAATCTCTCTTTAGATCTTCTATAAATGCAAGAAGATAGAGAGAGCAAGAGAGAGACACAAAGAGAGAGAGAGAGAGAGAGAAGAGTGGCAACAGTGGATATCATAAAGATCTTCTATAAATGCAAAAAGACAGAGAGAGAGAAAGAGAGAGAAGAAAGAGAGAGAAAGAGAGAAGAGAGAAAGAGAGAGAGAGAGAGAGAGGAAGTGGATATAATAAACATCTTAGTTTTTCATTTCTCTTTAGATCTTCTATAAATCCCAAAAGACAGAGAAGAGAGAGAAAGGAGAGAGAGGGAGGGATCTTAGTTTTCAAGAATTCATCTGATTGACACAAGGTGTTTAACAGAGATCAATAGATCAATATTATTGACACTCCTCTTGTCTACTTAGTCATGATCTGGTATTTATTTTCACTTTGAACTTCAATTTTGTTGACATTTTGATCAATTTATTGAGATTAGTTTGGACACAGAGTCCACCTATGATTATTAGAATTAAAGTGAAATTGCAATATTTCCACACATAAAAGAGGTTACATTTGTTTTAGCAATAAGTGTGGAAATGTAAACAAATAATAGTCTAGAAATCTATTAATAAAGGAGATTCGGTCTTTATCTGTCTGTAACCGAAACTACGTTACTGCTTATCTCACATTACCCAAAATCGTTAATACATAGAATAAATGTCAACCTTATATTATATACACTCAGAATTTGAGTATGCAAACTTAGACAGTCCTTATTGTTTTTTAAAACAATTTTGATGAATACATGCCCGGTATTATATATTCATATGTAGTTTGTTTTAGTTTAATATATCAGACTAAGTTTCCATTTCAAATTGTTTTATTTTTTTTACTCCTTTAATAGATTTGATGATTTTACTTACTTATGGTACAAACTCTCTGGCATTGAATTTTTAACTCCACCCCCTCAGACAACATATTTTGAAAATTAATTTTTACACTGACCGAAGGCTTTTTTTTTTTTTTTTTTTTTTTTGCTAGTAACAGTAATAGCCTAGTCTGGCACAAGGTCAAAAATATGGAATACTCAGTTAAATCAAACTCTCTTCAGTAGTAACAGTAACTGCCAATTGTGTAATGGTTACACAAGTTCAAGTCCTGGATGAGGCTGGTAGAATTTCACATAGCACTAATCTATATATTCATACTTGTGTTTCCTTAAAATTATGACTATTATCATTTTGCAACACCCTCTGGTTAAAAATGAAACCGTCCAAATCATCCAAGATGAAATGCAAAAATGTAAATCCTGATGATTTGGTGTTGCTTATCCGACAAATTCTTATTTCTTATTGTAGAATAATCAAGCTAAGTTCCAATTACCATCGAATTGGTAAGACACGGCAACAAGCAATCGTAACTCAATATGAACCTATCTTGCTGCAACCCTACTGCAGAATGACAGGGTATATATGAAACTCCACAACATCATAGAAACCAAGCAGCCAATCCTGGCACATGAGAGTGAAGTCTCTCACTGCCCGAATGATCTTTCTTGGTGGGACAAGGTTGTCCTTTGTGAGCCCCATGTCGAGTAAATGTTTTGGCCCCCCAAGACAGATAGTGGTACCACTGTCAGGGAAAATCCTTTGTGTAGTACTACGGTTACTAGGGATGTTTATAGCCCGTCTGGGATCTGGATTTGGTGAGAATGGGATTACAGACACATTTATTTCCGTTAATTGGTCATCATTTCTGGATGTGAATGTGCCCGTTGTTTGGTCAAATGTGATGTGGGCTATGAGAATATCCATGGGAGCCTCATCACCTTCGAAGCTTTTTACTACCGCTTGGCGACGTTCTTCTTTGTACCGCACACTGTTGAAAAATGGTTTGGTTTCCTACGTGTGTTGCATGTTTGACCCTATGCTGGATACGTTAAGTGGCGGGCAATTGTTCCCAAAGTGCCATATTGGTGGCTACCACAACCCATGCAAGCTTGACGAGGGTTTGTTCAGCAATGCTGTTTTTGCGTGTAACAGAGGTGCTAGTAGGATTATTACCCTTATTGGTCTGTGCTGCACTGTTCTTCTGACTGCGATATGTAGACATCCGAACAGTAGCCATGTCTGAGGTATCAGTCATTTCAGTTTGGTCCCGTAGTGCTGATTCAAATGCTTCAGCATGACAGATTTTCTGCTCAAGGGACTTCAGCACCCCGGCTTTTGCTAGTATATCAGTCTGGAGTGCGTCTTTGATATAAATGTCAGACGGGTCATGCTCACACTGGGGACAGGAGAAGTTGTAGTCTATGGCTGTAGCCTTAAGGCGAATAAGATATTGTTGAATTGGTTCATCTTCGTGCTGTGACATCAATGCAAAGGTGATCCGATGGACCTATCGGATTTAAATTTCTAGTGACTAATGCTTCTATCATCCCTTGCAGTCTGTCTGGGTCTGTGGTGAAAAAATTAGGGTGGGTGTTGATGATTGCTTTCTGGACAGATTCATCAGCACAATTGTATAGATGGATGTTTGTTTGAGACGTTGGCATGTCTGTTATCCTGGTGAAAACTTCCCAATCGATTCGAAATTTTCTGAATTGTTGGGGGTTCATCTTAAAGTGGAGTTGTGGGAGCTTGGCTGATGGTGCCTTAGTATAAGTTGTCTGGGTAGAGGTCTCCTTAGCTTGTTAAGGATAGACAGGGCTTCTCCCATTGCTGTGATTCCCAACTCTTTTAACATGGCCAAATCCATCATTTGAAGGTTTTCTTTTGTCAGCTTTTCACTTGCAAATGTTGCAGCATAGCTTTTGGCTGAGTCGGCAGAGATACCCGCTTTGATGAAGTAGCTTTCCCAATTTTCAGGTTTCATTGCTGTTCGCAGACCATTCTTGATTTCCATAAATACCAACTGTCTTGGACACTGCTTCTGTTGTACTTAGCCAGTTGCTGTTGTTCAAACCAACAGTAGACTGACTGACTGACTGACTTCAATACTTATGAGTGTCATCACTTCAACTGAATAATGGACCATTCCGTTTTTATTATAAAAAAAGAAAGGGGAAAAAGGACATTGCTATACGAAAAAAATATAAGAAAGAAAATAGGGGAAATATAGAGAGAGGGGTGAGCGCACAGAAACAATAACGCTAATCTGTTTCAATCAAACATAATGAAAAGACAAAAAGAAGGAAAGAAAGAAAGAAATAAGAGTGAGAGAGAGAGTTAAATCAAGATTGTTATATTTTTTACATATAATTGAATTATCATACTGTGGTATATCCACAGGTCCTGCTAGTTCTCTAAATAATCCAACTATTCTCCTTCCAGTTATGGTAAAATTGTAAAGCAGGTGGGCTATTTAACCTTAGCCACTTGGTCTATCATGTTCAAAAAACAAACTGAGCAGAAAAGATGATTCCTTTACTTAATTTTACAATCATAAAATGCTGGCTGGTTGGTTGGTTGGTTGGTTGGGTTTTACGGCATGTCAATCCATGTTGGGTCATTTTATGCCAAATATCTTTTCTTTATACATTCTTGATGGATACTCAATTTTTTTTAAAACTCAATTTTTTAAAACTCATTTTGCTGTATACAACTCATAGATGAGACCCTAACAGGTACTACCACTCCGGGTCAGAGTGGACTTGGGAGTAACGGTGATGAAGAGGTACTCCACATTCCCCAGAGCTTCAGAACAGAAGCTTCGCCATCAGATAGAGTTTAACATCATACCCAGGAGAAGAAGACCCTCAGCCACCACCTTCAAGTACATAAAAAGGGTTGAGGCTTGCCATAAGAGCAATAGGTTGGAACATATCATAGAATGACTATGAATATAGAGTAAGATAAGACTTTATAATTATTTCCCTTAATCAGTTTTCAATAGAATTCAAAGAATTGAGTGTGCATATCACAGAAATGCGTATTCGCCTCCTGCCCCAAAAAACACTAAGCAGTGCCTGCTGAAAATCCAACCCACGCTGCTATTGAACTCTCTAGCTGATTTTTGATTTGTATTTTAATAATGTATTGATTGTTTTTATTTTTAAAACTCAGTCATATCTATTTAAAAATTTGTTGTTTTGAATTAGAATAAAAGGAAAATACCAAAACAAAAGATATTTTAAACTGGGTGGGGCGAATTGACTTGTCCATAAAAAACTGGGTGGTGGCTTACTTTTAACCACAAACCACAAAAAAGTTATTTATCAATAGAAACGCCTTCAAACCGCTAAAAAAATATTTTAAAGAGAGGGAGTTAAAATATTTACATTTACTTGTCAGGAAAAGACTGGGGGGCTTAAAAATATTGCTTTCATATTACATTAACTTTTGGGGAAAATGCCTTTAAACATCTAGGGAGTTCAATAGTAGTGCAGGCTGGATTGGCACCATTGTTGTAATGCGCTTAGCGAAATAATAAGATGGTAGTCCAGCTGACATTAACAACAAGAAGTGAGCACTTCCGCCTTTTATTTGCAACTCAACAAGATGGCTGAAACAGTACTTCCGTTTCATAACAAAAACAATGGTAGAAACGGTGCTTCCGTTTCTTAGTATACCACATCCCTCCCCACTTAGCTTGAAACTGCACATACATTCCTAATGACACCAAGAAACATCCGTAGGTCTCTCCTCGGAACTCCGGCAAGAACTCCCATTACTTATAGGAAGCGTTGTCCGACTCTCGGACATAGTCACATCATCATCATCTGTAGCCTCTGGAGATTCCTGAACAGCAATTTCCCCAGTTAAGGGGCTGGCACTGGGTCGTTTCCTTTTGTGTCTGGTTTCATGTTGGTGCGCTGTCTTTTGGGTTTATTCTCAGCATTGTTCCTTCTTTCCTCCTCTTTGCGTTTCTGAAAACGTGTTCTCATGCGAGTTCTGGGATGTTCATCTTCCAAGCTGTCACCGGTTGTTGAAAGACTGCTATCTCTGTAGGGTGCAGGAACCTGTGCAAAAGATGTTGAGTGCCCTGTAACTGTTTGTTCCCGACTCCCCAGAGGCTGCCTGGATTCTTCTGGACCTCTCACAACAGGTTCTGTTGGAATATTCACGCGAATATGATCCACATGTCTTTTCCATAATCGACCATCCTCTAATCGCACTCTAAACGTCAGTGGACCAAGCTGCTCCTCTAGAACTCCGGGCAGCTATTTTGGCCTCCCTTGAAAATTCACCACACTAACGCTATCTCCAATATGGAACATCCTTTCACTACGATATTTATCCGTTGTTCTTTTAGTATCATCTATTTTTGTGGTGACTTGGGTAGATAAATCTGGATACACAAGGTCTAGACGAGATCGAGGCTGACGTCCCATTAATAGCATTGCTGGTGATTGACCCGTTGTTGATTGCGGGAATAAACGGTATCGGGCTAACACACACAATAATCGTGTTTCCAAATCTCCAGTAACTTTTTTAAGACCACTCTTAATGGTTTGCACTGCACGCTCAGCCAGTCTATTTGAGGAGGGGTGGTATGGTGCACATCTAACATGCTTAATGCCATTTAGGGTACAGAACCTGGAAAATTCCTTACTAGTAAAACTGCTAGCATTGTCAGATACGATCACATGTGGACTCCCATGTGTCGCAAATGTGCGTCTCAACATCCTTTCTGTTTCTGAAGAAGATGGTGATGACACATGTGCATCTATATATTTACTGTGGGCGTCGACAATCACTAGAATCCACTTGCCCTGGATAGGGCCCGCATAATCCATGTGCACTCTGAACCAAGGCCTTCCTGGCCATTCCCAGGGATGCAATGCACTAGCCTGAGGCATATTTGCACTATCTTGGCACATGGCACAACTCCTTACACATAATTCAATATCTGCATCCATCTTAGGCCACCAAATGTGACTACGAGCAAGAGACTTCATCCGTGAAATTCCTGGATGACTCTCATGCAATTGTTTCAGTAACGCCTCTCGGCACTTTGCTGGGATAATCATCCGTGATCCTCATAAAACACAACCCAGTTGTTCCGATAACTCATCCTTCCTGGTTGTGTATGGTTGAAAGTCAAGAGATCCTTTTCCCGGCCATCCATGTAAGATCCATTTACGCACTTGTGATAACACGGGATCTCTTGATGTGTAAAAAGCAACAGCTTTTGACGTGACTGGGGTTAAGTCTAAAGCTGACATGGAGATTACTACTTCCTCCAGACAAGGTAATGGCGTAAAATAGTCCTCTATAGTTAGCCGACTCAGTCCATCTGCATTGGACATTTTTGAACCAGGTTTGTGTTCTAGTTGATAGTGATAACTTGCTAGAACCAAGGCCCAACGTTGCACTCTAGCACTTCCTGTTGGTGATATTGCGCGGTCCTCTTTAAAAAAAAGCCCAAGCAGTGGTTTATGATCCGTGATGATGGTAAATTCTCGACCATAGATATATTTATGGAATTTGGAAACTCCAAAAATGACTGCCAGTCCTTCACGTTCTATCTGGGCATAATTTCGTTCTGCCTTTGATAATGTTCTGGAGGCAAAACAAATCGGTTTTTCACTCCCGTCTTTCATTATATGCGATAACACTGCCCCCACACCCACTGGAGATACATCCACCGTTCAGCATTGTAATGAACCAAAACACCAGTTGACATTAGCAACCCCTTTGATTGCTTGAAAGCAAAGGCTTCGTCTGGTCCCCATTTCCAGGGAACTCCCTTTTGTAGTAATTTGTACAAAGGGAGCTAAAACGGTGCTGATATTGTTTAAATACCGCCTTTTATTTGTAACTCAACAAGATGGCTGAAACAGTACTTCCGTTTCATAACAAAAACAATTGTAGAAACGGTGCTTCCGTTTCTTAGTATACCACAACCGCTTAGTGTGTTTAAAGGCAGGAGGCCAGGACGCATTTATGTGATAATACCCGAATTGTGTGAGTATCAGATATTAGTTATTCTTAAAGTCAAAGATTCAGTTTTTTTAATCAATTCAATTTAGATATCTTTAAAGTGTTATATACATAAATAGGACGAGGCTGTTTGCATTTCACATACTCTTTGGGAAAGGTATGAATCCAACTATTCTCCTTCCAGCTATGGGTAAAATAGTAGGGCAGACTGGGCTCTTTAAACTTGCCATACTCTGAATTTAAACCCGTTAAACTCAGCTTAAAAATTGTCCTTGTGTCATATCCTGCTTGTGTAGAGAGGTCAGTAAATACTTACAGTAGTAACAGTCTGTAAGACAAACTTGCAAAGAAGACACAAGAACTTATATGGTATAAAAATATATCTAAGGTAGGTGGGTTGTCATCCTTGATCTATGAGCCTCTCTTTGAATCAACCAATCACAGGCCAGCAAACTTTAGCAGCAAAATTGAAGATAGGATTTCTTCCTCTTTGGTCACCAGCATCAACAGGAGTCAAACGAGAAAAATAAAGGTGTCCCTTATATTCAGCAGAGAGAGGCAGAGAGCCGTAGTTGGTACTCCAATAACTCACCAATTTCAATGACTTCAGTTAAATGGACTGTATTATTATATTTATATAATTATCATTCTTGTATACAAAACCTTTGTTTGCTAGTATTTCAAGCGTAATTTATATATATATTAATACAAGTGTAGCGATTGTCTATCCGTTTGGTCTGGAAGAGTTATCTTCCCTTGTTTCAGGGTTTTGTACCGCTAGGTGTCCTGACTATTTAATTAGGAAAGCAGGGAGTTTGATTTCTCTTTTCCCCGGGACAGCAAACAGGACACATGGGTTAGACATTTGTGTCTATACCTTTTATGTTGGGGGCTTTGTCCCCCAGCCTAAGTAAGTGACATTACTTTATGGACTCTCCGTCACTTCTACAGAACGAAGTCCTACTTTCTTTATACACCTCTCGTACCTTGTCTCTTTATGAGTCCATTATGTATCCCTTTTGTGTATACCTTTTAATGTGCATATGTATTCCTGTTTAAATATATTTCTAATCGGTAGCCGTGTCAGTACTGGTGTCTACAGATGCTTAAAACTTTATCGAAACACAAAGAGAAAAGTTAGATGGGAACTAACTGCATGTAGCGATTGTCTACCCCTGTTTGAGGTTTTCTACCGCTAGGGGTGGTGAGTATTTAATCAGGGAAACGCCAAGTTTAAACTCTTCTCTCCGGGACAGCAAACAGCACACATGGTTAGACATTCTGCGTCTATACCTTTTATGTGGCGAAGCCCCCCACCCCCAGCCAGCCTAAGTAAGTGACATTACTTCACGGACTCTCCGTCACTTCTACAGAACGAAGTCCTACTTTCTTTATACACCTCTAGTACCTTGTCTCTTTATGAGTCCATCATGTATCTCTTTTGTGTATACCTTTTAATGTGCATATGTCATCATCATCATGTCGCGCTTGCAGCACGGATATCCATGACAATCTCTCGCCAACCCTCCCTATCACTCATTGCACTTGGGAGGTCCTCTGCTGAGCATATAGCATCCTCGCATAGCTGTAGGTCCTTGCTGGGCGCCCCACACTTGCATGTCCATGTGTTGGCTTCCACAGGAGAACGTCGCTTATGAGTTCGTCCTTGCTTCTCCAGCAGTGTCCCGCATGCCTTGTCCGTCTCACTCGGATAGTTTGAGAGATGGGGGGCAGGTGACCATACAGCTGTCTCTTCGTGGGGTGCTGCTTCCACGATTTGTTCAAGACTGCACGTAGCATTCTTGTGCAGCTTCCATCTAGCTTATTTTCAAGACGCTTCGTTAGGGTCCATTTCTATGGGCTCACTATTAAAGTCTATGTTTGTTACACCTCATAACTTCTTTATCAGAATATTACTTGTACTTATATGTACCCATGTGGAAGGTCACTAAACCTTCCAACTAATTATAATACCCTTTAAATCCAACACAAGTTATTTGAAATTCCATGTTGAGTTCATGTGTTTTCTGTTTTTAACTCCTGTCTGCTTTACACTCTCAGCGTGAATCAGCACAATGGACCACTTTGAGAAGTAAGTACCATTGTTTAGGAAAATATTGGTAAATGAAATATTCAGAGTTTTAGATTGGAATGGCACAATGTTTGATATTTTGAAAAAAATGTGACATGTTTTTCCTGTTATGTTGCATAAACTATGTGGCAGCATAGATTATTGGCACCCTGTAATTCTGCAGGGATAGTTATTTTCATATCACAGGTGGCAGTTTTCCATGGAAAGATACAGTAAAACCGGAAATCTCACATGTCACGTGATTTTGAATTAGTTAGCCAGTTACAGCTTGGATGGGAAGCAAGAGAGACGTCTCTTTTGCTTCGGCTGAACTCCGCACGTGATGTTAGTCAGAAAATTTTTGTCTGGTAAATATTGGTTGCAATTTGTAACACAATTCGTACTTTTATTTAAATTTTGATGCAAAAAATATCCCAGGCCTCGGAAAATAATCACAGAAAGATATAATTTTATCCTTGTCATACTTATGTGTTTGGGACTAACATTGGTGTGCAGTTTATATGCATTTACCAAACCTCTCAACCACGAGTAGGATGTAACACAAGGTCAATTTCTTAAACGATGTTTAACAGGTTTGAATTCAGAGTTTTACTTCTCCTAGACTGGTTACCTAACCAAGGTTAAAGAGCTCAGTCTGCCCTACTATTTACCCTTAGCTGGAGGGAGTATAGTTGGATTCATACCTTTCCTAAGAGTATTAGTGCTATGTGAAAAACAGCCTCATCCAGGAACTTAACTTGGGTTCCCAAGTCCATTTCCTAGTGTTACATAATCATAATCAGCTTATGATTTATATACGTACCTATAGTTAGAATATTTTGAATAGGGTCCGTTAGATTTAGAATAATGGCATCCTATGGAAAGTTACTCGCCAGTTATTGATAGGTGGTAACCTTATATTTGACCCCTTAAAAGCATGCGATTGGGCGCCGTGAGAATAAGTTTTAGTCTAGTTCAGATGTGACCTGATTTTTGAGGAGCACGGACGCTATTGTTGCTGCTCTGGGTTGGTCTCCCACACAGCGTAATCATGGGCTGGTTTGGAAATAAAGCTTTATCAAAGAAAACAACAAGTCTTGTTTGTTAAGTAATTAAAAACAAGAAATGACAGCCCAAAGAAATCAACAAAGAATAACCCCCAGTAGAAGCAGTAAGCAGCGAGTCAACAAGCAGAATTTAAAAAGTAAGAACCGTCTATACTATCTCTCTCTCTCTCTCTCTTTATATATCTATATAAAAAATTTCTTATAATAAATTTGGTCTACTCCATATTGAGCACTTTGTATTTGCTATATCGCTGACTTAACCCCTGAATTTTGCACCTTCAATGATTGTGCCCATTTTCACCGGTAAGCAACCTTTATCTTTATCATAAATATCTCTCTCTCTCTATATATATATATATATATATATATATATACACACACACACATACAGATATTGAGTGGGTATACAACACTAGGACAATAATTATAACACTACGTGCCTCCAAAGGTTCATGTATAATTCATAGAATAATCTGCAAATTTCAGAGAAATGATAAATAGTTTTGTTTGTACTCCTAATTCTTGAAACAAAATTAAAAGTCCAAAAATTCATTCAAATCATTTCTTTATTTTTTGTTGACTTTTATGTTCTAAATAAACTTACTGTCAAATCATGTCGAACTTACAGTCAAGTTATGTTGAAATCACCTGTTCCTGTCAGATCACCTGTAAAGGAAACTTGAGTACCAACATTTATTTCACACTCTAATTAAAAATCTCTTTTTGGCATTAAATAACCCATAGAGTTATTATAGCATTAAAAAAAGAAGACGAAAACAAATCAAATCAAATGAAGTTAATGAAATTTGAAGATATTAAGAACTTAAAACATGGAATCTTTTATCAAAATGATTTGTTTTGGCATTAAATGACCCAAATAGGATTGATATGCCATAAAACAAACAAAACAAATATCTTAGAAATCCATACAAATCTTTTGTTCAATTTGGATAATCAAGAAATGACTTGAGTTACCATAAAATCTTGCAAGGAAATCCAGGTAAAAACAATCATGTGACCCAAATTTGCCTGACTGTAAATGACCTCACTCACTGAGAGATATAATGTTATTTGTTTTACTAGAACAAAGATATAAGTACAGAATACGTGACTAGTAGAAAGTGAATGATTGATGTCTTTTGAAGTGAAGAAAATCTAGATATTTGCAAACATAGCAAAATCTATACTGCCATTCCCTTATGTACCTTGTGGGCATACTTAGTTATTTATAAAATAGAGTCACCCTTTCCGATATATATATACATATATTTAGAGAGAGAGAAAGAGAGACAGAGAGAGAGAGAGAGGGAGAATTATAGAGAGAATTATCCTAATGAGAAACATAGTTAGTCTCTGACTCATTAGGCTTTACTATCATTATTTGCTCTACTTAGTATATTGAGCACTTTTGTATATTCAACTTAGCTAAAACAAAAATAAAATTAGGATAAAAAAAAAAAAAACTCCCATGGGGCCTTCACTGGAAGAATCCCCCACGCATGTCCGACAAAAAGGACTCTCCCCCGACCCCCAAAAGAATTTTGTTTTAGGCCTTAACAGGGTCTGGTCACTCCCAATAACCAGGGGGATATCCCCTTGCTACAGGCGATTATGACCTGGTCAATAAAGCCTAAGTCATAAAACTACCACCTGTCTTTGTCTCTTTCCTTTTTCGTTCCTTAAATTCCTTCCATTAAAGTGCAACCGCCAAATGAGATGGGGTACCAAGCATAAAACCCCAAGAACACGCAGTCAAGAATATCCAGATACCTTTAAACCATAAAAAACCCAAAACCACTAATACCCCATAAGTAAATCAAACCCTTTCTGCCCATTAGCACATTTTTATCAGACATGAAAGCATGAAACACATCTTTCAGCATAAAACTTGTCAGTGTTTTTTATATGACATTTATACTTAACTAGAAGCAGCTACCAGGTTTCCCCTAGGTAGAGGGGGATAAAAAGAGGGTCTCGCAGATCAATTATTATTGAATTGCGACTTGGATCCTCACAGGATGCCCCATTAAAATCCTTATGTAAAAAGATGTTGCATTGATCCAGCCACTCTGGAAATAAAAATTAATGTCTACTATTTAAAATATTAAATGCAAAATAGAATCTATGCTATTTGTAGTGAGATAGCCAATGGTGTGTTATCTCATTTACATATGTGTATTACAGCAGGAGATATATAGAGATAGATTAGAGGATAAAATAACTAGCTACGAGAAGCTAAGAGATAGAGCTACGATACGCTCAGAGAATTACTACTATTGATACAACAAGAAATACGAAACTACACATCACAACACTATTATCATTTAAATTTTATTTTTTTAAGTATCTTCACTAATATAAACCAAACCATCATTATTTTTGCTCAAAAACCAAGCCCTGGTGATATTTAATGTGTATATATATTTACTTTGTTATTAGTTGTATTATTTTTTAAGTTTCCTCCGGATATGCACATACACACAACTGCCCTTTATATATGTATAGATTACAAAATTTGTTACAAGAGGAAAGAATTGCAACCATGAATAATAAGCCAAATTTGGATAGATATTTTGGTTGCTGATAATTATATCACCACTCACCCACCCACCAAAGAAATGAAAAACATTTTTTGCTTCTAGTTAATAATTGGGGATAAGTCTGGAATTTATTTCTAATTTTTCCCACACTTGACCACTTTCCTTAGAATTCCCATTGTTTGGTAAAATTTGAGTTTGTAGCACATTTATAAACCAAAATCAAATGTCCGTCCATACCATAAACGCTCTGCCATTTTTAGCCAGTGTAGGAGAATGATAGTTGGATATCATTTTTTAGTTAGTACGGAATACATATGAAAACAATTCACAATGAAGTGATAGCAAAAATATTTGGTTGGTTGGTTGGTTGGTTGGTTGGTTGGTTGGATTTTATGGCATGTCAACCTTTGTTGGGTTATTTCATGCTGAAACATTTTGTTTTATTGTCTTGTTGGGTATTCAATTATTTTTCAAACTCAATTTTTTAAACAAATCTTTTAAACTCATTTTTTTATCTATTTAACCCTAACAGGTACTACTGCTCTGGAGCAGGGTGGACCTGGGAGTAATAGCAATAAAGGAGTACTCAAGATTTTGGGAGGAGACAATTACTACTGTAATTATGATTGTTGGGCCACATATTTGATATTATTTATTTAGTGGCAGAGTAAAACTCCAATGGACACAAAGCCTAATGGATAATAGAGTAAGGTTAAGACAGTTCTAAGTTACCTTTAGACTGCAGGTTCAATCCTGGTTAGGGGCAGCAGTAACATAGAATAATAATTAACACAGCTTAACACCTGTACACCAGCTATGGTTAGCGGAATGAGAACAGGGTACCCCTGTGGACTGAATAAAGGGTTCAGTTCTAAGTTCCGTGATGGCTCCCAATTATGACAAGAAGGTTCCCGGTTCCAAGAAGGTTCCCAAGTCCGACAAGAAATACCTGAAGAAGGCCAGAGGGCACATCGTCAAAACGTTGTACAGATAACAATGAAAATCAGGACAATAGTCCGAATAATACAAATAATACTAAAACTCCAATATTTGTTGGTGTTTTGTTGAAATATAGTAACAAATATAGTGAGAAAGAGAAAGATACAGAGATAAACAGAGAGAGTGAGAGTGAGAGAGAGAGAGAGAAGAGAGAAAGAACCTCATGACCTCCAGTCTAATGCTCTAGAGAAAGATACAGAGATAAACAGAGAGAGAGGGGGAGAGAACCTCATGGCTTCCAGTCTAATGCTCTAGAGAAATATACAGAGATAAACAGGGAGAGAGAGAGGGGGAAGGAGAGAGAGGGGGGAGAGAGAGAGGGGAAGGAGAGAGAGGGGGGGAGAGAGAAAGAACCTCATGACCTCCAGTCTAATGCTCTAGGGAAAGATACAGAGAAAAAGAGAGAGGGGGAGAGGGAGGGAGGGAGAAAGAGAGGGAGGGAGAGAGAAAGAGAGGGGGAGAGAGAAAGAGAGGGGCGAGAGAGAAAGAACCTCATGGCCTCCAGTCTAATGCTCTAGAGAAAGATACAGATAAACAGAGAGAGAGAGAGAGTGAAGAGAGAGAGAAAGTAAAAGAGAGTGAGTGAGAGAGAGAGAGAGAGAGAGAGAGAGAGAGAGAGAGAGAAAGAGAGAAAGAACCTCATGGCCTCCAGTCTAATGCTCTAGAGAAAGATACAGAGAAAAAGAGAGAGTGATAGAGAGAGAGAGAGAGTGAAAAGAGAGTGAGTGAGTGAGGAGAGAGAGAGATTAGAGAGAGAGAGAAAGAAAGAACCTCATGGCTTCCAGTCTAATGCTCACACATAGAAATCTACTTTGAGACTATACTTTAATGAATTAGTTAATTGCTTCTATCCTTAACTCACAGTCCAAATAAAAAGATTTCTCAGGAAACTAATTTATCTAATGAGATAATAAAGTTAAAAAGTGTTTCTGCGGTTGAAAATTATAATTAGATGTCCTAAACTTTTGCAATAAAACTTAAATATTTATTTTAATCAATAATTTGAAGAAATTTATTTGACCCAAGAAATTGGTCTCTCTTGAACTTTCTCAACTATAGAACTGGTGTTCAGTAAATTCGTTTACCTTAAAAAAAAAGAATAACACCATTAAGCAATAGATAGGTTTGAATAATGCTTTATTGTGAGGTAACTATATCATTAAGGATTTTTTATTTTGCCAACTTAAGTTGGAAAATTTGAAAACACTCTGCCATACACTGGTTAGGGTTAGGGTTAATTTCTTCAAGCAGATATGCTAGATTCACATGTTTACTGAATTTACATAGAAATTAAAACAATAACCACCTTTTAATATGCATTCTTATTTAGTTGTTAAAACATTTTAGGTTAAAATAGTAGCATTCTTTGGACTCCCTATTGTCAAAAATATTCAGCTTATCAATACAAAAAAAATAATAATAACTCAAGTGGAACAGTAAAATCAGTGGAGAGTAACAAGAAAAACTGAAACTTTGACAATTTATATCTGGTTTAAATAGAGTCAGCACTAAAATATAATTATCATTTCATTCCCACTTCTCACCAGAACTTGCTCTGTCACTATATATATATATATATATATATATATATATATATATATATATATATATATATCCAGGTTAGTTGATGTTGGAAAAAATTTATCTATAGGGCGTTTTTTAACATTAAAATTGGTATAATCCATGTACGATAATTGGAGAGCAATACATTTAGCAAAGAATAGGGTTAAATTCTTAAACTGTTAAATGTTAACTGTTGATATGACTGGTATTTAAGCCTTTTCTTTGATTGATATATATATATATATATATATATATATATATATATATATATTTATATCTTAATTGACCTCTTAATGACCTGGACGTGATATTCTGATTCATTTAGGATATCACATGACCGAAGTCAATGGGGAAATGCTTATATTTAGCCAGAGGGAATCAGACAATTGATTGGGTCAGATGCGAATGGTGTCTATCGCAGAATTTCTCTCCACGTGTGTGATTATGGATTTTGGGTGAAAATAAAGATGTGGATATTAAACCATTTCTTTGTGTTCATTAATAAGAATAAGATGTGGACAGAGAGATTAAGACAAATTCAAGCTAAACCCAAGCCAACCTAAGAAGACCAAAGACCCAAATGAAGAACTCAGATCAACACAATCTGGCCAGATAGAAAATAGAAGATAAAAAGATAGGTATATGATATAAGAATAAGAATGCAACTATTTAACACATGTATATGAATCCTTATTGTTATATTTGAAAATGTGGACCAAGTAACCAATAAGCACCCCAGCTGGGAGCTGTTTTGAAAGGAACACCTTTTGCTTTTCACCGTAAACTCCCGGTTGTATGTTTACAAACAACAGATGATTTTTTGGCATTAGAATTTCACTGTAACTATTTTTTTTAAATTATTTTTTATTATTATCTTTTTTATTATTATTTTTTATTATTATTTTTATTATTATCTGGTTGTGGTACGAGAGGCGTTTGGAAAATAAACTTTATAAATTGTGTGATACCATTTCAGAACATCATCCTTTTAATTAGATAAACATAAAAAATATTTTGTAGATAAAAACTATTTTCATTTAAATATCTGCATTTCTCTTCTGATTAAACAAAAACTATTTTAATATAAAAATGTGTCTTTAATATAAAAACGTGTCATTCATTTAAAGTTTTATAATTTAAAAAATCCTATTGAATTAACAACATGAAATAACTAATTTTTTTTACTAAAATTCGAAAACTATTTTAGTATAAAAACATGCCTTTGGGTTGTAAATATACATTAACAAACTTTTAAAAAATCTTACAGTGAAATTCTAATGCAAAAAAAATTATCTGTTGTTTGTAAAAATACAACCAGGAGTTTATGGTGAAAAGCAAAAGGTGTTCTTTTCAAAACACCTCCCAGCTGGGGTGCTTATTGGTTACTTGGTTCGAAAATTTTCTCTTCATTATTCCTATTTTCTGTATGCAAGTTGTATCTACAATTTGTCTATACTTCTTTTATAAAATGTCAATGATAGCTTTGCCTACCAACAGAATAGGGTGAGAAAAGTTAACCTGACTAGTGAAGCCTGTCTCCAATGCACACAATTTAAATAGCAGTCATAACTAAAGTCAATTCACTGTGTTTAATTTGACAACATTGAACATACAAAGTAAGTTGTTGATTTTGAGGCCAATTAAAATAGTAAACACTATAAACTATATATTATCTATCATAGCTATACACACACACACACACACACACACACGCATATATATCAAGTAGGGTAGTGAAGACCTAAAGTCAATGATACTTGGTAACAGTCAGTTTCTCACCTATGCAATAAAGCAATCCTATGTATAAATCTATATAGAAATCAATTAAAATAAAATTAAAATAAGTGCAATCTTTTTATATGCATTCTTATTTAGTTTCATTAGTCTTTCTAGAGCAGCACATCTGGGAAAAGAAAAAAATAATAGAAACAGATTAATAATGATCACACTAAGACATGAAGAAGATGCCAAATTTTTACACAGCTACAAATTTGGAAGGAAAGATGAAAATGAGGGAGAAGAAAATATATAGATAAATCGGACCATATGACCTTTAGGCACCCCTTTTGTGATCTCGATTCATAAGGACATGTTTTTCATTTATATCATCAAAATCCGGTTGTTTGTTAACAGGCGATTTTTATAGTTTTTTTTTAAATTATAAAACTAACCCCTAACCCTAACCCTAACCCCTAACAAACAACCGGATTTTGACAGTGTAAATGAAAAACATGTCAAGATCGCAAAGGGGTGCCTAAAGGTCATCTGGTCCGATAAATACAGACTTAACCAGAAAAAGAGAAGCTGAATTCACAAAAAAGAAAGATCAGAGATAAGAAAGAAAAAAAAAAAAAGAAAAAACATTAAAGATGAAACAACTGAAAATCAA
This sequence comes from Doryteuthis pealeii, assembly GCA_023376005.1. Taxonomy (NCBI): domain Eukaryota; kingdom Metazoa; phylum Mollusca; class Cephalopoda; order Myopsida; family Loliginidae; genus Doryteuthis; species Doryteuthis pealeii. The sequence goes on from CM042144.1 coordinate 41,097,737, forward strand.
AATAACAATAGAAATCTTTCAATGAAAATGAGAGAACAGAAAACTCATTTGAACATCATAATATTTAATATGGATGAAAAACAAAACATCTAAATGAAAGTATACTTTCCATTTATCCATATATAAAGGGCAGTTGTGTGTATATGTATGTCCGGAGGAAACTTCAAAAATAAAACAATTAATGACAAAGTAAATATATATACACATTAAATATCAACAGGGCTTGGTTTTTGAGCAAAAATAATAGAGATTTGATTTATATGCGTGAAGATGATTAAAAAATAAAATTTAAATGATAACAGCATGGAGTTTTTTTTTTCCTTTAAAATTTTAGATAGCAGACATTAACATTTCTTTTCAGATTAGCTTGATCAATGCAAGATCTATTTTTTACATAGGGATTTAAATGGGGCATCCCATGAGGATTGAACTCATAATTAAGTAATAATGGATCTGCGGTACTAACTTTTAAAAAAATCCCCCTCTACCCAGGTGATGCCAGGTAACCGCTGCTAGTTTAAAGGACCCACTTCCAACCCCCAAGAGAATCTCTCAGCCATTTGAATTGAGACCTTAACTGTGTCTAGATGCTACTACTACTGGCCAGGGAGATATTTCCTTGCCATGTGGTGGCTATGACCGGTGAATAAAGCCAAAACCATAAAACCACCTTCTGTCTTTGTTTCTTTCTTTTCGTTCCTTGAATCCCTTCCTTTTCAGCATGACCACCAAATTAGATGGGGTTAATAGCAAACCCTAGGAATATGCACCAAGAATAACGACAGCTCACCTTTAAACCTTAAAACACAAAACCTCTTGCACCCCACTGGTGAAAGTGTGGATAATTTTTTACTCTGCCTCATATATCATTTTTTTCTTTTTTGGAATCCTTGCATCTACTAAAGACGATGGCATAGTGTCCATTTTTTAAATTTTTTATCTGCAACTGCGTGAGTGACTGAACAGACCAATTTTTGAATGGCAATCTTCTTTCCAGCTATGGTAAGTTTTTTTTCACATGTCATATGCTGACCAAGATGAATAACTTTATTCTGTCTTTTAGTCCAACTTTAATTCTTTCTCTTTTCCTTTCATTCTATATAATTTTTATTTTAATTTTATTATTATTTATTGTATGATAAAAATTATTTTAGTTGAAACGTGATTGAAAAGTTAAGTAAAGTGATTATCTTTTTTGATTGTTTGTTGAACCTGATAGAATAGAAGAAAACCTGTTTGACAAGCAAAAATATAAGAATGTTTAATTAGTCAAATAAAAATACAAGAGGAAAGAATCACGAAGAGAAGAGAATTGTGGGAAATATTTGAAGACCAATTCTTAAAATAATCTACTGATAATAGAAACAAAAAATGTGTAATATTTATGTCTGAAAATTGAGTAGGCGGAATGGACAAATTTAACCTCTGTTATATCATAAAAGACACATTTCATTCTTCATTTCAGGTAAATATTTTCCATGTATGTGGGGGCGCATGGTGTAATGGGTACAGTCATAGGAAATGGACATGGTGAGACGAGCTCAAATCCTGTATGAAGCTGTTTACATTTCCCATAGTGCTAATATCCTTGGGAAAAGTATGAATCCAATACCCTCCAGCTATGGGTAAATAGTAGGGCAGACTGTGATCCTTATCCTTGGTATACAACCAGTCTAGAAGGAAAACTCTGAATTCAAACCAAAAGGGCTCTCTTTTCGTTAGTCTAAACTACTTTGAGAGCTTTTCCTCCCCTCCTACCTCCATATATATATATATATATATATAAAATACCCACCCCTCTGCATGAGCAGGAGGTGACACAAGGTCAATTTCCTGAGCAGAGTTTTAACAGGTTTGAATTCAGAGTTTTCCTTCTCCTAGACTGGTTATCTAGCCACGGTTAAAGAGTCCAGTCTGCCCTGCTATTTATGCATAGTTGGAGGGAGAATTGGATTCATACCTTTCCCAAGAGTATTACCACCATGTGAAATGCAAACAGCTTCCCCCCTCCTCATTTATATAATCAATGTATGACAGTGTTGATGAATAATAGTGGGTTGAGTATTGTTTTCTTGTACAGTATGAATGTAAGAACAATTCATGACAAAGGATATTTTATTTCCTGAGCAAACTTGATAGAAGAGACTACAGATATGACAGAAGATACAAAGAGTTTATACACAGTTCTATAAAGTATAGACATTTACATGTTGAGCATGTTTTCATGAGCCATGCAATACGAAATGCTAGGGGACCCAAAGCCTCCTGGTTCTGTAAACACGAAACGCAACTGGTGTGTGTACCTCTGTGAAGGCTGGATTGTCTAAGAAAATTTGGTGCTTCCACCTTTATATTGCTGTTCACTACACCACCTAGCAGCAACTGGTAGACACAGGGGGTAATTACCTCTCATGTCCCCTAGTAACTAAGAGATGTAATCCCAATGATATTAACAACACCTCAATTTAGGAATTCACACAGAAATTCAACTAGGTTGTTTTAGAATTTACAAACTCTAATTTTATCATATGCACTGAAATATATGGAGACTATATATAATATATATATATATATATATATATAAGAATCCTGTTTTTTTTACTGATGTAGACACTGTTATTTGTTACAGTTCAAAGCACAAAAATAACTTCAACATGTACATAAATATCTGCATTCCTTAGCTAGTCACATTAATGTCTATTTTATGTTCTTGCAGGTTCATCTGGCCAATAAAAATTATTAAGCCAACCATATTTGACTGGAAAAGACATTTTTCTACTTATAACATTTTAAGTAAAAAGGAAACAGTAAAAAAATGTAATGGATGCCTTTCTTTACTGATTATAATCTTTTAGATTTAAATGTGCTGTTTCCAATCAAAATATATATCGAGATATATATCTATGATTGATTCAATAAAACTTAAAGGCTTGTGGGGAATAAAATAGAATTAAAATTTTTAAAAATAACAACTCCCATGAGCCTTCATCAGAAGAACCCTCCGAGCATGTGCAGTAAATGTGACCCACTTCTGACCCCAAAGAAAATATCTTGGCCATTCGAGTTTAGGCCTTAACTGGGGCAAGACACTACTACTGGCCAGGGAGAAATTTCCTTGTCATAAAGTAGCTTCGGTTCTGAGCAAAAACCAAACTATCTTTTTAGTACAAATAATGTTTAATATATGTGAAATGATTATAGAAAAAAATTTGTAAAAGAAGCAGGGCCACATTTTGATATTGATCTTGCAATGAAAAAATCAGAAATCATCAATAACTTAAATTTGGTTGACTTTAAGACTTTTGTGATAACATTTTTGGATTCCCTGGGCCAAAATGCTTTTATATACCAATTTTTAGGAGTGGGGAAGCTCTAGAACTCATTTTACAGACAAAAATAGGTTACAAAAAGTCGCCATTTTTCACGCACCCCCCCCCCCTTCAAATTTGGAGAGTTAAAATTGACATAACTTTGCCAATTTTTAAAATTGGAAGCTCAAATTTTGGGTATTGTCTAACTTTAACATAGTCTATACCTGTACAAAATTTCAAAATTTGGGTGACATGGCCTGTATGATTTAACATGGAATTACCCAGAAGGCTTCAAAGACATCTGTAAGAAAGACATGAAGACATGCCATATTAACACCAACACATAGGAGGTCAGTGTCACATCCTACTCATGCACAGTGGTTGATAAATACACACAGAGTACCTTACAGAAATGCTAGATAATCTATACATATATACACAATTGGTGTGTATGTATGTATGTATGTATGAAACTGCGAAAATAAAATAATTAATGACAAAGTAAATGTATATACACATTCTAACATCAGATCATGCTTTTGAACAAAAATAATGAAGATTTGATTTATATTCGTGAAGTTAATTAAAAAATAAAATTTAAATAGTAACAGCATGGAATTTTGTTTATTTATTTATTTTTTTTTTTTTGCATTTGATATTTGAAATAGGAAACATCCATTTTTCTTTTTAGAGTATCTGTGTACCTTTTCTTTTTTGTTTCTTTGACACCCTACTAGGCCAGATCAACACAAGGTCTTTTTTTACATAGGGATTTTAATGGGGTATCCTGTGAGACTAACATTTACCTCCCCCCTACCCAGGCAATGCTGGATAGCCGCTTCTAGTTCTAAATAATTGCTAGTTAATTCTAAATAAATGCTTGTTAATCTTGATTTGAATGATTGAACAAAGGATTAAAAAAAAAGGTCACATTAAGTTTTCAAAGAAAAGATTCTTTTTCTTTTCAATTCTTGTTCGGCTAGAAACCACAAGGTTCCTAGTTCGATACCGGTCCTCGCCAACTCAGCATATGAGTAGCACAGGGATCTGTGCGGTAAAGTAAGGAGCTGATGGTAGGTGTGGCGCTCCACCTTAGTTGCTAAAAACAATCTCCTTGGTCTAGCGCTATTGAAAAGGGGATAGACTCCCTCGCTGACTGGCTGATACTGACTTTAGGCCGCCCCGTTGACTTTACTTACTTTATATAAAATATATTTCATCAATCCATAAGAATTAAAAGTCAAAATACAAATGCTCAAGAAAAGAAATCAGCTGTTGATGAGTTTTTTTGCCAATGGGATCCAAGCACTGCAACACCAATGGAAGAAGTGTGTAGACTGCAAAGGGGACTAAAATCATACCTTGACTTATGAGTTTAACACATTTTTATCGAAAAACAATTTACGGCAACTTGACTTATTGCTGAAAATTAGATGCTTCATAAACCCAAAATCAACACATTTGTCCCACATTTATAGGGCCGACTTAGCTCAGTTGGTAGGGCATTTGGCTAGAAGCCACAAGGTTCCTAGTTTGATACTAGCCCTTGCCAACTCAGTGTATGAGTAGCACAGGAATCTGTGCGGTAAAGTAAGGAGCTGATGGTAGGTGTGGTGCGCTCCTCCTCAGACACTAAAAAACAATCTCTTTGATCTAGCACTAGTGAAAAGGGGATAGACTCCTTCGCTGATTGGCTGATACTGACTTTAGGCCACCCCGACGAGTTTACTTACTTTACTTCTATGCAAAAATCACAATGTGCCTTCTTGTTTTGGTCACTTATGAGGGAGTGGTTGACAAAATTCATAGGCTGAAAAGTTCATATTATGACATTATATCTGCTGTTGATTCTTTTACCAACGGGATCCAAGCACTGCAACACCAATGGAAGAAGTGTATGAACCACAAAAGGGACTAAAATGGTACTTTGACTTAATTTGTTCCAACCATAACTTAATTTCTTTGTATATCAAATCGATTTTCCCCATTGAAATAAACTGAAATGCCATTAATCCATTTCATCCCCTCACTTCTCAAAAAAATATGCTAATTTTTGGTCACATTTTTCTAAATGGCACTGTATTGTATAAAAACATAATAAAATTGTTATATACCCTATCTATGAACATTAATGGATATGTCCCAATCCTCATAAATACAGAAGTATTATGCTGACTGAGTAGTGTTATACCACTAGCAGTGGTTTACCTTCTTCCCATGCCACTGGCAAGTTTTGTATTTTGTTAATGTTATAAAGATTCTATTTCATTTCCAACCTTTGTTAGGTTATTCCTCATTTAGTAATCTTTGCTGGGTTACCACAAAAATAGAATGTAATTATGTGCTTTAATATGTTTTAATTCTAATTCTTTTATAATTGATATTATTCTTTGGCCAGATGAATTTGGAAACTTAAATGATTTTAGTAAGCTTATTAGCATAAACGTATCTGAAGCTTGCTCATACCACTGTTGGGTCAGTAAAATGGTAATTCCTGTGTATAGAGTTAAGTGAGGGAGAGGCTTTCTGTGATTGGATATACCAATCACGTGATGAGCCCAGAAGTTTTGGTGCAAAATACCAAAAATCCTCATAGACAGGCCTGGACCAGTTCCATGAGGTAGCAACTTTAAAAGCTCTCCAAGAAATCATCCTAAGATACCAGATATCTTCACCAGTCCCTTAAACTCAACTTTCACACAGGAAGGACTTTATATTGTTATTCATTGTTTTGTTTGCTCGTTAATAAATTGTTAGAATTAAACTAAGTTTTGATTCATTTATTTGTTGCTGTTAGCCTTAGAATTAAATACTAGACTAACACAATACCACAAATTTTAGCTCTCAACACAAAGCAAAAAATCAACCAAGTGACAGCTCATAAACCAGAAAACTTGTAAGTTGTGGCATGTGGGGATTAGAATTAAAATAAAATAAAATTAGAATTTAAAAAATAAACTCCCATGGGTCTTCACTGGAAGAACCCTCCACACATGTGCGACAAAAAGGACCAACTCCCGACTCCCAAAAGAATATCTTGGCCATTCAAGTTTAGGCCTTAACTGTAGTCGCTTCCTCGGCCATGGGGATATCCCCTTGTCATGGGCGACTATATCCGGTCAGTAAAGCCTAAATCATAAAAACACCTTCTATCTCTGTCCCTTTCTTTTTCGTTCCTTAAATTCCTTCCTTTTCACCAAATGAGATGGGGTTAAAAGCGAAAACCATAAGAACACACACCAAGAATATCCAGCAACCTTTAAACCTATAAATCACCCAAATCTCTTCCTACCCCAAAGGCACTCATAAGTTATGGTACCAGTGTATATTGAAAAATAAAGCTCATTTGGTCACATTCTATGAGAGCATCTTGGTCAGCCTATGAACTTTTTAACTGATCCTTGTCGACTTTGTCATAACTGCAATTTGTAAAAAAATAATTTTTAGATGTTTTCTGAAAATTTTTAAGTTATTTTAGTTTGAAATTCATAACTCCTGACCTTGTCCTACTTGTGGATTTCTGTGGGTTGCATATGGTTAACTAGCACAGACACGCTTGAATTGGTTTTGATTTTTAGATGTTTTCTGAAAATTTTTAAGTTATTTTAGTTTGAAATTCATAACTCCTGACCTTGTCCTACTTGTGGATTTCTGTGGGTTGCATGGTTAACTAGCACAGACACACTTGAATTGGTTTTGATTTTTTTTTTTTACTGAGGTCACCCAGAACTTTTACTTTCGCACAACCATCCAATCTGGTTAAGAATTTATAACTCTTAGCCTGACCTACTTGTGGATTTCTGTGGGCTGCATGGGTTACTTGCACGGGGGGAGGGGAGTCTTTATGGCATAGTGGCTAAATTGCTGGACTGTGACATCATAGTAAAGTAAGTAAAGTCGTTGGGATGGCCTCAAGTCGGTATCAGCCAGAGAGCGAAGGAGTCTATCCCCTTTTTACTTGCGCTAGACCAAGGAAATTGTTTTTTTAGTATCCGAGGTGGAGCGCCACACCTACCATCAGCTCCTCACTTTACCACACAGATCCCTGTGCTACTCATATGCAGAGTTGGTTAGAGCTGGTATCGAACCTGAAACCTTGCAATTTCTAGTCAAGTACTCTACCGACTGAACTAAACCAGCCCATAAGTTCAAATTCCAATTATTCTATTGCATTCACTTTCAGACTAATGCCCTTGGGAAAGGTATGAACTACCTCATCCCCCTCAGATTTGGTTTAAATCATACCACAACTGTTCTTCTACAAGGATGGCTTTGATATTAAATAACCCACAAAGGTTGATATGTCATTAAACATAGAAACCAAACCAGACCAAACTTGCACAGACTTGCTTGAATTGTCTTTTTGGATACTGAGGTTACTGAGAACTTTTATCTTTACACAACGGTAATCTGAACATTAGCTATATAAATGAGAGTAACTTCCCCTTGTTTATTTTACTTTGAGGAAGCTGTATATTTTGGTCAGCCATTTTCATTTCACTGTAAATCTACACTGAAATACGAATTTGTTTGAATCAATACAACAGCATGTTTTAGCACGAAAATATAAAAAAATGTGTTCTTAACTGTGCACATTATTTGAAATGAACTTAATTGTTATTAAGAACACATGTTATGATATTTTTGTGTTAAAACATCCAGTTTGAGTATACAAATTTGTGTATTTAGTGTAGATTTACGGTGAAATGAAAATAGCCGACCAAAAGATACAGCTTACTCAAAATGAAACAAACAAGGGGAGCTTACTTTCCTTTATGTAGCTAATGTTCAGATTACCTACACAACTATCCTGTTTTTTCAAATTTCTTGTACATCTCAGAGAAGGATTCTCTTGTTAGTGGTGATTTCTTCAAATATATTCTAAAATGGCATTGCACAACAGTATTTATTTACCCAACCCATCTACTATGGTTAGGATGAGACACAAGGTCAATTTTTAAATAGATTACAGTTGGTTGAATAGAGAGTTTTCCTTCTCCTAAATTGGTTACTGTACCACAGCAAAAAGGTACAATCTGCCCTACAGTAACAACAACTGTAAAAAGAAAATAATTTTGTTTAATTCAAGCACCCAAACTGCCTTCTCAACAAGCTATAGTTTTTGGTATTCTGACTGACATCAAAAAGTTTTCCAAACAACCTGATATGGAATTTGTAACTTTTGATTTTGTGGATTTTTGTGGGCTGTGTAAGTAACTAACATTCACCCACTCCAATTGTTTTTCAAAGACTTTCTCACAGGATTTTTACCTTTATAAAAATTCCTATTATTTTAAATGTCTTGTGCCAACCACTAATAAAGTTCTTTGTTGATCGGGATTTTCAAAAATGTGTTCTAAAACACTGTTGCACAACAGAAATAAAATTAGTTTTGCACTTAAAATGCCTTCTCAACAGCTATAGTTTTTGGCATCCTGACTAACATCAATACACCTAATGTTGTCTAAAACCTTAATAATAAAGTTTAAGTGTTTCTTTACAAAACTGAGTATCATTAGTGTCAATATCTTAAATATTTTTTAATCAAATTTTTTAAATTATCTATTTCTTTTGTAGATGCCTTATATTTGAATCAATTATTTATTATAATATTTTATTTATTGTCATTTAGTCAGCTTTTATGATGAAGGTAAGAATTTAGTTTTTGAAAAATTAAAATAAAATTAGAACACTTATATAAGCAAAAATAGAATTGTATTAATATATATAAGAGGTGTACTTATTTTTGGATTGCTACATATTCATATTTTTGGTTACAGATATTATTAGGTATTATTTATTACCAAACTCTACTGCATTGAAACTGTGACCAATAATAGAATTGTATAAATATATATAAGAAGTGTACTTATTTTTGGAATGCTACATATTTATATTTTTGGTTACATATATTATTAGGTATTATTTATTACCAAAATCTACAGCATTAAAATTTTTCAACCAAAATGAAATTGCAATATCCCTGTAACCAAAATGAAAATTGCATGAATATATATAAAAGGTTTACTTATTTTTGGTTACAGTGTTTCAGTGCTCTAGATTTTGGTAATAGATGATATTCATATTTCTTGTTTTGATTGTATAATATTCCACTAGAAATAATCTTTGGCTTAGAAAAAAATGAGCTTTGTATGAAAAGAAATACATACTTATTTATGGGAGAAACAGGAAGATGTTATAAGAGACCCAAAGTTGGGTGTGTTTGCTGCAACATGCACTCTCACAATTAGTACCACTCCTGTGCAAGAGTTATGTCCTCTTGACTAAATGTATGTTTGAAGAGAAGACTCCGCACAGTAGATCTGACAAAATCTGCTTGGCAGTTGCATAGGAGTGGTAGTAGTTAGGTATTAACCAATGGTCAGCATGGCTTTCAGGTGAGAGAGCCATAAAACACCTGGATTTTGTCATTCAAGCCAAAGCTGTCATGACATGCAGACAGACTGAAAGTTGTGTGAATTCAAGGACTCCAGCTATGGTCAAATTGTGGGCAGACTGGGCTCTTCAAACTTGTTAAGGCAACCTGTCTAGAAGAAGGAAAACTCTAAATTCAAACCTGTTAAACTCTGCTTAAGAAATTGATCCTGCGCATGTGGAGGGGTTGGTAAATATATATATTACAAGGTGTGTCAAAAAGTATCGAGATTTTTTGTACTTTTTGACACACCTTGTATTCTGAAAAAACATAATGTTGCATTCATTAATTTTTTTCAGAATACAAGGTGTGCCAAAAAAGAAACAAATTTAAAGGTGTATTTACCAAGATAGAAATGAAGAATGAATGGAACGTTATTTTTTTCAGAATACAAGGTGTGTCAAAAAAGTAAAAAAAATTTCTCAATACTTTTTTGACACACCTTGTATATATATATATATATATATATATATATATATATATATATATTACTAATAATTGCATATAAAATCACAGGAATTTATAAAAGATTTAATATTGCTAAATTGTTCCCAATTCAGTACTGGCCACTAACAACATTGCTTAACAGGTCAACAAACCAAAGAGTTGACAAGTGAAAGCCTATTTATTTACAAGTAACTGTGTGATAATTGGCAACACTCCCTGGAGTCTAAAATAACACACTATAGTATTTACTTATACAGATTGAAAGACAATTCCCAGGTGTTAAAAAAGACGAGAATGAATGAAACAGGTTATTATGCTTATTAGAGCAATACCTGTCCCAGGGTCGCTATCCACCCACACATCTTGAAATATTATTAGGTTTTTATCCACTGATATGGCTAGAGAGTTCAGTGTCACTGCCTAATTAGTAAAGAGTGAATTTTCTTTGATTAGTCAAGTTTGTAAATCTTATCTACTGATAACAACAATGCCCTGTAATAATAGATTGGTTTCACATAAAAATTTCAAATATTTTTTACCTGAAATTTCTGGCATTATAGATATCGATTTGAATTTTTTTTTTTTAATAATATTCCAGCAGAATTTTTATCAATTTATATTATATGTTGTTTTTTGGTTATTTTCAAGATACTAACAAATGTTTTGTTTTTTTTATTATTAAGGAATGCTCCATTCAAATTACCAACAGGAGTCAGGCTTGTACATTCTTTTGATCTGGGTTTTTTTGGGGGTTTTTTGAGGAGGTTTGGTTTGTTTTGTTTTACGGCATATCAACCTCAGTGGATCATTTAATGCCAACTAAGTTTTCAATTCGTAGTGGTAGTTTGGTAGAAAACTAATGTATATATGTATAGATTTTAACTATTGTTCAATTACTCATATTTTTGAGTACATTCCCACTTCTTTTAGGAAATGTAAAATCCTGGATGGTCTTTTTTTCGTGAAAAGTATTTTCAAATTACTTGCTTGGTAGTATTTTGTTCACACTAGATCAAAGTCTACACACTCTAGCAGTATATGCTTCACTATAAATCTCTCTTGGCATGTAGTGCATATTGGGGATTCTGTACCCTCAAGTAAATGATGATGGGTGATATAGGTGTGGCCTATGTGAAGGCAGGTCAGCACAACCTGTTCTCTTCTATTTTTGTTGTATTTCAAGTTCCATTCTCCAATGGTAGGTTTAATGTTTTGAAGTTTGTTATTAATGAGTGCATTCCAATGATTTTGCCATTTTTTTAATGATAATTTTATTCACAACTGTTTTATAGTCTGTATATGGTATTTTTGTTTTCGTTATTGTGTAAATAAACTTGTTGCTTTTCATCTGAATTCTGAAATAAGTTAAAGTTAATTCATTTTTAGAAATAAGTTTTCAAATTTTATTATTGAAAAAAAAAAGTTGATTCATTGTTAATAGAAATTCATACTTATTGAAAAATGTCCAAAATAATTTATGAAATATAAGTTTATCTTCCAAGAAAAGCAGATAAAAAAGCATACACAACTGTTTCCTGCTACTAATTTGATACAAGTATTCCTTAAGAAAAGACAAAAAAAATTGGGAGTGCATAGTTTGAAGATGACTTTTTTTAAAAATTTTATTGAAATGTCAATCCGTTTTAGGGAATCATGTACAGGGTGGTCTAAAAGATTTCCCCCCTCTACATATTGTTTCAAATTTCATTATTTTTTATTTTAATAATATAACATATAATATCAATAATATCAATAATAATAATAATAATAATAATAATAATAATAATAGGATTTTCTATTTCATTTCCAGTGGCTTATTTCATGTAATTATTGTTGATTCAGTTTAGCTTAGTCAGTAGAACATCCAGCTCGGAACCCTAAGGTTCTTGGTTCAATACCGGCCCTCAACAACTTAGCACTATGAGTAGCACAGTGATCTGTGTGGTAGATGTGGTACTCCATCTCAGATGCAAAAACAATTTCCTTGGTCTAGTGCTAGTGAAAATAGACTCCCTCACTGTCTGGCTGATACCAACAATAGGCTATTCTGTCGACTTTACTTACTTTAATTAGGAGTTATATTTTGGTAAGGGTGACGATACCTTTGGACCACGCTGTACATAATATGTTTCTATATTTATGTTTAAGTTGTCACTACTTTAGAGTTTTTTGCACACAGTCATATATCAAGTATTCCTTTCTAATGCTAAATAATTTATATACTGCTGTATATTTCAAGTATTCCTATCTAATACTAATAATACTAATAATAATGGTTTCAAGTAACTATTTCCATTCAATGGTTTGAGGAAACTGGCAAAGTCTTCAAGAAACCACCAATTCAATAACGTGGGTGTCAGGTGGCCTAAAGATCGTCTTTTAGTTGCTAGACAGGTTTCGAATCTTGGGGGCCTGTGACCTTGACAGACAGAGGTGGGTCTAAACAGATAGGAGACGTGTGTGGATGGAAAGGGGTGGGTCTAAACAGAGAATAGATGTGTGGGTGGGGTAGGAACCTTTGATGCAGGCAGAACATCTAATTTCAAATGAATATCAGATTAAATTTTAATGAATAAGTTTCAAAGCCTTGTGTGTTTAATGATGGAAAATAAATGTTTCATTTTTGTTCCCAATTTTTCAAATGCTCTTTAATGATAGGAGTGTGTAATCACAAATGATAACACCGAGAGACTTTGGAAAGATTTATTATACTTAAAATAATTGGTACACTTATTAAGAGTTTATCTAGTATTTCCTAGAGAGTTCTCCAAAGGGGAGGTAATCATAAAGTAAGGAAGGTAAAACTCAATTACTTATTAGAGAAAGGTTTGTGTTGGTTTTGTGTATACTATTTCATGAGGCACAAAACTAAATCTTGGAAGACAGTGGTGAGCCATAGGGCACCTTTTGGGAAATTTGTTCAAACTTATGTTTTCTGAATAATGGTTGGTTGCTTTTTGTTTTATGGCATATCAACATTTTTGGGGTCAATTAATGCTAAATCAGGTCATTTTGATATCAGGTTGCTTACAGTACCTCTGAATAATATTCATGATCATGCTGACTTTGATGATAAAAGATTTTACAGATTTGGAATCATCTTTGGTGGATGGTCTTCCAAATTTTATTAGTAATTTTGTTTTTTATGATCTTTTCAGTTTGCCCTTGTGTATATATATATATATATATATATATATATATATATATATATATATTGTGTGGTGTGTGTGTGTGTGTGTGTGTGTGTGTATGTGTGAAGAGAAAAATAGAAGTGAATCCAACGCTATGTAATATAGTGAAAAATTGGAAAAAACACAGGTTCAAATAAAATGAGTGATAGTTATTCAGCCAATGTTGCAGTGTTTCAATCTGCAGGGTTGGCTGAATAAATATCACTCATTTTATTTGAACCTGTGTTTTTCTAAATTTTTCGCTATATTACATTATATATATATATATATATATATATATAGGGTGTGTCAAGAAAGTACTTTTTGACACAACTTGTATTCTGAAAAGAAATAACATTTCATTCATTAATTTTTTTCAGAATACAAGAGGCGTCAAAAATGTAGCAAGTTTAAAGCTGTATTAACCAAGATAGAAATGAAGAATGAATGGAACTTTTTTTTTTTCAGAATACAAGGTTTGTCAAAAAGTGCAAAAAAATCTCGATACTTTTTTGACACACCTTGCATATATATATATATATATATATATATATATATATATATATATATATATATATTTACTAATAATTTCTATAAAAATCACAAGAATTTATAAAAGATTTATTATTGCTGATATATATATATATATAAGTGTGTGTGGGTGGGTGTGAATATATGTGTGTGTGTGTTGTTTACCTATGGGTACATTTATAGATGTGTAAATGTGTTGATATATATATATATATATATATATATATATATGTATGTATGTATGTATGTATGTATGTAAAATCCCAAAAACCTGAAAAGAATCTTCCTTACGACATAGAGGTTTTTTTCTTAAAAGTGTTGTAGTTTGCAGAGCTCAATGTGTACTCTTATTGTCAGAGTCACAGAGGCACATGCAAAAAATCTAAATCTTCTGTTATATTTTTTACTTTTATATATATATATATATATATATATATATATATATATACTGAGACCTATAAACATACACATGCAAATCGTCTTGTTCTAGATTATTTTTTATCTGTTGATTTCTAATTGCATTTAGTACAAATCTCCATGATTGAAATTACAAAGTTTAATATTTTCAAATTTAAAAATAACAACAATCCTTAATTGAAACAATATCAGTTGAACAAAGGTTACATTTTCAAAAGTTGAAGTCATTTCCCATGTACATATTTGTGCTTAATATATATATATATATTCACTTATATATCACTTACTCAGCTTAGCTTATTTTAGTACAAGGCCTAACTTGATAAGCACTACACAAAGCCAAGTGTTTGATTAAACTGACACACTTTTGAGAAACAATTAATTTTAGAAACTTGTCAAGACATTCCATCAGTCAGATGGGCTTTTTCTATACTAAGAATAAATAAATCCATTTATTCCGCATAGACTTTGTCAATTCATTGTCTACAAGTTAAACGGGTATCAACATTATAAAAAAAAAAGACGTTTTAAACTTTATTCTTTTTAACTAAGATTCTTTTATTATTAATGCAATGAAGTTGTTACACAGGTCTTTCAACAGATATTTGACATTATCTCGTTCCAATATGTTTATTATTCTGTCTTCTCTGTTGTGCAAAGGAATCAGGCAGTAGTTTAACCAAACAGCTGTGAAATAACATAAAACAATGAAATAAAAATAATAAAAAACAAAGCTCAAGAGTGTAAAGGTTAGGTATTATTTACAAATATGTACATTTAAGAAGAAATAACAGGAAAGGTAAGGAAAAGTTCAATGTTCTCCACCAGCCTCAGGATAAAAAAAGATTGAGGGAATGTGGAATGTCTCTTTGGAGAGTCATGTTAGATCTGCCTGGATCTAGCAACAACTCAGAGGAAACTGAAGAGGATTACAAATTAAATGCCTAAGTCTGATGACATAGTTGGGACCATATGACCTTTAGACACCCCGTTTGTGATCTCGATTCATAAGGACATTTTTTTTCACTTTACACTATCAAAATCGGGTTAGTTTTATAATTTATAATTTTAAAAAAAAACCTAAAAAATCATCTGTTAACAAACAACCGGACTTTAATGGTGTAAATGAAAAAAATGTCCTTATGAATCAAGATCGCAAAAGGGGTGCCTAAAGGTTATATGGTCCCATAGTTGGACAGTTTAAGCATTGTCTTGGTGTGTATTTCTGTTGCAATGGGTGTTTCAACCTATGATTCAGAAGTCATGGCCCTTGATTGACAGGGATGTGCTAAGCAGAGAAGAGATGTGTGGGGGGGGGGTAGAGAAGAGATGGGGGGGGGCAGGGAGAAAAGTTTCCTTTGATGAAGGTAGAAGTTTTATTAACCACAGTTTGTTTTGAAGCTCAAAATTGTCTTTATGTAGATGTGGGAGAATAAGATTTTAAAAAGTCAATAAATTAAATAATGAATAAATAAATAATTAAAACAAAAATGAAATAAATAGATTTTTCAACAATTTTTGAATTTTTTTATACAGAGGGATCAGCCACACACACACACACACACACACACACACACACCATATATATATATATATATATATATATATATATATATATATATATTATATATATATATTTAAGCCATGAATTTTGATAGATAATTGTATGTAGATTTATCAATAGAAAAACATTTATGTGTGCAAGAGTTTGTTTGTAGATGAACATATAGATGACAACTGCCATTTTGAATTTGAGTGTGGCTATCACCTGCCATTATTTTATAATAGTCCCATCATATCAAACAATACCTGTGCCTAAAGATTTTTATAGTGAGGAAATATAGTGCACTAAGACTCACTAATCGTCAACAACATAGGTTCAGATTGGCCATTGGTTTTGGTGTGGATACTTAGATTAATATATACTCATCACATGACTATGTTATAGGAGTTGATACGGGGTTTGTATTTGGTTACAGCCTGACAGGATATGTCTGCCAACTGGATGCAAACTTGGAACTTTCTTGCGAAGCTGAGTATCATATCAAAAAAGAAGAGCCAGTCTATATTATTGGACGTTATTGAAGCTGCAGGTTTTATGTCAGAGTGTCCTTCTTCTAGTTTCATGTAAATTACACAATCGTTTGATGGAAATATGAGGAAAAAGTGGCTAATCAACAATGGTGTGAGAAATTTGTTTGGTCTCTTTGTTTAATGGCATATAAACCTTCATGGGTTACTTAATGCCAAACCCAACTTTGTAGAAGAACAGTAGTGGTACTATGTAACCCATAGGTGGGGTTATGAAGGGGTTCATACCTTTACAAACGGTATTACTCTGGAAATAAACTGAAATTCAAACTCTCTTGTTAACTACAATTTTGCAGTCCAGCACATTAGCCATTATTGTTTATTTTAACATCTTCATCATTGGTTAGAAAAAGAGCGTTAAAAGGGGAGATATAGCTAAATGGGTAAATTAATTTTGCATTCATTGGTATATTTTCGTTTACCTATTTGTTTTTAATATATATATATATATATATATATATATATATATATATATGAATTTTATTGGGTTTTTATGGATTTTAACTGATGTTTTGTTGTGGATTTGAAGAATATTTTAAGAGAAGAAGAAAAAGATAAACTTGAATTTAATCAGAGATTGTTGGTAAAAAGTAACTTAGTAATTTTAATATTGATGAATTGTGGGGGATTTAACAATAAAATGAACTGGTGGGGATTTAGCAATAAATTAAGATCAAAAGTAAATCGAAGTCTTGTGTTTATTATCTAAAAACTAACAATGACACAGGGCTTCTGATAACAAGAAATCCCTAACAGAAAACCAGACCGAAATCCCCAAGTCAACTCCAGACGCAAGATCTTAGAAGATGCCAGACCATAATAGATGATAGAAATACCAAAGACGATCAGAATAGCAAAGCCGACCAGAAGAAAATACGACCAGAAGTAAGAAGTAAGAAAGGGTATGCAACAAAAGTAGGGTCCTGAAGAAATCATTTCAATTTGATTGAAACCATGGTAGACCCTTTATTTTTCTTCTAATAATAATATTAGTAGTATTATTACAGCTCTGTGTTATTTTATATACATAATGAAAAGTTAGAGGTCCATCACTCTTAGTTTTATATCAAAGTGTCTTCTTTCTAAAATTGATGATTTATCAAAATTTTGACATCCATCATGGCATGAGTGTGCTAGATAACAGTTGACCCTACAAGAAGGTTTATCAGCCTTTTAAAAACTCTTATCTTTCATCCTGTGGGTGTCTAGCCACCCTCCTCACCTGGTAAGCCTGATGGGAGAACCTGTTGCTGATAACTCAGCCATGAAACAAGAACTATTGTGTAACAGAGCACTAATAGCATTCTTCAAATGAGCTGACTATATTGTGTTATCATTAAATTTATCTAAAGTTATCATTAGAAACTCACTAGACCTGTTTAATTTGTATATTCAAATAACATTCTACAATATTTATTAATATGATAAACCAATAATTATATATATATATATATATATATATATATATATATATATATATATATATATATATATATAGGGATGTTCAAAGATGTTAG
Source organism: Doryteuthis pealeii (assembly GCA_023376005.1). Classification (NCBI taxonomy): domain Eukaryota; kingdom Metazoa; phylum Mollusca; class Cephalopoda; order Myopsida; family Loliginidae; genus Doryteuthis; species Doryteuthis pealeii. The sequence continues at coordinate 41,115,657 of CM042144.1, forward strand.
TTAAAAGATATTAACTGATGTTTTTAAAGACGTTTTGTGAGAAATGGAAAAAATTCATGGGAGTAAATGAATATAAAATTTCACATAGGACAATTACACTGCATGCCGAAAAAACGTAAGTTGAAATAATAACACAAGGACACGAGACTGTTACAGTTGATGCTGTCCCCAAAGTAAAAATTCGGTTACTTTGAAGTGAAAAAGGGAAAATTCATTTGTAATTAGGACAAGACTAGTTATCCGTAAACGAAAAAGAACGATCGTTAGTAATAATTTTTAAACTATAAAAATATTTAAAAATATGTTGCACAAAATTGCACATTTACAGATAGATTAGATAAATCTTTATTCATGATTTTAAAAAAATATTGTTCCACACTCGAGTAGTTTAAAATTCACTACTAAATGTTTCAAGTGAATAAAATAGGTTAATTGAATAAAACAAAATACATTTTTGCATCAATTCAAAGAAAAATATTGTATCTAAAACTACAAAAAGAGAAAACACGCAAGAAAAATTATTTTTGAGATTTAAGAACATAAATTTTAAATTTTCAAATATTTTTTTGCGGGTGGTCAAGTTTGTTTGTTTGTTTGTTTTTTTGTTTTTGTTTTTTTTTTTGTTTTTTTTTGTTTTTGTTTTTTAAATAAAATAAGCTATTCATTATAAAATTAAGTCAGAAATGAATAATTTTCATTAAAATTGGACAATTCTCTGATTTTTGGTAATAGTTTGAAAATTATTAAAAAATTTCAATTTTTTATTTATTTGCGATTTTTTTTATCATACCTACATATATCCTGTTTGTTTTTACTTTTGTCTTTCAGGGGGAAATGGAGAGGTTACTTAACTTATCGCCAGTCACATGCAAAATGCTGACCCGGTTGGCACTCCTTCCAAAAATAGCCAATTTCAAAATTGAGCAATATAATGTCACCTATGCACCCACTAACCATAACAAGTCCGTTGATACATGGAATATATCCTCCTGCGTTTTTGAGACAATATCGCAAACAAACAAAAACGACAAAGGAGTGTTTTCATTGACTTTACTCTGCCTAAAAACAAACACCCAAGACTTATGATCCAGTCACGATTAAATATAGGACATTTTTGTAAGATATATAACTTTATACCTCAAATTAGAAATAGTTGTGTGGGAGTCTACAGGAAGCTCACGTTTCAAAAGCTAAAAGCCATCTGACGGAAGTTCGTCTGTGTGCATGTGAGGATTTGAAAAAAAAGTAAAATAAAATTAGAATAAAAAAAACAGCAAACCCCCATGGTCCTTTACCGAAAGAATCCTCCGCGCATGTGTGACAAAAAGGACTGCCTCCCGACCCCGAAGAGAATATCTCGGCCATTCGAGTTTAGGCCTGAACTGTGTGTGGTCGCTTCCTCGGCCAAGGGGTATCCCATTGCCACGGGCGTCTATGGCCGGTCAATAAAGCTTAAATCATAAAACTACCTTCTGTCTATGTCTCTTTCTTTTTAGTTCCTTAAATTCCTTCCTTTTCAGCGTGACCACCAAATGAGATGGGGTTAAAAGAAAACATAAGGAACACGCACCAAGAATATCCAGCTACTTTAAACCTTAAAACACCCCAAACCTCTTGCTACTCCATGCGCACCAGGCTCAACGCTTCCTTTTCGATTGAGCTTGGTAAATTAATTGTATTATCTAACCAATCAGAATTATTCCCGCGAAAACTGAAAAACTTAGATTCGTATCCACTTTTGTCCACATCGAGAGTATCGATAAAACCAAATTCTGTTTATTAAACGCTCTCAGTTTCACTTCACCACCGGAGTCACAAGGGTACACGGCGCTCAAACCGCTGATATACTAGCTCACCCACATACTAAGCGTTCCTTTTCTGCGCCGACCAAACTCATTTTGTAAGCAGACAACTTGAAGACAACTTTTAACTGTTATAACTCTAATGTTCTCTCCAACATAAATTACTGCTATGAACTATTGAGTTATTGTATTTGGGAATCAGAAGAGATATTTATTTCTGTTGTATAACACACACACACACACACACACAAACACACACACACACACACACACACACACACATATATATATATATATATATATATATATATATATATATATATATATATATCCAGGGCTGGCCTGATGAGTCATCTGAGAAAACGCAAAGATACAGTGTCAAATGCTACTGGCACTTAACTATGAAAAAAAAGAACAGGAAATGGTCTTACGCGTGCACGAGTTGACAGCTAACATCTTGGAGAAAACTGGATTCTTCTGTTATAGTCAAAAGGTGCTTCTTACAGAAATATCTTATGCAAGTATGGTTGTGGAAAATTATTTGAATAGTGGAGATAACAGGTAGCAAGAATTTTGCTTGTCTTCCTGACTTGTTAGAAAATGACGGTCCGGAAAATAATGGACATCAGTCGTTTGGTTAGCGACGCGTCAAATTAACCAAGGTATCTTCTTCCACGGGATAATGAATTCTCGTTTCTTTCTCATTACCGAATAAATTTGATCGAGACACTTAGTTTGATTTTTTTTGTTTTAATGGCATACCAACCTTCATGGGTTATTTAATGCCAAATTCATTCTTAAAGAATAACAATCGTGGTACTGTTTAACCCATAACTGGAGGAATGATTGCGTTCATACCTTCCCAATGATATTAGTCATAACGTAATAATGCGAGTGAAGTTCGAACTCGCTTACTAGGATGTCGCAGTCCCGCACGTTAGCCACTATGTCATGGTGCCCCCCCCCCCCACTGGAGATTATTTGTAGACAAAGGATAGGATCGAAAAGGATTCTCACTAATTCTGTCTGAATACTTTCATTTCGTTTTTTTTTTTTTTTTTTTTTTTTTTTTTTCGGAAGCAAAGGTTTCTCAGACAATCAAGCTGAAGGTTACAAAATGAATACAGTTATAGCGATTGTCTGTCCCTGTTTGGTGCGATGTGGGGTCCAGAAGAGTTATCTTACCTTGCTGCATGTTTTCACCAGGGAGAGCTAGACTATTTAAATGGGAGCCCGGGAAAATTCTAACTCTCTTCCTCTGGGACCGGCAAACACTTCACATGGCTTAGACGCTTGTCTAAAGTGGGGGGCTTCCCCCCAACCAACTATCAGTAAGTGAAATTCTTGCAGAGACTCTGTATCACTTCTTTAGGACGTAAGTCCTACATTCTTCATATATATGTTTATGTATCTGTTGTCTATGTAATGAGTAATTTTGTGATGAGTATATGTATTCCTGTCCTGAATGCATTTCTATGTGCTCACGTATTAAAGTCCATGTTTGTTATATATTCTAACTCCTTTGTCGGATTAATTTATGAACACATGTGTACCCACGCTGGAAGGTTACTTTAAGCCCTCCAACTTATTATAAGAACTTACAACTGTTGAACCCGCCGTGATACGAACACGCAACTAAGAACAATTACCTATTATACAGTCTTCTTCCGTTTGTAAGTTTTCTTTTTGTACAAAGTTTTCACTGAAAAGTATGAACAAAATAGGTTTGATCGTTATTTTAAGCGCGATATCTTTAGCGCCCACCTCCTCTCAAGTAAATGGTAATTTTTAGATGGCTGGTTTTAAGAGAAAATGCGCCATGAAAAAGTTAATGGTCTGAAAAGTGGGGACACTGAGACTGATAAAAAAAGTAATGGCTATAATTTTATAGGAAAATCCAGTCACGATGTCTGAGAAGAAAAATAAGTACCCGTTTCTAGGTGGTCAAATCTATGGGAGTGGAAGGGTGGAATGTGCATATATTCAGCCGGCTTAAGCCCCTTGGGCAGTTTCAGACCAGCTGTTGGAATGATAGTATCGTCCCAGTAGCAGTAGATAGAAAATAGACAGGGGCCCACATCTGTGAAGCCAGCAATCGACTTATAGTTAAGACAATTTTTTGCCAGCTGACAACATAGACTTAAATGTCCTCTGCTCCACCACAAACTGCAGAAAGTATCATACTCTCCTCCTCCATTAGCATCTTGTTATCAAACTTTGTGTTGTGTTTTTCATCCTTGCGAACCTGTCTCTAATTCGAACCCTTCGAATCGGCCAGCACAGCAGTACAACGTGGGGTCATCAACATTGTGCAACGAAGGTGCACGAGTGCAGACCAAGGATTATCACATGTTTGTAAACACCTTTTTGTAAATTCTTATAGAAAGCACCAGTTGCGGCAAGATTGCCGAAGTCAGTAGCGACGATTCTGCTCAGTACTTAAGTCGGTGACTACTTACTTGATAAACGCAAGTACTGTAAGGAATGTGTGCTAAATTAAGTAAGACTAAGTGCATTTTATAAAACAGTGAAGAGGTAAGTTTGCTAGATTACAAAAAAAAAAAAACAATCCGAGAACAAAGGGGACAAGGTCCTTGACTTTTTATCTTTGAGGGTCAACAACTCAAAAAATATATTTTTTTATTTAATGACTGGCGCTTGTCTTTTCTTTCTCAAAGCATGTGTGTGTGTGTGTGTGTGTGTGTGTGTGTGTGTGTGTGTGTGTAATTTTGCGCCTTTTCCTACAGTCGAATCTTGTTCAAGAGTAACTGAGCGAGTTACGAAAGTAGCAGGAATTGAACAAATCATACGTAATGAACTCGAAACAAAAGGTACCTTGAGATACATATATATATATATATATATATATATATATATATATATATATATGTGTGTGTGTGTGTGTGTGTGTGTGTGTGTGTGTGTGTGTGGCAGCATTCACCCTGGGTGGGTTAAGCCGGCTCCATCCATTGAATTCACTGAGCCCGTCAGTTCATGCCTGGTGATCCGATGCAAGCGAATTGGTGTTGCTTCCAAGATTTGTTTAAGATAGTCCGTAGCATTCTTGTATAGCCTTTTCTCCAAGTGCTTCGTTAGGCCTGGTTTGGTTTCTTTAATTGTATATCAACCTTCATGGGTTATTTAATGCGAAAGCCTTTCCCAAGGATATTAGTTTGAAAGTGTGTGGTGATTAAAATAAAATTGAAATTAAAATAAAAAAAATTGAAAAAATAAACTCCCAGGAACCTTCACCGGAAGAACCATCCCAGCATGTGCAGGGAAAAGAACCCACTTCCGACCCCCAAGAAAATCTCTCGGCCATTTGAGTTTAGGCCGTAACTGTGTTTAGACACAACTACTGGCCAGGGATAAATGTTCCTTCCCACGTGGTGACTATGACCTGTGAATAAAGCCTAAATCATAAAACCACCTTTTGTTGTCGTCTCTTCCTTCTTATTTTGAATTCCTTTGCATCGCGACCACTAAATAAGATGGGGTTAAAAGCAAACCCAAGGAACACGCACCAAGAATAACCAGCTACCTTTTAAACCTAAAATATTAAACCTCTTGCTACCCCACAAGTGAAAGTAATAGTGTGGCTGGAATTCGAACTCGCTTAATACGATGTCACAGTCGAGCAAGTTAAACGTTACGCCACAGGGACTTCCGTATGCTTTGTTAGAGTCTAGGTAGTACAACCATACAGTAGTACGAGGGCCCATACTTTACTCAAGATCAACCTTCACCATCATTAGCTACGTTTTTCGTTGACCACGACTCATTTTCCAGTTCGGAGGTCAGTCTGGGGCAATCGCTTTGCGGATGAATTCTCCAGGTTGGCGATAAAGAGCATGACCAAGCCAGCACAGACATCTCGCGACCACGCCGAACTGAGTTGATTCTGCACCGAAAACGTACAGTGGCATTTGATATGAAGTTATACCACTGGCCCCGAAGGATACAACGTGTTAGGTCAGTAAAATGGTTATTCCTGCGTATAGAGTTAAGTGAGGGAGAGGCTTTCTGTGATTGGATATACCAATCACATGATGAACCCAGAAGTTTTGGCGCCATTCGAATTTAGGCCGTAACTGGGTCTAGTCGCTCCTACTAGCCAGGGAGATATTCCCTTGCTACAGGCGATTATGACCCGGTATAAAGCAAAAACCCTAACAACACGCAACCAGAATATCCAGCTATATTTAAACCATAAAACACCCAAACGTCTTGCTACCCCATAAGTATTCCTATTGAATACGAATAAGTTTCAGACAGAAAAATAAATGACAACATTTCTTAAACGGCTGAATGAAAAGTTGACAAAAATTAAAACAAACAAGCAGAAACACTTAAATGTTGAATTAATGAGTTATAGGTACCACCAAAATAAGTCACGAGATCAGTTTAGGCCATATTGAAGGAAGAAACGTAAATATTTTTGAACTTTTTTTAAAAATCTCGCAAAAAAGAAATAACGAATATAAAGAGTTATTACAACGAAAAAAACAGTTAATTAAAAGATCAAATTATCCGATTGGAGAAAAATTACTCTCCGTTATCTTGAAAAATAAGTAAAACAGTCCGGTTTTTTACAACACGGTCAGTTTCTTTATTAATATTTTTAGCAGTATTCTGTATTCATGGTTCTTTTACTAAAAGGCTCTTGCACTGGAACTTATAAAAAAACTTCTGATATAATTATTCTGACTTTTATCTTTATAGAAAAAAAGTAAAAATCGGTTTTTGTCAGTTCATTTTTTTCATATTTCATAAAATAGAATAAAATAGGGGTGGGGTATACCTCGTAAAAAATATTTCCCCTGATATATTTTAGGAAGAAACTATTTCAGACATATTTTCATCAAGAAGTAAGTAATTATGGAAATTTTCGGGAAAATCGGACCATTAATTGATTTGTAATAGAATTTTTTAAAAAGCCTCTAGTCATAACTTGTTTTTGGTTACGTTAAATTTCAATTGATTTAACGGTGCAAAAATGTAAACATTGTTTGTCGTTCATAATTTTCATTATTTCCGTAAGCTGAAAAAATTCTTTTAAAAATCATCCGCAGTTTTTTTTTAATGTTTCTTCTTTCGAATGGACAAAAAATGTCAAGATAATATTAACCTTTATGCAAGTTTTATTGTGTTAAATATAGAGTAGGGCGTACATTTCACAGGGAAAATTGGTGGTACCTAATGAGATAAATAAAGTATTTCTAATTTTCACATTGTAGCTACATGTCGGTCGTGGAAAGAAAAGCTTGACGCTTCACAATAATATTATCAATTTTATCTAATAAACACCGTGAAAACTGCACAAAAGAAGAAACGGATAACATTCAATAAAAGATAACAAAAAAATACATTTCAATAGAAATGAAAACATAAGAAAGAAATAGATACGCAGTGTGTCTTATACAAAAGTATATATGGGAGGCTGGAGACTGTAGAGGCCTTGTTGTAGAGGTTCGCAAAGAATATTAAATGACGATTAACAATATGACACAGTTTAGGTAGAAAATACGGAGAAATGATAAAACAAATGCATATAATTATAAAATAACAAATAAATTTATTCAGAGAATAAATTTGCAAGTATTCAACAAATATGTAAATGTTCAAAAGGAATAGTGTAGGTGATATGTGTAATGTAAAATGTAAAAAGTTCGTATGTTAAGTTTGGAAAAGTTCGTTTTGATGTGGACAGAAATGAGAATAAAGTTTGTATGTATGACCTGCTGAAACAGATTCTTGATGTAGGTAGAACGAAGTGGTAGAATACTGGTAGCAGTAGTAATTGTGTTGAGGCAGTGAAGTCGTTCGTTCGAACACCTGTTTCTTGGTCGTTGTTCTATCTGGCAGCGAGACGAGATCTCTGTGTTTGTTTGTCGTTGGATATGTCCGGTTTGAGTGTGAGGTGAAGTCTGTCTTGTCTGCTAGCGAAATGAATTCTGTCTAATTGTTGATTTCTTATCCATCATTTATAATACTTTAGTCGGATCAAAAAGTAATTAACTTTTTGGCGCAAACTCGCGGACGTAGTAGAAAGCAATACGAAGCCAATCAATTCTGATTTTTGTGTAAACATTTGGTTTAATCACTTTTCCTTAAATCTTTGGAAAAGGATTTGTGTTCGTGTGTTTGCTTTAATTACTTTTCCTTAAGTTTGGAAAAAGGATTGTGTTGTGTGTTTGTTTTTAATCTCTTTTCCTTAATTTTGGGAAAAGAAATGTGTGCGTGTATTTATTTAAAATATAGAATTATATTCTATAAGACCAACTTTAAGGAAGTCTAGAAAAGAACAAGCCATTGTGTCCCGATTACGCATTGGTCATACAAGACTAACGCACTCCTATATACTCAAACAAAAACAACAACCACAATGTGGAACATGTCAAACACCTTTGACAGTTAAACACTTATTTATGGAATGCAGGTTTTTTGCTCACATCAGAAACTGTTATTTTAAAGCAAACATTATGAAATATCTGTTTGAAAATGTCAACATGGAGGATATTCTCTTCATTTGAGAGAAATAAAATTATACCATAGAATATAGACATGAAACAAATCAATACCATACAACATGATCCCCAATAATGCTAACACATTGTTAAAACCAATTACTAAAAGGTATAAATATAAATACACGATATGTATTACTTCCTAACCGTTAGGCATGACATAACCCCAGACGGATTGATATGCTGTTAAAATCAATAAACAAAAGTTCTTAAAAAGGGAGCAGCATAATCATCATGTTGCTTCTTGACCAGCAGTAAAAGAGGGGGAAATTGTAAATGGGCTATGTGATTCCCTTATCCATTTTCTCTTTAAGGATCATCAGTAAAGGTGGGTGTTTATAAAAAAAACAGCTGAATTATTCTAAGGGTTAGATATTGTGGTAATAGTTAAATTGGTAAACAAAAATACCTGTATAAATATAAAGGGTACCTTTATAATATGTGGCCTTTTGAATGTGGCCTACGAAATCATGTCTTTCTTATAGTATGTGGCCAACCAAAAAAGCATATTATAAAGTTATAATAATAACTGCTAATCTTAACCCTATTTCAGAATTTTAGAATATTCTAGAATGAAATAGATCTCTCATTCATGTAAATTATGGATAAATTCTTTTTTAATTATTCTTAATTACTATATACAGCTTATGACTGAATTGAATTCCTTGAAATTGAATATATGTGAAAAATAATTAGTTTCAATAAATTGCCAACTACTTATATCTATAAATATACTCTTACTGGGATAGGACACATTCAAACCGGGTAGGGCATATACTATAACGGCACCATATAAAGTATAGCTAGCAGGTCAATTTAGTGACCGTTACACAAATAAGGTAATTTTTTACCTGTATGGAAAACTTGTTGGATATTTTCCTGTTTGAAGTGAAGCTAAAATATCTTGGACATCAACTTTTTGGGGTAGAGGTTTCATGGACACTACTGATCAAATGCTATGAATAAGAGAAGGTTTTAAAGAGTTAAATGTGTGCATTTAATTAGGGCATCTCACGTTATGTAATGGTTAGCAAGCTAGATTTGTAGACCATTGTTAGTGAGTTCGATTCTCATTGGGTGCCTCATACTTCTGACCTTGTGTCTCATCTAAGCTAAGCTTTGTAAATAACTATATGAATTTATTTGATTGGTTATTTATTTGAATTTGATGTTTATTATGTTTAAGACAAAATAAACATCAAATAAATAACCAATCAAATAAATTTATATAGTTATTTAGTTAGTTATAAATTCATATAGTTATTTATAAAGCTTAGCTTCTATGATTGGTGGAAATCGTTACATATGATATCATAATTATTTACTACATTTTTTTTAAACAGAAAAAAACAAATAGGCTATGGGCTAACAGAGAATTTCATCATCACCCCCCTCCCCTCCCCCAATACGGCAAGTTAATTTTTTTGGTTTTTTTCTCCTGTAGCCCTTTGTTCTGTGGCACCAAAAATAATATTTCCCCAGCATTCATTCCTGCTATACCAGACACCCCTCCCTCTAAATGAAAAAGAAAGGAAATTTGGATTTGGGGGAAGGAGAAGCCTTAAAGCCAATAACTTTTCTTTGAATTGTCCAATTTCAGTAAATTTTGGTATCGTACTTTGGTATCATTCTATGCCAAAAATCCATTATAATTTAAAAACATCATGCAAATAACGATTTCTCTAAAGGTAGAAATATCAAATCAATGTGAAAATATATTCATTTCAATCGCAACAATTATATAGAAAACCTATTTTCACCTGTAAATGGTGTAAACAAATAATTATTTGGAGATAGGAAGGAACTTCATACCAATAACTTCTCTTTAGATTGACCAATTTCAATAAACTTGGTAAATGAGAATAACCTCCCCTTGTTTCTTTCACTGAGGAAGCCGTGTGTTTTGTTTTGTAAAAACACGGATCTTTCGACAAATTGGGTATACCTATTGTGTTAGTATAACATTCAATTCTAAGACTAACAACAACAAGAAAGGAATTAATATATCCTTTAATTCGAACAATTTATTTGCTAGGCATAAAACACAAACAACAATATAAAGTCCTTCCTGTATATAAAGTTGAGTTTAAGGGACTTACCGGCGCGTTGGAGAAGAGTTATTAGGGTGGTTTCCTAGAGCCCCTGAATTCGTTGCCTCGTGGCACCGCGGGTGTATTCTGTCTGACCTTTTTTGGATATTAAGCCAAAACTCTGGGCTATCACGTGATTGGTAAATCCAATCACAGAGCCTCTCCCTCATTCACTCTATATACAGGAATAACCATTTTACTGACCCAACATACCTATACTTTTCTAATATACAGGCACTCTCATAGAAATATTAACACCTTTTTTTTAAATCACCTATGGGAGATTCTAAGCATATATTGACAGGGATGTTGAACATGTGGAGACTGTTTGAAAATATATTAAAGGTATTACTATAAGGGTGTTAACATCTTTAAATCAATTTAAAAAAGATGTTAATATTTCTATGAGAGTACTTGTATATTAGAAAAGTATAGATATACCCAATTTGTCGAAAAATCCGTATTTTTACCAAACAAAACACACGTCTTCCTTAGAGTGAAAAAACAAGGGGAGGTTACTCTCATTTATGTAACTAATGTTCAGATTACCGGATAATAATATAATTACAAGATACGCCATTCAGGGGAGGTGTTAATAAACAGTGCGTTTGGTGGAATGCAGACAAAAATATTTGCTAGTAACATAATTTTATTATTTAATAGGACCCAGTGCTAGAGGAAAATACCAATCAAGTTTAGTTTGGGGATGTAAATAATTTTCTATATGATTGTTGCGCTTGAAATTAATATATTTTCGCATTGATTTGATTTTTCAACCTTCAGAGAAATCGTTATTTACACCAGTGGTTCCCAAACTATGGCCAAAATGGGCCACAGCAAATTTCAGGTGGGCCAAGGAAATATTATAATTCTATATGATTTCTGAGCATACTTTTTATATACAAAATCCAATCATATATGTGGGAAATTTATATTTTCTAGTAAGATGTCAACAAATTCATGGTAGGGGAGAGTAGGGAGAGATTTACGCCCCTGACACGCCCCTATATTATGTTTTATATATATTAACTTTATATATGCAAATTGAATGATAATGAATTTATAGTGGTTAAAATTTTTCTATTATAATAATTTCATGGGCCATTAAAAAAATCTGGTTTCAAAGTGGGCCATGAGTTTAAAAAGGTTGGGAACCCCTAATTTACACAATATTTTAAAATTATAATGGATTTTTGGGATAAAATGATCATGACCCTACAAAAAGATACCAAATTTTCTGAAACTAGAGAATCCAAAGAATAGTTATTGGCTTTAAGGCCCCCCCCCCCAATCCAGATTCCCTTTTTTTTCGTTTAAGGGGGTCTGGTATAGTGAAAATGAGCTTAGTGCTGGCAGAATGTTATTTTTGGTACTTCATAACCCAATGTGTAGGAAAATACCAAGGAAGTTTAAAATTGTGAATGTAAAGTTAATATCTTTATGTTACACGTTAGGGAGACAATAAATAATTATCTCTCTTACAGAATGGCGAGTCTGTTCGATGCCTCGTGGCGTCTTGCATGGCAGGCTCAGAAACACATTCTCGTCCTCTTTAGTCTCTGTTCTTTGAACTAAAGAAAACGTGTCCCGAATCCTGCTAGGGAAAGGTAAAGCAACGTAGCTATTTTACTAATCTAAAACTATCTCACGCAGAATCGCACTCTTTCTAAGGGAAGGTCAGCGGAATGTCAACGGTTGTCAATCATCGGCCATAATAACTTTCCACTGAAATCCCGTTCTTCTGACTCTAACGAACTTTATTCAAATATTCGGACCATATGACCTTTAGGCACCCCTTTTGCTTTGCTGATTCATAAGTACATTTTTTCATTTACACCGTCAATATCTGGTTGTTTGTTAGGGGTTGTAGTTAGGAGTTAGGGTTAGGGGTTAGGGATAGGGGTTAGTTTTATAATTAAAAAAACCTCTAAAAATCGTCTGTTAACAAACAACCGGATGTTGACGGTGTAAATGAAAAAAATGTACTTATGAATCAGCAAAGCAAAAGGGGTGCCTAAAGGTCATATGGTCCAAATATTCTAACTACAGGTACGTACATAAATCATAAGCTGCTTATGAATTATGTAACATTGAGACACGTTTGTGTATTCTTTCTTCTTAATAACATTGTTATGTTTATTATCTATATAAAAGATTAAATATTCTTGTATGTAGATATGCATTTACCTGATCCTTCCTTCCGTTGTGTTCAATGTTAGTCTATTACGGCTATACTAATGTTAATATTAGCCTTTGGTGAATGGGGTATCGACTAAATATATTCCTTATAACAAAGCAAACCTAAATGTAAACATGTCACAATCTTTGAAATAGCACAAAATTATTGACCAACCAGTCGGCTAGTGCAGAAGAATATACTGACTGCACCTCTGCAGAGAGGTAAAAATCCCCCAATTGAGCCACCTATTGGCCGTGGATGGCGACATGTGATGCTTAAGGACAGACTCCACTCTGGCCCTTACTTAGGCTAGATGGATGGTCGAAGACCAATCCAATCATTCGGCTGATCACGTCAAGCCCTATCACCTATATGATTGTCCTAACTCTATTGCTCTTATGGCAAGCCCCAACCCTTTTTATCATATATGTGCTAGAAGGCGGTGCCTGAGGTGTCCTGGGTATTATGTTAAACAGCATTTAATGGTGAAGTTCCAATTTTGGAGCTCTGGGAAGTGTGGAGAATCTCTACATCGCCATTACTCCCATGTCCACTCTGACTCGGAGTGGTGGTACCTTTCAGGGTCCCATCTATGGGTTAAATAGGAAAAAAAGTTTTTAAAATGGGTTTAAAAATTGAGCTTCAAAAATTGAATACTCATCAAACATGAATAGAACGAAACGTCTTTGGGATAAAATAACCCAACAGGGTTGACAGGCCGCAGAATCCAACAAACCAAACCATAATTATTTAATGTCTATTCAATTTAACTGGCTACAGGGCAACAAGTCGATGGAAAGCGTGGGGAAGAATATTGCATATCGCCAGTCTTCCATTTGAGGTGGCATATCGGTCTTGACTTGAAACTCAGCATCATACAAAATCTTGGTTGGAGCATCAACTTCGGGCATTGGTGGGAATGGTGCAGCTATTTCCGCCACAACGCAGGTTCCGTTAAAGAAATTAACATTTTATTTTTCCATGTAACTGCCGCTAAACCGACCAGTTAATTATATTTATTCTTATATAGTTATTTTTGTTTATAAAATTAACTACAACCACAGTATCCAAGTTAGAGTAGTTTAATGGGCTTTATTAATCCCATTTTTTGCCGACCGTTGGTTTCTGCGGTCTATTACCCTAACCGAAAAAGTGTAAAGGGAAGTCACTTACAAGCCTTTTTAGAGTTTATGTCACTGGTCGGAGACAGGTGACACGGTAAGCGCTTTCTATTTCTTTGGGATCTCCTATTTCTTTGAAAAGTATTCGTTGTTATACGTTTATTAAATGTTATTTGTTTTTCCTTATACAGTTTCGCGATGTTTATTAAATAAACTTAATGACATCAGTAAAGAAGCGTCATGCCTCCCTTTTTTCGAAGACCAGTAGGCAGTAAAATTACATAAACAATTTTCTCTTCCCTGTTCCAGTATATTTCCAGAGCGATCAAAGACATTTCAGATTGAATCCTAGTATTGTGTTAGTATAGCATTTATTCTTAGACTAATATCAACATATAAATGAATTAAAATTTGGTTCAAATCTAACGCTTTATTTAACAACAAAACAACGACTAACAATATGAACGCCCTTCCTGTGTATAGAGGCAAGTTTGAGACTCACCAATGTAATGGAGATGACATTTTTGGATATCTGGTATTTTCTGTTTTAATCAATTCTCAGAAATAATTTCTGGTCGACTGCGCTGGTCCGAAATGTCTATCTGATCTTGGCGCCAAAACTTCTGGTCCTGGTCCAATCAGAGAAACTCCACGATTAGAAATAAAGTATTTTACTGACCCAACACATGTTTACTCCCGTGGCATATAATGGACATTAAAATGATTGAATTTTCTGGAATATTTTTGTATATTTCTCTAGCACTTATACAGATTGATTGATTTTAACAGTATGTCAACCCATCATGAGTTATTTCATGCATAGAAGTTGGGGATTCCCGTTCATTGCACGTTCATATTTACATTTTTGTTTAGTTTTGTTGGTTTTTTTTGTACATGGTCCTATCGGATACAGATAATTTTTAATAAATCTGAAATTCAAGTGCTTCTCTGCAAAACTGTGTATCGTGATGATTGACAGATTATTTTTAACGGCATGTCAACTCATCTAGGTTATTTTATGTCTAAATGTTAGAGAATCGAGTTCATTGTACATTTATAATTCTATTTTACAAATTTATAATTACAATTCCGTACTTCTGTTTATATGGTTGTGTTTTATAGGTTCTTCGACATTTGGACCTTATTAATTAAAATTTGATTAGAGACCTTCATTTGGTCTCTGGGAAGGTTATAACCCTCCTCATTACAATTTCTGGTATTATCATTTAAATTTTACGATATTTTATCTGGCTGGCGAGTGACATAAATGGCATTATATCTGGCAAAATCTCACGCATTTTAACGCATGCAAGAGTGACAATTTTTACTTATTCTAGTTATTAATCATATATAATAGGTAAATCAATTTGTTCTTTTTCTTTAATATATGTATAACCAATTTTTACCAATAAATTCGACGCCCCAGAGTAGAAAAACCTTAAATGTTTGAATTAATTTTGATTTAAGTGTAAGAAACTTTACTTTATTCGAAAGATATTTTTTTAAATTTTGACATAAAAATCATTTTTATGTTGAGTAGTAAAAAAATGATAAGCTTTTTAAAAGATTTGTTGACCTATTGCGTAAGACGCATGACAAAAAATTATTCTATAATATTACGTAATTGCCCCCAAAAATGATATCGGTAAAATTAGCGTTCGGCTAGAAACCACAAGGTTCCTAGTTCAATACCGACCCTTGCCAACTCAGCGTATGAGTAGCACAGAGATCTGTGCGGTAAAGTAAGGAGTTGCTGGTAGGTGTGGCGCTCCACCTCAGACGCCAAAACAATCTCCTTGGTCTAGCGCTAGTGAAAAGGGGATAGACTCCCTCGCTGATTGGCTGATACCGACATTAGGCCACGCCGACGACTTTACTTTACTTGTTCTCCCACAAAAATAAAATATTTAATTACTGAAAAGGGGAGCTTCCTAGTCATACTCTTGAGAAATCTAAACCCCCAAATCTTTACAATGGCATCAGATTGATTATCATGAAGATAAATCAACATATTAAATTTCAACATTGTAATGAAACCCAAGATTGTTTCTCTTATACAACGCCAGGTATTCTCGCTTATAAAAGTAACTAATAATAATAATGATAATGATTGATAAACAATTATAGCTTCCATTAACTATTCTTAATACAAACAATTTACAGTTATAAGATATCATCAAGTATTCTATCTAATAGAGTAGTTCTATTTGACCCATAGATCGGACCCTAACAGGTACTACCACTCCAATTCAGAAAGATACTGTGAGTAATGACAATGAAGGAATATTCCACACTCCTCCATATCTCCAGAACTGAGGCATCACCATTATTAGATGTAGTTTAAAGTCATATTCAGTACATACCCCCTTTTTTTTCTTTTTCTTTTCTGTTTTTTTTTTTTGGGGGGGGGTTAAGGGTCTTGCCCCTCTGTAGGGTATACAGTCATTGTATTTTAAACCCCGTCCATAGGGCGGTTCGCTTGTTCAGGTAATTCTATTGAAAATTCACTGCCGCTTCCGTGATTTCTTTATTTTAGATGAGAAAACGCTGACTATCGGTTGGGTTTGATAAATAAATGGGAAGGTTGGAGTATAATTACTTACTTTACGTTGGGCTAAACATTTTATTTAAGAAGACAAGAATTATCTCTCCTTATTCTTTTTCTACACATTTATTGTAGTAATAAATATAAAATAAGAGTGGAACATTTTACTTCGAATGTTGTAGATTCCCAAAATTTTGTTGATTCACTTCATGAGGAGATCTACAAATTGTTGAAAATGCATGTGTAATCTTCCGAAAAAGAAATTAGAATGAACATTATGGACTTAAGAGAGGATATGTTTGAATCTTCTTTACCATTTTGAAATATAAACCAATTCCCAAGAAATTGCATATTTTCAAATTTTCTCTGGAATGTTATGCGTCATTCATTCATTCATTATCTTGGAAAATTAATCGTACATTCTATTATGGTTCATCTTAGCAAATAAGTCCAAATTTTAAAAATGTTATTATATAAATTTTAATAAATAAATCTTAAGTCTTGGAGAAAAGTGATCGTATGTAATGTATAGTTTCTTTATAATACCGTATGTAAGAGTTAATAAAACTAGCAAATATATGCACCCGGGTGCAAGTACTTAAGTTTTAATGTAATAAAATATCATATTAAATTAGAAATAAGAATGAAAAAAAAATTGCAACAGAGGGGGCTATAATAAAAAAATAGAACAACTGAAACTTACTCTTCCACCACTTCCGTCTTTCATTACTAAATTTTTCTAATTTAACTATTTAGTTAACATGAGAAGTAAAGAATAAAATTACAGTTATTTCTTCTTGTAAATAATTTTCTTTTAAGATTTATCTCCGAGATTTTTGCTCATATTCATTAAGATAAAACCAAACAATTAGAAATCAATAATACCAAGCACATATTTATTAAAATCAAATTTTAAATATCAATATGCAAATAAGCCTTCCCGTGCATACTGTATGCCACTATTTTGTTGTATATATAAATACAATCGCATGTTATTAGCATGTTGATATGGTCAACAGTGGCTTCGGCCTCTGGACCATTGATATAATTAATAGCGTCGATCCCAGGGGGCCATCCCCCCAGGCAACACCTGCCCCCTCGATTTAAAGGGGCAGGGCTGGGTTTATTGCCCAGTGCCTGAGCGCCCCCCTTGAGGGGGAATGCCGACGGGATCGACGCAATTTTTCACCTGCCACTCCATGAGCTTCGGCTTGTGGGTGGTCCCACGTTAATAGGGACTTTGTGCCTGACCCGTACAAGTGGGGTACGCGGTAAATATCATGTTGATATGGTCAACAGTGGCTTCGGCCTCTGGACCATTGATATAATTAATAGCGTCGATCCCAGGGGGCCATCCCCCCAGGCAACACCTGCCCCCTTGATTTAAAGGGGCAGGGCTGGGTTTATTGCCCAGTGCCTGAGGCGCCCCCTTGGGGGAATGCCGAAGGGATCGACGCAATTTTTCACCTGCCACTCCATGAGCTTCGGTTTGTGGGTGGTCCCACGTTAATAGGGACTTTGTGCCTGACCCGTACAAGTGGGGTACGCGGTAAATATCATGTTGATATGGTCAACAGTGGCTTCGGCCTCTGGACCATTGATATAATTAACAGCGTCGATCCCAGGGGGCTATCCCCCCGGGCAACACCTGCTCCCTTGATTTAAAGGGGCAGGGCTGGGGTTTATTGCCCAGTGCCTGAGGCGCCCCCCTTGAGGGGGAATGCCGACGGGATCGACGCAATTTTTCACCTGCCACTCCATGAGCTTCGGTTTGTGGGTGGTCCCACGTTAATAGGGACTTTGTGCCTGACCCGTACAAGTGGGGTACGCGGTAAATATCATGTAGATATGGTCAACAGTATTAATAATGTAAAACAATTTTACTAATAATTGAAGGTTTAAAAGAATGAAACCATGGATAATTTGACGTAAATAATTAAGGGAATTGTGACTTGAGTAGTGATATAGTTTCGGTTACAGACAGAAAAACACACAATCTCCATTATAATAAGAAGATGTTGGGGTTTTTTTTATATTAATGGGAGGTAATTCTTGTATGTTTAAAAAGTTTAGCAGCGCGTAAATGATTGTGTCCAAATTAAATTCTTCAAATTAAAAAACTTAAGTTTTATTTCTATTCTTATTTTCATGAATAAATAAAGTTTTACTTTGAATTTGCCCTAAATATCATCTGAGGGAATATGCATTGCAATTTTGATTTTGTTGAAATAATAAGTAATCATTTACAAGCTTAGTTTGACACAGGTTCAGAAGTATGGGGACACCCAGTGAGAATCGAACTCATTAACAATGGTCTGTTAGGCTTAATTGTTAACTATTCATTACACTATGGGAGATATACCTAATATTAATTTAAAGTAGAAAAAATTATATATCATAGATTTATTTTTGACACATTTTTTCTCCTGGACACCTCGTGTGTTGTAAAGATTATTTCCTAGTTGAGTAACATGATATTACAGGGTGACCCAGAAAAAACAGAACCCAAATTATTTATTTATTTTCCCATTAAACTAACCCTAAACCAAAACCATACCACCCACCTAGTTGATTAACATAATATTACAGGGTGACCAAAAAAAACAGAGCCCACAAATTTTGTAATAAAACTGTTAATTTTTATTTTTTTATCTAAGTTTAAAAGTCCAACAAGGGTTAGGGTTAGGGTTAGTTTAATGGGAAAATAAATATTTTGGGTTCTGTTTTTTCTGGGTCACTCTGTAATATCATGTTACTCAACTAGGAAATAACCGTTGTAAGGGTTAAGCTTCAAAGTAAAACATTATTTTTGAATTCGAGTCTCACTGGGTGCCCCTTACATCCAACCTTATACCACAACTTAGCAAAATATATTTGTGTGATTTTTTATGATAGGGCTTAATAGTTTATTAATCATATTTTTCGGAGTGCTGTCCTCATCTTTATTACACAACGTTTCGGCTGACGTGCTCTCTGGCCTTCTTCAAGTGTTTCTTGTCGAACTGTGGAACCTTCTTGTCAAATTCGGGAGCCTTCACCGAAATTCGAACTGAGACCTTTATTTAATCCATTGAGATAGTAGATTGTTCTTATTCCGTTAAGCAGAGCTTATTAAATAACTACTACATTTCACTCCTTTCTTTTTTCTTTTTTTTTTAAATAAAATTTTAATTCGTTTATTCCTGAGCAAAAGAAAAAAGCAGATTATAGCCGGGTGATATTCAATTTTAGATGCAAATAAACTTTTTCTTTTCTTTTTTCCATGAAAAGTTGACGAAAGATAGTGCTTCTTTTTACTACTGTTACTCTTCCAGCTCCTCAACTTAACCAATCCAATAGTCGTTCGTGATAATGAGAAGCGCACCTACTGATTGTAGCATTGTGTGTAGGCCTTATTCGTAAAAACTTACCCGACAGGCTGACTTTACGTCGGTACTTGATTCACTTACACACTACTTGTCAGTGGAATGTGGTGTGCTACAAGAGCAAAGACTGTAGTAATCTTTCAAAAGTATTTACTAAATAACTACTGATTTATTTAGTAACCTTTTATATCGGATTTTTTTTCTACCAAGGTTTCTTTTTAACACGATTTAATTAACTCTTGGAGAGAAGCACCTGTGGTATTATACAACGATGAACCATTTCCGCAGTTGAAGGAATTAAATTGGATATTTTCTTAATTCTTCAAGATGACTTCGTTAGACGTGACTGTGATAAGTGCTGAAAAGTTACCAAATATTGAAACATTTGGTAAATTGGATCCTTATTGTTCAATACAATTTCAAGGTACAAACACTATTTTCTTTTTTTCCAAAGAATCCGGAAGATTCATATTTTCTTTTTTTAATGATATTTAACTTATCCCTTCCTTAGATTCTTTCTTTGTTTAATGTCTGAAAATGTCGACGTAAAGTAAACAAAACTTTGTATTTTGTACTTAAAATGAATGAATAACCTCGTTTTTAAAATACGTTTAGGGTGTTTCTTCTTACGCAATTCGTATGAAAACGAATTTGAGTTTGTTTTTTCTTGGGATTTTTTTTTGGGGGGGGGGGGGGACTTTTTAGCTTTGCATTAAAAATTAGTGAAAATTCCGTAGTCATATTTGATTTTTTTTTTTTTAACATTTTTTTTTTAAATTTTATTTTTATCTTACTCTTTTTAAGTGACCGAAAAATCTACAAACCTTTTTTTTCTGCCTATCTCTTATTTTCAGGGACAAAATTGAAAACAAAAGTTATTGAAGATAATGAGGAACCCGTATGGAATGAAGTGAGTCCTTATTACTTTTTAAGAAATTTTATTTATTTATTTTTTTAATGAAATTTATATATAATTTTTAATTTTGTTAATGACTGTTTCATACCGCCTACAGACCTTCTCTAAAACTAACTAGCACATTTATTATTTTTATACACTTTCTTTTAGTATTTATACAGTACTTTCTTTGACATTACTAATACTTAGATTTTCTTTCTTTCTTTTTTTTTTTTTTTTTTTTTGAATTTTTTTAGAGTCTATTAGTTATAGACATATGTTATTTATACCGTGCTTGTTTTTGTTTACAAATATTTCCCCAGCAGGTGCTTAATCACGTGTCCAATTAGTACTGTCAAACTCAAAATATCAACCCCTTTTCCAGGGTCTTTACGAAACCCCTTTTCATCCCCCTCTGTTGTTAGGAATATCTTTATTTACTTAAAAGATCATTCAGATTTTTACAATTTATCAAAATTAAATAAATTTGCAGTATAGACCTACTTAACTGAATAAAATATCAATGAAAAAAAAACCTTAATTGTCATTATTAAACCTTTAGTTTTCTAAATATTGAGAAATTAAAGTTTGCTTTCTCGTTAGCAACATGAACGGCACCACGCCCTATCTAGACGAAAATAATCTTTCTTTCGTTGCTATCATCCACCCACAAAAACCGGCCAGGCCACTCCGTGACCGGATAATTTTACTTTTTTTTCCCCTGCAGCTTACTTTGCTTTCCGTTTCTCAGGGAATAAATATCAATAAAATAAAAAACATTTGTCCATATTCAAACGTAATCGTATAGACAACAACAAGTTGTGATTTTAATAAACAAATTATTTTTTATTTTTTTTAACTGAGGTGGTTGATCTAATTTGTTGATAAAAATTCTCTTACTAAATTTGACGAATTTTCTCTTTTCTCTTCGTCTGCTCAGTGCACATGGTAAAATATTTAGGTTAAATGTCTCTCTCACTCATAACTTTAAAGCAATTGCCAGTAGTTTTATTCATACGTTTATTTTTGTTTAAGTTTGTTCGTTTTTTGTTTTGTTTTTGTTTAAGCGTGTGAAGTCTTCGAAGGAAGAATGTTTTTGTTTTAGAGAGAATTCTGTGAAAAATTACATTCTACAAATTTTTCTGTATGGCCAAAATGAGTTTCAGTCATATTCATATAGTTATTTGCTTAGCTTAGATGTGGCACAAGGCCAGATGTATGGAGCGTCCGGTGAGAATAGAATGGTCTGTTAATCTAGCTCGTTAACTATTACACCACATGTTCTCATAAACGCCGAAATAAACAATTCCCATTTAGAAAAATGACATTCTACAGGGTGGCCCGAAAGTATTGTCAACGATTACTTACTGTTTTATTTATTTATTTTTAAATAATATATAACTTAAGTTATGTAATTATTCTACCTCTAAAAAATCTTTAAAAATCAAATCATTTTCTAGAATTTCGGGTTTCATTATCTAATTAATTTTACACTTAAAAAAAATATGTATGGGTGACAAGACTTTCGGACCACTCTTTACTACAAACACTGCATAACACCTTTTTTTTCTAAAGTAAATTTCAATTGAGCAACATATCACAAAATTATATTTTATTTTAAAGAACTAAAAAGATAAACCTTCAATGTTAACTTAACTGTTCGGTTAAAAAAAATTAACTAAACAGTTAAGTCCCAAAATTACGTCAAACTAGCAACAATTCGACCACCGGCCATATTTCTTTATTCTTTCTCACCCCCAATCATTAAGTGTCATTATATCACCTGAGTGTTATGGATGATTAGTAATTTTGAGACTTAACTGTCAAATAAGCTAATGACTGAATTAGTCTTACTAGGATTGTAGGTAAAGTATATTAGAGACTAATATATAGTTTTTCGGTAAAGTTAAATAAAATTACTGTAAATTCCAATGAGCGGAATGTGTAAATTTATTGTTCTGTTTTATTTGAACGAGGTGTGGCAAAGTTATGCCTGACAACGAAATATCAGGTCCACTCTGCTTTTTGATTGTAGCTTTTCTACTCTTAAATAAATAAGGAATTTGATGATAGTGTGGTGGTTGTTAGCAATGGTATGTGGCTATTGTTTGTTGTTGTTTTTTTTTTTTTTTGGGGGGGGGTAACTATTGATACCCACCCAATGTCCAAATTGTCAAATAATGACCTCAAACATGGCTAAAGGAAATCTCCATAAATAAAAAGTCATTTTTTTCTCTCTCAACCTCCATCACACACTTCAATACTACGTTGCCGAATAGGTCGCACCCCCAATTTGCAGTTGTCAAAGTAGGTATTTGCGGTTGGCTAGTTACATGACCTATTCTAACAAAAATTATCAAATATTCACTTTAGTTTCAAGACTTTACTTACAAATATTAGATCTAGAACACTTTGCCATAGATTGTAATGCATAATGCAAACATATAGAAATAAGGGTTTCCTTTCTAAGTACTATAATCGTAAATGAGCCTGGGTAAAAAAGCGTAACAGTCAACTCCGCATCAGGTCAGTTTAATGCAATGAGTCGTTAGGAATCTTTGATATATTGTGTATAGTATACATAAGCTTTCAAAGTATACATAAGCTTTCAAAGCCTTTCGTATACATACACTGTATACGAAAGGCTTTGAAAGCTTTCAATCACCGATCGTTGTAACTTAATGATAAATAAAAATTGAAGTAGTGCTGTTTTACATTTATGTCAAATGCATAAGTTGCACCACTGATTTTGGTGGAAATTGTGGTTTAAAAAAAAAAGTGAGCCCTATTCGGCAACATTATAGTATATAAAAAGTCATCGGGTGGCCTAATGTCGGTATCAGCCAGATAGCAAGGGAGTCTATCCCCTTTTCACTAGCACTAGACCAAGGAGATTGTTTTTGCATCTGAGGTGGAGCGCCACACTTAACATCAGCTCCTTACTTTACTGCACACATCCCTGTGCTACTCATACACTGAGTTGGCAAGGACCAGTATCGAACCTAGAACTTTGTGGCTCCTAGTCGGACACCCTATCGATTGAGACCTATATTCTCACCCACCCCCTGGCTATTATGACATACCCAACATCTAAACTTATACTGTTCAGCAGAGATTTTTTACAGGTAATTTGCTTTTATTGTAAGAAACCATGAAAAGGAATAACAGTGTTGATAATAAAATGAAGCCGTATCAATTACTCTTTTGTGACAAAACATTTTAATTTGGAATCTACAGTGTAAATTTCCTTTTCACAAAATAACTCTCTAGATATTTACCACATACTCCACATGTACGGGTTAGGCACAAGGCCTTATTAATGTATTATTAAAAGTTGATCTCATCGGCATTCCCCCTCAAGGCACTGAGCAATAATCCCAACCCTGCCCCTTTAAATTGAGGAGGCAGGTATTGCCTGGTGGGTATGGCCCCCTGAGATCAATGATATTAGCTTGTAAGGTCCAGGGCCGAATCCACTGGACCCCCAGCGTTGGCCAGGTATGTAATTGGAGAATTCTCGTGGTGTAATGGTTAACATGCTGGACTGGGGTTTCTTTTTTTTTTTTTTCAGAACTAGTCAGTGATTAATAACAGATTGATCCCAAGGGTCCATTTCCCAGGCAACACCTGCTCACTCGAATTAAAGGGGCAGGGCTATGTTTATTGTATAGTGCCTGAGGCACCCCAAAAAGGGGGATCCCGAAGGGATCCACACATTTTTTTACACTAGCCATCACATGAGCTTTGGTTTGTGCATGGCTACCCATCAGGCCCCGACACTAACTTTTTCCATGACTGTCCCGAA
Organism: Doryteuthis pealeii; assembly: GCA_023376005.1. Classification (NCBI taxonomy): domain Eukaryota; kingdom Metazoa; phylum Mollusca; class Cephalopoda; order Myopsida; family Loliginidae; genus Doryteuthis; species Doryteuthis pealeii. The sequence continues at coordinate 41,139,986 of CM042144.1, forward strand.
CAAAAATTATCAACCGTCCCGAATGGGGTTTGGACCGTCCCGAAATCAAAATATTTTTGTTTAATTCATTAGCATCATCTATAGGGTGGCTCCAAAAAATTGTTTGCTACGTTTTTAAAAACAAATTAAAATTAATTAAATCTATTATTTAAGGTCAAACTTTTGTTTGTAGTAATAACTTTTAGGAAAAATTTTTACCGTCCCCGGCAAACTCTCCTGGATGTAATTTTTATCGTCCCTGGGACGACGGGACAGCATTAATGTCAAGCCCTGCTACCCATGTAAAAATGATCTTGTGTCACATCCTTACTTGGTGGGAGGTTGAGGTAAATACATGCTGGACTGCAACATTGTAGTAAATGAGTTCAAACTCCAGTCATGCTATTGCATTTACTTTCAGATTAATAATACCCTTGGGAAAGGTATGAACTCCCTTACCTCTCTTGGGCTATGGGCTGAATAGTACTACTACTGTTCTTCTACAAGGAAGGTTTTGGCATTAAATAACTCATGAAGGTTGATATGCCATTAACACAGAAACCAAACCTATATGTAGTAAAATGATAATTAATTTACACTTAATAAAAAAGGAGAAAATTGAATATTGAGATTTGTAAAGTCAAGATGCTGACTTTATAAATCTCAAAAAATGTAAAAATAAGATGCTATTTTTACATTTTTCTATCTTATTTTAGAGAAAAATTAATTTGCTTGATTTGATTTACAACCCAAGTCCTTAATTCTTAATGTAGTACTACTACATACAATTCTTAGCATTGATGAAATCAGTTCTCCTAATTCAGTTAAGTTTTTTTTTCTGTTATTTGTAATTCCATGAGGAAATTTTTTTTTTTTTTAAATAAAACAAAAATTATATAAAAATAAATTCACAGAACTTTATCTTAGTTCTGCTTTGGACATTGATTGCTTATATGTGTATGTGTGTATATATATATATATATATATATATATATTGTGTGTGTGGAGGCACTTGGTGTAATGGTTAGTTGTAGGACCAAGTTCAAATCCTGTTCGAGGCTATTTGAATTTCACATAGCACTAATAATATATAAGTTGGTGGTGGAGTGGCCTATTGTCAGTATCAGCCAGCAGTCTGGGAATCTATCTTCTTTTTGTTAGTGCTAGGTCAGAGAGATTGTTTTTGCTGAGACAGAGTGCCACACCTACCATCAGCTTCTCACTTTACCGCACAGATCAGATTACCCAATCTGTGCTACTCTTATGCTAAGTTGGCGGGGACCAGTATTGAACCCAGATCTTTACAATTCCTATGCGGATGCTCTATCAATTGAGATAAACTGGGTCCTTAATATATAATATAAACTATAAGGAAATACTAATTGCAAATAGGGGTAAGTATTCTATAGCACTCCCTTAAGAAGGTATGATGATGTGCATGAATGCAGTTACCACACTATCATAGTCCTGTTGGCTGGGGCTTTAGAATACCCCGACTGCACCTCTGCAGAAGGGTAAGACCCCCCCCCCCAATGGGGCTACCTGTTGGCTGTGGGCAGCAACCCATGATGCTTAAGGATGAAATCTTGGTGGCTGAGAAGTCCATGACATGCAACACTCCACTTTGGTCCTTACTTAGGCTAGACAGGCGGTCAGATCAATCGGCTGGTCACGTCAAACCCTAGCACCTATATGATTGTCCCTAACCAATTTCCCTCATGGCAATCCCCAACCCTTTATCATATGGGTGCTAGAAGGCGGTGGCTGAGGGTCTTTATGTCCTGGATATGATGTTAAACTCTATCCAATGGTGAGGTTCCAGTTATGGAGGTCTAGAGTATGTGGAGTACCCTTCATCACCATTGCTCCCAGGTTCACTCTGACCTGGAGTGGTAGTACCTGTTAGTCCCATCTATGGGTTAACTAGAAATTTGTTTATAAAAAAAATTGAGTTTAAAAAAACTTTCTTCCAAACTATCGCAACGAATCTTTCAAAACTTTGCCGGCATTAAATGACCCACTATGGTTGATATGCCATAAAACAAAAACAAACAAATCAATTCCGGTTATCACCTATTTGCTAGTTTAGCTCTGTCAGTGGGGCTTAGAATATACTGAGTCTATCCTCTGTAAAGGGTTAAGAGCCCCCCTCCCCCAAATCAAACTCAGAGTTGTAGTAACTGTTAGGGTTCCATCTATGGGTTAAATAGAAAATTGGGTAACCATCAAGAATGAATAAAGTTGGCATCAGCGAGGGAGTCAATCCTCTTTTCACTAGTGCTAGACCAAGGAGATTGTTTTTGGCATCTGAGGTGGAGCGCGACACCTACCATCAGCTCCTTACTTTACCGCACAGATCCTTGTGCTACTCATATGCTGAGTTGATGAGGGCCGGTATCGAACTAGGAACCTTGTGGTTTTTATTTGGCATAAAATGACCCAATGGGTTTACATGCCATAAAACCTAGACCACCAAACAAACCAAGCTACACTATCAAGTTAGATATTGTTTTATTCTCTTGAGGGCATTTGAACAATATCAAAAAATCTCCAATGTCCCAATTTTAACTGTTGATATTTTGATAAGATACCAACAAAAAAAAAACAAAATCAGATCATTATAGATTTCTCAATACCTTGATTGATTCTTGTGTGGATTGAATTGCCTAAGAGTTACTCGTAAATTTTTTTTTTTTATATGTTAAGGATCAATGATTTGTCATAATTTCACCCAGATCATTCTCACTGTCTAACATCTGTCTTTTCTACTTTTACAGCTGTGTCGTTCTTTTTTTTTATCTAAAATGACAAGTGTTTTGTTTTGTTTTCCCCCTTTAGGGACTTCTGATAACAATTTTTCCAAGTTCAAACTTGATATAGTTAATATCAAGTTTGAACTTGGAAAAATTGTTATAATAAAATTATCATACTGTGGTATATCCACAGGTCCTGCTAGTTAAGCAGGACCTGTGGATATACCACAGTATGATAATTCAATTATTACCATGTTTGATATGTTTACTTAAGAGTAAATAGTTCAAAAAGTATAATAATCTTGATTTAACTCTCTCTCTCTCTCTCTCTCTCTCTCTCTCTCTCTCTCTCTCTCTCTCTCTCTCTCTCCTTTTATGTTCAATTGAAACAGATTAGCGTTATTACTTCTGCCTACTCTTTCTTTCTTTCTTTCTTATAATTTTTCTGTGAAGCATGTCCTTTTTCTTCCCTTTATTATTAAAACATAATGGTCCATTATGTAGTTGAGGTGACAACACTCATAAGAAATAAGAATTCGGTGGATAGGCAACACCAGACAATCAGGATTTACATTTTTGCATTTCATCTTGGGTGATTTGGAATGGATGGCCTCACTTTTAACCAGAGGGTGTTGTAAGATGATAATGTGCATAAAATTAAAGATATAAGTTATTTTGGTTTTAAAAAAAAATGAATTGATAAACCATTTTTAAAACTATGATAAATCAGTTTCTTATATGTAGGTGTAATGGTTAGCAATCTAGATTCACAGACCATTGTTTATGAGTTTGATTCTCATTGGGTGCCCCGTACTTCTGCACTTGTGCCACATCTAAGCTAAGTTTTGTAAATAACTATATGTAGGTATTTAGGCACTTAGTGTAATGATTACTGTCATAAGAAATGGATGCAGCAAGTTCAAATCCTGGACGAGGCTGTTTGCATTTCTCATAGAGGTAATACTCTTGGGAAAGGTATAAATCAAACTGTTTTCTCTCCAGATATTGGTAAATAGATCAGACTAGACTCTTTAACCTTGGTTAGACAATCAGTCTAGGAGAAGAAAAACTTTGAATTAAAACCTATTAAACTCCACTTAAAATTGGCCTTGTGCCACTTCCTATTTGTGCTGAGGGGTTGTTAAATATGTATATGTAGGTATTTACCCAACCCATTCACTCGGGGTCAAGGATGTGAAACAAGCTCAAAAGTATGGGACATCCAGCAAGGATCAAACTTTCTATTCAGTTATGGATCTGTGAGACAAGCTTGCTAACCATTTTGCCATGATCATTTACTAAACTTTGCTTTGATTGGTACAAAGCCAAAAGTATGGGACACTCAGTGAGAATCAAATTCAGTACCAATGATCTGCTAGACAAGCTTACAAACCATTCCACTCTGCTGTTAGCAGGGCTTAGAATACACTGACTGTATGACATTAAACTGCATCTAATAGTGAGGCTTCAGTTCTGGGGAATGTTGGTAACTTCTTCATTGCTATTATTGTCAGGTCCACTCTTGGAGTTAGGGTCCCATCTATGGATCAAATAGATCTGTTTAAAAATTATTCATAGTGATTAGACTGAAAGGAACAACGATACAAATATGAACAAGATTCCCTAACCTCAAGGATAAAGTGACTATAGACAGATTGACATGCCATTAAAATCAATCTATCATTCCCATATGAGAGGTGCCTGGGGTCTCAATGTTTTAGAATATATATATATATATATATATATATATATATATATATATATGCACACCCCAAACCCTTCTGCATGAGTAGGATATGACACAAGGTCAATTTCTTAAGCAAAGTTCAACATGTTTTCAGAGTTTTCTTTCTCTTAGACTGGTTGGCTAACCAAGCTTAAAAAACTGCCTGCCCTACTATTTACCCATAACTGGAAGGAGAATACTTAGATGTATACCTTTTCCAAAGATATTAATGCTAGATGAAATGCAAACAGCCTCATCCAGGAAAGCCATTTCCTTTAACAATAACTGTTACACCATGTGTTAATTTTAGATTATGAATTTGTACAAATTGATTCTTTCAATGAACAAAACTGAGGTAGGTCTGTCTATTTGGTAGAGGGTCAGCCTAAACTTTTGAGACTCTAAGTTGAATTTGATTTGTATTCCCACACCCCCATCATAACAAATAATATTGATTACTGTCAATGTGTGATTATTTGAACATCTGTGAAAAAAAAAATCCAAGCTTTTATTACACTGTTATTTCTTTTCAGAACTGGTACACTAGCTGACATAATAAATTGATTTTTTTTTATTGGGGGGTTCCCTGGCAGCCACTGGGTCCTAAGCAATCACTTATATCTCTCCGTCTGTCTGTGAATTGTTGTACAGAATACTGATAACAATGCCTGAACTGTTTCTTTAGACATTGCAACATTTATCCATTGATAAGAAAGAAAAATGTATTGAAATCCAGTCTTTTAAATAATGTCATCTAATAATATATGATCTCTGCATAGGAGTAAGACCCCCTCCCCTCCAAACGTGGTGTCCTGGGTATGACACTGTATCTGATAGGGACAATAAATGTTTGGTCAATTCTGATTATCACCTATTTGCTAGTGGGACTTAGAATATGCTGATTGTATCCCCTGTAGAGGCATACAATTTCCTCCACCCCCATCAAGGGGTGTCTAGGATATGACACTAAATTGCATCTGGAGAGGAGAAAAAATCTGGTCAATTCTAGTTATGAACACTTTGCTAGTTTGGCCCTTTCAGCTATTACTGGAGACCTTGGGGAGTGTGGAATACCCCTTCATTGCTATTACTCCCATTAATATTAATCTGTCTGAAGGTCCACCCTGTTAACAGGGCTTAGGATACACTGACTGTATCTCCTATAAAAGGGTAACACCTCCACCAGGCTCCAGTTCTGGTGATCTAGAGTGGTAATACCCATTAGGGTCTCATCTATGGGTCAAATAGGTGTGTCTATGGAATGAAAAATTAATTATAGTCAAGTCCCACTAAAAATATTAGTTCTTAAAATCTTTGTAGCTTTGTGCCATACTAGGTTAGTAAATAAGAAAAGGACTGGTTCTTCTCTGATCATCAAAATTAAACAGTGTAAAACCTTGTCAGTATTTAGATGGGTGACTGCCTTTATATATATATATATATATATATATATATATATATATAATGTTAAGGGATCCATGTATGCTTCTCATTGATATGTGTATTTATATATGTATATATATCCATCTATTTGTGGTATATATATTCAGTTTGGGCTTTAGTGTGAAGCATAAAGAATATTAGAAACTCGTTTTTTAGGTGTTAAGTTTTGTTTTATTCTGTTAAATTTTTGGGAGTGTTATCTTCTCTTCATCAGAACATGGGTCTGACTAAGGTGGCTGGCTTTTCTTATAGTAGCCGTATCGTCTGTTAACGAAACTTAACACTTAAGCAACTACTTCTGACCAGGAGCAAAACCCGGCTGACTTATATAATCACCATCAAAATTATTTCTATTTGATAGGAATACTTGATACCATATAACTGTAAATCATTTATATTGAGAATATTTACTTGAAGCTATAATTGTTTAATAAGGATTATTATTATTTAAACTAAATATCGTTAGTGATAAGGATAACAGGTGGGTGGGGATTTGATGATTAAACTGTTTGTGTTAGGTGTTTTTGTTTAGGACTCTGTCTCAATTTTGCATTAAAAAAACAAAAAAAGGATTGTCGGTGGTCAGGAATTCAAAAGAATATTGCTAGTAGAACAGGATTTTTTTTATTTTGATTAAGAAGCAAATAATCATTTTTGATGATTTTTATGCCAACCTGTTAACAGGGCATAGAATACACTGACTGTATCCCCTGCAGGGAGGTAATATACACCCACCTAAAAAAAGGGGGTGTCCCACTGTACAGTGGCAGAACAAAGCGAGATTAGGGAGGGGGATCTGCTCCAGTGCACAACTTCAATGGGGTGCAAAATCAGCATAATACAAAAGCCTTTGCTTTGCTATAACATGGAGATATATTGCCTAACTTTTGCCACTCCTGAACTATGAATGCATAGAATTTGAAAGTGGGAGGGTAGGTGAAACTTTGAAAAATTTGAATCCGTATTTATTGGCCACTAGAGGGAGTGCTAAGCTGAGCTCTTGCCACTGGGTCATGACGTTGACATGCTACTGCCTCTGTGTATGATACTAAACTGCATCTAGATGGTGAGATTCTATTTCTGGTGCTCTGGGGTGTGTGAAGTACCCATTCATTGCCATTACAATGTCCCATCTATTTGGTCAAATAGATCCGTTTAAAAATCATTTGTATTCGATAGAAATAATTGATGCCATATAACTGTAAATTATTTGTATTAAGAATAATTATTTGAATCTATAATTCTTTACTAAGGATTATTAGTTACTTGAAACCATTTAACTGCAATATTGAGAATAATTAGATTCATAACTTTCCTGAAAGCCTTAGCACTATGTGAAATGCAAATAGCTTTGTTGAGGATTGGAACATTTTCTAACACGATGACCATTACACCATGAGTGCCTCCAAACTTTATTTGAATGTAAATGTTATCCTCTTAATAATAGTCGACACCACTCTGTTTCATGTCGTCGTCGACGCCACTGTTTCATGTCGTCGTCGACGCCACTCTGTTTCGTGTACTCTTCACTCTGTTTCGTGTACTATTTGACGCCACTCTGTTTCGTGTACTATTTGACGCCACTCTGTTTAGTGTACTATTTGACGCCACGCTGTTTAGTGTACTATTTGACGCCACTCTGTTTCGTGTACTATTCGACGCCAGTGTGTTTCGTGTACTATTCGACGCCAGTGTGTTTCGTGTACTATTCGACGCCAGTGTGTTTCGTGTACTATTCGACGCCAACTCTGTTTAGCGTACTATTCGACGCCACTCTGTTTAGCGTACTATTCGACGCCACTCTGTTTAGCGTACTATTCGACGCCACTCTGTTTATTAAATTATCCTAAACTTGTACTTGCACTAAAAAGGCTTGATGTACACTCCTAAAACCTTTCTTTATGAATACGTGTAAAGTGTTTCAATAAAATGTGGAATGTTAAATGATTATTTGTGTCAATGATATCTCCTTCCTTTCAACTTGAAAGCTATTCATGAGGTTATCAAATGCCTGCCCATATATTTTCTTATAAAAATCTTACCACATATCTTCTACTTCTGAACACATAATGGCTCATCAAAACCCCTTTAACTCTATTACATTTAAGAGTCTGTAAAAGAACAGTCTTGCTAAATTTTCTATATTCAAAAATATTTAATGATTTACATTTATCTGGACTTGTTTTGACTTTTTTCTTTTTAATTCCAAAATTTCAGCCAATATATTCTTCAATTCTCTTTGGGTTATTGGGAACCTCATGGTGTTATATTTTAGCATGCTAGTCTTGCATATTGATTACTACTGAGTGAGTTTGATCCTCACTGGGTGCCCTATATTTGTGATCTTGTGCCAAATCTAAACTTGGTTTTTAAGGCATTTGCATGGTGTAATATTTAGCAAGCTAGGGATTGTAGATAATTGCTAGTGAGTTTCCACAAGAACATGGGCACGCTAGAGTAGGCCGTCCAGCAAAGACGTACATAGACCAACTCTGCACGGATACTAGATACTGCACAGAGGACCTCCCAGGAGCAATAAATGATAGGGACGGTTGGCGAGAGATTGTCATGGATATCCATGCTGCTAGCGTGACGTGAAGATGATGATGACTAGTAAGTTAGATTATCATTGAGTGCCCTACCCCCCACCTATTTCTGACTTTGTGTCAAACTTAATAGGGGAGTCCCTGTGACATAATGAATGGCTAACATGCTGGACTGTGATATCATAGTGAGTGAGTTTGAACTACATGTTCCACATTTTTTGGACTCTACACTATCATCTCTAATAGACTGATGGATGTCAACAATATGTTATGAAATAATAATAATAAAGGAAAATATTACTTGTTGTAAACACTGTAGATTTTATAAGCATAGAACTTGATTTTGTCAGTTTTGTTTTAATCTAAGCCAACTATGTTGATGCATCTGTTCAAATATGGATATTGTAGCAGAAATGACCAGCATGGTGAACAGCCAGCTATCTTCAATGAGTCAGCCCGGCTTTGTCATTCAAAAAGAACGAGTGGTGTGCGGCATATGTAGGCATTTAGTCCAACACAAACTCTAATCCATTTGACTATGAAGACGGGCAGTCATGGCACAATCTCCTGATTATTGTAGATCACATTTGATTGGGTGAGATTATTATTTGCATAAGAAAAGTGTTTAAAGAAATAAAAGCAAAGTGTTTGATCCCTTTTGGCAATTGTCTTTTACAGTAGTGAGAAATGGTTGGACTTAAGTTTTCAAGTCGACTGATGAGCAAGTGTTACTTTTTAAGTGGAAAGATTCAGCTGAAAAACTCAACAGGGTTTTGTGCTTGATATAGTATTATCATTTATGAGTAAATAATCATATATAATGAGGGGGAGGAAGGAGCTCTCAAAATAATTTTTGACTAACGAGAAGAGAGCCCCTTTGGTTTGAATTCAGTTTTCTTTCTTGTAGACCAGTTGCCTAGGGTTAAAGATTCCAGTCTGTCCTACTATCTACTCATAGCTGGAGGGAGAATAGTTGGATTCATACCTTTCCCAAGCAAAGTGTTTGATCCCTTTGGCGATTGTCTTTTACAATGGTGAGAAATGGTTGGATTTAAGTTTTCAAGTCGACTGATGAGCGAGTGTTACTTTTTAAGTGGAAAGATTCAGCAGCATTTTGTGCTTGATATAGATATTTTCCAACCCTCCATATGAGCAGGTGTGACACAGTCAATTTCTTCAGTGGTGTTTAACAGGTTTGAATTCAGTTTTCTTTCTCCTAGACTAGTTGTCTAACCCAGGTTAAAGAACCCAGGCTGCCCTTTATTTACCCATAGCTGGTGCGGAATAGTTGGATTCATACCTTTCCCAAGGGTATTAATGCTATGTGAAATGCAAACAGCCTTGTCCAGGATTTGAACTCCTCTCGCCATGTCCATTTCCTACAACAGTAACCATTATACCACACACCTCCAAATAGGAATATAACTATTTTGTCAATATGAGACCGTTTTTCTTGCTACTGTTTTTTTATCATAAATAGTAATTTATGGCGTAATTCTACAAATTTACTCCTGTGAAAAATGCTACATATAATTTCACATGTACAAATATTTGATGTTTATTTTATAATTGAATATTCATTGTAAGCATCAACATCTGTGACTAATTATTAAGAGAATTTATTTCAAATCAAATGCCTTGCATAAAAATGTTATATTAATCAATGTTTCTACCTTTCATTCCATGGAGGGTGGTGCATATAAATTTAATTAGTCAATTGAACATCTCTTGTGGGTTCAGCTGATAAGACTTCTGAGAAATAACTTTCTTAAATTCAATGCAAAGTTGCACATAATTGAAACTATGTAATGGTTGTTGAGTTTGACTATCAAATAACTGTTATAGTTTGATTCTCACCGGGTGCCAATATTTCAGGTCTTATGCTAAACTAAGCTCAGTAAGGACCGGTTTAGTTCAGTCGGTAGAGCATTCAGCTAGAAACCACAAGGTTCCTAGTTCAATACCGGCCCTTGCCAATTCAGCATATGAGTAGCACAGGGATCTGTGTTAGCTCAGTCGGTAGAGCGTTCGGCTAGAAACCACAAGGTTCCTAGTTCGATACCAGCCCTTGCCAACTCAGCATATGAGTAGCACAGGGATCTGTGCGGTAAAGTAAGGAGCTGATGGTAGGTGTGGCGCTCCATCTCAGATGCCAACAAAATCTCCTTGGTCTAGCGCTAGTGAAATGGGGATAGACTCCCTCGCAGATTGGCTGATACTGTCTTTAGGCCACCCTGATGACTTTATTTACTGTATGACCAAATTTGCAGTAACTTTTTAAGTATGTATTTACAAACCCTCCATGAGTAGGATGTGACATATGGTCAATTTTTTAGTGAAGTTTAACAGGTTTTAAACGAGTTTTCCTTCTCCTAGATTAGTTATGTTATGGAGGAACATGGTGTAATAGAGAATTGTAGGAAATGGACTTGTTGACCCGTGTTCAAATCCTGGACAAAGCTACAGTTCACATAGTGCTAATACTCTTGGGAAAGGTATGAATCCAACTATGCTCCCTCCATCTATGGAGAAATAGTAAGTCAGACTGGGCTCTTTAAACCTTGGTTAGACAACCAGTCTAGGAGAAGGAAAACTCTGAATTCAAACCTGTTATACTCTGTTTGGGGAGGTCACTTCCAGAATAGGCTCAGTCCTAATTAGTGATCTATTTCACTAATTTTATAATTTTTAATTTAATTTTTTTGGAGCCCAGTCTGCCTTACTACATACTCATAGCTGGAGGGAGAATAATTGGATGCATAACTTTCTCAAGGGTATTAACACTATATGAAATGCTAACAGCTCTGTCCAAGATTTGAAACAATTTCCTATAATGATAACCATTAAAACACTAGCACCTCAAGTAAAAAGAAAAAAATTGTAATTTTAAAAATCCACTGAATTAAAAAAATAACTTTATTTTAATAAAATTTTTTATACTTATTTACTGCTTAGTTGGTTGGGGCTATAGAATATGCCAACTGCACCTCTGCAGAGGGGTAAGAACGCCCACAATGGGGCCATCTATTGGTCATGGGTGGCGAGTCATGATGCTTAAGGATGGAACCCTGGTGGCTGAGCAGTCCATGATATGCAACACTCTATTTTGGTCCTTAATTAGGCTAGACAGGCAGTTGGAGAGGTCCCCACTGATGAATCAGTTGGTCATGTCAAGCCCTAGCACCTATATGATTGTCCCAACACTATTGTCCTTATAGCAAACCTCAAGCCTATTTATTATAATATATAATTTATATATGTGCTAGAAGGTGGTGGCTGAGGGTCTTAATGTCCTGGGTATCACTAAATTCTATCTGATGCTGAAGTTCCTATTTTGAAGCTCTGGGGAATATGGGTCATTCAAGTTACTCTCTGCACAAAAAGGTTAACTAAATTAAAGAGAATATTTTAGTCCAATCTGATCTCACTGCTAAAATGACAATTCTTCCAAGCTGTGGTTATATCAGTGCTGCTATATGGCTGCACCATTTGGACCCTAACGAGGTGCCTTGAGAATAAGCTAGATGGGAGCTGCACAAGTTTTGGAAACAGCACCCCACAAGGAAGCAGCTGTACGACCACCTGCCCCCTATCTCACAAACCATCCAAGTGAGACGGCCAAGACATGCTGGAGGAGCAAGGACGAACTCATAAGCAAAGTTCTCCTGTGGAAACCAACACATGGACATGCTAATGTAGGCCGCCCAGCAAGGACCTACATTGACCAATTCTGCAAGGATACTGGATGCTGCATAGAGGACCTCCCTGGGACAATGTAGGTTGGCGAGAGATTGTCATGGATATCCGTGCTAACTGCGCGACATGATGATGAATGAGAGAAGCTCAAGATTAACTCTTCGAAGACATAAACCTGACATGATAGTGCTATTTTATTATACATTATTGTAAGACTGTTTTAGACTTGGGTAAATCACGTCAGATACTAATAAAGAATGTTTACTATATCAACCATTGACATCATTTCTTTTAATGGAAGGTGAGACTGCTTTAAATAAAGATATAACTCAGATTTTTGGCAGGATTCAGGTCAGGGGAATTTCTTGACCATCTGCCATTTATTTTGTGTTTGTTTGTTTCCCCTTGGTGGGGGGTAATGAATTAATACTTTTTATTTTCCATAAAAAGAATAATACATATTCTTTTCAGAGTGAAAATAAACCTGAAAAAAACATTGGGATTTATAAGACTTCTTAATATGAATTAATTCTTCTAATAAAAATATAAGTATTTGTTTTGTAAGAAAATTTTCTTTAATGTTGTCATATGTATTTTGGTAACATATGTTGGTCTGACTCTTGATCAAACATGAAAGAAATAAAGTGATTAATCCCTTTTTAAGCTTGACTAAGCAAATAAGTCTTTTTAACTTAACTGGATTTTGTGTACTAATGCCCCTTAAACTGAACTTCTTTTTTTCACAAAAGCCTGAAAATTCTACAGAATAGCAAGTTTTATCCTCACTGTTTATTCTTGTTTATTTTGAATTTTTACTTTTGTTTTCTACAGAGACCACATTTCCATAGTATCGTGTGCTGAAGTTGTGGGAACCGACATTTGAATTTTCTTCTAACCAGAATTTTGAAAACATGGCCCCCACAACCCTGTGTCACATCCTACCCATAGCAAACAGATTGGGTAAATAAAAGGGTGTCCTATTATGGTTAATGGTTAGCAAGCTAGTCTCTCAGATCCATTTCTACTGAATAGAAAGTTTGATCCTGACTGGATGCCCTATACTTGCAACCCTATCTCACATCCGACCCATGGCAAACAAACAAAAGGGTGTCTGATGATTGTGTAATGGTTAAGAAGCTACTCTCACAGATCTATTACTACTGAATTGCAAGTTCAATCCTTGCTGGATGCTCTATACTTATGACCTTGTGTCATATCCTATCCATGGTGAATGGGTTGGGTAATAAAATGGTGTCCTATCATGGTATAATGGTTAGCAAACTAGTCTTGCAGATCCATTACTACTGAATAGAGAGTTTGTTCATTGCTGGGCACCCTATACTTGCAGCTTTGTGTCATATCCTACCTGTGGCATAAGTAAATACCTACAACTTATATACATATACACATGTGAAAAGTATATAAAAATGGAATAGATTCGACAGTATGAAGTATAGAGATAGAAAAACAATATTAAATATTGTGCTAACAAATATGTTTCAATCTGTGGGGTTTATAAAGTGTAATTCAATTGAAATCATTTTAAAATATACATGTGTGCATTCATCAATGTTTTGTAGCATAATTATTATGGTCTACCGGGAATTCAGAATTGAAAAATAAAACAGTGGAGAGAGGGGGGAAAAAGAAATAAAAACGAAGGTTAAAATTTGGAAGACACACAACGGGGTAACAGTAATTGACTGGGAAATGACCCCGGAAATAGTTTCAAAGATAAAAACAGAAGTTCAGGGTTTTGACCGGAAACGGATGTGACGCTGGGCCGAGAAACGGAAGAAGAAAATCACTCTTTTCGGCCAGGCCCCGTGGGAAGCAGTAGTAGCGAACCTGATTTACAAGAGAGTAATTTGACTGTACCCTCTCTATCTTTCCTTCTCTCCAAAAAAGAACCCACGAGCGTGGAAGAAATAAACAACCCCCTGTGACTATACAACTTGCATGTGTTGTTTCTGAACTAACAACTATTGCTACTACTAACAGAGACTACTACTACAACTTGAGTTGGCCTATGTGACATACATTGTTCTGGTACAGTTAGTAGTGGAATTAAATAAAAAATTTGCATTTATTTACAAAAACAAATATTTATCTTTCAGCATAGTCTCCTCCTTTGTTGGGGTAGATTAGAGACTTGCATATTAATCTTTGAAAAATGAGACCAATTATTGTTAAGAAAGTACATTTTTCAGATTTTTGTCAAAGTATTTTTCCATTAATTTTTTTTATTAGCACTTTGTGTGTTTTAATAACTTCTCTCTGGTTGGTTTCAGTACATATCTTAACTTAAAATTATATAAAATGATTACATCACTTGTATTATTTGCCAACAAACTAAGCTTTTTAATATCTAAAATTATACTTTCTACTCTGCATTGTAGAGAAGTCTTTCTCTTGTGTTACCTAGATATTTTTTATTAAGTCACACAATCATTTGTCATTAAATAACTTTGCAAATATGCTCTCTGTACTATAATCCATGGTAATGTTTAAATTAATAATAGGAAATGTGATACTCTGATAGTTATATAAAATGCATATAATTCCGTATGATACGTATTGTGTAAAGATTATTATCATAGAAAATGGACTTGCCAACCAGTCTAAATCCTGGTCAAGGCTATTTGCATTTTTTCTTTTTATTATTGGATCCTTTCCATCCACTAAGGACGATGGTGTAGTGTCCCAAAAAAATTTTTTTATCTGCATCTGCACAAGTGATTCTGCTGGCCAATTCTTGAGTGACAGTCTTTGGTGCAATGAATGCACACAGACTGTGATGCTTTCTGGGGCTGCTGGCTTTTCTCTTTTTCTGGCTCTCTTTTCTGTCAAAGCTACTCTGCTCTCTGCCTCACTCCTCTCCATGCTTTGCTTAACGTTGAGGCACCAGGCCACTCTATTTTTTGCATCTACCTCCCACGTGTTTGTGTCAATATGGCATATCCTCATAATGCTCCTGCAGACATCTTTATATCGTAGGCGTGGTCTACCAACCGATCGGGAGCTTTTTACTAATTTGCCATACAAAAGATCTTTTGGGATGCATCCATTTTCCATTCTCCTGACATGTCCAAGAATGGAAAATAGACACATCCATAGTGCTAATACCCTTGGGAAAGGTATACATCTAATTATTCCTCATCCAGCTATGGGTAAATAGTAAATACTGGGCTACTTAACCTTGGTTAAGCAACTAGTCTAGGAGAAGGAAAGTAGAGTAAAATCGTTGGGTCAAGCTTAATGTCGGTATCAGCCAGACAGCAAGGGGGTCTATCCCCTTTTCACTAGCACTAGACCAAGGAGATTATCTTAGCATCTGAGGTGGAGCACCACACCTACCATCAGCTCTTCACTTTACCACTCAGATCCCTGTGTTACTTGTACACTGAGTAAGCAAGGGCTGGTATCAAACCAGGAACCTTGTGATTCCTAGCCGAACGCTCTCCCGACTGAGCTAAACTAGCTCTGTTTAACTCTATTTAAGACATTGAGCTTGTGTCACATCTTGCTCATGTGAAGGGGTTAGTAAATACATACTTGAAAAGTTAATGCAAATTTGGTTATACAGTATTCATGCTTGTTGATAAATTTATAGTAAATTATTTTAAAAAAATGTTCTGTTGACCATGAACAAATTGCATTGCAATAAAACTATCTGCTCATCTCTCTCCCCTTTCTTTCTATTTTTCCTTCTCTCTGAAAAAGAACCCACAAGCATGGAAGAAATAAACAGTCCCCTGTGACTATACAACCTGCGTGTGTTGTTTCTGAACTAATGACTATTACTACTACTAATGGCGATAACTACTTCAACTTGAGTTGGCCTATGTGACATACATTGTTCTGGTACAGTTTGTAGCTGAATTAGATAAAAAATTGCATTTATTTACAAAACAGTTTGTAAATTTATAGAAAATTATTTTTAAAAACTCTTATGACAATCATGAACAGATCACATTGCAATAAAACTATCTGCTTAAAGAGGAGAGATAATTGGGCGGGGGGTAGTGTTAACCCTTTTTTTTTTCTTTTTTGATAATCCTTTTTTAAAGAAAAATTCTGATTTCTCAAGAATGGTAGTAGTGTTAGGGTCCCATCTATGGGTTAAATAGAAAAATGTTTATTAAAAAAATTGAGTCTCCATTAAGAATTAATTTATTTCAAAATTTTGTCAGCATTAAATGACACACCAAGGTTGATATTTCGTAAAACAGACCAAACCAAAACCAAACCTTACTTAAGGATCACAGTATGTATCTTCAAGATACTTAAGAAAATTCTGTTTGAATGATATCATTATCATCAGGTTATGCTGACGGCACAGATACCCTTGACTCTTTCTTGCTAACTATCCCTATCTGTCATCTCCTTTGGCAGATCTGCTACACAGCATCCAGAATCTGTACAAAGCTGATTAATGTAGGTTTTTACTGGTCAGCCTATACAAGTGTGTCCATGTGTAGGGATCCACTGGAGAATGTCATTTATGAGTTTGTCCTTCCTTCTCCAGCATGTCTTGTTTGTCTTACTTGTATGGTTTATGAGATAGGAGGCAAGTGGCCATACAGCTGTTTTCTTGTGAGGTACTGCTTCCAATATCTGTTCAAGACAGCACACAGCAACTTTGTATAGTTCCTAGCAAGCTTTTTCACTAAGCATTAGTCCAAGCATTGTAGCTATACAGTAGCACTTACATGACTATTGCTTTATCTTATTAGATTTTCATATGATGAATAATCTGTCTATTGCAATCCATGCTTGGTCTTTAGATTTCTTTATCAACCTCATCTTTCAAAATGAGGCAATGGGTATTGTTCCATGTTCTGACAAAGGGTCGATATCTGGGTCAGAATTTCTGGTGGGAAAAAGATTGACAGGACTTTGAACATATCACATGAGTACTCTCCATGTCAACCATTATTTTTCTATGGATATTTGGTAAAACTAAACAATGTGGGATCAAAATAGTTCAGAAACATTCACAATGCTTTACTTGATTGTAACGACACTCAGGGTTATGAACTAGTATAGGACTGACTATCCATCTAGCCTGTTTAGTGCAATCAGAGTACAAAAGAGGTTGCTTTGATTCAGTAATGACTTGGATCTCATATGACCTTTTGGGGCCTTGACCTTTTCACTGGTGGAACAATTTTTTCTTTTTATATGTTACTGGTACGCTTTACGTGAATTTATGTAAATGTTGTAATAATGAATAGATGTAATTTTCATTACTTTATTAGCATATTTTTGACAACAAAATATACAAGGTTATCCATTTCATGATTTAATTCTGTTTGTAAAGATAATAAAAATCGCTTGTGTATTTTATATATATATAATATATATATATATATATATATATATAATCATGTCGCGCAATTAGCACGGATATCCATGACAATCTCTCGCCAACCTTCTCTATCATTCATTGTCCTAGGGAGGTCCTCTGTACAGCATCCAGTATTCTTGCAGCATTTGTCAATGTAGGTCCTTGGTGAGCGGCCCATATATATATATATATATATAATATATATATATATATATATATATTCAAACAAATTTTATTAAACATGACACAATTCAGATGACTTTATATTTTATTTTTATTTTTTCTAAAACAATTTTTTCTTTCCTCATGAAAAGAATTTTATTAGACAAATTGAAAAGAAAATTTTTTAAAAGTCATTTGTATTCTATGTTTAATGAAATTTGTTTAAATAAGAAAAATGATGACTAAATACACACACAGCTCTGCTGATGAGGCCTAATAGGCTGAAATGTACATACAGATTGATTTTTTTCTATTGTTTAGCCTTACATTTGAATAGGTATGCCTGCCTAATTCATTAATTATCAATTAATTAATTTTCAAAATTAGGTGCAACTTCAATTAAGCACATATTCTCCCAAAAATTGTCTGCTAAAAAAGCCATATCAAACACATTGTTTGTTTGTTTACTTCTCTATATATATATATATATATATAAGTAAAATTGACGAACTGGCTTAGTGTCTGTATCAGCCGGACAGCGAGCGAGTCTGTCCCCTTTTCACTAGCGCTAGACCGAGAAGATAGTTTTTGCATTTGAGGTGGAGCACCACACCTACTATCACCTCCTCACTTCACCACACAGATCCCTGTGCTACTCATACGGTGAGTTGGCGAGGGCTGGTATCAAACCAGGAACCTTGCGATTCCTTGGCAAGTGCTCTGCCAATTGAGCTATATATATATATATGCTCAATATTGTGGATAGAGCATGGACATGAAGTCAACAGCACTTGGTTTGAAAATCGTGTAGATGAGAAACTCAGTAACCAAATGCCATTGTTTTTCTGTCCACACTACCTTAACTTAGATATATTTATTTGCTGAATTTTTTTTAAATATAAAAGTTTTTCATAAGCAACTACCCAGGTTTCAGGTTATATCACCATTGTCAGGTTGCTACTGGTGTTTCTTTGAAGAGATTTTCATCCCAAAACAAATTTTTAATATATATATATATATATATATATACTTTTAGACATGTTCTGTTAAACGCCACAGACAATTCAAGTCTGAGGAGTTTTTTATGGTCCTTTCAATTTTCCTAGCGATCTTTTTCGTGTTTGGGTGGAGAAGTTGTAATAGTCCGCCGAATCCTTGTTTTTTTCGAGCGCTTTCGGCTGGTTTATCAGCCATCAGGAAAATTGAAATGACCATAAAAAAACTCCTCAGACTTGAATTGTCTGTGGCGTTTAACAGAACATGTCTAAAAGAAAAAATGCTGCCGAAGTATATATATATATATATATATATATATATATATATATATACTTGTAGAGCCTTTTTTTCTTACCCTGTGTTAAAAGACATTAACATCATTTTTTCTTATTTGATAAAACTTATTTTATTTATCAAAATAAAGTTTTTTTTAATTTTTTTCTAAATGAATCTCTACTATTACTATTATTAATAATTCTGATTAGTATTATCTTTCATCTTGCTAATTATAATTGCTTTTTTCATAGAGACTCACTTGGATCATCATTTTGCTTATAGTGGGGAACAATGTACATGAATTATAAACAAACATAAGGTCTCCTGGTGAGGCTTGAACTCACATTCCCTTCTGCTACCAGCTACTGTAGGAACCCAGTTATGAGTGTATTTTTATTCTATTTTTTTTTTTTTTCATATGAAACCCTGTCTGTTGATTAGTAATGTTTAACAAAATAGCAACTAAAATTAAGGGAGATGAAAGTATAATAGTATTTTCTCAACAAAAGAAGAGATAGTATGATGTAAAGGTTCAAATATCCAAAGGGAATTGTGAACAAAATAATAAAACTTTTGAATTACAAGTAAAATAGATTAGCTAAACAAAAATTGGTTTTGTTGTTGTTACTTAACAATACAAAACCAATTTGTTGATTTGATATGGAAAACTCAATTCATTGTTTATGGTTAAGTTCAGTTTTATTTTTGTCTGAACAATCAATGTTTGTTCTTTTTAATAACTCATAGAAAAAAAATGTCAGTTACAATGGATGATGAAAAGTTTTAAAATTTTGTGCAAATCTGTTTATTTCATGGTAAAAAAACGAAACCAAATTAGAATTCTTGAAACATTTGTGTGTGTGTACTGAAACTGGCTTAGCTTAGTGATTTTTTTTTTTTTTTTTTTTTTTTTTTTTTTTTTGTGAGGAGGGTATAGAAAATATGGAGCATATTACCTTTAGGCACCCCTTTAGTGATCTCGTTTCATAAGGATATATTTTTCATTTACACCGTTAACCGGTTGTTTATTAACAGACGATTTTTAGTTTGCTTTTTTTTTTTTAAATTATAAAACTAACCCCTAACAAACAACTGGATTTTGACGATGTAAATGAAAAATATTTCCTTATGAAACGAGATCGCAAAAGGGGTGCCTAAAGGTCATATGGTTCGAAAATATGAATGTAAACAAGTGGATATTTATCCAACCTGTTTGCCACAAGTAGGATGTAACACAGTCAAAAGTGAAGATCGAACTTGCTCTTGATTAGTAATTGATCTGCGAGACTAGCTTGCTAACCATTACACCACAATGAAATACCCTAGAAAATATAGACCAGTATTATTCATGTTCTAGAATTGTGTGAGTGTAGAACTTTACCCACTGTACATATTAAAAAAATTGTTTTTCTTAGTATATTAAATATGTGCTTATGTAAAATATTGGGGTTTTGATTAGATTATTTAAGAGAAGCAAGCATTTCATTTTGCAAATCGATGTAATACCAAACTTCCTATTTGTCTGTGTCATATTAACTTTGTTTGTGGCTATGGACAAGATAACTTGGCTTAGCTTGTCTTTAGTTTAGACAAAATAAATCAAGACCAGTTGTACAAGCAAAATAAATTTGTATATTTAGTGATATGACAACTAATGAATGTCTGTACGCCAATGTGTCTGTAATGGTTAGCAAGCTAGATTCATTACCATTGAATAATAAGTTCAACCCTCACTGGATGCCCTATACTTGCAACCTTGTGTCACATCCTACCCGTGGCAAATAGGTTGGGTAAATACCTACATGTTTAAATTATTAAAATATTCAAATATACTTGTATGTATCTATTACATTTATAAGATATTCTGCTTTGCATATTAGTTTTGTATAAAAATAAAACCATTTTAACTCTTAACATCCTATACCGCCTCATTCTGCTCAGTCGGAAGTCACATTCGTTTTCCTAATCTGCTCCAAATGATAACCTTTTAAATGTAATATTAAACATATTTAGAAGTGTTTATATTAAAGGGAAATAACAGGTAGCTTAAAATGAAAAGGCCATTTTAGGCATTTTTTGATAAATCCTTATAGGAATTGGGCTCTGGACTTAGAAAATTCTCAACAGGATGTTAAGTGTTAAACACAGACTTCCTATTTTTACTACTTTATTTCTTTCATAAAAAAAAGCTAACATGGAAGTTACATTAAATGTTTACTTGATAGCAAACAGCTTAAGCTCTATAAATATAAATGGAAGCTTATAAACCTTTCAAAATGGAGGGGGAAAAACATGCCAATTGTGAGAAATTTGTGTTGACTGTAATGGAAAGTGGACAGACAATTATACAATTAGTAACAATAATGGTAATTATAAAAAACATTGCTGGATAGGATTTAGTATAATATGGGTGTTGGTCTTTAAAAGGAGTGAATATCCATTTTTTATAGAACTATTTCACATGCAGACATCTTCATTAGTTTATAGATTCTGATGTTAGATAATAGATAGGCACAGCCTATCATTTTTAGTAGGTAGTGTAGAGTAGTTGAAAATTAACAGTAAAA
Source organism: Doryteuthis pealeii (assembly GCA_023376005.1). Taxonomy (NCBI): domain Eukaryota; kingdom Metazoa; phylum Mollusca; class Cephalopoda; order Myopsida; family Loliginidae; genus Doryteuthis; species Doryteuthis pealeii. Next base: position 41,161,480 of record CM042144.1, read on the forward strand.
TGTAGAAAAGGGCTGGTTTAGGTCAGTCAGTAGAGCATCCAACTAGGAACCACAAGGTCCCGGGTTTGATACTGGCCTTTGCCAACTTGGCACATGAATAGCACAGCTTGGATATGCGCAGTAAAGTGAGAAGCTGGTGGTAGGTCTGGTGTTCCACCTTAGATGCAAAAACAATCTCCCTGTTCTAGTGCTAGTGAAAAGGAGGATAGACTCTCTAGCTGTCCAGCTGATACTGACAATAGGCCACACCACCAACTTTACTACTACTTGATTGACAGTGTCACTTCCAGGTTCATCTGGAATGGGGTTCTTATTAGCCTAGAGAATCACGTGATCAGAAAATGGTGGGTAAATTAGATTAGTTAGTGGAGCTGAGGCTAGCTGTCTGTGAGGGCCAGACATGATTTTGTATTCCTGATTCTCCAAGCGAGCACATGTGCAGGTTAAGAATTTATCGGGAAGAATAAAAAAATGTGTACACAAGAAAAGTTCTGTGTGTTGTTTCCATGATTAAAAGATCACAAAGATAAAACAAACAACTATGATGGAAGATGTCCGATACAAAGAAGAATCCCCAACCCAAAAATGAAGACACCCGATAGTTGTGAACATAAGAAATGTGCTACACAACACTGAGATTGTTTGTTAAAAAAGATATTTCATTGAATTAACAAAAGGCCAGTGAGAACAGGAACCACTTTTGGAGGTTGTCGTGGGGAAAACTGGATTGGTAAATCTGTGTTTGCTTTTCTTGTAAAATGAAAAGAACATAAAGAATATTGAAGTAAAATGAAATTTGTCACAAGATCAGAAAATGGTGGGAAAATTGAATTAGTTAGTGGAGTTGAGGCTAGCTGTCCATTAGGTCCAGACATGATTTCCATTTCTTAGGAAAAAATCTAAAAGAAAAAACTTAGTATAAGATTTACTATACCAATCTAGAGTAAAGGTGTATTTAATTTCCCGACCTCTTACCAGGTCTGATTAACATTGTCTTTTTAAATGGGTAGCAACGCACAAACCGAAACTCATGTGATGGCCAGTGCAAAAATACATGGTCCCACCAGCATTCCCCTTGAGGGGGCCTCAGGCACTAGGCAGTAAACCTGGCACTTTTAGGTGAGGGGAGAAGTAGATAAAGATGTAGAATTCATAAGATTTTGAAACTTTTACTTATAATTGTAGATCTATTGAAGTCAGTCAGTATACTGTTGGTTTGGACAACAGCAACTGGCTAAGCACAACTGAACTAGTGCCCAAGACAGCTGGTACTTATGGGACTCAAGAGTAATCCATTCATGTATTTGGGTGATACCATTCCATGAGTCCTGATGGGCTGCTTGGTTTCTATGATGTTATGAGGCTTCATAAATACTCTGGCATTCTGCAGTAGGATTGCAACAAGATTAGATCTGTAATAAGTTAGTTACTTGTTGCCTTGTCTTACCAATTCAACGGTAATTGGAACTTGGTATGATCATTCCATTGGGCAGATGTAGTGGCCTTTGAGTGAAAATTAGTTCCTTTCTCCAAACTGTTCTTCTACAAAAACATGATAATTGTTGCCTTGTCTTAACAATTTGACAGTAATTAGAATTTAGTATGATTATTCTACAAAATCTTGGTCCCTTTCATATATTTTATGCTTCCATCCTATTAGAAGGTCTTATAATAGGCTGTATCCCCTAAAGAGGGGTAAGGCCCCCCACCAAAAATCTTAAGTTACTGGAAGCTATGATTGTTTACTAAGGATTATTATTATCAGTTATTTGAAACCACATAACTTTTGCATACAGATGATTATCATTAAATAGAAATAGTTACTTGAAACTATATAATTGTGTATAAAATATTAGCATTAGATGGGAATACTTGAAATTGTACAACTGTGTGCAAATTATTTATATTAGGAGTACTTGAAATCATAACTGTATGTCAAGAAATTCTGAACAACTGCACACAAAATATAAATCTGAATGTACAATGAATGCTATTCCCTAACCTCTAAGCATAAAATAATCCTACATGGATTAATTTTAAGGCCGGATTAGCTCAGTCGATAGTGTTTAGCTAGGAATTGCAAGGTTCCTGGTTCGATACTGGCCCTCACCAACTCAGCATATGAGTAGCACATGGACCTGTGCAGTAAAGTGAGGAGTTGATGGTAGGTGTGGCGCTCTGCCTCAGACGTTACAAAACAATCTCCTTGGTCTAGCGCTAGTAAAAAGGGGATATACTCCCTTGCTGTCAGGCTGATACCGACTTTAGGCCACCCCGATGACTTTACTTTACTCATTATAAGAGGTCTTTTTGATAATATTGGACTTGTTCAGCCACTGAGGCTTCTAATTTTTCTACTTGATAACAACTCTACTTGTTTTCTTCCTATATATAATTTATATTGCTACGACTTGTTTTAACCACTCACTAAGTCCTTTAGTAATCCATTCACTTGCTACTTAAGCCTATGAACATATTCCATTGATGGCTTTGCACTTAATTGGTTAGTGTTACAAACTGAAAGGTTTGGGATCAAATTACAAAGACTACTTGGTCTCTGTTGACAACCATGGATTCACTTGATATCCGATGCACAATAGCCCAATATCCAATATATTCACTTTATTTATTTTTAAGGGATCTTGTTTACTGATATTTTTTGTGCAAGTCTTGTTTTAATCTTTTTCCATTGGTTTTTTTTATTGATACTGAAATATAAACTTGCAAAGTTGGGGTCAGTGGTCAAGTAATGTCTATAGTATTATTTTGGTTAAATCAAACTTAATGGACCTAAATTCCACCATTGTATGTCACCCAGCGGGGGGGGGGGGATTAACCGAATTTAATAAAATTTTCAGAGTTGATATATTAATGAATAAAAGATATAATGCACTTGTTATTTTATTTAAAAACTTTTACATTTTTTTCAGATCAGTTAACTTTGAACCACATACCTTTTGAGGCATAACACAGTTCTCAAAGATACATGGTTCAAAGTTAACTGACCTGAAAAAATGTAAAAGTTTTTAAAATAAATAACTAGTTTTTTAACTTTTTTTTTTTTTTTTTTTTTTTTTCCCCTTGGGGTGGCATACGATGGTGGAATTTAGGTCCGTTAAGTCTGATTTAACCATTATTTCTTTATGTTCAAAAAGTCATTCATAAATGTAAGTACTTATTTCCTAATGCTATTGACACTTGAGATCCCTTATCAATTAAGAATCGCACTCAAATAAAAATTAAAAAATAAGTGTGTATGTATTTAGATTTTCTTGAATTGATCTCCCCTAGCTGAACACATGGTAATTCCTTGGTTTAATTAGTAGTGTCTCAGTCGGTAGAGCATCCACCTAGGAACCACAATTGTTCTGGGTTTAATACCAGCCCTCATTAATTCTGTATATGAGTAGCACAGCTTGGATCTGTGCTGCAAAGTAGGTAGCTGATGGTTGGTGTGGCACTCCACCTCAGACACAAAAACAATCTCCCGGGTCTAGCACTACTGAAAAGGGGATAGATTCCCTTCCTGTCCGGCTGATACTGACAGTAGGCCACTCTGCTGACTTATACGCATAGACTTATAAGATGCACCTCAATTTGGGTTAGCAGTTTAAAAAATATATAAGCTGGTTAAAACTATGAATGATTTTGCTTGATATTCATAGCCCTTGCCACTATAAGGTAATTAATGCACACATAGGGAAAGGCATGGACCGCTACAAATAAATCATCAGTCGTATGGAAATCCAAACTCACAAACAAGTTAAAGAGACAATTCTTCCAAGCCATTGTCATGTCAGTGCTGCTGTACGGCCAGGACACTGCTGGAGAAGCAAGGGCAAAGTCATATGTGACATCCTCCTGTGGAAGCTAGCACATGGGCACACAAGTGTGGGCCAACCAGCAAAGACATACATTGACCAGCTCTGTGCGGATACTGGATACTGCGTAGAGGACCTCTCGAGAACAATGAGTGCTAGGGACGGTGGGAGAGAGATTGTCATGGATATCCTTGCTGATTGCGTGACATGATGATGATGATGTATTCAGATCCATTATGTTATTTTTTGTATATGCATGGTAAAGCATTGTCACTTAATTTTCTTCCTGACTGGTGTTATTTTTATGAAGTACTTAGGGCCGGTTTAGCTCAGTCGGTAGAGTGTCTGACAAGGAACCACAAGGTTCCGGGTTCAATACCGGCCCTCGCCCACTCAGCGTATGAGTAGTACAGGGATCTGTGCGGTAAAGTGAGGAGCTGATGATAGATGTAGTTCTCCACCTCAGACACTAAAATAATCTCCTTGGTCTAGTGCTAGTGAAAAGGGGATAGACTGCCTCGCTGTCTGGCTGATACCGATATTAGGCCACCCTGACGACTTTACTTACTTACTGGTAAGTACTACTGTCATACATTGTTACATTAAAAAAGAGTTGTTGGGACATAAGCAATCATTATCTTGTTTACATTTGCAGAGATGTTTACACAAGAACCCAAAGTTGGCCCTAGACCTTATAAGACACATGGGGATTTTCTAATACAGTATCTAATTATAGTATAATTTTTACTGGTCTTGTAAAAGAAGAGAAAGAAAAGAAATATTTTCTCTATTCTAGTTGATTTTCAGACGCTGTTGTCCCAGCCTCCTGCCTTAAAATACACTAGGTGGCACCTGGTGAAAAAGTGAACTGTGCTAGCTATGAACTGAGTAGCGATTTGAAGGCGTTTTTATCGACAAGTTAATGCGATATTTTACAGCCCCTCTAATGGGTTACTTATGGAAAAACAAATATTATTATATAAAAATATGACAGGACTACATTGGTAAAAATAACATCAAGTGAGAGATATTTTGAATTTTTTTTTTCCAGAAAAATGAAAAGAAAAAATTAGGGGCAGAACAGACGAAAAAAAATCGTTAGGAAAAAAAAGTGTGTGTGTATATGTATGTGTATATATATGTGTATATATATATATATATATATATATATATATGTATATGTATGTATGTATGTATATATATATATATATATATATATATATATATATATATATATATATATATATATTATAAAAGATAAAAAGGAATTAGGTTTGTGAGTAATGATTGGAGAGTTATTTATTGCCCTCTCTATTAGGCTGAGTTTGCTATACTTGTAATCAATTTAGTGACTACCTTTTTGATGGCTGGTTCCATGGAGAAAATAGTTACTTCCCACGAGAGCCAGAAGTCCGTGTTTATACCTAGATATAAAAAAAACAAGTTGATTCCTTATGCATTATACATGTGTAATGTTTGTTTTGTTTTTTTTTCTTTGGGAGGAAACCTCCACTTGTATCAATGAAATAACTGCTACTGACTGGAATGTCTGACAGTTTAGTAAGAATCTTCATGTTTACCCCCCTTTAAGCAGCCAGACAGATATATAGCAATGGTGGTGGTTTTACACAGGTTTCTAAAATTATCTTAATGATAAGACTTGGCCTAACTGAAACCTGATTCACACCTTCTGTGTACACTAAAGCAAGAATGAAATTATAAGCACAAATAGAGGATTACATTATACGAATAAATACAGTAATTGTTATTGTATTTACAAAGTTTAAAAAGAAGTGATTCAGTGATTTTTTTTTTTTTTTTTTTTTTTTTTGTTTGTTTGTTTGTTTGTTTGTTTGGGGGTTTTTTCTGCCCCCAATTTTTTTTTTTTTACTAACCATTTTTTTTTTTTTTTCTAACCATTTTTTTCTTCTCTTTTGACCCTAATTTTTTTTAAAACTTTTTACTTGTTTATTTTTTGTTCTTTTCTGACCCCAATTTTTTTTTTTTTCTAACCATTTTTTTTTTCTTCTCTTCTGTCCCAAATTTTTTCTAACCATTTTTTTCTGAAAAAAATAAATAAATAAATAAAAACCTGGTTAAAATTTTTAAAATATCTCACTTGATGTTATTTTTACCAATGTAGTCCTGTCATATTTTTATATAATGATTTTTTTTTTCCATAATTAACCCATTACAGTCCTGTTACACTGAAAGTATTGGTCCCTCCTAGATCACCAAAGTTAAGAAACCATGAGTTTGTTCAGTACTTAATTGGGGTACCACTTAGCAACCTGAGTCCTTTGTTTATCAAAATGACTTTGCATGTTAGATAAACCTGCATTTTGCAGATGAAAGCAATTTTAAGAAAGTGGTTATGTTCATATAGTGGAATATAAGCAGGGGTGCTTACTTTTTCTGTTGTAACATGATTCTGTGTGAGAGGAAAGAATGCTTGAAGCTGTATATATTGGTTTGGTGGTTGGTTTTGAAGGCTATCACAATGCAAGTATAAAGAAAAATAAGGTAACTATGGTGTTGTTTGTTAACCTGTAATTAAAAAAAAAAATTATTAAAAATTCTTAATATTTCGAGATAAAAATCTCATCTACAGAAGATCTCCGAAAACTGAAGCTGTTGCTAGTGGTTGTCCACTAGCAACAGCTTCAGTTTTCGGAGATCTTCTGTAGATGAGATTTTTATCTCGAAATATTAAGGTTTCTGGTTTGATACTGGCCCTCGCCAATTCAGTTTATGAGTAGCACAGAGATCTGTGCAGTAAACTGAGAGCTGACGGTAGGTGTGGCACTCCACCTCAGACACTAAAAAACAATCTCCTTGGTCTAGCGCTAGTGAAAAGGGGATAGATTCCCTCGCTGTCAGGCTCATACCGAATCTAGGCCTCCCTGACGACTTACTTAGATTAATACTGATAATAGTTTACACTATAAGTAAAGAGTGCTCAATATCATTGATAGAGCATGTATATCCAAGTTAGGATAATGAAGATATAGAGTCAATGGCACTTTGTAACTGACAGTTTCTCACCTGTATGATTTTCAAACCAAGTACTTTGAAAATTGCATAGGAGAAAAACTGTCAGTTACCAAGCACTGTTAACTTTCTCTTTGCTACCCTAACTCGCATACACACACACACACACACACACACACACAATTATTATTAAAATTCAACATGTAAAGCATAAAATCTGCATTTAAATGCAGAGCAATATCACAATATTTTTCAAGTATAGAATGGGATAATAAAAAAAAGAGGATAAAAACTCATGACTTTGTTTCACATCGTCGATCATCAGGTGAGTGAGCTAATAGCCACACCTGAGAATTGATAATGTAAGTTTTTGTGAGTAGAGTTTTTATCCTTTTTTTGTTATCCTATTGTGTGTATGTATTAGGTGTGTCAAAAAAGTATCAAGATTTTTTTGTATTTTTTTACACACCTTGTATTCATTCATTCATTTCTATCTTGGTAAATACAACTTTAAACTTGGTACTTTTATGACACACCTTGTATTCTGAAAAAAATTAATGAATGAAACTTTTTTTTTTTTTTTTTTTTTTTTTTTACACCTTGTATGTATATGTGAAAACCCTCCATGACCTGTCTCCCATCATTAGAGGTGTGTTTATATTTGCAACTTCCGGGGTTTCTCAATTTCTCTCATGATCCTGTTTTAACTTGATCTTCTGTTCTGGCTGCTATTGACCCTTTTGCTCTTCTGATTGCTCTGAAAATGTTATCAGTTATTATGTTATCAACCCTCCTCATAACTCGGCTGATAAGAATTCAGTCAATGTATATATTTACATAAAATAGTGTCAGTTATTAAACAAAACTACCCATTTACAAACAATGGCATTTTACAAAAGAAAACATTGATATTCTTGGACTCGGAATTTTTTATTACATTGACAAAATATACATTTCTCTTCAGTTAACATCTGTCTGGTTATCTCCTTGGCCTTTTGGACACTGGAGAGGGAAATAATTAAATTAACGGCATGATCCCAGGAGGCCATCCCTCCAGGCAACACCTGTCCCCTTGATTTAAAGGGACAGGGCTGGATTTATTGCCCAGTGCCTGAGGTGCTCCATGCATTTTTTGTGCCGCCATACATGAGCCTCAGTTTTTGTGGCCCCCACAAAAATGGACCTTTGTGTCTGACCTACATGGTGGGATGCGGGGAAAATAACACATCTAAGTGTTTATTTACCTTTTTGTTTCTTCCATCTCGTTTGTCAGCCCTGTTGGTTGGGGCTTTAAAATACACAGACTGCACCTCTGCAGAAGGGTACCCCCCCTCCAATGGGGCCACCTGTTGGCCATGGATGGTGACATGATTCCTCCTCCGATCAATCGGAAGGTCATGTCAAGCCCTAGCCTATTATCCTTATGGCAAGCCCCAATCCTTTTTATCATCTATGTGCTAGAAGGCGGTGGTTGAGGGTCTTGATGTCCTGGGTATGACATTAAACTCTTTCTAATGTTGAGGTTCCAGTTCTGGAGTTTTGGGATTGTGGAGGACCCCTTGATCACCTTTCCTCCCAGTTCTTCTCTGACTCAGAGTGGTAGTACCTGTTAGGGTTCCATCTATGGGTTAAATAGAAAAATATGAGTTTTTAAAAAATTGAGTACCCATCAAGAATGGAGAAAAACAAAAATGTCTTTGGCATAAAATGACCCAATAGATTGACATACCGTAAAACCCAACCAACCAACCAACCTCTATCTCACTTGTGTTCTGGGTATGTAAACTAAAATTAAACTGTATTCCAGTGGTGAGGTTCCAGTTCTAAGGCATCCTGTTGGTGAGATTTAGAATTATGCTGTAATACTCCACCAGGGTCAACTGTTGCTCATGCTTGATGACAGTCCTGGTGGCTGTGGGGTCCATGATTCTGGAGATTGTGGTTATGTGAACTGCATCACTTAACTTGGGTCTTTACTTTGGCTAGATGGGTGGTTGGAGAGGCCCTATTCAATCAATCGGTTACTCACATCAAGCCCTAATTTCAAAAGAAATGTTTCTCCTCACATGTCAGAAATAATGTCACCCAAAGATCTGAATTAGAAAGCTATGGATGTAGGGTCAATCCATTTGGAAGGAAGTATGGGCCAAAGTGGAGTGTTTGCATATCATAGGATCACTTAGAACTTGGTTCACGGACTGCTCAGCCTACACAATTCTGTCCTCAGACATTACAGGTCACCACTCAATGGCCAACGGGTTGTTCCATTCTTACCCCTCTGCAGTAGGTGTATTATAAAGCACCCAAGCCAACAGGGTGGCATTTGTCTTGGTAATTCAAAATAAAGTAAAGGAACATATTAGATAAAATGTTAATTTGTTTTAACTTGTTTGCATTAAAACTTTTTGCAATGTTTTTTTTCTGATGTGTAACCCACATATTGTTATTAAACAAAATAATTTACTAACCAACCTATAAGTTATTCACTTAAAAATCATATACACAAAAAAGGGATATTCTGGCATTAAATAACCCACAGGGTTGATATGCCATTAAACCAAACAACCAAATCCAATACAAATTAACATAACATTAATTGATGCATAAATTTCTAAAAATGTTTATTCCTCCCTCAATCATTATTTGAGCATGATACAAGGCCAGATGTTTTGAGCACTCATTTTATTAATTTCTCTTTTTTTATTTCAGACTTTGCACTTTGATTTAAAAGGTGTACCACTTGGGCCAAATGATGAGATTAACATTGAAGTCAAAGACCATGAACTTATTGGTCGAAACAAGTAAGTAGATTTTTTTATATACACTTAATATATTTGTTTACTAAGTATCTGTAAGCAAAATGAATCACATGGTCTGCAGGTAAAACCAAAAAAAATATTATCAAAATTACTTTTTTAGATAGCTAAACTATAAAAGTGATGACACTGACCTAGAGTGGTAGTACCTGTTAGGGTCCCTCTCTGGGTCAAATAGATGTTTAAAAATGGTATGCATTAGATTGGAATACTTGATGCCATATATCTGTAAATCAGTTGTATTAAGAATAGTTACTTGATGCTTTTTTACTAAGGCTTATTATTTATTACTGGAAACAATACAACTGTTTTCAAGAAAATAACTATTATTAAATAAAAATTATTACTTGAAATAGTCATTAGTATTAGATAGGAATACATGAAATCTGATAACAGTGTGCAAATTATTTGTATTAGATAGTACTATGTGTGTGTATGTATGTATGTATATATATATATATATATATATATATATATGCGTCCTGCGTCCCTGATGCATACAAATCTAAAAGAACGTAGTAAAATCATATCCATGTGTCCCAGTGTCTTTCTTTTTTTTTCCCTCACCATTTCAGGCTAACTGTAAATACATTTCAGTAGTTTCTTAGAAATGAATTACACAGGATAGGTTACAAGGTAGGGGTTAGACAGCTTTAGTTGTTTCCCCAGATCATAAATAAAATTCCTACAATCTATTAAGGAACTTTAGTTAGGACCCATGAATTTTCTCAGGAACTAAATAATAAAAAGCCTTTAGGAGACAAACATTGATTCGCTCAACTTTAGTATAATGATAATAAATAAATAAATAATTAAATATATAATCTGGTAGAGCACTTGACTGGGAATCACAAGGTTCCTGGTTCGATACCGGCCCTCCACCAGCATATGAGTAGGACAGGGATCTGTGCAGCTGAGGAGCTGATGGTAGGTGTTGCACCCCACCTCAGACGCAAAAACAATCTCCTTGGTCTAGCGCTAGTGAAAAGAGGATAGACTTCCTCACTGTCTGGCTGATACCGACATTAGGCCACCCCGACAAATTTACTTACTTATATATATCTATGTGTGTGTGTGTTGGTATTTAAATAAACCATTTCCATTCACAGAATTAACTCTCTTTTTTGTGTAATTTGTCTTTCATACCATATGCATCAAGCGAGAGGATTGTAACTGTATTTTGCATGAAAAACATAAATTTAAAACAAAATTCATCAAAGTGGAAATAAATTGTTTAGGATGAGTGAACATTAAAAATGTGCAAGTGACACTTAGAAATGTTATTTAAAAATCTGGGACAACACTGGCAATTAAAATCTGATCAATATCATATTAAATTAGCATATTTAACAAAACTTAATAAAAAAGAAATATAAGAATATTACACTTATTTTAATGTTATCTTAATTGATTTCTATATAAAATTATATATAGAGTTGCTTTTAATGTTTGAGAATAACATGATAGTATTAGAAATCAGTAACAGTAAATAATTATTTATTACACCTAGTTTTGTTAAAATCATTATGCAAATTATTCCCACCATATACTATGTAAACCTTTATTTCTTTTAGATATATAACACATTCCAGGATTTTAAATGCATTAACAACACGGCCTTTTGAGGCCTGTGTTTATTAATGAAATTAACAGCGTGATCCCTGGGGGCTATCTCCCCAGGCAACACCTGCCCCCTTGATTTAAAAGGGCAGGGCTGGGTTTATTGCCCAGTGCCTGAGGTGCTCCCCTTGAGGGGGAATGCTGACGGGATCAACGCATTTTTTGCATGTACCACCCATGAGTCTCGGCTCGTGGGTGGGCCCACATAAAAATGTCCTTGTGTCACGCCCTCATAAGTGGGATGAGAGGCAAATACCTTAATAATATGGGCACTTTTGCGGTAAATCTAACTCTGCTAGACTTTATTTAATAGAAACGTAGTTGATAAATGCTAATTAAGATTAAATGACTATTTCATAATCATTGAGAATATAAATTAAATAACTAAGGAAATTGTGACATCGGTGGTGATGTTTTGGTTACAGACAGTTACATAACCTCCATTATAATAAGAGATAGTTTGAGATGAGATTGCTAGCCATCTAGAATAAATTTTGTTTACTATGACAATTAGATATGCAAAATATCTAGTATTTTTTTTTTTTTTTAATTGAAAATTTTCCTCTTTATCAATAAAATATAAACTCATGAGTGGCTGTCATGAATGGATTTTTTTTCTTTATACAAATCGGAAATGATTCATGAATGTTTGTTTGTATCGGTGAAAATCTTTGAACTTAGTTTGTTTCTTTGTAGTTATGTTACCAGATGTCTTTTTATTGATATTCTTATGTACTAAACTATTATTGATAACCTATTGATCATTTGATAAGTGGTTGCTTAAGGTGTGACTGAATGACACAATGTACAGTCTATCACAAACAAGTTCAATGCAGATGTGCCAATGATCTAATCTTACAAATACTCTATCTGCTTTATCTGGTGTTTTCAATTAACCACTAGACTCACATTAATCAGCAGATATATACAGAACTCATCTTTGGACAACAGTGTGCTGGATTTGACATTAAACTGCATCAATTCTGGAGCTTTTGAGAGTTTGGAGTCATCCTTTCATTGTCATTAGTCCCACGTTCACACTGACCTGGAGACATATCAATTAAGGTCTTATCTATGGGTCAAATAGATCTGTTTAAAAATCATTAGTGTACATATTTACCAACCCCTCCACACAAACAGGATGTGACACTAGGTCAATTTTTGGGGCGGAGTTTAACAGGTTTGAATTCAGTTTTCCTTCTAGACTGATTGCCTAACCAAGGTTAAAGAGCCCAGCCTGCCCTGCTATTTAACCATAGCTGGAGGGAGAGCAGGTGGATGCATACCTTTCCTAAGGGTATTATCTCTATGTGAAATATATACAGCCTTTTATAGTTTAGTTGGTAGAGCACTCGCCTAGGAATTGAAAGGTTCCTGATTTGAAACTCGACATATGAGTAGCACAGGAATCTTGGTCTAGCATTAGTGAAAAGGAGATAACTCCCTTGGTGTCTGGACATTAGGCCACCCAGTTGACTTTACTTACTTTTTTTTACTTATGTACACATATATAATTTATCGAACCCTCTGCATTAATAGGATGTGATGCACAGTCAATTTCTTTAACAGATTTGAATTCAGTTTTCCTTCTAGACTGGTTGCCATACCAAAGTTAAAGAGCCCAGTCTGCCCTACTATTTACCAATAGCTGGAGGGAAAGTTGTTGGATGCATACCTTTCCCAAGGGAATTAGCCCTATGTAAAATGCAAACGGCAATATATATATATATATATATATATATATATATATATATAAAGGAATTAATTTGAAAAAGTGAAATTGGTACTTTGATTTTTGTGTTGTTCTATATTTTATCAGTAATTATTAACATTAAAACATTTTAAACATTCCACTTGGGCATTCATGTAAACATTTTTCCACTTGGGATAGGTTTTTAATTTTTTTAGATGTTTGTTCTTTGTACCTCCCACTCACTGAGAAATATTGTCTCCTCCTTCTCCTCTTTTGTCTAAGCAAAATGTTAAAACAGAGTTTGTCAGTATTAAATCTGAAAATATTTTTCTGGTTCAAGATTATAAAGTTGGGTTTTAATATTATGTAGTCAATAATATCCATATGTAATCCACACACGTGTTTTGACTTATCAAGTCTCTTCAGTGTGGCTGGACATTTGTAAGCTACCTATAGTCAGGATAGAAACCCAATCGAATCAGCATCAGTAGGACAGCTTAACTGCTCGGCTATCATCAACTACAGAATGCAAAGGGGATTTTAACAGTTTTAATATACACATCTGTATGTGTGTAAAGGCCGCCATAGTGTTGCATTTTATGCTTTATATATATTAATATATTGATAATATGATGCACTATATTTTAGTAAAGAGTGCTCAATATCTTGGATAGAGCATGTATATCTAAGTTATTGTAGCATAGACATGAAGTCATTGGTGGTTGGTTATTGACAGTTTCTTGCCTATGTGATTTTCAAATTTATTTGCACATGACATGTAACACTCCACTTTGGCCTTTACTTGTGCTAGACAGGCAGTCGGAGAGGCCCTCCTCTGGTCATGTCAAGCCCTAGCACCTATATGATTGCCCCATCCAACCCTATTGCCCTTATGGCAAGCCCAAACACTTTTTATCATATATGTGCTAGAAGGTGGTGGCTGAGGGTCTTCATGTTCTGGGAATGATGTTAAACTCTATTTGATGGTGAGATTTCAGTTCTGGAGCACCTGTTCATCACCATTGCTCCCTGGTCCACTCTGACCCGGAGTGGTAGTATCTGTTAAAAAATCTTCTTTTTTAAATTTCAGAAATAATTTCAAGCACACTATTTCATCTATCATATTATCATTATAAGTATCAGTGAGCCTAAATTTTTCACTTTCCCAATTTGAAAGTGTTGAATGTGCATTTTATATTAAATGACAGTTTTCGAGATAAAGTACAGTTTATATCTTTTCCACAAACAATTCTTAAATTTTATACAAATAACAATAAAGAATTGTTATTAAGCTTTGTTTAGTCTGCCGCACAGGCCTCAGGTTGCTTACGATTTACTATACCTGTAATTAATAGTTGAATAAATTTTGAAAAGACTTAAAAGATTTTTTTTTTTAATGTGCAGAAAATAGTGCTGGAAATGTTTACAGGGCTGGGTTAGCTCAGTTGGTAGATCGTTTGGCTAGAAACCACAATGTTCCTAGTTTGATACCGGCCCTTGCCAATTCAGCGTATGAGTAGCACAGGGATATGTGCAGTAAAGTAAGGAGCTGATGGTAGGTGTGGCGTTCCACCTCAGATGCAAAATCAATCTACTTCATCTAGCACTAGTGAAAAGGGGATAGACTCACTCGCTGATTGGCTGATACTGACTTTAGGCCACCCCGACAACTTTACTTTATTCTTATTGATGTCAATTTCAAACTGGATAATAGGGGTTGGGGGGGGGTATTTCTGTTACTGAGAAATGGGTTATAAAAATGTAGTCAATGCCAAAGATCGGAAAAGATGAATATTTTAACACCATTGCCAATAAAATTACTGCTGTATTCAGCCTTATTAAACAACACCCCACAAGAAAACAGTTGTATGGCCACCTGCCGCATATCACACAAACCATCTATGTGAGGCAAACAAGACACACTGGGCACTGCTGGAGAAGCAAGGATGAACTCGTTAGTGATGGTCTAATGTGTAAGCCATCACATGGGAACGCCAGATTAGGCCGTCCAGCAAAGACGTACATAAACCAATTCTGCGTGGATACTGGATGTTGCGCAGAGGACCTCCCAGGGATAATGAATGATAGGGACACCTGGCGAGAGATTGCCATGGATATCCATGCTGCTAGCTTGACATCATGATAATATTTTATTCAGATATATATATATGTGTGTATGTGTGTGTGTGTGTGTGTGTGTGTGTGTGTGTGTGTGTATATATATACTTCAATTTAGCTCAGTTAGTAGAGTATCCACCTAGGAACCACAAGGTTCATGGTTCGATGCCAGTTCAGCACAATGTAAAAACAATCTCCTTGGTCTAGCGCTAGTGAAAAGGGGATAGACTCCCTTGCTGTCTGGCTGATGCCAACAATTGGTCACTCTGCTAATTTTATTACTGACTATGCAATAATTATAGAATAAGAGACGGTCCACATTAAATAAAATGGTATTCAGACTAAGAACTGGTATACTAAATATATTTACTATTTCTCAGAATTTTTGAGATGAGGCTTGATTAGTATTATTTGTATTACTCGGACTATTGTCCTCATCTTCATTGTTATCTGTACAACATTTTGGCTGATGTACCCTTCGGCCTTTTTCAGGTATATATTTAACAATAAATAAATCTATTAATCAATGAAATATCACAAATGATTTACATGCATTATAATGGTTTACTGTGCTATGAAAATAGGATTTTAAATATTTGTAAAAAAATAAAATTAAAAAAAAACATTTGAATACATCAAAGTTTTCTGTACTTCAAAAACCAAAACCTCTCCACTTGTAAATGACTAATGATAGTTTAAAACACTTGCTTATTTAGGGTAGGGAGGGAGGGGCATTTCTCTACAAGCTTGAACTAAACATGGTCTTGGATGAAGATAAGAGAAAACTAAAAATCTATTAAAATAAACCTTGTCAATGAACCTCCGCTGCCTAGCAGCTTTACCCCATCCCAAGGAAAGGCTAAGGGTGTAAACATCAAAAAACAAATCAGAAGCTAGTGTGATGCTGAAATCCAGGGCTACCCAGCAACTCCTGTGACACTGCCACTGACAAACTGCATTGGTTCTTATCCTTTACTTTGGATTACAGTAGCAGTGTGGAGAGGGGGTATTTGCTGCTTGGGCAACAGCTCATCCTCTATATGAACCCATCCAGGATATGTAGTTTTTTTTTAAATTTGGATACTACTCCATCGTTTCTCGTAGACAGAAGGATGACAACACACAACACAATAGAGATGCATACCTGTCCACCTCCCTCTCTCTTTCTAATCCCTCTTCCCCCTCTCTTTCTTTCTATTTCTGATACCTCTCTCTCTCTCTCTCTTCAATCCCCTCTCCCCCTGTCTCTTCCCCTCTCTTCTTTCTTTCTCTCTCTTTTTCTCAGAATAGCCCACCAATTTTAACAGAACAGTTATAGTTCATTCTTTAAAAATTACAAATCTGCCATTGGCCATAACTCAGCAACTTCGTGATTGGGGGGGGGGGTAAAGACTAAAGAAATATGGTCAATGGCCGAATTGTAGCTTGTTGAAGAAACACTTTTTGGGTTTAATTGTTCAGTTAAAAAATAGATCAAATGACTGAAACCTAATTTTATCTGAATATACAAATGTAAGTATCACATTTGCATATAATTTATTTGGTACATTAATAGAAATAACCATTTTTTTTATCAGTGGGCTAATCTGGACAAGAATCCATTTTTAAAATTACAAAAAAATAACTTGAATTTTTAATTTCATTGCTTAAATGCATAAGTCAAATATTTTACCTTTTTTTTTTTTCTTCTTTACATAATATAAATAAGACTGACATTTACTATTTGTTTACTTGTTCTGTACAAGTTTGAACCCGATGGGAAGAGGGAGCTTTGTATCTACATATCAGTTACAAATCTCTGTTAATTAAATGCTAGGAGTCTTTCATAGTTTAACTTTTCGGAGCAACATTTTAATATCATCTGGGTTGAAAATGCAGCTTCCATATTGGTTATATGAGGATGAAAGTAAACAGAAAGGTTAAACCTTAAAACTTTTGCCTTGACAATTATGACTTCTCAAAGGTCAAAAGAAACAGCATCAAATAAATAGAAAGTATTTCTATAAAAACAAAAACAGAAGGTTAGTGAATTTATTCCTAAGAGTTCATTCATCTTCAAAATGGTCTGTGGTAGCCTAAATCTGTAAATATATTTCATCGTAAAGTCATGATGACAGCACATATCTCCATGACTCATCCTTGTTTATCAGAACCTATTATCTATATACAAAAGTTGGTAATCTGAACATTAGTTACATAAATGAGAGTAACTTCCGTTGTTTGTTTCACTTTGAGGAAGCCATATGTTTTGGTCAGCCATTTTCATTTCACGGTAAATTTACACTGAAAATACAAATTTGTTTGAATCGATACAACTGCATGTTTTAACACAAAAATATCATAAAATGTGTTCTTAATAACAATTAAGTTCATTTCAAATAATGTGCAGGCACAATTAAGAATACATTTTAAGATATTTTCATGTTAAAAGGTGCAGTTGTATTGATTCGAACAAATACGTATTATTACGATGAAATGAAAATGTCCGACCAAAATATACGGCTTCTCAAAGTGAAACAAAAAAAGGGAGGTTACTCTCATTTATGGAGCTAATGTTCAGATTACCCAAAAGTCTATTAAGAGACAAATGCACAAAAAAGTGTACCTCAACATACAATGAATGTGATTTCCTAACCAAAAGGTTAAAATGAAAATAACTCCAGATGGGTTGACATGCCATTAAAATCAATCAAAAGCCATTGGAGTGTTAGTATCTCTTAAGATTCCATCAATGTGTCAAATAGACCTATTAAAAAATCATTTGTATTTAATAAGAATACTTGCTACCATAAATTGTATTAAGAATAGTTACTTGAAGCTATAATTGTTTACTAAAGATTATTTATTTGAAACAATATCAAATGACTATTATTGAATAGAAATAATTACTTACAAAAAACACTTAACAACTGTACAAAAAATATAAATAGGAACATACAATGAATGCAATTTCCTTACCTCTAGGCATAAGATAACCCTATACGGATTATCATGCCATTAAAATCAATCTTAAGTCATTGATTGATATTTTTATATGGATAATAATTTTTTAATTCTATATGATCTAGGGAAATATTCATACTGTCCCACATTTTAATCTCTTCAAATTTGAAATGTTTCTATTTCTTGCATGTCTCATGTTTTTTCTCATTGTAAATATCTTCACATTGAAGAGTTCTTTATTTATCACTGTCACCCTTTTCTGAAGTTATTTTTGTTTTTTTTACTTAGATTTTAAGAAACCATAATTAGATGCAAATGTTTGTACTTCCTACAATGTAAATTAATGATTCAATGAAAAGATTACAGAATTGATAGCAGAATCCTTCAGATAAGATTGAACCTTTCATCTTCTGAGTAATTAAGATTAAAAGTTCAAAGATTCAAAATTGTACTTAATGATATTACCTATTAAACATAATGATCAGTCATTTGATTTTGAATGTTTATCTTCATTGAACACCTTGGATTTTTCTACCTTTCATTTCTCCTATCTCTCTCTCTCAACTAAATTATAAAAAAGATTTTTTCAAAATATAAAAAATGGGCTACTTTTAATGAATTCGGTTTTAGAAAATTTAGAAATCTTCCCCCACCTTCTCCAGCAATCCATTTTTTTTTTTTTTTTTTTTTTTTTTTTGCTCCTTTAATATATCAATAAAATATTTATATATATATATATATATATATATATATATATATAATGCTCAGTCAGTAGAGTGTCTGGCTAGGAATCACAAGGTTCCTTGTTCGATACCAGCTCTCACCAACTCAGCATTTGAGTAGCACAGGGATCTGTGCAGTAAAGTGGAGCTGATGGTTGGTGTGGTGCTTTACTTCAGATGCTAAAATAATCTCCTTGGTCTAGTACTAGTGAAAAGGGGATAGACTCCCTCGCTGTATGGCTCATACTGACACTAAGCCGCCCCAACAACTTTACTACTTTATATACAATGCTTTGGGAGTGTCACAGTGTCCATTTCCTATAATGATAACCATTACACCCAAGCTCCTCTATAGGGCTATTAATGAATATTTACCATGTACCCCATGTGTATGGGTTAGGCACAGGGCCCTATTAATGTGGGACCACGTATGAACCAAAGCTCATGAGGGAAGGGTGCAAAAATGCGTTGATCCTGTCGGCATTTCCCTCAAGGGGTGCCTCAGGCACTGGGCAATAAACCCACCCCTGCCCCCTTAAATTGAGAGGGCAGGTGTTGCCTGGGGGATGACCCCCTGGGATCAACATGGACCTGGGCCAAACCTACTGAGTGATGCCCACACTTCTGTCAAGTAGTTTAAGGACATTTTTATTCATTTACATAATTTATTCTTTTTTTTTTTTTTCTATATTTATTCTTGAGTCCAAGAATTATTAAATGAAATATTCATTTCACTCTTTCTTTTTCTATATTTCTCAGTTGTATTCTTGTCAATCCAGCTCTGTTGTTAAATGTCAAGTGTGTTGTTACTGGTTATTCAACTCTAAACAATCTATTGTCAATCAGTGGTTGAGCTTGCCTGTTCTTTTTACATAGCTACCTTGACACCCACCTGATTGTTTAACCTACCCTGTACCTTCATAGATAAATCTGTATGCCTTGGTTGCGATATAACAGCTCTCTTGTGCCTGATGGTAGCAATAAAATTTGTCATTCATCCTACTGCTTAAAAAATACTTTTGCTACACAAGCTTCTTTCATGAACTATAAAGATATATTGAAGCCTGTTCCATTTTGAATGGCCCTGTCAGGTGGACTTAGAGTAGGGGTTATCAAACTGTGGGTCCTGACCCTTTAGTGGGTTACAAAATTTTTAAAAAATGTCAACTGTTTTTCTTTGATTTACTTATTTCATATCATTACACTTAGGTTTGATGTGTCGTAATTCAAATTGTTGTTCTGGCTGTGGGTCACAGTAAAAAAAAATTTTTAAAGTTTGAAAAACACTGGTTTAGAATACACTGTTTTACCTCACAGAGGGGTAAGACCCTCCCCTAAGAAAAGGGATGTCCTGTGTATGATACTAACCTGGTAGTGAGGCTCCAGTTCTGAAACTTTGAGGAGTATGGAGCACTCTTTCATTGCTATTATTCCCAAGTCTACCATGACTTAGAGTGGTAGTACCTGTTAGGGTACCATCTATGGGTCAACAAATAGACCTGTTTGAGAATTATTAGATAGAATACATAAAGCTATATAACTGTAAATTATTTGTATCAAGAATAATTACTTGAAGGTTCAAATAATTATTTAGTTATATAGTTTGCAGTAATTAATGATTAGTTATTATTATCATTATTAGATACTTGAAACCATCTAAATGTTATATGGATGGCCATTTAAGCTGCAGCAACAGGTACTGTAAGCAACCTGAGACCTGTGTGTCATATGACATTTATTGCTGCACCCATATAACAGATGGTTTTAAGACCCTAGATTTGAAACTCTGAGGAGTGTTTTTTAACTTTTTTCAGGTCTACCAACTAACCATATAACTGCGAACAAATGATTGGTATTGAATAGAAATAATTACTTGAAATCATATTAATGTATATATTATTTGTATTAGATAGGAATACTTGAGACTATACAACTGTGTGCAAATTATTTGTATTAGATAGGAATACTTGAAACCATACAACTGTATGCAAATTATTTGTATTACATAGGAATACTTGAAACCATACAACTATGTGCAAATTATTTTCATTAGATAGGAATAGTTGATATCCTATAACTGTGCAAAAAAATCTTAAGAAACAATTACACAAAAAATGTAAATATAAATGTACAATGAATGCAATTCCCTCACCTCTAGGCATAAGATAACCTGACAGGTTGACATGCTATTAAAATCAGTCCATTTTTATACTTTAGTCAATTAATATGGTTCTGTAATCAAATACAGTTTTCATGTAATGTTTTGCAAGCAAGTTCATACATTGTCCAGATTTAAACTCTGTATCTGAACATAATCTAATTAAACTGTATTCTCAACTTGAAAAAAAAAACAACAACTTCACTCTCTAGTTTAATAAAGAGCATTTAGAATAATCTATTTCTTCTCTCTATACATGTAGATCAAGAAAAATTGGTGACACAATCACTTAGTTATGTGGTTATCCATTTGGTCACTAAGTAAATTGGTCAGTTAATTTTAACACTTGATAAACTAAACGTAATCTGCCGAGTAAAGCAAAGAGTAATTGTATAGACATTTTATTTATTTATTTTTTATTTTTGTAATGTTTAAGATGTACTGCAAACTGATCTTTAACCTACTTCCTAACTTTGTTTTTATGCCAGCTTAGCTGATTGATGAACATTCTGTACTTCAATATTAGAGAATTCAACATGAGTCAAACCTACATAAGTAATCAAACAGATCTATTTGTGACTTTATTAACAATATTGTTGGTGTCAAAGTACTGTCAATAAAGAAAGCTATTTTTGTACTTTATTCATAAAATATTTGAATTATTAACATCAGCTGGATTTGTGGATAGAAATTCCAGGAATTTTTGACAATTAAGTTTTTTTTATCATCTCATGCCTCTACTATTTGCCTGTGTCTTCTTGTTCTTTCCCTTATCCCTTCAAAACTTCATTGCCTGCTCACATTTTCAGCTGTTATACAAACATGGAATTGTCTCTTACACGAAAAAGGAATAAGAATGTACAAATATTTTGGACTATTTTCTTTCATTTGTTTTCTCCTGATAAAGAATTTTGATTTATCATAATTTTAATGTCTTCCCATTCCTACCTTCCTTTTTTTATCTTTCATTGTCTCTTTATATCTAGCCTGATAGTCTTTCATCGGTGTAATGAAAGAAATTATGTACATAGTAGCTCAAAGCGAGTACAAACCTGTCTGGCATGCAAAATGAGATGAGGGGGAGTGTAGTAGGCATCTACAGAGATTGAACTTGCATCCTCCTGATCATGAGTCATGGCTCAAAGTTAGACTACCTCGTGTGTATGCAAGTTCCTACACTGCGATGGCAGTACTGGGTGCGATTGGCCCTGATGTAGGATCTTGGTTAGAGCTATGAATCATTATTTAAGGCCTGCCTTCCCATACTGAGACAGTTGCATTCTGATCTTGCTGATGAAAACACAGACATATGATGAACAAGGGGCAAGTGAGCTTTGGCGGATGACTGCTGGAAAAATTGTTGCAGGTGGAAGGACTTGGTCAGGGAACTTTGGCAGTCAGGAGACTTTTTCAGTGGAGAGATCCGGGTGTCCAACTTGACAAATTTCTGTTCACATTATAATGGCTATTCCTTCTCGATTGTCTTTGGCATAAAATAAAACCAAGGGTTGACATGCTGTAAAATCCAGCCAACCCTCCCGAATCTCTATATATTTTGTTCTCTCCTGTTTTTTATTTGTTTCTTTAGTTCTCTTACTTCCTTCTTTTCTCGATAGATCACCAAAGTTAAGCAGCAATTAACCTGTTCAATACTTAGATGAGTGACTATTTAAACAGCAGGTACTGTAAGCCACCTGATATCAAAATTATTTGATTCAGCATTAAATGATCTGAAAAGAGTTGATATGCTGTAAAACAAAACTACCAACCAACTTTTTTCTCATTTTCTCAGTCAGAGAGTCTAACAAATTTTTGCTTAGAATGTTTCTGAGATCATGCAGATACTACACTGATCTTAAGTTTTAAAAAAACATGGATGTTTATACAACCATCACATCAATTACAAAGCATAAAATCATTTTTAAAAAGTCTCCAATGGGTAGTGGCTAACGTGCTGGACTGTGATATTGTAGTTAGTGAGTTCAAACTCCAGTTGTGCTATTGCATTCACTTTTCAACTAATACCACTGAGAAAGGTATGAACCTACTCATTTCCCCAGTGATGGGTTAAATAGTACCACTACTGTTCTTCTACAAGAATGGCTTTGGCATTAGATAACCCACAAAAGTTGATATGCCATTATACAAAGAAACTAAATCAAACCATAAAATGTTCATGTTTTGCTGTGGGTCAGTCATTCATGATTTAGCATACACACCCTATTTTAAGTTGGTGGGTTATTTGATGCTAAACTCAGCCTTTTTTTTTTTTGTTTGTTTGTTTAAGCAATTATACGGTTTATAATAATGAATATTGTAATAATTTGTTAGCAGTGATGTGGTTTCAAACAATTAAGTATGATAATTACTTGTAAACAATTATAGCTTCAAGTAACTATTCTTAATACAAATATTTTATACATAATTGTATAATTTCAAATAATTATTTCTATCTAATAGGTTTAAGTATTTCTCTTCAATACCAATAATTTTCAAGCAGATCTATTTTACCCATAGATGGGACTTTAATTGATACTTCTCCAGGTCAGAATGAACCTCTGAGTGAAGGAATGACTCTACACTCCCCAGAGATCCAGAACTGTAGTCTCACCAACAGATGCAGTTGTCATATATTTTAAACCCTGTTGACAGGACTCTTAATTTAAATTCTCACCATAGGTATAACAGTTGTCGTCTTGTAGTGTACCAAAGAAAAGTTTAGTAAATTACACAATTTATATATATATATATATATATATATATATATATAAAAGTTCATTTAATAGATGTACATTTTTATATTAGGAACAGAAGCAATAATTGTCGGTTGTAAAATTGAAGCCAGCAATTCGGTCTTGAGACACTCAAATTAGTTTTATCTCTTACAACTATCACATCAGTCAAACAATTGTTCTCTTATTTCCTCTCATCAAATCATAAAGAGTTCCAGCTCTGCTTGTACATTGTACGCTGTACACCACTGAAGCAGTCTAGGCAGGGTCAGCATGTACTACCCCCACAGTCACAGGGGGTTCCAGAAGGGCAGGTTTCATACATTTTATATGAATACTAGTAAAAGTCTAGTCGGCAGAGTGGCCTATTGTCAGTATCAGCCACACAGCGAGAGAGTCTGTTCCCTTTTCGATAACACTAGACCAAGGAGATTGTTTTTGGTGAGGTGGAGAACTACACCTCTCTTCAGCTCACAGATGCTTTACCATGCAGATCAGATTACTCAAGCTGTGTTATTCGTGCACCGAATTGGAGACCAGTATTGAACCCGGAATGTTGTGATTTCTTAGTGGATGCTCTACCAATTGAGCTAAACTTGCCCCTTGGAAGCCTTGTATTATAGATTTAGAAGTGGCCCATGAGACCCTAGCACCGACCCTGAGTCTAGTCTATACATCTTTTTGCACTTCAGTAGCATTAACCTTGAAATTATTTAGAGATAAGGTTTAATAAGGTAGGACTGTGACACTATAACCTATTTTCACATATTTAAATACAATACATCACACAATACAAACCATCCTTAAATAAGATTAATTTCGAATACAATAGTCACATTTTAAAATTCCTATAACCCTTTTCCTGCCAATTCTCCTCCTTCCAGCCCCCACACTCCTTAATATAATTTCTACAAGTTACTGTCCTACTTACTCTCACTACTACTACTAACATGAAAAAACTGGAACACAAACATATCACACCTGATGATGGCACTTCAAAGTGCTGAAAGTACTTGTGATAAAAACTTTGGTGGGCTAATCCATGGATTCCATCCAAATGTAAAAAAGTTGGCCAGAAAGCTCAGAAAGATTGTTAATAAACTCCTTAAACTGTTGAATTCTATATGTATAAATGAAAGAATGCTGCCCAAATACACACATTTCAAAATACAATAATGCTTACTACATATGTAAGTGCGAGCATGTCTATATGAGTATGTGTATTAGACTTATCCCATAACCTAGCTTGGTTGCAGCGGCACTACTTGTGTATCATGTCTTGGACGGGAGGAATAGCCTGGTGGAGTTTTCCTTCTCCTAGACCATTTGTTGTATTAAGGTTAAAGAGCCCAGTCTGCCCTACTATTTATCCATAGCTGGAAGGAGAATAACTGAATTCATACCTTTTCTGAGGATATTAGTGCTATGTGAAACACAAACAGCCTCATTCAGGATTTGAACTCCAGTAGCCAAGTTTTGCTTGACAAAAACAAGATAGCAGAAAAAAAGCAGGTAGTTGCATACCGCTTACCAGCCCCATAGTTTAATGTTCAAACCCTGACCACCCTGTCAGTGGGGCGTTAGAATGCACCGACTGCACCTCTGCAACTTTGCAGAGGGGTAAAACTCCCCCAATGGGGCCACCTAAACCCAGGTGGATTCATGACTTGCAATACTCAATATTTTGCTCTATCTTGAGCTAGACAGGCGGTCGGAGAGGCCCCCTCCGATCAATCAGCTGGTCACATCAAGCCCTAGCACCTATATGATTTTCCTAACCCTATTGCCCTTATGGCAAGCCCCAAACCCTTTTTATCATATAGGTGCTAGAAGGCGGTGACTGAGGGTCTACATATCCTGGGAATAATGTTAAACTCTATCTGATGGTGAGGTCTAGGGAATGTGGATCACCCCTTCATCACCATTGCTCCCTGGTCCACTCTGATCCAGAGTGGTAGTACTTGTTAGGGTCCCATTCTATGGGTTAAATAAAAAGATGTATTTATAAAAAAAATTGTATTATCCATTAAGAATTGATTTATTTCAAAACTTTATCGGCATTAAATGACCCACTGAGGTTGACATGCCGTAAAACCAAACCAAAGCAATCAAACCCTGTTAAATGATCTAAGTTTTTGAATTTACCAACCAACAGGATGTGACACAAGGTCAATTTTTAAGCTGTTTGAATTCAGAAGTTTTCTTGTCCTAGACCAGTTTAAAGAGACCAGCTTGCCCTACTATTTACCTGGAGGGTGAATAGTTTGATGCATACCTTTCCCATAGGTATTAGTGATATTGGAAATGCTAGCAGCTTTGACTGGTTGCATGATGTAACTCTAGGTCTATTTTTAAGCAGGTTTGAATTCAGAGTTGTCCTTCTAGACTTGTTGCCATACTAAGGTTAAAGAGCCCAGTTTGCCTTACTATTTACCCATAGCTGAAGGGAGAATAGTTGGATGCATACTTTTCCCTGTTAATTTAAAAATTAATTGTATTTAATAGAACCGTGTGTATCCACCACAAAAAAGAGCTCTTAAAGAACAACGACTAAAAAAATGTAAAGACCAGTTGCCATACTAAGTTTAAAGAACCCGTCTGCCCTACTATTTACACATAGCTGGAAGAATAAATTGATGCATAAATTTGGATAAATGTGTACAGTGAAATAATTCAACCTTGATTTAGTCTGACACAAGGCCATGGCAATCAGATTAACTAGTTATGCTAGTTAAATGGACCATGATACAAGATAACTATCCTACAACAGTAAATACCAACAGGCTTTTCACGTCTACTCATCTGGTTTCTAGTAGTTAATATCATTTTTTTTTCTTTTGAAGCTTTTGGCTTGTTACCAATTTCATTATGATTTGTATTGTGTAGGTCAACCATTCATGATATCATGAATAATATTTCTTTGAAAAAAAATCTTTTTTTTCTTTTTTTTCTTTTTTTTTTTTTTTTTTTTCTTTCTTGAGTTTCATACCTTTTTGTATTTTTATCCAATCTTAATTTGAAAGTATGAATACTTGTCATGTCTTAGTGAATGTATAAAAAGTAGTTTTTTTCCTTTGCCACCTACGCTGGCCTAATTTCTTTTTTCTTTATATCTATATAGATTGTCAGAATTTTTGCTATCTGTCCAATCTTTAAAGTTAAAGTTGCACACAGACATTACACCAGTTCTGAATATTGTAGTGATTTCATGCTTCTTTTTTAAATTGTTTTTTTATGAGAACTAAATTCAAAAATACTTGACAAGTCATTACATAGTTTATTTTCTGGTCTGAAGGGCATTCAGGCCTTTAAATCTCCAGGACTCCTCTGAGTATTCCTGCTAATCTTAGATATGCTATTGTCTAGATCAAGGATCACCAAACTTTTTTCTCAGTTGGATGGATAATTGAAAAAATAATGAGCGCAACCCACAATATTATTGTGTTCAATACTTGCTAGCCAGAACAAAATCTCTGAGAAAAAGATGTATAACAAAATTTATCTTTCCATGGTATATTCATGGATGAGTGACGTAAGATGCACAAAAACAAATTCAACCAACATATTTATTTTCGAAATATTACAAATTCAAGTACTGTTGGCAGGCCTGATAAAATGCCTTAATTCAATTAAAATGTTAATCTTTCTGGAAATGATATCAGTCTATTGGAATTTGTATACATAGTTCAGAATTCTCAGAACAGAATTGTTTATCATCAAACCTTTTTAGAAGCACTACTTTCTAGACATGTCAAATTTGCAGAATTTATACAAACCACCAAAGTTTAAAAAAACACTTAACTTGGCTATGCTTTCTTGAATTAACAGGATAAATTTATATTCAATGGAGTGAAAAATATAATCAGTGATGCTGATAGCTTTTTGATTTAGTGCATCCTGGGATGCACATATTTGCTTTAAATGTGAGTCCCTTGGAAATTTGATGAGTCCCAAGTAAAGTTTTTTAATAAATTGAAGGGTTTCTATTTATGATCCGGGGAAACAACTAAAGCTGTCTAACTCCTACCTTGTAACCTATCTTGTGTAATTAATTTCTAATAAACTATTGAAATGTATTTACAGTTAGCTTGAAATGGTCAAGGAAGAAAAAAGAAAAACACTAGGATGCATGGATATGATTTTATTGCATCCTTTTAGATTTTTATGCATTGGGACGCAGGACGCATACCTATCAGGTATATAAGGAAGAAGGCAGTTCATTAGGCCAATCTTTCATATGGGAAGCCTGCCTAGAAAATCAGCATTTAAAATCTTGTTTATTTTTCCTGTATTCAAAAACCCCAACTTCTGATACAAAAAATTTTTTGTATGTGTTTGTGTGTGTGTAAATTTAAAAAAAATGTATTCCAAACGATAAATTCATTTGTAGATGTAGATGGCATTAAAACATTCCAGATTTTTATAAAAACCTTCATTAGGACTATTGGATGAGTAAGGTGTTGTCTAACCGGAGTTAGAATTCTTTTCAAAATGAAAACAAAAAAATGAGAAAAATATTAGAATTTTTCTCTTTTTTTTTATAGGCAGCATTCTATTTTTTTTTAAATGTGAAAATTGATTTGTCTTTTATAAAGAATGCATAAAACCAGTAGAAACATCCATAGAAATAGGATAAATGACCGTAAAAAAAGGTTAGAAAATGTAACTACTTTCAAATGATATTTCTCAGCTGTTCATATTATTAAATAAAAACTAAACCTGTTTGACAACTTTTTTTTTTTTTTTTTTTCAAGACATAAGATTGAATACCAATGATTAAGGAATGTGTGTAGGCTTTTTCTTTATAATATTTACAATTGTTCAAACTTGGCTGTATACACAGAATGCTTAGAAATATATAAATCAATTAAACTGAAGTATACTGATAGCTTAAAACATGACCCATGACAATTAACCATGTTAAAAACTGCATGTCAGGGTTGGGTGTATATAGGCAGGTCTTGAGTACTTCATTTTGGTTTTAATTGCTTTAAAGGCAAAAAGAAAGATCTGTGACTTTGATAAAACTGCAAATTGTTAGGGATAGAAGATTTAGAGATTGTGAATAAAGGATTTCTTGCTAAATATAAGTCAATAGAAATGTTACTGTTGCACAAAAAGCTTTAAACAAGGTTAACAATATGTCCACGTCTTGAGTTTAGTGAACATTAAAATGACATTAAAATCTATCTAATGGTGATGTTCCAGTTTTGGATGTCTGGGGAATGTGGAGCACTCCACCACCATTGCTCTCTGGTCCACTCTGACCCAGAGTGGTATTACCTGTTAGGGTCCCATCTATGGGTTAAATAGAAAAACATTCTACAGTTTATAAACAAAATTGATTATCCTTTAAGAATGACTTTATTTCAAAACTTTGTTGGCATTTAATGACCCACTGAGGTTGATATGCCGTAAAACAACAAACCAAACCAAAACAACAACAAAAAAAAATCAAAAGGTTCATTAATCAAGTGTAGGTTCTACTTGACCTGGTTGGTTGGTTGTTTTTTGTTTTTACGGCATATCAACCTCAGTGGGTCATTTAATGCCGATAAAATTTTGAAATAAATTCATTATTATTATATATGCAAAAATTCACCTGAAATAAACAACAAATTCTATGTTAAAATGACATTTCAAAACCGAGCACTTCAATCGGCCATTATTTTTGTAACAACTTAATATATTGGCCTAATGGTTAGAGTCATAGGAAATGGACTCGTCGACCTGAGTTCAATTCCTGGATGAAGCTGTTTGCATTTCACGTGGTGCTAATACCCTTGGGAAATATGAATCCAATTCTCTCTCCAGCTATGGATAAATAGCAGGGCAGACTGGGCTCTCAACCATGAATTCAAACCAGTTAAACTCCACTTAAGAAACTGACATTGTGTCGCATCCTGCTCATGTGGAGGGGTTGGTATATATATATATATATATATATATATATATATATATATATATATATGTGTGTGTGCGTGTGTGTGCAACCAAAAATTAAGATGAACAAAAAGTACTAGTCAAAATTAATGATTCTTGAAATTATTTTCTTTCACTAATTCTCAGGATAGAAGTTAAAAATTATGCATCTAAGTATTTATCTTGTAGATCAGTTGAAGCAGAAGATAAGCAACTGATCCATATAATTGTTAATTAGAAGACTGAGAAACATGAAAATAAAATAAAAAATGCATTCAGTTTGGTGCAAGCAGTTGAAAGATTTTAAATTGTGTAATTATCCTGAAATCTTTCTTTACTTTTTTCTCTCCACTAAGAAACAAAACATCCTATTTGTTCCTATTTGTAGTGGTCAGATAAAAACAACCTTCTTACAAACAATGCCTTACATTGTTTATGAAAGTACCAAGCAGCCAGGAACATGCTAGGTCAGTCAGTCTTTTAAAAATTTTAACATATACTCTACTGCATCAAAGTTAAAATCATTAAGCCTGTTTAATACTTAATTGGATAACCACTTGAGCAATAGCCCTAGGGCAGGGTTAGCTCAGTCGGTAGAGTGTTCAGCTGGAAACCTCAAGGTTCCTAGTTTGATACCTGCCCTCGCCAGCTCAGTGTATGAGTAGCACAGGGGTCTGTGCTGTAAAGTAAGGAGCTGATGGTAGGTGTGGCGCTCCACCTCAGATGCAAAAACAATCTCCTTGGTCTAGCACTAGTGAAAAGGTGATAGACTCTCTCGCTGATTGGCTGATGCCAACTTTAGGCCACCCCGTTGACTTTTTAAGCAACAGCAGGTACTGTTAGCAACCTGAGCCCTTTCTTTATAAAAATGACTTGATTTGGCATTAAATAACCCAAAATAGGTTGATATGCCATAAAACAACCAACCAAGCAACAGTCAACCAATCTGTTTGAAAACTATTAGTATATCATGGATATGCTGATATTGGTCATTGGTAAGTGGAAACTTGACTAAATATCTTCCTTGGCACCAAACATACCAACAGTCAGTTACCAACCTTAGTTTGGTACAAGGTTAGAAGTATAGAGCACTCAGTGAACATTGAATTATTTAATAATGATCTGCTAGCTTAACTCTAATCTATGTGAAGCGCCCTATCACATGTATATAGTTGTGTTATAAAAATCTGTGTCTCTATCTATGTCTGTCTCTCTCTGTCTATCTCTATATCTATCTATATATCTCTATCTATCTATCTATATATCTATACCTACCTACCTATATCTATCTATCTCTATCGAGTGGAATGTTCTTTGTTACTTATTTTTACCTATCAAGTTGAATGAATCAAATGCATAAATAATAGAAACTGCAATCAAGTCTGTCTGTGTGTCCACTTGGCCAAGTTGCATAGATAAGTTTATCTTGTTATGGTTGGATGGTTTCGTTTTACAGATTACTTCTAATTACACTTTTATGTAAGCAAACACGATAGTAGAGAGACAGTCATGTAAATCAATTATTGAATTTTGATCCCTAAAAACAGTATAGTATAGAGATCTTATTATATCTATTCAATTTGAAAATCACTGTTTTTGATCACTACATAAAAAAATTTCTACCAATCACTGAGCACTTCCTGAAAAAGCACAAATCACAAATATTTTACTTTATGAAGTCTGGAAAGTTATCCTAACAAAGGGAGTTTTTTTTTTTTGTTTTTGTTTGGGGGGGGGGTCTCCCTACCCCGCTTAAGCTAAAATGTGTCTACATAAGTATATCCACAATAAGCTTAGTTTTGTATCTATTTGCCCAAACTCTCCATATGAGCAAGGTATGAAATGGTCAATTTTTAAACCAGGTTTAACAGATTTATGTATATTCAGGAGGTGCGTGATGTAATGGTTAGTCATGGGAAATGGACACTACAAGACAAGTTCAGATCCTGGACAAGGCTGTTGGCATTTCACATAGCGCTAATATTCTTGGGAAATGTATGAATCCATATATTCCTCCTCTAGCTATGGGTAAATAGTAGGGCAGACTGGGCTCTTTAGCCTTGCCTAGGTAATCAGTCTAGGAGAAGGAAAACTCTGAATTCAAACCTGTTAAACTCCGCTTAAGAAATTGACCTTGTCGCATCCTGCTCATGCAGAGGGGTTGGTGTGTGTGTGTGTGTGTGTGTGTATATATATATATATATATATATAGTTTTCATTCTCCTAGACCATTTATACCAAAGTTAAAGATCCTAGTCTGCCCTACTATTTGCCACTTGCATGTCACATTAGACCGGGACCCACTAGATCACAAAAGTTAAGCAGCAATGAGCTTGTTCAATACTTAAATGGTTGACCATTTAAGCAATAGCAGGTACTATAAGCAGCCTGATATCAAAATGACTTCAGCATTGAATAACCCAAAAAGGGTTGATATGCTGTAAAACAACCAACCAACCTACTATTCACCCATAGCTGGAGGAAAAAAAGTTGGATTCATAACTTTACTAAATGCAAACCGCCTTGTGCAGGATTTGAACTCAAGTCGCTGTATCTATTTCTTATGACATTAATCATTACACCATGAGCCACGTCCTAAAGTTTTGTGAACTGGTGGGAGTTTTATGGATTCTAAGAAGGAAATCGTTTGAGGCTTGGTGGGCGGTAGATAAGAAACTTGCGTCTGTCCAGCTGAACGACTTGGTATTTGATATGTGGGGGAGTGTCATTGACACATGATTTTTGTGTGCTGTTGCCATTGTCTTCATTGACTAAATACTGGAATAATTGAATTCTTTTTTAGGTGAACTATGATTTCTCAATCAAGCATGTTTTTTAAAGTAGAAAACATAGTTAGGATTAATAGATTAACTCTACAAACAAGACATACACTCACAGTATTAATTTACTGAGCTTTGCTTAGTTTGGCACAAGCTAAGAAGTATGAGGGCACCCAGTGAGAATCAAACTCAATAGCAATGATCTCTTAGCTGAACTACCCATCCATTGCATCATTCATATATTCATATATATGTGTTTTTATGTGTATGTTGTTATGGGTTCAATGAGAGAAAATTAAATATTTTATAAAAAAGGTTTGCAAAATGGATTGTTTTTTGGGTTTTTTTTTTTTTAAATTTTTATTATTATTTTACATTTGCGACACATGTTTCAGATCTGATATCTTCTTCAGACATTAATTAACCATATTCTAGGCTATATATATATATATATATATATATATATATATATATATATATATATATATATATTAGTAGATAATGTCTGCTATATTTCCAAGCAGACAGTGCTCAATATCATTGATAGAGAATTTATATTTGAGTTAAGGTAGTATGGACATGAAGTCACTGTCAGTAACCAAGTGTTGACTCCATATCCACGTTACCTTAACTCATATACCAACCCCCTCCACATGAGTAGGATGTGACACAAGGTCAATTTCTTAAGCAGAGTTTGTTTTCCTTCTTCTAGACTGGTTGCCTAACCAAGGTTAAAGATCCCAGTTTCACCTACTGTTTACCCATAGCTAGAGGGAGAATAGTTGGATTCATATCTTTCCCTTGGGTATTAGTGATATGTGAAATACAGCCTCATCCAGGATTTGAACTCCGTTCACGGAGTCCATTTCACACATAACCAGAATAACCATTACATTACATAAGACACTCAATATATACACACAGATATGTATTGCTTTTGTAGCTTATAAAATTTCTGCTGAAATTTCTCTCTATTTTTTTTTTTTTTTTTTTTTTTTTTTTTTTTCTAAGCAGATGTAACATTTCATGAATTTTTAAAAGCTGTAATTATAGAAACAGAAAAAAAAGCGCATTAAATAAAATAGCATTCAACCGAGAAATCGGTATGTTATTTATATTTAACAATTAATAAATATGCAGACTCCACCTAGATATTATAGCAATTGTTTGCAACATGATAAACACACAAAAATACAAGAGTTTAAATTTTTATGTCACAAACATCACAGAAAAAGAAAAAAAAAAATACAGAGTGGTCTGAAAGTCTTATCATCCCTACATTTTTTTTTTTTTTTTTTTTTTTTTAATAGACATTAAATAATTACGTAATAAAACCTAAAATACTAGAAAATAATTTAATTCTTAAACATTTTTTTTTAATTGAGGTATTGAATAGGAATACTTGAAACTATGTAACTATGTGTAAATTATTTGTATTAGATAGTTATATTTGATATATCACGCTCAGAGTTGTCATGGCATGGAATAAGCTGCCTGCGTCCGTTGTGGGCTGCCAAAACACTGCATCTTTCAAAGCCTCTATGCTTCCTATAGTCCGCCAACACTATACCTGATCCCCCTCTCCACACACATACGCACGCACATGTATATTATTACTGTACACTGTTCATGTTCCTGACACTAATACATTATTCTGTGTACTAGACATGAGACTTTGATGAGTTGTGGTGTACCTGAGCACTGTGCACAATAAATTTCATTATCAGATATAACTGGGTGCAAACAAATGATTATAGACAAAAATGTATATATATATATATATATATATATATATATATATATATATTATGATTACAATAATTCAGAAAGTAATTAAATTTTGGAATCAGATTAGCAGTAAGCAGTTGAAATGCTATTAAATAAATCAAACCAAACCAAACAATGATTAAAGTGTCTAAATTTAATCTAAGCTTTTTTGATAATATACAAGATGCAACCTTCAATAAAACAAAAACAAAATAACATTTCTTAGTTTATATTGCCTTTTTCTAAACTGGCATACATATAATTCAGGACTTTAAAATTTCTTTTTAAATAAAAGATATTTGCTTTACTAACAAAAGAATATTATGTTTGAAACTGATCAAGGGAGATAATTCATATTTTCTAATGAGCACAGTTTATTGGAGATTATGTAGGTGGCAATACATATTGAATTCTAGGCTAAACCAGCTCCAACCAGCACTCAACCACTTGAACAATTCTCTCCACACCTTGTTACTTCTAACTTTGGTGGCTTACTTGTGAAAATAAAATGACATTTCTAGCAACACCCATTAATGTTCAGTAAACTGCCTATGGCTGCTTGTAGTTTAAAAGACACTCCTTGGTTGACTAATAACAGTAGCTTAGTTAAAGGCAAAAAATAAATAAAAATAGCTTTCCTGTGCTGAGATATTTTTGTAAGCATCTATGAATGCTTAAGTAACTGACATAATTTGGAAGGCTGGAGTTACTTTGTGGGCTGTTGAATTTCATGACTATCTGAATGATAAACTTTAATTTTATTGTAATACCTCACCTTTTTTTTTCTTAGAACTTGTGAGCAATTTCTTTAAATAGGAATTTTAAGTTTTTTATTCTACTTATAGACATATATAAGTATTATTAAAAGTTGTTATATCTTTATGGTTTCTATAAATCTATCACCTACACCAATACCAGTTTTTCCTTAGTTATTACAAAATTATGTCTCTTTTAAAAACGGTTTCTATTATAAAATCTTAAAATGGTCTTTAAAAAGATGATTTTAAATCTGGTATATTCCACTATGCCTCACGCAAACTGTTATTTTTTTTTTATTTTTTTTTTGTCTTGTATTTTTTTTCAATGCAAATAATTCTAAGTTTAGAAAAAATATTTTTGATAAATATATTTAGTATGGGAACCTAAAGGAATTAAAAATCCTTTTTTTTTTCTTCACACACATACACACACACATATATTAGTATATCTTCATGGTTTCTATAAATCTATTACCTAAACAAATAATTGATTAACAAAAATACTTTTTCCTTAGTTATTACCAATTTGCTCTTTTTCTTTTCATTAAAATACTTTTGATTATAAAATCTTAAAATGGACTTTAATCTAAATCAGATGCATTCAACTACTTCTTTTCTTTTTTCTTTTTTCTTTCTTTTTTTATTTTTTTTTTTTTGTTCTTTTGTCTTTTGCTTCAATACAAATAATTTTTTAAGTTTAGAAAATGGAGTCCATATGGTTCCAGCAAGACACTGCTACTTCACATAAAACTCAAATGACCCAAAGATGGAGGACTGACAATTTTCATAATCATGTGAATTCTGATATTGGCTTCTACTTCTAATTCTTCAAATTTAAGATATCTTCGACAAAATAATTCCAGGGGTGGCCGGGAATTATTTTGTCAAAGATATCTTTTTGTTCTTTTGGGTTTTTTCTTTTTTTTTTTTTTTTTTTTCTTTCGATTTCTTTTTCTTTTTCTTTTCTTTGTTTTGTTTTTTCTTTGTTTTGTTTTTTTAACTTTTGAATTGATAAATTCAGTAAAGGCTGAACTATAACATTTTTCTATCCTGTCAGTAGGGCTTAGAAGCCGTTGACTATCTCCAGTATGGGTGTACTGGCTATGACACTAAACTGCATCTGATAATGAGGCTCTCATATCCAGATAGATTGAAGTATCCCTTCATTATTGTTACTTCTAGGTCCTCTCTACCCCAGAGTAGTAGTACCTATTGCTGTCCCCTGTCCAAGTCAAATAAATGTGTTTAAAATTATTCCTATTGGATAGGACCTTGTGCAAAAAAAAGCCTCTTAAGTAGAAACTACACAAAAATGTAAATATAAATGTATATCTCTAAATTCAAGGCATAAAATAACACTAGATGGGTTGAAATGCTGTTAAAATCAATCAAACATTTTGTTTTCTTCTCATTTTCGGGTCAAAAAAGTTGTCAGTTTTATTAATTTCTTCAAACCAAATATGTTCATGATTAGTTAAAAACAAAATCTTATTAAAAAAATGAATCTATACATACAAATATTTGTAGAATAAAAATCAACATTTATTCTAAAATTTAATGAGACTAAATTAAACTCAAGTATGACGGAGAGCATGGGTCGAGTGGCAGAGGGGGGACTGTGGAGTTAAGAATTCCCTGCCCCCAAGGACTGCGCGAGGTGGGTATAGCAAGTGACTCGAGATTGAACTCGCAACCTCCTGATCATGAGTGATGGAATTGCTGTCACCCCTGTTAGCTGAAGGGAATTCGGCCACTGAGAGAAATAAATGCTGAGGTGAGTTCTCTCAGGCAGAACGTTTTTTCCAGTGGAGAGAACGGTGTCGTATTTCAATCTTGAAGTGAACTTTTGATGTATTGTGTAAGAACTACTGGGAGTGTTGCTGGCAGAATACTTTTTTCAGTTGAAGAAACTGATTATTGCGGTCATCACTTGAAACTAACAAGTGAAAGAAACCAACTTTAACTAACACAAATTGCCACAACTCGTTTAAAGTTGTCCAAATGAAAATAAGTATAATGATAGCATTAGAATAAATTTACTGTTTTCTGTCTTTGAATTTGTAAACACAATTTACAGTGGCCATTAATCTTCTAATTCTACTAATTAGTCAAACCAAGTATAAGACAGTTCACGTCTTTTTAGACAATAATGAAAGAATACACTGAGGAATGTTTTAGTTTTAATTTAGGATCTTACTGTAATGACAAATTATAATACCAATACACTTTGGAAAGCTTTATTCTACTTAAAATAATTGGTACACTGGTTAAGAATTTATATAGTCTGGTATTCCCTAGAGAGTTCTCCAAAGGGGAGGTAATCATAAAGTAGGGAGGTAACTCTCAATTACTTATTAGACTTATTAATTTTACTGTTGATGAATCTTTGTTTATTTTGTTTGATTAAACCATCAAAAGTGAAAATCTTGGGCTTGGTAAAAATCATTTTTCTCATAGTCATCCATATTGACCCCTGGGGGTGAATAAAATTTTGACAGGGTGAATAAAAGCATAGAGGTCCACATTACCATTGATCCAGAGTGGTATTATCTTTTAGGGTCCCATCTATGGGTTAAATCGAACCGAAAGAGTTCTAAAAAACATGTTTTTAAAAAAATTGAGTATCCATCAAGAATGAATAAAACAAAATGTCTTTGGCATTAAATGACCCAACAAGGGGTGATATGCCGTAAATTCCAATCAACATAGATGTCCGTAAGAGGAGTGCTGTGACATAGTAACTAAATCATAGTAAATGAATTGAAACTCCAGTCACACTATTATGTTCACTCTTGGACTAATACCCTTGGGAAAGGTATGAACTCTCTCTCACCTACCCTCAGCTATGGGTAATATAAGCTTTACTGTAATAGAATGTAAATGTAAATTCTCTATTGTTAAAAGGCTTTATACAATGATTTTGAATTGCTTTCATTTTTGTTCTTGGACTCTTTTCAAAATCTCCATTTCCAACTGTTGTGGGGTTTTAAGGGTAAAAAATAAGACAAACGACTGGTAACAATGTATACAAATGTATTGAACAAAAGGAGTAGAAATTTACAGCAAAGTGGAGATTGCGTCCGACCAATATAGTTATGAGCTGACTCTCATTTGCTTCGTATCAAGCCACAATTGTTCCTGGTACTTATAGTAATCATTGGCGCATTCCATTTATGTCCATAGGTTATATCACCTATAACACCAACATAGACTGACGCTAAAGCTGTATTGCAGAAAATTTAGAATTTGATGATTGAAGCCAAAATATTGCAATTGATAAAGAATTAAGATTGTTGTAAAGTTAGTGTTTGTGGAAACTGGATGCCATCTGTGGGACCTACCAAGAGCGATGGGTAATCTGAACATTAGCTACATAAATGAGAGCAATCTCCCTTGTTTCTTTCACTTTGAGGAAAACATGTATTTTGTTTTGTAAAAACACGGATTTTTCAACAAATTGGGTATACCTATACTTTTCTAATATACAGGTACTCTCATAGAAATATTAACATCATTTTTTAAATCGATTTAAAAATGTTAACACTCTTATAGCAATACCTTTCATATATTTTCAGTCTCCTTCTGTTCACCATCCCTGTCAATATATGCTTAGAATCTCCCTCAGGTGATTTAAAAACAAAAAGATGTTAATATTTCTATGAGAGTACCTTTATATTAGAAAAGTATAGGTATACCCAATTTGTCGAAAGATCCGTGTTTTTACAAAACAAAACACACGGCTTCTTCAAAATGAAAGAAACAAGGGGAGGTTACTCTCATTTATGTAGCTAATGTTCAGATAACCGAGCAATGGCCGATACGGTGAGAATAAAAGGAATTTGTGCTTTTGGCACCCCTTAATGATTTAATATTTCACCCTGTCAAAATTTTTTCTTTTTTTTTCTTTCTTTCTTGCCCATGCACCCTCTAACCATATTTTATACTGCTACTACTTAAAACGTACATTGTAGTTTATAAAAAGATCATTTTTTTCCAATAGTTCTTATCCTGTGCTCTCAATTCCGCATATAACACTGAAAGACAAAGGGAGGCCACTCCCTATGAATTGTTTCCCTTCTTTTAAGTCACCCTCTGGCTATTACTGGTAAAATATGAATCCATAATTAATAATGATACCTTGACTTACAAGTTTAATTCGTTCCACTCGTAACTCAATTTCCTCGTATATCAAATCAATTTTCCATATTGAAATAAACTGAAATGCCATTAATCTGTTCCAACCCCCAGAAAACACCTTATTTGTTACATCATTTTTTTTTTTAATAAAAATAATACTGAATTGTATAGAAACATAATAGAATAGAATGTA
This sequence comes from Doryteuthis pealeii, assembly GCA_023376005.1. Taxonomy (NCBI): domain Eukaryota; kingdom Metazoa; phylum Mollusca; class Cephalopoda; order Myopsida; family Loliginidae; genus Doryteuthis; species Doryteuthis pealeii. The sequence goes on from CM042144.1 coordinate 41,200,651, forward strand.
AGAATTTGTGTACTGTAATGTTTTGCTATTTATTCTTTTAATAAATTTTTTTTTTGCGTAATGAATTTGGAAATTTAAATGTTTTTAGTGAACTTATTAACATCAGCGTATTTTAAGCTCGGTTGTGCCTCAAATTTTAGCTGTCAACAAGAAGCAAAAAATTGACAGTGACAGCTCATAACTTAGAAAATTCATAAGTTATGGGACTCGTAGGTCAATATACAATTGTATTTTTTTTAATCTTACTTATCTGAAGCAATCTATTGGCTATATATTTAAATCTTCATTTTCTTAAAATTGAATTTAACCAGATACAAAATTAGTTTTACATTATTATGCTTGCCTTTTGTTTTTCATAGTTTCTCTCTTGTTGCTTTTCTGTTACTAATAGAAAATTTCTTATAACATTTCAAATGAAAATTTACTTGCTACATCAGAATAATTTCCTTTTTTAAATTTTGAAAATTTTTCAAATGTGACTGCATCCTGTTGGTAAAGCTTAGAATATGTATTCCCTATAGAGAAGACCTCCCCACCCCTAAAAGGGGGGAGGTATTGGGTATGATACTAAACTGTATCTGATGGTTAGGCTCCAGTTCTAAAGATCTGGGTAATGTGAATCCTCCTTTATTGCTATTACTCCCAGGTCCACTCTGACCCAGAGTTGTACATTTTAGGGTCCCACCTATGTCCAATGGATTTGATGAAAAATAATTTGCAATTAATAGTGCCATATGAAGAAAGAAAAAAATGAAACCACTACACAAATGTATGATGATTGCAATTCACTAATCTCTAGGCATAAAATAACCCTAGACAGGTTGACATGCCATTAAAAATCAATCAAATGTGACGGTAATCTGAACATTAGCTACATAAATGAGAGTAACCTTCCTTTGTTTGTTTCACCATAAATCTACACTGAAAATACGAATTTGTTGTTGCATGTTTTAACACAAAAATATCATTCTTAATTGTTATTAAGAACACATTTTATGATATTTTCATGTTAAAACATGCAGTTGTATTGATTCGAACAAATTTGTATTTTCAGTGTAGATTTACGGTGAAATGAAAATGGCCAACCAAAACATAAGGCTTCTTCAAATTGAAACAAACAAGGGAGATTACTATCATTTATGTAACTAATGTTCAAATTACCAATGTGACTACCACTCCTCCTCCTCTGTATACTTTGCAGATTTACTCTTTACCTTTTGAACTTTCTAATTTAAAAAATTCTACTTGAATTTCTGAATCTTTTTTTTTTTTTTTTTTTTTTTTTTCAGTGAACAAGTTTGAAGAAAAACAAAGGAGATGATAGATTTTCATTTATGTTTAATATCAAATAATGTGTAATAATTTCCATTTCTTTTTCTTTTATAGAGTTGTTGGCATTGCCAAATTTCCCCTTCGGAATCTTTTGAAAGGTGGACCCCAATCAGAACAGATTGATATAACCCTCAAGGATAAAAACAAAAGAGAGCTACCGGTAGGTATTTGATAAAACTTTTTCTTTTTTTTTTCCCCTCCATCTACAAATTTCAATGATCTAAGAAAATTTCAGGAAATTTGTTGGTAGAATACAGTTCCTTATTAATCCTCACTACCCAAACTTTGGGTGTTTGAGATGTTTTTGCTGGCTCAGTCATGCTCTTTATTGACAGCCCAGTGACTTCATCAGTGAATCTATCGACCCAGTACCACCTCACGGATGGAAGCAATGCCAAGGGTGTCAACTGAAAACCTGGCTCAAAAATAAAGTAAGATGCCAAGCTGATCCTGGACACAGGCATTTATGGAGTTTGTCAATGGAGCCACAAATGGTTGATGCTCATAAGTGCAATTGTGTTGGATTGCCATACATGGTCTGCCTTCAGAAAACTGACTCAAGGGCTGGAGCTTGGCTGAATATATGTAAAATTCCACCCCACACATCATCACCCACCCAGATGCTCGGCACTTAATTTAAATCTCAGACATTTTGTCTGCGATTTCCCTTAAAAAATGAAGCAATTACTTTTTTTTTTCAGTCTGAACGTCCCAACTATTCAGACCATTAATTCCCTCAAAAGAGATTTCCTCATAAAAACAGCTTTTTTTTCTTAACACCTAGATACCTAAAGATATTATCTCTAACTAGCTTAACTTCATGTATCCTTTATTTCTAGGATTTAGGGAATTTTAACACGTCATCCTTAACAAACAGAACAAACAGAATTACTATATATGAGTCCTTCAATAAATGATTTTTTTTTAATAATTGAAAATTGTTTTGTTTGGAATTCATTTATAGCAAAAATTATTTTAATCATGAAAAATATTTGTTTTGGGGCTATTCAAACTGGCAGTAAATATGAGTGCTCCAGGCTTAAACAGAGGTCTGTCATTAAATTCTTGTTGGCTGAGAAGTGCAAACCACATGAAATTTACAGAAAAACGTGATAGGTACAGATAAGCATGTTTTAGTCAAATATGCATATACAAATAGGATTGCTATGAGCCCAAGTCAAAAAGATAAACCATGGAATGGAAATACACTAACTCTGCTGTGAAAAAAAAAAATTCAAAAGCTGTGGTCACCTAAAGGTCTTCTGAGAAAAGAAAAGATCCAACACTATTGATTTCCTTGAAAAAGTTGCAACTGTTTACAGTGCTTTCTTTTGCCAACTCTTTAGACAATATTCACCTTTTTTATTGAATGACCCTTGTATATTGTGTACTTTACAAAAAATTCTTATATCCTTTTCTTTATTTCTTTTTTACAGTCAAAAGTAAAAATGAAGATAAGCTACACTCCACCCCCAGGGTCTAAACCTGCTGCTGCAAGTATGTTGAATTTTTTCCCCTCCAAATTTAAATTGGAATTTACTTACTCACTTTTTCGAATATTTCTACATAATCTGAATTAATTATCACATTTCTCAATATTATAAAATATCATGGACTCTTCACTGTATATAATTTAAGTATATTTGAATTATATTTAAAACAAAATTTAAATATTATAAAATGCTATAATATTATAAAATATTTTTATATAGAATATATTTTATATAAGATATATTAAAGTATTCATAATATAAGTCTTTTTAAAAGACTCTTCACTATATGTAATCTAAATATATTTAAATCATATTTAAAACAAAATGTAAAAAATATTATATAGTATAATTTTTTTTATATAAAAGATATCTTATATAAAATATTTTTTACATGATATTATAAAATATTATCACATTTCTCTGACAGACACTTCACTATATATAATTTAAGTATATTTAAAATAAATTTTAAATAATATATAGAATATTTTTATATAAAAGATATTTTATATAAAATATGATATTCATAATACAAGAGTCTATTTAATAGACTCTTTACTATATACAATTTAAATATATCTAAATCATATTTAAAATAAAATTTAAATATGATATAAAATAATTTTATATAAATATATTATAAGATATTTTTATATGAAAGATATATTTATATAAAATGTTTTTATATAATATTATAAAATATTATCACATTTCTCTAATAGACTCTTCACTATATATAATATCTATCTTTATATATCTAATAGACTTTTCTCTAATTTGGATTCTTATTAATCCCTTTTTGTTTTTGAGAGCCACATGTGACTCTCATGTTTCCTGTGAAATGATGTTTGAGGGTCATATCTCTTTCAAACTGTAGCAGGAGGTTACAGAGATTAAACTCACAACTTTCAAAGGACTAGTAAACCTCCTATCACCCCCTTTTGGTTGGGGTGGTAAGCTCCATCCAAGGTTAAATACTAGAATAAATCACTGGTCTTAGCGGGGAGAGCCGGCTGTCTGTGACAGTATTAACAATAATGCTCATATGAGAAAACCAGGAGAATGTTTTTTAAAGAATTGTACGCAATACAAACTGCATTTAAAATACAGGATAAAATCTTCTTTACATACTTTGGTAGCAATATCTCATCTACTGAAAGTGATGTTAACATGCACATACCGCTTTGTCAGCTGGGGAGTTAGAATACACCTATGACTGCACCTCTGCAGAGGGGTAAGACTCCCTCAATCATTGAGTCAATGGGGCCACCTGTTGGCTGTGGGTGGCGACCCATGATGCTTAAGAATGGAATCCTGGGGGATAAACAGTCCATGACCTGCAACACTCCACTTAGACCCTTACTTAGGCTAGACGGGCGGTCGAAGAGACCCCCTCCGATCAATTGGCTGGCCATGTCAAGCCCTAGCATCTATATGATTGCCCCAACCCTATTGCCCTTACGGCAACCCCAAGCTCTTTTTATCATATGGGTGCTAGAAGGCGGTGGCTGAGGGTCTTCATGTCCTGGGAATGATGTTAAACTCTATCTGGTAGTGAGGTTCCAGTTCTGGGGGTCTGGGGAATGTGGAGCACCCCTTCATCACCATTGCTGGACCACTCTGACCCAGAGTGATAGTACCTGTTAGGGTCCCATCTATGGGTTAAATAGAAAAACATGAGTTTATAAAAAGAATTGAGTATCCATTAAGAATGAATTTTATTTCAAAATTTTGTCTGCATTAAATGACCCACTGAGGTTGATATGCCTTAAAACAAACCAAACCAAGCATGTGCATAGATATAACATGGACTGCTATTGACAGATTATAGACCATATCTGATCTCTGTTGAAATTCTTCCAAGCTGTAGCTGTGTCATTACTATTGTATGGTTGCACCACATGGACTGTCAGGAAATGCCTGGAGATAAGTCTAGATGTAAACTACACAAGAATGTTGTTATGGGTATGACACAAAACTACATCTGACAATTGGTAGAGCATTCACTTATGAAACACAAGGTTCCGGGTTTGATACCAGTCCTCGTGTGGTGCTCCACCTCAGCAAAAACAATCTCCCTGGTCTAGCGCTAGCAGAAAAGGAATAGACTCCTTCGCTGTTTGGCTGATACAAGGGTGATTTAAAAAAAATGCCATTTTGTTTAGGACAGGTTCCACCTATTGAAGTCAGTAAGTCTACTGTTGGCTTGAATAACAGCAGCTAACTAAGTACAACTTAAGCAGTGTCCAAGACAGTTGGTATATATAGAAATCAAAAATGACCCATTCATGAATTTGGGTGATTTGGGTCATTCCATTCCTTGAGTTCTGATTGGCTGCTTGACTTGAATGACATTGTTGAGTCTTATATATATCCTGTCATTCTGCAGTAGACTTTGTTACTATTCGGGTTTGTATTTAAGTTACAACCGTTTGTTGCCTTGTCTTCCCAGTTCAACGGTAATTGAATGAGAGCATGTATCCCTGCCTCACCTGTAAAATTCTATTGACTGTTCTTTGAGCCACTTCTCTACTACAGATTTCACTTCCTTGTCACTGGAATAATGTTTTCCTCACTTCGGCCCCATGAAAGAGGGTTTGAGAGGCAAATATTTGAAGGTGGAACATTGCTATTGAGAGAAACATTAATAATGTGGAGAAGTAGGGATGTGATCCACAGAGGACCAGCTTCATTTTGATGTATGATACATGTACCTGTGTTGGTAATTATACCTTTCCTAAACAAAATGGCATCATTAAGATCAACTAAGAATACCCAGAAGAGTTATGGAGACTTGATCAGACCTACGAAAGACCGCCAGATAAATATGGTGGGAAAAACTTGCAAGGAGTAATAATAAACTTGAACAAGTAGTAGACATTGCCATTCCAGCAGATGCCAGTTAAAGTAAAGGAAAGCAAAAAACTGGTCAAATACCAGGATCTTGCTCGTGAGCAGAACAGGCTATGGAACATCAAGGAGACAGTGATACCAATCATAGTTGGAGCACTCTGAACAATTTGCAATGTTGTACTGAACAATAAAAGAAATTCAACAGCAGTTTCATATATCATAGATACTTCGACCAATGGAAAACTCACTGGAATAAGTGTCAAATGACAAGGGGACTATTTTGAAGGAAATTAATGTTTTATTGACACTTCAGGTCTGACTTTGTGAATACAGACTCAGTCTCCATATTTTTCGTTTTATACCTTTACCCATCCTAAACAAAATGGCATTATTTTTTGATTCACCTATGTGGAAAACTAGGGTTGTGATACACAGAGGACCAGTTTCATTTTGATGTATGATACATGTTCCTGTGTTGGTAATTATACCTATCCTAAACAAAATGGCATTATTTTTTGATTCACCTGTGTGAAGAAGTAGGGCTGTGATCCACAGAGGACCAGCTTCATTTTGATGTATGATACAGGTTCTTGTGTTGGTAATTATACCCATCCTAAACAAAATGACATTAATTTTTGACTCACCCTCGTATCAACAATAAGCCATTCTGTTGACTTTATCTAATGTTGCTTTCATCTACCACTTTTTTAAATTTTTACAATTTTAACCTACCATTTTTATGGTTAGGCCTGTAAGGAAAATTCAAAGTTATATACATAATACATAGGTAAAACAAAGTTACATGTAGAAAGATAAATACACATTCATGAATGGTACAAGATATACATAAAAGTACAGACATGAGACTAGGGATAGTCCATGCTGTAAATAACTTACAGTAATGTAAGGGGGGCCAAACGCCCCAACGAGAAGGGATAGACCGTGTCTACCCCATGTGTCTTGTGGTTACTGGAACAAGAAAAGAGGCAGAAGCGTTTGAACCCGGCGCTTAAATACTCTAGCCCCTAGCAGGCACCAGCAAACTAAACAGGCAGACAACTCAACGGGAAGATAATCCCTACAGGCCTTTTTATAACCCAGCTTTATAAAAAAGATAACTGTGAGTTATTTAAGCAAGAATAGAGCAAGTCAACACTCTCTGACAATAGGATAACAACTGAATTTTATTTCAGAAATTTGGCACCTGTCGTGCATGCACACGCATGTCAAGTAATTGTGTATATTGATGACCGGTAGTGAGTCAGCTTTATTTATGAGGTCACAACACCTGTTTTTATTTTTATTTTTTGATATACAATATAATATGATTCTAAATTCCTAGGTGGTGGCAGTGCTGAGGGAACTGTTGTTAGCCAGGGGGATGATGAAGATGATGAAGAAGAGGAGGAAGAAGAGGAGGAGGAAGCTGCTCCCGTGGAGGTTGTTGACCCCACTACCGGGGAGGTAAAGCTTGTTCCACCCAAGAAAAAGAAGAAAGGTCGAAGAAGAAGAAGAGGAGGCAGAAAACTTTCAAACAAAAAACAGTGTTTCCAGGTATGTTCATTATTTTTCATTTGTTTTTAACTATAAGACTGTCATCATCATAGTAAGAAATGGACTTGTCAACACGAGTTCAAATCCTGGACAAGGCTGTTTGCATTTCTCATAGTGCTAATACCCTTGGGAAAGGTATACATTCAGGTAATCTGAACATTAGCTACATAAATGAGTAACCTCCCTTTGTTTCTTTCGCTTTGAGGAAGCCTTATGTTTTGGTCGGCCATTTTCATTTCACCGTAAATCTACACTGAAAATACGAATTTGTTCGAATCAATACAACTGCATGTTTTAACATGAAAATATCATAAAATGTGTTCTTAATTGTGCTTGCGCATTATTTGAAATGAACTTAATTGTTATTAAGAACACATTTTATGATGTGCATGATAGCAAGATTTTTATTAGAGCAATGAACTTAAAATGCACTCAAAGAATAAAGTAATGTGCAATCCAAGTAGTAATTGAATAATTTTGTAGTGTCAAATTCATTCTGAATTTCGTTTTTTTTAATTATTCAAATTTTTGTTGTAATGGAGATAACTATGAAATCCTAAATAGAATCCTTCATTTCTTCCGAAATAGAAGCATCAATATCATCATGGACCACTATGAAATGCTAAATAGAATCCTACATTTGAAGCATCAGTACCATTATGGACCACTATGAAATACAAAATAGAATCCTTTATTTTTCCCTAAATCGAAGCATCAATATCATCATGGACCACTGTTACAAAGGGAACCTGAATGGTCACTGGTTGTCTAGTATTATTTAAAGTCTTTTTAAGCAAATAGTTTGAAGAAGTTTTCTTGCTCTGTCAGAGTTGAACGATCATTCTAACAACTAGTTCAGAACATTTAATGACTGTAATAAATGGCATAGAACATCTGAAAAGTACAGACTGACATTTTTATCCAGAAAACCTCCAAAGTACAAGAAGTGTTAGAAAAGATATTTTAAGTCTTTTAAAGCAAAGGTAGAATTTATATTTCAGTTATTAGGCTGTGGGGAGGTGTCTCCCCCAAGTCAATGACTGTTCTGATTCTATTTTTGTGTACTTAGGAATGTGCAAGTTTGCCTTTGTTTTGTAGTATTGTTAATACTTGGTGTTAGTGAATATATTTAGTATTGCTCCCATTTTGCAAGGACCAATATTAGTATGTTCATGATATATTAACACTGAACACAACAGAAGTAAAAACAAGCTCATTTACACTTACAAGAACATTTAATATTTTATACACACTATATGGTTTATAGGGATATTATGAACTCCTGTTCTCATAATGCATTAGGTTACCTAAAGGAGAGTAACCCAACACAGAATAATTGGTAGGAAAATAAAAACAAGTCAGCTAATACTATAGAACATTTAATTCAACAAAACTCGAGAAAGGAACCAAGTTCCTATCCCAAACATATAAAAAGGTCCCCCCCACACACACATTCAAAATGGTAGCAGTGAACTTTTTATCTACAATTGTGAGTACGGATTTTTTTGTTTTTGATTTGTATTTGTTGGTGAAAATTATCAGTCTTTTAGTTGAATGTGTCTGCGGATTTAAAAAAAAAAAAAAAAAAATAGTAAAGAATTTCTAACGATTTTGTTTTCAGATGGTTCGGTTAAAAAAATATATTTTTAAATCCATTGTCAAGAATGCTTGACGCACAAAAAAAAACATGGGCACATGAAAAGGGTTTCTTAAAAGGGAAGAGTTTTCTTATAGAAAGATAACTAAAGTTATCTTTCTTTGTTCCATGACATCAACATTAATTACATTATCTTTTTTTTTCTTCTTTGGCTTGAATATAGTTGAGGCATATAATGAAAAAGATTGTCACTTACTGTTTGTAGCTGGGGCTATGTATGTGGCTATCTCTCTGAAGACATAGGGTGTAAAAGGGCATGTGTACTTATGCAGATATGCCAGGCTGGTGAGCCAAAATCTCTATGAAGATAGAGCATAAAGGGGGCCATGTAAAGACCTGTAGCTGTGGGCCAAGGCCCCCCAAGTCCAAATGGATGGAGACACAATTTGGCCTAGTTAATATCTGGAGATCTGAGATCAAAGTCACTTTCACAGGATTGCCTTTAAATAGCTAAGTTGCAACGCCCCCTATCAGCAAACTCTAGCAGCAAGGAAAGATAATCCTTTGCCAATGTCAACCACAACTAAACCAAGGGAAGATAATCCGTACAACACTATACATGCCATCCAAATAAGATGAGCAAAGACACGCTGAGCAGTGCTGAAGATAAAAGAAGAAACTTGTTAGCAGTGTTTTCCTATGGACTCTACACATGGACACACCAGTGTTGGCCAATAGCAAAAACTTACATTCATCAGCTATGTGCAGACACTGGATGCTGTCAAGAAGACTTACCAAGAGCAATGGTCAACAGGGATGGATGGTGAGCAAGTCCAGAGAATCCATGCTGTTGGTATGCCTAGATGATGAAACTGAGCTTAGTAATCATCTGTAAAAGTGATCAGCAAAAGCTTACATTCATTAGCTCTGTGCAGACACTTAGTGCCGTCAAGAGGACTTACCAAGAGCAACGGTCAACAGGGATGGATGGTGAGCAAATCCAGGGAATCCATGCTGTTAGCATGCCTAGATGATAAAACTGAGCTTAGTAATCAACTGTAAAAAGGAATAGTGAATTTTCTCTAATTTTGGTCAAATTAGTATTTTAGAATGTTTATAAAGTTGGTGTTATTAACTTGTACCTTTTATTATTTTATTCAGCTAGTTCATTATTTTTCGCACTGATTTTATGCTTCAGTACCCAATGTAAAGTTTCTAAATTGTTATTGATTGGCCCTCTATTGTTTTCTTATTCTTTTATAGCGTCATTCAAATGTTTGTTCCAGCTGTCTCATACTATATAAACTTGTTTATTAAGTGCTGTCTAAATATTCTGTAAGCCACAAAATCAGGCATGTTTGAAGCTTGCGCCACGCCCAAATATAATAGGGAATACCTTGGAGAGTAGGCAAATTGAAAATCAGATTATAACGTTACTATACGCTCTTCTGTGCATATATGTTCAGCAAAAAAGCGAAAAATGGAACTCCTTTTGAAGCCATTAAGAAAAAAATTAAAAAAAAGAAAATTAAATATGGAGATATGGGGAAAAGGAAATCGCGTGAAAAATTTGAAAATTATGATGCTTCATCATTTCAGGTAAGAAATTTGTTAACGGATAGTCATTAAATATATAAGGATTGAGATATTTATTTATTTTATAAAAAAGAAAGTTCACAAAATGGATTTTTTTTTTAAATTTATCTTTTTTCTTTTTTTCTTTTTAATTTTTATCTTATTTTTTTATATATATATATTCCAACAAATTAGGTTAAACATAACAAAATCCTTATCATTTTCAAGGTTTTCTTTTTTTTTCTTTCAAGTTTCCTCACAATTCTTTTGATATTATTGTCTTAAAGGTTTTTAATAAGTTGTCCGAAAGTTATTATTGGTAGACCAAGAACTTCAGGTTCTTTTCTGAACAATTATCAAGGTATTATATATCCGTCTAAACTATCATTATCAAAAATAGTTAAATATTTAACTAAAACTATTGTTTAGTTTTTATCACTGTGATGCTAAATAACTATGGCAGTTTATTTTTAAATATTTCTAATTATCTATGCAAACATAATTTAGAATAAAGTGTTATACATACATACATACATACACATATATATATATAATATGAGAGAAAGTATTTAAAAATAAAATTTTCCAGAATGACTTGAGTATTTGAAAAGCAATTAGTCATTAACTATTATTATTTACATTTATTATATAGTAGTAAAGTCTAAATACCTATTGTCAGTATCAGTCAGACAGAGTGGGAGTCTATCCCCTTTTCCCTAGCACTAGATCAGGGAGATAGTTTTTGAAAAAGAGACAATTTTTTTCTCTTTTACAAAAAGAAAAATTGCTTTTATATAAACATTAAGGGCAAGTTTAGCTCAGTCGCTAGAGCATTCACCTAGGAATCACAAGGTTCCAGGTTTGATACCAGTCCTTACTAACTCGGAGTATCAGTAGCACATCTTGGGTAATCTGATCTGTGTGGGGAAAGTGGGGAGCTGATAGTAGGCGTGACAATACACCTCAGTAAAAACAATCTCCTTGGTCTAGCACTAACAAAAAGTGGATAAACTCCCCGCTGTCCAGCTGATACTGACAATAGGCCACATCATAAACTTAACTACTACTATATAATAAATGTAAATATTAAATAGTAAATGACTTGAATTGCTTTTCAAATGCTCAAGTCATGTATTCCTGAAAATTTTATTTTTAAATACTTTCTCACCATATATATATATATATATATATATATATATATATATCTTATTATAATGGAGATTGTGGGTTTGTCTGCCTGTAACCGAAACTACACAAGTCACAATTCCCTTTGTTTTTACTCCACATTCTCCATGATTTTATTTTTTATTTAAACCTCAATTATTAGTAAAATTGTTTTACATCATTAAGACTGTTAACAATATCTACATACTAATAACATGCAATTATATTTATATATTCAACGAAATAGCGGTTTACAGTGTGAATGGGAAGGCTAATTTGCATATTGATCTTAAAAAATTTGATTTTAATAAATATATGCTTAGTATTATTGATTTCTAATTGTTTGGTTTTATCTTAATAAATATGAGCAAAAATCTCGGGGATAAATCTTTAACAGAAATCTATTAACATAAAGAAATAACTGTAATTTTATTCTTTTCTTCCTATTTTAACTAAATAGTTGAATTAGGTAAATTTACCACTGAAAGACGGGAGTAAGGGAAAATGGTGGAACAGTTAGTTTCAAAGTTGTTCTATTTTCCGATTATACCCCCCTCTGTTCTAAATATTTTTATCTGAATTCTTATTCAGTTTCATTAGCCTTTCTAATTTAACATGATATTTTATTATATTAAAACTTAAATACTTTCACCCGGAGGGTGCATATATTTGCTAGTATATATAAAGAAGTTTTTTTCATGGAACAGATGGACTCGCTACTTCTAACACACTTCTCTACCCAGATTATAGTGGCCTGTCAAACACTTAAAAAATCTTTGAATTTTTTTAAAACTCTCTAAAAACAATTTTTTCAAACAGGAAATTTTCTCCTGACAATGACCTATGGTTGAAACTATTTGAGAAAAACAAACAACATAAAAGAAATATTCCTGTTTGTCTTATCACTTTTTGTTCATATATATATATATATATATATATATATATAATCTCATAATCTTTATATATTTAATGACTGTATCTACTTACAAAATCTAAAGCTTTGGTAGCAACAATTTCTATGATATTTACTAGAATCTTCCATCATTTTTCTTTCTCTTATTTGTCACATTTTGAGGACAAACAATTTAGAAAAAGTTGTAAATTAATGTCACTCATTTTTTTGTTGTGCCTATTTCGGCATTTCCCCTTTTTTTTCTATCTTCTCATATCCACTTTTAACAAAAAAAAAAAACAGAACATATACACTGTTAATATTTATCTGTATAAAATACCTATATACAAATCAAATTTTGTTAGTAAATTATAATTCATAAAAATTCCCTCTTAAATTCTTCCTCTAACCATTTTTTTTCTGAAATCAAACAAATTAATCTTTATTTTTATGCTCTTACTGTTTCTGATCTGATGAGGCAATTTGTTCCAAAAATATTTTACTCTATTAGTAACAAAAAATCCAATTGGTTGATAGACTTAGTTTTTGAAATCTGCCTTGACAGTAAATTTTCAGTTCGAGGAGAAATATTTAAATAATGTCTACCCTAATTTGAAATTCCATGTATTATTTTGAAAGTTTCAATTAACTTAGCAGCTGGTTAGTTTGCCGTCTTAAAATTCTTAATATAAAAAATCTAAGACAATTTAATGAAATGAAGTGTGATGACAGTCTGATAGATGAGATTTAATCAAAATAGATTATTTTTTATCAATATTTTATTATAATCTTATTATAATGGAGATTCGCTGTCTGTCTGTAACCAAAACTACATCACTATTTACATCACAATACCCTCAGGAATTGCATAAGTTTACCAATGAGTATTTGATTTATAGTCAAATTCATTAATACATAGGATAAATCTTATTAAGGATGTCTCTACGAAAATCTGAGTTAAACTTGCCTCAAAACAGCCCATGGTATTAGTACGTTTAAAATCCTGCAATGTGTCTTTTATATCACTAAGAAATAAAGGGTTACATAATGTTAATTTGCATACTGGTTTTAACAAAACCAAGTTTAATAATTAGTGTTATTTATCTCTAATATTATTGTTTTATTCTTCAACATATTAGAATCAATCCTATGAATACTTTTATATAGAAACCAATTAAAATATAATTAAAATAAGTGATCTCTTTATATGCGTTATTTAATTTCTTAGTCTTTCAAATTTAATATATTTCATTAGATTAAAACTTATAAGCTTACACTTGGAGGGTACATATTCTTGCTAGTCTAAATAATGCTGATGTAAAAAGTTCTCAATGCTTTTGAGAAGGTACAGGACCAGTACTAGGGTATTATGCTCCCCCCTTCATCTATCATACGGGGGCACACTATTAAATGTCAGTTTTCATAAAGTAGTATTCATATAAAATATATAAAACCCGACCTTTCCAGGGTCCCTCCCCCAGCAGTATTATGTTCACTTTCAGACTAATACCCTTGAATCCCTTAATCCCTTTAGGTATGGGTTAAATATTGTTCTTCTACAAGGATGGCTTTAGCATTAAATGACCCATGAATGTTGATATGCCATGAAACAAAGAAACCAAACCAAATTTTGACTGTTTTTTTTTGGGGGGGGTGAGGGGACTCCCCTTACCCTAGAAGATTGATGCCACACAATACTCCCCCCCCCCCACTATATAATTTGATCTTGTGCTGAATTAATCTGAGTAAAATATAGAGAATGTGTTGCATAGCCTTCTTACTTCTTTGTCTTCTATGCTGTCTTTTCTAGTCTGGGCTGATTCCTCTGTTCCTCTGGTCTTCTTGGGTTAGTCTTGGTCATTTCTTGGGACTTTTTTCATCTCTGTATATTCTTTTGTTCTTAGAAATGAACACAAGACTTGGTATATTCTTTAGATATATTTTATTTCAAAACCCAAGTTCCCAAAGGTAAATGTAATCATGGAGAGAAATAGCCCACAATAGAGACGCCATTTTGCATCCATCTCCTTTGCTTGCTAAACCAACAATGAATCTGTCACTCATTCACACAATTGGACAGACCAATCAGAGAACAGCTAAAAAAAAAAGTTCTAAGGTTAAGTCTTGTCTATCATTTTACTGGGTATTTTCCATAACTCCTCTTCTAAATAATTACCAGTTAACTTGAGAATTCTACACTTACCATCAGCGATGCTGATAGCTTTTTGATTTAGTGCATCCTGGGACCCACATATTTGCTTTGAATGAGTCTCCGGGAAAATTTATGGGTCCCAACTAAAGTCATCTAACTCTTACCTTGTAACCTATCCTGTATAATTCATTTCTAAGAAACTATTGAAATGTATTTACAGTTAGCTTGAAATGATGAGGGGGAGAAAAAAGAAAAACACTGGTACACATGGATATGATTTTACTGCATCCTTTTAGATTTTTGTGTGTCAGGGACACAGGACGCGTACCTATCAGCATCTCTGTACCATTTTACTAGGTATTTTCTATAACTCTTTTTCTAAAGAAGTACCAGTTAACTTTTGAATTCTATACTTACCATACATAATTAATAGGCCACTTATTAAGTAACAAATGAAGCACAAATTGCCTTATTCTATTTTTATATTCTTGAACATAAAATAAATAATTACTGAACTATGGACTCTTAAATCCTCC
Organism: Doryteuthis pealeii; assembly: GCA_023376005.1. Taxonomy (NCBI): domain Eukaryota; kingdom Metazoa; phylum Mollusca; class Cephalopoda; order Myopsida; family Loliginidae; genus Doryteuthis; species Doryteuthis pealeii. The sequence goes on from CM042144.1 coordinate 41,215,799, forward strand.
CATTTTTCCAGATATAACAATATAATTTTATAGTTATCTTGGAACCACAAGGTAATGGGTTCAATACTGGCTGTCACCAACACAGCACATGTGTAGCACAGCTTTGATCTGTGCGGTAAAGTGAGGAGTTGATGATAGGATCTGGCTTAGGGCTAGTGAAATGGGGATAGACTCCTTCGCTGTCCAGCTAATTCCATCAATATATATTTACCAACCCCTCTGCAAGGTCAATTTCTTAAGCGGAGTTTAACATGGTTTGAATTCAGAGTTTTCCTTCTCCTAGACTGGTTGCCTAACCAAGGTTAGAGAGCCCAGTCTGCCCTACTATTTACCCATAGCTGGAGGGAGAATAGGATTCATACCTTTCCCAAGGGTATTAGCGCTAAGTGAAATGCAATTACCATGCCCAGGATTTGAACTCAGGGTGACGAGTCCATTTCCCATGACTTTAACCATTACACCACATGCTTCCTACTATTTCCATCAATAAGCCACTCCACATACTTTACTTTTATTTAGTCCAGGTTAAAAGGGTAAATCAAAGCCATACTGTTTTAATTTTTTATTTTATTTACCTTATTTTTCTAATGTAGATATTGTTGGGAAACAAAAAAGGCTTTTCTTGTTCCCTAACATTAGGATCCCATTTCTGGGTCAAATAGATGTGTTTAAAAATTATTCATATCTGATAGGACCATGTGCAAAAAAAAAACAAAAAAACTCTGCAGAAACAGTTACACAAATAATGTAAAATATAAATGTACAATGAATGCAATTCACTAACCTCCAGGATTGACACGATGTTAAATTAGGCTTAGATGTGGTTACCCTTTTTTTCTTTTCTTTTCTTTTTGTATTTTGTATTTTTTTTTATATGTTCAAAACAAAAAAGTTATAAAATTTAAGATAAAGATTTCTTAAAAAATGTTTTTTCCTCTTTCTTGTAGTCTTTAGATGTACACATTAAATAAGCTTTGTGACAAAGTTTTGTAAAGAAAGAAAGAAAGAAATAGGTGTACTTTTTATACACCTTATATATATATATATATATATATATATATATATATATATATATATATATATATATCTGAAGCAGGTATATACATGTTTTCATGTATGGACTACCATAAAAAATTTATATCTGAAACCTAAAAACACATATTTACGAACATAAATGAAAAATTAAATTAAAATTATTGGCTAAAAATATCTTCCTTGATATCCATGTCTCTGTGTTCGTTTTGGATTGCATTCATTCATTGCAGTCTCGGAAGTCTATATAGTTCTTGTACTCCTGAATTTACAGCGCCTCCTGGGACTGAAGTCCAATGTTTTTCAAACATTCTCGACCACAGATGTCGCTTGTAAAGGCTGTCTTTGAAGATATTGATGTGCCAGTGCTTTGTTGCCATCACTTTCTTCTGGACCTCTTAACTTGATGGTGTTGCGTCAGGGTGGCTTCAGACATGAACATTCCTTTAACGAGATCCTGCCTCTACCGAGGGCAGTCCTGAACCAAATTTTTCCAGCTGGAAGGGGTAATGCCAAAACGCTTGTGATCATTTTGCAGACATCCATAAAACATAGCTGGGAGCAACCGATCTGTTTTTTACCAGACAAAAGCTCTGCATAGAGGATGTCCTTCAGGATTCATCCATCCGGCAGGCATAGCCCAGCCAGTGGGGACTACGCTGTCTCAGTAGAGAACACAAGCTTTCTCTAGAATTGCTGTGTTAATGATCCTGTCCCTTCTTTTGGACTGCATACTATACTGTTGATAAGCTTTGATTATAGCAAAATATATTGGATTCAACTATCACATCACTCTTAGTGGATTGGTTTAGGATTGACCAAATTTTATTGGGGGTGTTGTAATTTGATGCAGAGTATGGTAACTGCTGCTTACCATGTATATAAGATAAGGAAATTTATTGCATACAATGCTCACGTGCAGCAACTCATCAAAGGTTCATGTATAATACATAGAATAATGTACTAATGTCAGGAAAATGAACAGTGTACAGCCATAATATACGTGTGTGTGTGTGTGTGCACGTGCGTGCATATGTGTATGGAGGTGGGGTATCAGGTATAGTGTTATCAAATTACAGGAAGCATGAAGGTTTTGAAAGATGCAGTGTTTAGTTGTGTATAGGTTGAATTTTGAAAACTTGATTTTGAGGCAAAAAAAATTAGTCCACCTATACATGAATGATTTTGTAAATTTGAAATTCAAGCATAATGGACAAGACTAGGAACAACCATTGGCTTCAAAAACTAATCACAAGAATTTGATGACCATGAATTAAGGGTCAACATTTACATGACTATACAAGGTGTCAAAAAAGTACCAAGCTTAAAGCTGTATTTTACCAAGATAGAAATTAACTATGAATGGAACACTAATTTTTTTCAGAATACAAGGTGAGTCAAAAAGTACAAAAAATCTCTATACTTTTTTGACACACCTTGTATGTGGTAGTTTATCTGATATTTTCTTGCACAAATCAAGATTTATTTTTTTTTAGTGTGGATTTTCTTTATTTTGCACTAGAAGTGGCTACCCAGCATTGTCTGGGTAGGGGATAGTTAGTCTCGCAGATCCATTAATACTGAATCACAAGTTGGATCCTCGCAGGATGCCCCATTAAAATCCTTATGAAAAAAATACCTTATGTTGATCCGGCCTGGTTGGGTGTCTGAAAAAGTGCATAGACACATTGAAAAGAAAAATTAATGTCTTCTATTTAGAATATTAAATTTTTTTAAAATGTTATGCTATTACCATTTAAATTTCATCTTTTAATTAACTTCATGAATATAAATTAAATCTTCATTATTCTTGCTCAAAAAGCAAGATCTGGTGACTGTGTATGTATGTATGTATGTATGTATATATATATATATATATATATATATATATATATATAATTAGAAAGGAAGGAAAAACTCAACATTGTAATTCCATGTTGAGTTTTTCCTTCCTTTCTAAGATAAATATTGCTCTGTATATAATCTAAAAAGTTTATTATACATTGAGCTCTTTTTAGTGATTTAAAGATTCACTGTATTTATACATACTGGATCATACAATAATAATACAGTATATCTTAGAAATCACATATAGAATCATCCCTTACTACCAAGTTTTGGATACCTCTCATATATATATATATATATATATATATATATATATATATATTTACTTTTTCGTTAATTGTTTTATTTTTGTAGTTTCCTCCAGACATACATGCATACATACACAACAACTGTCCTTTATATATGTATAAATAGATGGACAATTTTATATGAATAAGAATTTGGGGGCTATATTCCAATATAACCAAATCAATCTTTGGAAAAATGTTTTGTTTTTTTTAATAGGAGGAATGGGGAACTAAAAAAAAAAAAAAAGAAACTAGTCAAAATTAAGGATTGACAATACTTTAAGTGTTATTAACTCTAATAGAGTGTAGTTAATAATCATAGTGCCAAAAGATCTAAAGACAGAGTAAAGGTTGAGTTACAAAGTTGATTTGCAAAACAATGTGGCCTCATTGGTAAAGCAGCTAGTTTGATTAAGCTAAAGGGAATATATGAGAGTGATTATCCTTTATCATTGTCTCTGATATGTGCTGTTCTGCTCTGAAAATGCATTCTTTTTTTATAAAATTGCCTTATACTTAAAAAAAAAAATTTAAAAAGGTGCTTTATTTTTTTGTCTTTGTTTTCAGTCCCAAAATATATTAGCATCCTTCCGTCTGCTAAATACGATGGCGTAGTATCCATTTTTTGAATTTTTTTTTTTTAACTGCATCTGTGTGAGTGGCTGAACAGTCCTATTTTTGAATGGCAATTTCTGTTGCAGTGACTGCAAACAAACAGTGATGCTTGCTGGAGTTGTTGTCTCTCCTTTCTTCTGGCTCTTTGTTGTGTCGGCTTCTTTCCTCTCTTTTTCACTCCTTTTCGTCCCTTGTTTGACAAGGAGGCACCAGGCCACTTGGTTTTCTGCACCAACCTTCCATGTGTTGTTGTTGATGTGGCATGTCTTCATATCCTTCTTGCAGACGTTTTTGAAGCGTAGGCATGGTCTCCCTACTGGTTGGGAGCTTTCTACTAATTCATCATCTTAAACACATCT
>CM042144.1:41224939-41467074 GCA_023376005.1 Doryteuthis pealeii
TTTAATTATTACAATGTTTGATATGTTTACTTAAGAGCTATTGCTATATAGTTCAATATGTAAAAAGTATAATAATCATTTAATTCTGCTTCTTTCAAAGCCTCCATGCTGTAATTCACCAACATTATACCTGATACCCCCCTCTGCACACATATGCACGCACGTGCACACACATATACATGTATATTATTACTGTATGTTATTCATGTTCCTGACATTTGTACATTATTCTATGTGCTATACATGAGATTTTGATTAGTTGTGGTGCACCTGAGCACTACACAATGAATTTCATTATCATTATCATTATCATTATTATTATTATTATTATGAACAAAATAAATAAAAAATCTCTCCCTCTTTTTTCTCTTTTTTCTTATTTTCATGTTTTCATTATGTTTGATTGAAACAGATTAGCATTATCACTACCACACATTCACCCCCCTCTCTTTCCCCTACTCTTTTTTATCATATATTTTCTGTATAGCATGTCCTTTTTCTTCCCTTTCTTTATAAAACCAGAATGGTCCATTATTTAGCTGAAGTGACAATACTCATAAAAGTTCAACAGATAAGCAACACCAGATAATCAGGATTTCAATTTTTGCATTTCATCTTGGACAGTCATTTTTAATAAGAGGGAGTTGCAAGATAAGTCGTACAATTAAGGAATGCGAGTATTATAATTTATAAAATGTCTTAGAGATTCCTTCCACTTTTAAAGGTAAGTTTTTACCAACAAAATAGTGGGAAGAATCTCTCAATCATTTTATATATTACAGGCAAAAGTACCCAGTCTAGGAGTACATTAAAAGGTTTTTAGGAACACAAGGGAGTGAGACTTTTTTAAAAGATATAACCCTAAACTCTGTAATTTTATCTTTCTAAACATTTTGTACTTATTTATGAAGATCTTTGAAGAGTTCCACAAATCAATTGATGTTCTTAATTATTGAATTATATCATTTAATCAGTAAAATTTCAGTAAATTTTGGATTTTTCCTTATTATAAACATAGTGTATGCATGATTTTAATACTAAATGACATCTCTTTTCTGAGTTATAAGTCGGCATGTACATACCAAAACAGACATATATATATATATATATATATATATATATATATATATATATCATTATGCATACTACAATACTCCATCTAAATCTATATTCAATTAGCTGAGGTTAGAATATGATGAAGGTATCCTCTGCAGAGGTGTGACCCCCCCCCCCTCCAAAGATGGTGAGGCTTCAGTTCTTGAGATCTGAGAAGTATGAAGTCCCTAAAGCAGTTTCAGTTTATCTTTGGCTTCATTCTGGAAACTCTTATGATGACATTGATGTCAATTTGTATAGCACCTTACCGTTCTCTTGAACAATATCAGGGCAATGAAGGGTGCATATCGCATAAATGTATCCTTGCTCCCTGACCTAAAAAACGCTAAGTGGTGCTTGCTGAAAATCCAACCCATGCTACTTATGAATAATGTATTGTTAGTTTTAATTTTCAAAACTTGGTAGTAGTTATTTAACATTTTCTGACAGTTATTTCGAATTAAGATAAATTGAAAATACAAAAAAAAAATTTCAATTTGGGGGGAATTTACATTTACTTGTCAATTTAAAAAAAAAAAAAAAAAAACTTTTACTTTTAACACCTTCAAACCATAAAAAAGTTATTTGTCGATAAAAACACCTTCAAACTGCTAAAAAAATATTTTAAAAGAGGGGGTTAAAATATTTACTTGTCAAGAAAAAACTTGGGGGGGGGGTAAAATATTGCTTTCGCATCGCATTAACTTTTCAGGAAAAATGCCTTCAAACAGCTAGGGAGTTCATAATTAGCACAGGTTGGATTTTCAGCAGGCACCGCTTAGTGTTTTTTAGGGCAGGAGGCATTTATGCAATATGCACCCAATGAAGACAGGAGACTACTGGGTTTTTATACAACCTTGTATGAGCCTTTGATCCAGGTTCCAGTTCCATAGTATTCAGAGACTTGTAGATACCATAACTATAAAATATGTATATAAATTAATTCCATGCAGAAAAGCCCTGATGATCCTAATGCTGTAACCCAGGTAGGTTACCACTGATTTTCTAAACCAACTCTACAAACTTATTGAGAACTTTTATATTCATTCATAACTACGACTTATTCAGTTAATCATTTTTATCGACAGTCAAAATTTTTTGCCTTCTTCGTTAAATCACCCCCTTTTCATAAACATATTATATATATATATATATATGTAATTTGGATTATTTGGACTATTGTCCTCATCTTTATTGTTATCTACACAATGTTTTGGCTAATGTGCCCTCCAGCCTTTTTGTGTTATTTCTTGTTGGACTTGGGAACCTTCTTGTCGAACTTGGGAGCCTTCATATTGAACTCAGGTTCCTGAGTTCAAGAAATACCTGAAGAAAGCCAGAGGGCACATTGGCCGAAACATTGTATAGATAACAATAAAGATGACAATATTCCAAACAATCCAAATCATACAAATTATCAAACCTCATCTCAAAAATTCAGAGAAATAATAGACAGTAAACCTCTAGAGTCGTTGGAACAATTCACGTACCTAGGTAGTAATATCTCATCCACAGGAAGTAATGTTAATGCACACATAGGGAAGGCATGGTCTGCTATAGACAGATTTTCAATCTGATATCACTGACAAGTTAAAGCGACAGTTCTTCCAAACCATAGTTGTATCAGTGCTACTGTACAGCTGCAGCACTTGGACCTTAACAAAACACCTGGAGAATAAACTAGATGGGAGTTACACAAGAATGCCTCATGTGATCTTAAACAAATTGTGGAAACAACACACCACAATAAAGCAGCTGTACAGCCAATTGCCCCTTATCACAGAAACCATCCAAGTGAGACTATGATACATGCTGAACAAACTCATAAGTGATGTTCTCCTGTGGAGGCCAGCACATGGACATTTCAATGTGGGCCGTCCAGCAAAGACCTACATTGACCAGCTCTGCGCGGATACTGGATGCAGCACAAAAGACTTCCTGAGGGCAATGAATGATGGGGATGTTTAATGAAAGATTGTCATGGGTGTCCATGCTACTAGTACCATATGATAATGATGATATACATATGTTGTAATACACCACTATACATGGCCTGGTCAGATAGAGCTTTAGAATACACAAACTGCACCTCTGCAGAAGGATAAGACCTACCCCCAATGGGGCTATCCCTTCATCACCATTTCTCACAGGTCCTTTAAAAAAAAGCATTTTTAAGGGCAAGTCACAAATTAAATAGTTCACTTTTTTGACTAATACTCCTCATCCTCCCAGCTATGTGTTAAATAGTACCACTACTGTTGTTCTACAAGGATAACTTTAGCATTAAATAACCCATGAAGGTTGATATTCCATTAAACATAGAAACCAAATCATGATTTCTTGTATTCTATATTTCAAAATGTTTACTTTTCATAGCTTGTCATGAATTTTCTTGAGATGGAAGCTAAACATTAAAGCAACTAACATAACCAAATTTCAGTACATCATTTGGATATTTTTTTAAAATGTATTTGCTATTTTGCAACAATAACTTGTAGGTGTAGCATAAGGCTTAAGTCGAGTAGTAGTAGTCGTTAGCTCATGGGTCACAGACAGACAGACAGACAGACAGACAGACAATATTCACATAGGCTATGCGTTCCAACAAGAACCAACACATGAAAGTCACAGTCAAAAAGGGGTCATTTATTTATTTCTGTCCGTGTTTTTTTGTTTTTTTTGTTTTTTAGAGAGATAGTAAAGTCAAACTGTTCTATCATAAATCACATTTGTTACTACTACCAAAAGAGTTTCCTTTACTTCAGTTTGTCATCCCTGGAGTGGGGGGAAGAGACTTCTGTTTCCACTCTTCTGCAGAAAATTTGGGACTTCCACTTTTTTCTTTTTAATCTAGTTCAGGGGTCATTGACAGGTCACTGGCTGACATACGTTGAGTGTTTAGAATTCTAAACTTTAATTTCTTTTTTGTTTTTATTTCTTTTTCTTCTTTTTCCAGAAATTCAATTACTGTTTTCTTTTCAATCCAAATTCTCCATAGACCATAATAATTACACTAAATAGGGAAAGTGTAACAGATAATAATTTGGCATCTCAATGGCCTCCTCACATTTTGGTGGGATAGTGATGGTGATTCTACAGTACCTGAACATACTTAAACAAATCTAAAAAAAAAAATTAAAAAAATGACATAGAGGAGTAGACCACATACAAACATACACAAAAAATAGGTGTCCAGAGTATGACACTAAACTGCTTCTGATGGTGATGCTCTAGTTCTTGAGACCTGGAGAGTATAGAGTACCCCTTTATTGCCATTACTTCCAGGTCTACTGCCAGAGTGGCTGTACTTGTTTGGGTCCCATCTATGGGTCAAATAGATCTGTCTAAATATGACTCATATTCAACAGGAATACTTGATGCCATATAACTGTTAGTTATTTGTACTAGCAAATATATGCACCCTCCGGGTGCAAGTATTTAAGTTTTAATGCAATAAAATATTGTATTAAATTAGAAAGGCTAATGAAACTAAATAAGAATGCAGATAAAAAGATTTAAAACAGAGGCAGTATAATCGAAAAATAGAACAACTGAAACATACTCTTCCATCACTCTCGTCTTTCATTGTTATTTTTTCTAATTTAAGTAAAGAATAAAATAACTTATGTTTTCTTGTTAATGGATTTCAGTTAAGATTCATAGAAGAGATTTTTGCTTATATTCATTAATATAAAGCCAAACAGTTAGAAATCAATAATACTAAGCACATATTTATTAAAATCACATTTTTAATATCAATATGCAAATTAGCCTTCCCATTCACACTGTAAACCGCTATTCTGTTGTATATATAAATATAATTGCATGTTATTTCTATGTTGATATGGCCAACAGTATTAATAATGTGAAACAATTTTATTAATAACTGAGGTTTAAATAAAAATAAAATCATTGGGAATGTGATGTCAATAACTAAGGGAATTGTTACTTGAGTAGCGATATAGTTTCGGTTACAGACTGAAAAACACACAATCTCCATTATAATAAGATTAAGAATAGTTACTTAGTTATAATTGTTTACTAAGGATTATTATTAGTTACTTGAAATCCTATAACTGTGCAAATGAATTACTTTTAAATAGAAATAATTACTTGAAACCATATAACAACTGGTATCATATAGGATTACTTGATATCATTACTGTGTATAAAAAAAAGAATTAAACAATTACACAAAAAATGTAAATATAAACCTACAATGAACACGATTCCCTAACCTGTAGGCATAAAATAATTCTTGATGGGTTGACATGCCATTAATCAACAAAGATTTGTGAACTACTTTTGATATGTGTGATTATTTTCTGAACCTTCTCCATGAACTGCACAAACATTGTTGTAAGTTAGATAAAACTGAAATACTTGAAAGAAATTCAAGTCTCACTCAACTAATTTTTAAGTACACAAACTGCTAAAATAGAAAGGTTCCGTTGTAACTTTCTCTATAATCATATTTTATCAAATAATGGCTGCCACTATAATACAGAAACACAAACTCACGTTATTTAGTTTAATTTATTTTTATATATTTTACAACAATTGTTTAGCTCAGTTGGTAGAGTATTTGCCACAAAACCACAAGGTTCTGGGTTCAATAGTGGCCCTTGCCAATTCAACGCATGAGTAGCTTAGTTTGGATCAGTGTGGTAAAGTGGGTGATCGATGTTAGGTGTGGCGCTCCACCTTGGACACAAAAACAATCTAGCACTTGTGAAAAGGGGATAGACTCCTTCGTTGTCCAGATGAAATCAATAATAGGCTACTCAGCTTGCTTACTACTTTACTTAGCCATTTTTTACCTTTTCTTAGAAAAAAAGAAAGTACAATATTCTAGAAAAAAATATTGCTTATTGTCTTCCATCTTTGTAATGTTAGAAATCAATAAATAAAAATGTCAGTTTTGACAATTCTTCTTCTAAGTGATCAACGATAACGACAGCTGTCACAATACAATCAAAAGTCAGTCTTTTTCAACTTAGTTGACAAATACTTCTAATGATATCATTAAAAAATTTTTTTTTTAAACTGAGGTGGTCATGACTAGAATAGGCTCAGTCCTAATTAGTAATCATCCTCCACACATTACTACAACAACCAACATTACGTTTTTTGTTTTCGGTTTGTGTGACATTGTTTATATTGGGTAATGTATGAAAATAAACTATTGTCTTGTCTTTTTCTTGTCTTCTCATTACAAGCTGACATTTAATTATAAAAAAGGGCACAGATCTCGCTGAAAAAATGTTTCCCTTTGATTTATATGAAATTTAAACCCTAAGTAAATGACAAGATATTATGCCTACTCATAAAATTTCTGCAAATTTCAATAATATTAAGACACCTAATGAGAATTTTATCATCTATTAACTAAACATGAATTAACAAAAAAAATAGTCTCTTTTTGGCTAATTTAGACATTTTAGACAATTATTTGTATTAACAATAATTGCTTGAAGCTGTAATTGTTTGCATAAAGTCATTAGTTATTAAATGTAAAAAGAAAAATGATAGTTTTTTTTTGGGGTGCAGGGCAGGGAGTGAATTACAATTTAATGTGTGTGTGTGTGCAAACACATGGCTTTGGTGGGTATTTTTCAAATTTCACAACCAATTTATAAAGATAGTAGTCAAAAATGATAGATTCACTTGGACATGCTGTGAACAAGGAACTAAATGAACAGCTTGTCTCTAATTGATTCAAGATTTCACCAAATTAAACCAGAAAATAGTGTTTTAATTGGGAAGAAGAAACACTTGAACTGCTACCCACTTTCTCTAACTATACTAATAAATGTTTATATGTGTTTACACACTGGCTTATTCCTACCCACACAGTCTTCTTACTTTCAAATAAATATCTTTATTTTTTCTAAGCATTCTTTTATGCTCTTTGTGCTTATTGTTTGAATCAAGAAAATATTGATCCATCTCTCACTTTTTTTTTTTTTTTTGTTGTCCAGCTGTATCTGGTTTGGTTTCACTCGATAACTTCGCTCCAACCAGTAGCTGTTGTCAATTTTTACATCATTTTCATGATGACAAACACATGGCGCTATTAACGAAGATAGCAACTGATTGCCATATGGAGCTATATCTAATAAGGTCTTTCTTTTAATACTATTCCTCCAAATTTCAAGGACCAAAACAGGTACATTCTCTGTGCAGACATGATTTTTAGAAAGACTTTTATCTTAAAGAATTTTGACCAACAGAAAAACTCTTAACCAATTGGATTACTAAATAGCTGACAATGTTTCTAGGGAGTCGACTCGGACGAAAAGGCAGCATTAAAAAGAAAGAGCTAATTCGGAAAGAAAGTCTAAAAGAAAAGAAGACGACACTGACTCGAAAGGATAGTATAAATGAGAAGTCTTCGACATCTCAAGGGGACTCGCCAAATTCTGGCGATGCAGCTGATGGCACTGCTGAAGCTCCCAAACCCTCAGGTTTTTCAAAGAAAGCTAAGAGGTCAGCAAAATTCAAGTCAAATGTAGCCACTGTATTCCAGGTAATTAATGATTTTAATTGATGTTCTGTTATTTATAGGTTAAAAAATAGAAGTGTTCCAGGTGTATTAATATTGGTTAAGACAATGGAATCTGCAAACACTTTAAATTTCATCTCAAACCATTACATGTTCCTCTTGTTCCCTGGAAATGATATTAATCACTTCTTTTTTTTTTTTTTTTTTTTTTTTTTTTGTGTGTGTGTGTGCATATCATGACAAAATCTCCTATCAGTAGCATGCCACAATGTTTTAAAAGTGCAGTAAAGCACTCTACTATAACTTTTACATTACTTCCATAATCAACCTTGCCAGGAGACCATTCAAAGAAAATGAATTAATGTTATCACTTATTTATTTTTAATACCTATTTCTCCAAAATTCAAGTATGAGTGAAACAAAATTTGAACGATCTTTTATACTCTGAATTCTGTATGTATATATATATATAATATATATATATATATATATATATGAGAGAGAAAGAGAACTGATATGTTCATGTAGTTGAATCATGTCTTTCCTGTTTGTTTTGGATTTTTTTTTTTTTTTTGGTATGTTTGTAAAAATTTGTTAGGATCCGTATAGTATCTGTATTTGTGGAAATATGATTAGTTATATTACAAAAAGTGAAAATAATCCTCTATGTATTTTAAGTACATTGTCAAATTTATTCTGACAGTCCAAAGGTACAAAAAAAAACAAATTAATATTGTACTTTTTATTTGAATTTGTTTTAAATCATTTTTATGTGAAAGAACAATAAGTTTCATATTATATCACACCTTGCAAGTTTTTCACACCAGCATTAGCTGGTTGTCTTTCACTAGAAGCTGAGTGACAGAAAGTCTTCTCAGGTCTCAAGGAGTCTTTTGAGTATTCTAAACAATCTTAACAATTCTATTGCCTGGATGGTCTCGATTCTTCCTCTAATTTCCAATATCTCCACTACATATTTATGTATCTAGTTGCCCTTACTTCCTATTAATAATTATTAAATCTCATGTTTTTCAAAATAACTTTTCCTCTGGGTATTTTATCTAGTTTTTAAATTAACTGACTTAAGTAGTAAAAATAATAGTAGATATTTTTGTAAATAGAAATTCAAATGTGCTCCATGAATTTCCTTTTTTACAAGTAATAACTAGTATATTATATAAAAGGCATTACTCTTTGCTTTCAGTATGTATAGTGTTTGTACTCGATCAGGTTGTGAAACTGTCGAAAATATACACACATATATATGATTGATAAAAGAAAAACTTAGATATTTGTTATATTGGTGGTTAAAAATTTATTTCAATTAAGTTTCTCATTTTTGTAAACCCCAGCCTCTTCAGACTGCCCTCCAAGTGGGAAAATGAATAAATCTAAATAATGCATCTTCTTAATATTAGGACCTTTTTTTTCTTTTTCTTCTTTCTTTTTTACTTTATTTGATTAATGACCTTACACAGATTTAATTTTTAGTTATGATTTTAAAACCCCAAATAGAATAAATTTAATTTTCAATTGTATTTTGTATTTTTTTTGGACTATTGTTCTTACCTTATTGTTATGTACACTATTTAGTGTATATAACAAAGATGAGAACATTAGCGCAAAAAATCCAAATACGTCTTTTTGATATTAGGACTTTTTTTTTCTTTTACCTTATTTCATTTATGAATTTACACAGATTTAATGTTTAATCATGATGTTAAAACGAAAAAAAAAAAGCTTAATTTTTAATTCGATTTTGTTATAGAATTGTTTTCTAGTTGTCTATTTTGTTTTTGTTGTTTCGTTATGTGCACATTTTTATGGTGTTTTTAATGTTAGTTTGTTCTTTTATAAAGACAAGCATTGTAGTACTTATTTATTCATAATAAGTAGTACTTATTTATTCATAATTAGGTTGTGAGTTCAATCCCTGTGCTGGGCAGTAGATTATATTTCACTTTCTCTTCAACCACAAAAATTCATAAATCTCCTAACCATAGTCAAATATTGACTTAGTCAAGAATATTATAATTTTGGACATATTTAAAATTGTATTTTTTTTTCTTTTTGCAATATTAGTATTGATAAACAAAAATATAATTCTTCTCATATTTAAAACCTATATATTCTTTTTAAGTGTGTGGTGTAAAGGTAATTACTCTAGGAAATGGACTCTGACACCTGAGTTCAAATCCTGGACAAGGCTGTTTGCATTTCACATAGCACTAATACACTTGGGAAAGGTATGTGTCCAAATATTCTACCTAAAGCATGGGTAGACTGGTCTCTTTAACCTTAATTAGGTAACCAGTCTAGAAGGAAAACTTTGAATTCAAACCTGTTAAACTCTGCTTAAGAAATTGACCATGTGTCCCATCCTATTCATGCAGAGGGGTTGTCATATATATTATATATATATATATATAAGTAATACCATGGTATATTGGATATTTTATTTTGGAAAGTAAATGAATCTTCCCTCTTGTTTGTGGTGTAGAATATGCCAACTGTATTCCTTGCAGAGGTGTAAGAACCCTCCCCTCAAAAGGAGTGTCTTGGGTATGACACTAAACTGCATGTAATGGGGAGTGTAGAATACCCTTTTATTGCCATTGCTCTCAGGTCCACTCTTACGGTGGTAGTACCTGTTAGGGTACCATCTGTAGGTCAAATAGAACCATTTCAAATTTATTCATATTTGTTCAAACTGTGTGCAAAAAAAAAAAAAAACTACAAAAAAACTACACAAAAATGTAAATATGAACACGATTCCCTAACCTCAAGACTTAAAATAACCCCAGACAGATTGACATGCTATTAAAATCATTCAATCAATCATAAATGAATCTTATAAAAAAATATGTAGTTATATAATTGTTGTTATGGATAAAAAGAACTTGACATTGGAAGGGGATATTATAAATGGAGTTGTGTTCGATATTAAACAATTTTTTAGATATTTAATAGGTCAATTATCTGTTGCATGATGTGTGCCACAAAAAAATAAGTGTTAGGTTATCTAAAAATTCATCAGACAATAAAAAGTCACTTAATTTTCAATAGCAAATTGGCTTCTTACTGTTATTTTCCCTAAATTACAGTGGTACCTTGATTTATATGTGTAATTTGCTCTGCTCAAAACTCAATTTCTTTGTATATCAAATTTATTTATATAGCTTATATATATATATATATATATATAACTCCCATGTTGAACAAATAAATAAATAAACTCCAACTGTCAGCATCTCAATTAATTTTCAAAAAAATTCTGTTTTGAACACTTCAAAATTCAGACACAAAAACAATCTCCTTGGTCTAGCGCTTGTGAAAAGGAGATAAACTCCCTCGCTGAATGGCTGATACCAACTTTAGGCCACCCCGATGATTTTACTTACTCTTTGTTTAATGGCATATCAACTTTCTTGGGATATTTAGGACTGGTTTATGAGTAGCACAGAGATCTGATATGCCAAATGAAATCCACCAACTCAGCGTATAAGTAGCACAGTTATCTGTGCGGTAAAGTGAGCAGCTGATGGTAGGTGTGGCGCTCCACCTAAGACGCAAAAAACAATCTCTTTGGTCTAGCACTAGTGAAAAGGGGATAGACTCCCTCGCTCTCTGGCTGATACCGACTTTAGGCCACCCCGACGATTTTACTTATTTACTCTTTAAGAAGAGAATGGCACTTCTTTATACTAAATGTTTGTGTATAAATGATGTGGTCTTTCTCTTAAGAGTCCAATTAATCCTTTAAAAGAAAGATATCCGACATCAATAAAGTAAAACTTTGGGGAAACAGAGCATTGAAGTGTGCGTGTGTTTGTTTTCATGCACAAACAAAAAAACACAATAGAGTATTTTCAGAAAATCTAGACATATTTTTATAAAGTTTATTTATGACTCGATACAAACAATAGTTGTAAAACAGGTGTTTAAAAAGTAGTAGTAGTGGGAGCTTTTTTTCTTGTTTGCTAAGTTTTGGTTAGATTGGTACAATGAACTGATAGGTTGTTTACAGTACCTGCTGTTGCTAAGTATTCACTCATCTAAGTACTGAGCAGGCTCATTGCTGCTTAACTTTGGTATTTTTTTTATGCTTAGTTTGTTCTTTTCTAAATATAGGAAAACGTTACAGTAGTCATTTATTCATTATTAATTATTTCTAATTATTTGTATTTTATATATATATATATATATATATATATATATATATATATATATATATGAGAGAGAGAGAGAGGTTCCAAAGACATTTAATCAACAGCATTTGGCAACAAAATTTCTTACCTATGCTATTTCCAGAATTTGTTTGGGCTTAGTCTTTGTTACTTTTAGATATACATACACTATCAATGATTCTGAGCACTCTTTATTTATGAATATAGCACTATACTATATATATATATATATATATATATATATATATACTGTCTGAGGAATGTGTAAGAAGCAAGAAACCTCAGTGTCACAGAAATGTTTCCATGCAATTCCATATATAAAAGGCAGTTGTGTGTATGTGTATGTCCGGAGGAAACTTCGAAAATAAAACAATTAACGACAAAGTAAATATATATACACATTAAATATCACCAGGACTTGGTTTTTGAACAAAAATAATAGAGATTTAATTTATATTTGTGAAGATAATTAAAAAATAAAATTTAAATGACAACAGCATGGATTTTTTTTTTTCATATATTTTAGATAGTCGACATTAACATTTCTTTTCAGAGTAGCTGGATCAATGCAAGGTCTATTTTTTACATAGGGATTTAAATAAGGCATCCCATGAGGATTCAACTCTGCAGACTCTGATCCTCTTCAGGACAGAGCGTTAGGATTTTTAAAAAATGAGTAATACAAGAAAAACATTTGAAATTGATTACGTCATAAACAAAATTTTTAATCCCAAAAACATTTCCTAATTAAAAAAATATAGAAATATTTTATACAGTTTGTTTTCAAATTTTGGTATTTTTTTTTTTTTTTTTTTTTAAATGGGAAGTTTAGAAATCTTTGAAAAAATTATAAACCTAGCTGTTATCTATTTTGGTGAATAAATTTTTGTTTGATAAATTTTGGATGTCTACAAAATTTAAAATCTTAAATAACATCACTATCACTGATATTGAGCGCACTATTAATAATACTACAAAAACATGATCCACTACTAACTCACCAAGTGTGCTATTTACTATATATATATATATATATATATAAAGTAAAGTTGGGAGTGGCCCATTGTCAGTATCAGCTGGACAGCAAGGGAGGCCATCCCCTTTTCGGCCATGCTAGACCAGGGAGATTTTGCTGAGGTGGAGCGCTACACTTACCGTGAGCTCTCCACTTTACCACAAAGATAAGATTACCCAATCTGTACGACTCGTACACCAAGTTGGTGGGAACCAGTATCGAACTCAGAACCTTACAATTCCAAGGTGGGTGCTCTACCGATTGAGCTAAACTAGCCTATATATATATAAATCAAAAAGAACACAGTAAAATCACATCCATGCATCCCAGTGTTTTTTCTTTTTTCTTCCCTCACCATTTCAAGCTAGCTGTCAATACATTCCAATATTTTCTTAGAAATGAATTACACCGGATAGATTACAAAGTAAGAGTTAGCCAGCTTTAGTGGTTTCCCCAGAAAATAACTAAAAACCCTACAATTTATTAAGAAACTTTAGTTGGGACCCATCAAATTTCCTGGGGACTCATTTAAAGAAAATATGTGCATCCCAGGATGCACTAAATCAAAAAGCTATCACTGTGTGTATGTGTGTGTATATATATATATATTATATATATCTAATATATAAAGGAGAGATTTTGGTATGTATGTGTCGACGTATAACTCCATAACGGGAGGTCACTCAGATTCAAAATCTTGCATACACATTGATATCGTTCTAACTAAGAAACACTCCAAATTTGGTTATTGATTTTTACTGATTAAGGGATATAATTAATTAATCAATCAAAAATCAAACAATTTTTTGAAAGTTATAGCATAGCTGCTGCTGCTGCTTGGTGTATCAGCAGAAGCTCGCCTGCTGGTTTTATCAGCTACCCGAAGAAAAAGAAGAAAAAGAATATCAGCTTCCAGTCATTGAAAATGTTAGCTACAACTATGAGTAAATTTTAACGTAAAATAAAATTCTTTTTTTTTTTTTTTGTCCAAATCTTTAAAATATTTATTTTATAATCTTTCTAAATATTTAATTTGTATTCATTGAATTATTTTTTACAGCGTGTTAAAATATTTTGCTTTGGAGAGCCGATTATACAAAGTAAAATCATACTTCGTATGTTTTTGAGACTAACTTTTATTGTACAATGTACACTCACTTAAATTAAATTGTCATGCACAAAAAATTGTAGAAAAATGAAAATTTACCGTTACATTATTTTAAAATAAGATTTTAAATGTCAATAAAAAATCAGTCACCAGTATAGGGTTGTATAAATGTAAATTTTAAAAAAATGTTAAAACGAGTTGTTTTGTAATTAATACTAATGGTTAAAAAAGTCTTAATAATTTAGAGAACTAATGAAAACGTTTTAAAATGTAAGCAAAAATAGATATTGCATTCTTTTTATTGTTAAGAACTAGATTTGAATTGTCATGTACAAAAAATTCAAAGAAATAAATTACAATGTATTTCTAACTCATCAAGCAATTAAAAACTGAATTTAAAATTGTCCCCAAATACTATTATTATTTTCAAACTGGAGTTTCAGTGAAACTTTTCGTAGAAAAGTTATATTTACAATAACAATATATATATTTACAATAATCTTCAAAATTTTGGGACCATTCAAAAGAAGAAACATAAAAAAAAAAAAACCCTGATGATTTTTTTTTAAATTCAGCTTACGGAAATAATGAAACTTAGGAATGAAAACAATGTTTACATTTTCATACCGTTAAATCAAATTTAAAAATGAAAGGCTGAACTTGCACAACAGTCAGAAAATTAAAACGGAAATTTTTTTGGTGGTCCCCAATGAAAGTTTAACTACAGTCTATGAATTGAGTTTTTGTGAATTGGGTTACGGTTTTAGGGGATTAAGGTTGTTTTTAATTATGTATTGTTTAAAAAAATAAACAACAAAAAACAAATTAACATTAAATGTATATATATTAATTTGGGTTTCTTTGTTGTTGTTTTTTTTGTTTGTTTTTTTTTAAGCAATATGTAAATAAAAACAACCTTAATCCCCTAGACCATAACCCAATTCGCAAAAAGTTAATTCATAGACTGTAGTTAAACTGTCATGGGGACCACCAACAAACTTTCTGTTTTAATTTCCGACCATTGTGCAAGTTCAGCCAAATGAAAATATGTCTGAAATAGGTTTTTTTTTAATAAAATATGTTAGGGGAAATATTTTTTACGAGGTCTCCCCCCACCCTGCTTATTTTATGAAATCTGAAAAAGAAAAAAAAAGAAACTGATAAAAAACGATTTTTAATTTTTTTTTCAATAAAATAATTATATCAAAAGATTTCTTTAAGTTTCCATACAGGATTTTTTTTTTTTTTTTATAAAAAAAAAACGTATTCTGAATTCTACCTAAAAAAATGTAAATATTATGACATGAAATTATTTCAAAACACTAAAAAATTCAGGATTACATTTAAAAAAAATATTTTCAATGTTTAAAAAAAATCCCTAAAATAAACACTGTAATACATAAATTTTTTTTTTTTTTTTTTTTTTTTTTTTTTTAATTTTATTTTTATGAACCTCCTGGTGTTCCTAAAATCTTTTCAGCCGGTCATGGACCGGGTAATTTTGCTAGTATATATATAATCATTTCATATATATTATTTCATCCTAAGCTTCCAAATCCAACACACACATGTAAATATATATGAACAAGGCACGCACACACATACATGGTGTTGGAACTTAAGAACATGCATACACACACACACACACACACACACACACAACAGGTGATTTTGATAGGCATAAAAAATTATACACACACACCATAAATAATCAAACTTACCACCAATAACAACAGAAAAAAGGTTCGGACAAATTCTGGAATGTTAATCTCACACACACACACACACACACACACACACACACACACACATATATATATATATTAGCTATACCCAAAAATCATCTGCTACAGTTTTTTAAAAACGAATTGAAATTAATTAAATCTATTATTTATGGTCAAACTTTTGTCTAAAACGATAAGTAGTAACATAATGACCATCATTAAAAAAAAGAAAAATATCATTACATATGCAATTTATTTTTAATGAATTTTTTTTTTTTTTGTCCATTTCGATCTGTTCAGCTCTTTTGGTTCTTTTTAAATGGCTTATAATGGCTTGTTTATAAATTTAATGTAATATTCGCGATTGCAAAAAACATTAACAAAAATCTGGGAATTATCCGATTTTAATGAAATTTTCAATATTGCTTTATCAATTAATGAATTTTATAATACATCAGTTATTTTATTTCAAAAATTTAATTAAATATTTTGGCTATGAAAAATTAATATAAAATTCATTTAAAATTAAAATATTCTGATAAGTTTAAAATATTATTTTTAGATTCTAAAAATAAATATCTATTTAATGCAAACCTTATTTTAGTCAAACAAAGTATACGTTTTGAAGAAAGACTCTATTGAAAATTTAGACCTCCCCCCCCTTTAAGCAGAAAAAATATCGATGTATAAATTTTTCTTTTATAAGATAATAACCAATTAAATAATTATCGAAATGAGTAAAAAGAAATCTCCAAAAATTAATTTTTTTTTTATTTTTTTTTTTACATTTTATTTTCTGATTTTTGGTACTTATTTTATTATAAAATATTCCTCTTAAAAAATTTTTTTTTTCTATTTACAACTTCGGTCTTTTATCTTTTTATTTATACTGTAATTAGTATCAAACAAGGAACAACTCGCCGAGATTTTACACCCCCCAAATAAGGGGGGAAGGTAAAATTAAGTGAACTGAAAAAAATGAAAGTTTTGAAATAAATAATGCATTATAAAGTTCATTCATTGATAAATCAAACTGAAAATTTCATTAAAATCCGATAATTCCCTGATTTTTGGAAAACTAAACTAAAATTAAAGACTAAATTCGTTTTGTCAAAAACAGATTTTAGGCCAATATAAGAATCAGGTAGTCCTGTTAGTAAACAAAAAAAAAATTCATGCTTAGAAGGTGAGCCAGATCTGGAATGATAATCAAAAACTGAACATGCTCACACATATAAGCACACACACACACACAGACAGTTTGGAAGGCATGAGACAGAACCAAATCAGTTCTGGAGAAGAGATTTTTATCTTTTTTTTTTTTATGTAGATGAGATTTTTATCTCGAAATATTAAGAATAAATCACAAACAACACCATAGTTACCTTCTTTTTCTTTACACTTGCATTGTGATAGCCTTCAAAACCAACCACCAAACCATTATAAACACAATGCTTCAAGCAAATTATAAAATCCTTATATATACTAGCAAATATATGCACCCTCCGGGTGCAAGTTTTTAAGTTTTAATGTAATACAATATTAAATTCGAAAGGCTATTGAAACTAAATAAGAATGCAGATAAAAAGATTTGAAACAGAGGGGGGTATAATCGAAAAATCGAACAACTGAAACTTACTCTTCCATCACTCCCGTCTTTCATTGTTATGTTTTCTAATTTAAGTATTTAGTTAAAAGAGGAAGTAAAGAATAAAATGATAGTTATTTTTCTTGTTAATGGATTTCATTTAAGATTCATTGAAGAGATTTTTGCTTATATTCATTAAAATAAAACCAAACAGTTAGAAATCAATAATATTAAGCACATTTATTAAAATCACATTTTTAATATCAATATGCAAATTATCCTTCCCGTTCACACTGTAAACCGCTATTTTGTTGTATATATAAATATAATTGCATATTGTTAAGATGTAGACATGGTTAGCAGTATTAATAATGTAAAACAATTTTATTAATAATTGAGGTTAAAATAAAAATAAAATCATGGAGAATGTGATGTCAATAACTAAAGGAAATTGCGACTTGAGTAGTAATATAGTTTCGGTTACAGACAGAAAAACACACAATCTCTATTATAATAAGATATATATATGTGTGTGTGTGTGTTCCTTTTTTACTTGGACTTTTTCATTGTTTTATCTCTAAAGTTACTTTCTTTCTTTTTTTTCATAAACCTATGTAACTTTCATTATGGTAGAAAATAGATTTTTATTTATGATTGAAAGCATATGAGTCACAAATAAATAATATCCTCAATAGAATATCAATCTAAAAATTGCTGCAAGTGCACCAGTTCTCATAAAGTCATTTGCATTTTTTTTTTTTTTTTTTTTTTTTTTTACTGCTGAGTCTGAGGGGTGGGGGGTCAAAATTACTATGAGGTTTTCTATTTCACTCTTTTGAAACTTTTAGTTAAATAAATATTAGGCTACAAATTATCTTCTATCTGTAATACTGATTGTACATTTTATTTACTTCAAAACTTTATCAGGTAAAGAAGACTAAATCTTTAATGTCATTAATACAGTCTGTGTTAACCAAACCTTTCCACTACAGGCAGGATATGACATAAGGTTAATTTTTTTAGATGGAGACCCATGTACACATGAATACAGTTGAGGGCAATGCTAAGAATTATTGGTCTTTATTGGTATCCCACCCTCTTGTTGGGGGTGCAGACCTCCGGTATTGTTGTGTATCCAAATAATATCTCGGGTATATAAACAGGACAGACAGATAGAGTAGATATATATATATTTACCAACCCCTCCACATGAGCAGAATGCGACACAAGTTCTATTTCTTAAGCAGAGTTTAACAGATTTTAATTCAGTTTTCCTTCTCCTAGACTGGTTACCTAGCCATGGTTAAAGAGTCCAGTCTGCCCTGCTATTTACTCATAGCTGGAGGGAGAATTGGATTCATACCTTTCCCAAGAGTATTAGCACCATGTGAAATCCCAACAGCTTGGTCCAGGATTTGAACTCGCATTGACGAATCCATTTCCTACGACTCTAACCATTAGACTATTTGCCTCCAACAAATAGAGTAGATAGGTGATGATTGATGAAATGAGGGTTCTTACTTGTTACTCTTCTTCTACTGCTTCTAACTCAGCCACCATCTTCTCTTGTTGGGCTGATCCAGTGGGCATTCTGCTAAGGGTTGATTCTTCTTTTCCGGTTGACATCTCTTGTTTAAATTAACTCAACAAACAAGACTTGTTTTCTTCTAAAGCTTTATTTCAACAACCCAGCCCATCTTCTTCTGCCACAGGAGAAGCGACTCAAAGCGACCCCTGAGAGATATGTATAAATCCAATTCTCCCTCAAGCTATGAGTAAATAGCAGGGCAGACTGGACTCTTTAACCATGGCTAGGTAACCATTCTAGAAGAAGGAAAACTCTATATATATATCAATGTATATATGTAAAGGCCACCAGAGAGTGCTCCATCTATTTTGTATGAGAGCATTGCCTTTATATATATATATATATATATATATATCATTCACTTTGCACCATATAGACAAGGGTGGGCTGAAAAGTTCATATGATGACGTCATATCTGCTGCTGACAACTTTTTTTACCAATGGGATATAGGCACTGCAACACCGATGAGAGAAGTGTGTGAACCACAAGAGTGACTACTAAAAAACGGAACCTTATTTGGTCACATTCATTATAGTATCTTGGTCAGCCTTTGAATTTTTGGTTAAAAATAGCACAATTGCACATTGGCACATACCTCAACAAAAACAATCTCTCTGGTCTAGCACTAGTGAAAAGGGGGATAGATTCCCTTGCTGTCTGGCTGATATCAACAATAGACCACTCCACCAACTTTTACTAATATATATATATATATATATATATATATATATATATATATATATATATATATATATATATATATATAAATTTTTGTTAATATCATTGGAGAAATTATTTTTGTAAGAGCTGTATTTATTTATTTATTTATAGTCACCAATACAATTAAAAGTTTGTCTTACCAATGG
The DNA here is from genome assembly GCA_023376005.1 of Doryteuthis pealeii. NCBI lineage: Eukaryota > Metazoa > Mollusca > Cephalopoda > Myopsida > Loliginidae > Doryteuthis > Doryteuthis pealeii. The sequence goes on from CM042144.1 coordinate 41,244,617, forward strand.
TTTCGGATGTTTAGCTGTCATCAGAAACGTTGAAAGTCAACGTTTCTGATAACGGATAAACATCCGAAACCATTGGTGACTATAAAATATATATATATAAAATCTGCCTAATGAATTTGAAATAGGGAGGACTGTTTACAATTGCATATCTTTCAAGGAAATCAATAGTGATGGGTCATTTCATGTTCCAGAATAACCTTTTTTACTGACCACAGTGACCAGAACTTTTTCTTTACCCAGAGAGTCAGTGTGTTTCCACTGTCTTTTTCACTCTGGCTTATAGTGGCCCATTTATGAACATTTTTTTGGACTAAAACATGCTTTTCTGTATACATCACACATTCTTCTGTAAATTTCACATGGTTTGCACTTCTCAGCCACCAAAAATTTCTTGGCAGACCTCTGTTTAAGCTTGGTGCTCTGTTTGATTAGCTGCCATTTTGAATTGCCTCAAAACAAATATTTTTGTCAGATTAAAATAATTTTTGTTATAGACAAATTCCAAACAATGTAGTGTTTACATTTATGGAAAAGATTTATGAAAATATGTTTTGCTCTTTTTAAAAAATTTCCCGTCTATTATTTTCTTGTTATATATACATGAGGGTCAGTTTAGCTCAGTCAGCAGATCATTTAGCTAGGAATCACAAGATTCCTGGTTCGATATCGGTCCTCACCAACTCAGTGTATGAGTAGCTCAGGGATCTGTGCGGTAAAGTATGGTAGGTGTGGTGTTCTACCTCAGATGACAAAACAATCTCCTTGGTCTAGTACTAGTGAAAAGGGAAAAGACTCCCTCACTGACTGGCTGATACTGACTTTAGGCCATCCCGATATATATATATATATATATATATATATATATATATATATATATATATATATATATATATAGAGAGAGAGAGACTCTTGAGCAAATTGGATATAACGAATACGAATATTTCTATTGTATTATTAATTTTTGAATTGTTCTCAACTTATTTCGACCTTAGGTCACCATCAAGAGAAAAGTTTCTTTGAAAGTTTTCAAATATCAAAAAATAAACTAGTGATGTAGCACACCCATTCCTTGAAGGGTTGACATGCAGTAACCTCACTCCCTAAAAAAAAAATGTCTAAATACTCAACTGGCTTATCACTGTTTACAATGATTAGCTTGGTCAGTCTTTTTTTTTTTTTTTTTTTTTTTTTTTTTTGTTTTTTGTCTTTTTTTTAACATCAGATGAGAACCAAAAACTTTTTCCAAGCTTTGCTTAGGCTTCAGTTTGTTTACAGTATGTGTTGTTACTATGGTGTCACCCATCTATGTTCTGACCAGGCCCATCTCTGCTTAACTTCATGAATCTGGTGAGAACCAGTGTTTTCCGTGGAAGATGTTAGAGATAATTTGTTTGTTTACCTCCCCTTGAAAGTATCTAAACTTAAAAGACCTCAATCATTTCATGTTAAATCTATACATATTTAAAGAGTAGTTGGTGTGTATGTACGTCTGGATGAAACTACGAAAATACAATAATTAACAACAAAGTAAATCTATATACACATTAAATATCACTGGTTCTTGATTTCTGTGTAAAAATTACGAAGGTGTGATTTATATTTACAAATATATCTAAAAATTAAAATAGGTGTATCAAAAAAGGATCAAGATTGAAGCCGTATTTACCAAGATAGGAATGAACAATAAATGTAACATTAATTTTTTTCAGGATTCAAGGTGTCAAAAAGTACAGATTTTAAAGCTGTATTTACCAAGATAGAAATGAAGAATGAATGGAACTTTAATTTTTTCTCAGAATACAAGGTGTAACAAAAAGTACAAAAAGTCTTGGTACTTTTTTGATACACCTTGTATACATAATAATAATGGATCTGGAAGACTTAACTTGCTAACCATTATTGCAGTTTTTTTTTTCCTCCCCCCCCTCTACTTAGGTGATGCTGGGTAGCTTCTTCTAGTACAAAATACAGCGGTTAGTTTGTAGGCCACACATTTTTTCACTATACACTAATGTTTGAAGGTTTGTATTTGGGGGGGGGTGCTAATAGTGAACTTATAAACAAACAGTCATTGTTTGATTTGTTATGAAACTTTATCTTACACATCCATATAGTTAATGATTTATGATCTGGTTAGGTTTTGATCAACCAATCATCAGTCAATACAGTTGCAAGTCAGACTGCTATGTATATTATATACAGGAGGTGCGTGGTCTAATGGTTAGAGTCATGGGAAATAAACTCATCAACCGGAGTTCATTTCTTGGACCAAACTGTTTGCACTTCACATGGTGCTAATACCCTTGGGAAAGGTCTGAATCCAATCCTCCCTCCAGCTATGGATAAATAGCAGGGCTGACTGGGCTCTAAGTAACCAATCTAGAAGGAAAACTCTAAATTCAAACCTGTTAAACTCCACTTAAGAAATTGACCTTGTGTCGCATCCTGCTCATACAGAGGGGTTGGCAAATATATATATATATATATATATAGCCCTCTGTATTGTATGCTCAAAGTCTAACATGGTTTTATTTACCCACTTCTGTGTTACTAGTACAGACTGTTTAGTTTTTTTTTTTTTTTTCCTTCTTAATTGATTCTATAATGGTTATTGCTTTTTTTATTCTAATATATTAATCTTTTTATGATCATTTTCAACATTATCTCCCGTATACTGCTTTAGTGTACATTTGTGTGTGTGTATGTGTGTGTGTGTATGTATGTATGTGTACATATATATGTATATATATATATATCCGGAGATGCTGATAGGTTTGCGTTCTGTGTCTCTGATGCATAAAAATCTAAAAGGAGACAGTAAAATCATATCCATGCATCCCAGGATCTTTGAATTTTTCTTCCCTCACCATTTGTGTAGATAAAGATGAGGACAATAGTCTGAATAATCCAAATAATACTGTTTGATTTGGTTTTAAAAGTAAAAAAAAAAAAAAAAAAAAAAAATAGAAAACGTTGTACATGAACTAAATGTTATTGCCATCAACATAACAACATTTAGTCATTAATGGTTGTTAAGGTTAAATTTACTGGAAATGTTTTTTTACAAGAATTAAATTAAGTGGAAAAAAAAGTTTTTTTTTTTTTTTGGGGGGGGGTCTTACAAAACAAAAATATTGTTAAAGTTTAATAAAATTTGATACTCAATTCATGAAGTGTTATTGTTGGGCCACAAGAGCCCTCCACAGGAGCTAACTTAATTACCACGCAATGTGGGGGTTAGTGAGTAAAATAAATACTAAACTTTACATGTAAAAACAAAACCACTGCTCTTTTCTCATGCTTGGCAGGGGTTCCTCAGGGTCTTCATCTTGGTGGGTAGTCTGTTCAGGGTAGCAACGCTCTGGGTTTTATATATTGGTCAAATAGAACTAATGATTAGTATTAGATAGAATGCTTGATATCAATAGTGAGCAAAAAAAAAAACTCATGAGGAACAACTGCTCAAAATATGTAAATATGAACATACAATGAACAGGTTTCCTTAACATCTAGGCATAAAAATAACCACAGATGGGTTGACATGACATTAAAATCAGAGGTGGTCTTTTTAAAAACATGCTGAACTTGATTTGAACTTATTTTTTTCACATTATAAATTTCACAGTAGAAATACACAGCATCTTACGTTCAACCTTGGAAAATCTTTCAATATTTGGGTTCATTGTTTTTTTTAATGGCCAGAACTTTATTGACAAAGAAGAAGCTTCTGATTACCCAACTCTCTTTACTAGTTTGTCCTCTCATTTCTCTTTAGTCCTGTCAGTGAGCCTTAGAATACACACTGTAGAGGAGGTAAGATTCCTCCCCACCCCCCAAAAAAGGGTATGTCCAAACTGCATCTGATGGTGAACCCCCAGTTCTGAAGAGTGAATTGTCATTATTCCCAGATCCACTTTGACTGGGTGGTAGTACCTTTAGGGTCCCATCTATGTGTCAAATAGATTTATTTAAAAATCATTTGTATTCGATAGGAATACTTGTTGTCATATAACTGTAAATTATTTGTATTAAGAATAGTTACATGAAGCTATACTCGCTTACTAAGGATTATAATTAATTACTTGAAATCATGTAACTGTATGCAAACAAAAGGCTGTTATTAAATAGAAATGATTACTTGAAACTATATAATTATTAGTATTAGAAAGGAATACTTGAAAGCATGAAACCGTGTTCAAATTATTTATAGGAATACTTGATCATATAACTATATGCAAAAACCTCTTAAACAACTTTAACGTTCTTGCTTGCAAAGATAGCACAGCATGGATAAACTTGCCCCTCTAAAACTCACTAGAGTAACAAAAGTTCTGGGACGAACTGGCTCTCAAGAACAGTGTACACAGATCCGAGTTGAGTTCATTGATGACAGTAATTGGTCAATTATCCGTAATGTCAAGGGACAAGTCCGTGAAGGAGATATCCTGACACTACTTGAATCGAAAAGAGAAGCCAGAAGATTAAGGTGAATACTATGCTGGCTGTTTGCTTTTTCCATTTGTTCAAGTTGGAGCTTCCCCTCCAGGGCACAAAAAAAAAGAGCCTGGACAAGATGTATGAAGGCCCTGGGTTGCCAAAGTGACAGAGCCTCCCCTCTCTGCCTCGCTGGCATGATCCGAAGGAATGGTGAACCAATACATTCGGCATCAGTTTGGCTGCAGGAGTTCCCAAATAGTGTTTTATGCACTGAACTGCCTAACAGTTCAAGCCATGATTTCTGTCAGGTTTTTTTTCCCTTTAGCCTTTTCTTATCCAGAGGATAACCACAAGGCAGTGGAGGTTATTTAGACTATTACACGCCTGGATACCATCCCAGGTATTTCTGTATTTTCACGTTAATGTGCTAGATGGCCGTTGAGCAAGAAGCTTCCTCCGCCCTTTCACAGGTTTTGTTTTTCATCCTGCTGGGTGTCTAGCCACCCTCCTCACCAGGCAAGCTTGTTGGGAGTACCGGTTTAGTCGCCGATGATCCGACTCTGGAGCAGGTAGTATGGGGTTAAATAATACCCATAGTGCTTTGTGCGACCTGACATGAAAAGTATATATATGTACATGTGCATACATATATTAATTTTTGAACGTTGACAGTCAAATTATGTATTGTAGTTTATTATACGAAGTGTAAGTAAATCATTATTATTATTATTATTATAAAGTCATACCATTTATATTTTAGGTTGCTTAAATGATAGTAAACAACTTTAATGTTAAGTTCAAGATGAAAACGATACTAAAAATGTAAATATAAATATACAGTGAGTGCAATTCTCTAACCTTTTGGCATAAAATAACCCTAGATGGGTTGACATATCAAAATCAATCAATCTAGGGTTATTTTATACCTTATACCATATTTACATTTTTTTATGTAACTGTTTTTTATTTATTTTTTTTTTTTTTTTTTTTTTTTGCACACAGTCCTTACTAAATGTACTATACTTTGGTATAAGGTCATAGTAATAGATCACTAAGTACATCAAATTGGTCTGTGACACAAGCTTGTAAGTAGGTTAAGTTACTTAAATGTCGCAGATGAAAGAAAAATTGTTAAAAGGTTTTTTTATTATCAATGTTCCACTTGATTAACATTTTAAGTACATGACCAGATGCTTATGGCGTAATGGTTATCATTGTAGGAAATGGACTCTCCAATCAAATCCTGAACAGAACTCTTTGCATTTCACATGGTGCTAATACCCCTGGGAAATTTACAAATCCAACTATTCTCCTTCCAGCTATAGGTAAATAGTAGGGCAGATTGGCTTTTTAACCTTGAAGCAGGGAGAAACTCATGTGACATTCTTGTAGGCTGACCAGCAAAGGTACATCAATCAGTTCTGTTGGATACTGGATGCCATATGGAGGACCTGCTAGGTGCGATGACTACTTAGAAGGGTTGGTAGAATAGTCAGGGGAATCTGTTGTCGGAAAGACCTGTTGATTGTTACAATTTTAGTGGACATTTTTAGGCTGCAGGTTAGAGCCTTTTATAGTGGAGATCCCTTGTGTTCCTTAGCGTTAGGCAGAATCTTTTGGTTGCAGATCCATTTGTCAGTGTCGAATACGTGCAAATGAACAGCTTTCGAGATCAGCAATTGAATAGTTAACTAACCACATATTCAAGCATGTTGATTGGCTGGCTTTAATCCATGCAGACCAGTTGTAGACTTGGAGAGAAATTAACTATGCCCGGCTATTTGTGCCCCAAACTCAGTATATTTGTAGTACCTAATGAAAAAATAAAATGCAGATTACAGGTTGTTTTGTTTTTGTTTTTTATGACCAGAAACTTTTTACTGAATCCAGAAAGAATTGTCAAATTTCAAGTGATGCAACTTCCTATAAAATTGCACAATTTAAAAATTATTTGTATTTGTGCAAAAATAAATATTAAAATCTCTTAAGAAACAACTACCCAAATATGAATGCGGATATAAAATAACTCTAGACAGGTTGACATGCTGTTAAAATAAATCGAAGTAGTAAACAATAGAGTGTAGAAAAGTTAAGAGAGTATAATTATTAAAAATAAAAACTCTGCCTGACTATAACTTTTTTCTATAGCTTCATTGTGATAGTCCTGTCCTTCTAAAATTTCTGTCGGAGTAAAATGATTTCTCTCAAGTTATTCAGTCTTATTTTAACTGTTGAACGTATGATCAGTTAAAAACAATGACTGCCCTGTCGGCTGAAGCAGTTAATAGTAAACAAAGATTTTCAAAACTTCTTAGTGAAAATATATAACAGACTTAACAAATTCAATATTTTTCTCCAAGTAAATATGGGGGAGAGGTCCCTGGTCCGTAATGGATAACATGCTGCACTAAGATATCCTAGTCAGTGAGTTCAAACTCCAGTCACACTATTAAGTTCACTTAAAGACTAATACCCTTGAGAAAAAATAATGCCACCACTGTTCTTCTGCAAGTATAGCTTTGGCATTAAATAACCCACAAAGGTTGATATGCCATTAAACAAAGAAAGCAAACCGAACCTAAGTAAATGTGGCTTATTATCTCTTCACAAATATATAATGAAAATGGAGAGGCGCATGGTGTAATGGTTATTGTTATAGGAAAGGTAGTTATTTAGGAGGCACTTGTGGTGTAATGGTTATCATTATAAGAAATGGATATGATGAACTAAGTTCAAATCCTGGATGAGGTTGTTTGCATTTCACATAGTGCTAATACTGTTGGGAAAGGTATGCATCCAACTACTCTCCCTCCAACTATAGGTAAATAGTAGAGCTGGTTGGGCTTTTTGATCTTGGTTAGGCCATCAGTCTAAGAGAAGGAAAACTCTGAATTAAAGCCTGTTAAACTCCGCCTAAGAAATTAACCTCATGTTACATCCTACTCATGAGGAGAGGTTGGTAGATCTATTAATAATGGAGATTCGCTTCTGGTTTTTGTCTGTAACAAAAACTACGTCACTGCTTATGTCACATTACCCAAAATCGTCATAATATAGAATAAATACACTCAAAATACCTGAAGAATGTCGGAGGGCACATCGGCCGAAACGTTGTACAGATAAAAATGAAGATGAGGACAATAGTCCAGAATAATCTATTAATAATGGAGATTTGCTTCCGGTTTTGTCTGTTACAAATATTATGTCATTGCTACGTCACATTAACCAAAATTGTCATAACATAGAATAAATGCACTCAAAATTAGAACATGCAACATTAGACAGTCCTCATTGTTTTTTAAAACAAGTTTTAATAAATACATGACTGGTATTATATATATCTATATATACTTTGTTTTATTTTAATACATATTTAAAGTTTACATTTCAAATTGTTTTATTTTATAATCCTTTAATGAATTTAATGATTTTACTTGCTTAGGGTACAAACTCGCTGACATTGAATTTTTAACTCGCACCCCTCAGGCAGTATGTTTCAAAAATCTATTTTTACATCGCCCGGAGGGTGTTTTTTATTTTGCTAGTATATATAATGAAAATTTCAATAACTGTACTCAAGTCATAAGACACACACACACACACAAAATCAAATAAAAGTGCATGTTTCTGTGTCTTTCTTTTTCCAATTCTTTGATCAAAGTTTAGGGTGTGTCTTGTACCGAATAGACACTGGATCACTTTACACTGAATAGGTCTAATATAGATTGTAGAGTCACAGATGCTAACTATTGACAATTATTGTTGTGACAACATTTTCTGTCATTCTCTTGTGACAGATGTTGACCAATATTTCAATTTTTTTTTTTTTTTTTTTAAATCGTTCAACCACTTAAAGAATGAGTTTGTTGCCACATCGGATCACCCCATTTACAGGAAGATTGTTTTTTTTTGGGTTTTTTTGTGGGGGGAGGTGTATTTTCATCAAAGGGGAATTAATAACTTAACACTTAATGCATCTGAAAACCCCCTTTCTCTTTTCTTTTTCCTTCTTTCATTTCCTTTTTCCTTCTTCCTTTTTCCTTCCTTTTCTCTTTCCTTCCGTTTCTTTTTCCTTCTACTTCCTTTTCTCTTTCCATCTCCTTTTCTTCTTCCTTTTCTCTTTCCATCTCCTTTTCTTCTTCCTTTTCTCTTTCCATCTCCTTTTCTTCTTCCTTTTCTCTTTCCATCTCCTTTTCTTCTTCGTTTTCCTTTATTTCCTTTTCTTTTTCTTCCCCCTCCCCTTAATTCCCTTTTCCTTTTTTTCTTTCTTTCTCCTTCATTGTATTCCCATTTCTTTTTCTTCCTCCTTACCTCAATCCCTCTTTCCTTTTAAGTTTTTTTAATCTTTCAACCACTTTTTTCTTTTTTTATTATTTCATCAAAGTGGAATTATTAACTTAACACTTAATGCATCCGAAAATAAACTGTATGAAAAAAGATTTGAAGATTAAAAGATTTTTGTGTTAATCTTTATCATGCAACAGAATAATTCTGACAAGTTAGATCGATAGTGACTCCAGTGTATGACATTAAACTTCATTTTAATGGTGAAGTTCCAATTTTGGAGCTTTTGGGAGTGTGGTGTACCCCTTCATTGCCATTACTACCAGATCTACCCTGACCTGGAGTGGTAGTACCTTTTTAGGGTCCCATCTGTGAGTTAAATAGGAAAAAATGAGTTTAAAAACAAACAGGAAAACATTTGTAGTTTCAATTGTTATATCATTTTGAATTTATCACTGTTAAATTAATTTTTGACTATTCTTTCTTCATCTTAATTTATCTTTAGCAATTTGGTAATTTATACATTAATTTACTTAAGTCGTGTCCTCATCTTGCTTGTTTTAATTACAATGGCCTTTGTATACTTAAGTCTTTTCAAACGTCTTTTTGTGAATAACCTGAGAATTTTGAACCAAACTTTCATGGTGTTAGATTGTTTTTCTTCTCTGCCTCAGACTGTTTTTTTTTATGTAGAATATGATTCTCACCCTGTGTCTTACTGCTCCCCCAATGTAAAAGGGTGTCCATCTCACTGTGCATACCCACTCTCTTGGTAATTTTTATGAGAGGTAGTAATGGCTCTCCACTTGATTCTCCACAGATATTGAGCCACTAAAAAGGAATTAATTTCATCTTGAGTCTAAAAAGTGTAAAAATCCTTGTTTTTTTTTCCTTAGGAGAGAAGAGATGGATTTGTGTCTTTCTCAAGGGCATTAACAAATAGGGAAATAAATCAGCCTTGTCCAGGATTTGAATGTCATTGGTATGACATTAAACTGCATCTCATGATGAAGTTCCAATTCATTGGTATCAGCCAGACAGCGAGAGAGAGTCTCTCCTTTTTACTAACACCAGACCAAGGAAATTGTTTTGGCATCTGAGGTGGAGCACTACACTTACCACAAACTCCTCACTTTACCGCACAGATCTCTGTGCTACTTATAAACTGAGTTGGCAAGGGCCGGGATCAAACCCAGAACCTTGTGTTCCTAAGCGAACACTCTATCGACTGAGCTAAAAAATTTTATCAATGTCAAACCTAGATTTTTAAAAAAATCATGTCTGTTCATTGTTGGGGTTTTATCTTTTTTTTTTTGTTTGTTTGTTGTTTTTTTTTTTCGCAACATGTTAAAGTATATTCTATATTTTTTTTTAAAAAGAAAATTTTCTGGGATTCTTTGATATTTTAATTTTAAAGTCTCCATCTGTTCATCATCCCTGACGAGGAATTCCCAGTAGGTGCAGGTCAGTGTACCGTTGTCCCCTTTTTCTGGGCACTAAAACGATAACTGTAACGCGGCGGCGATGTATATTGTATAGCGGATCTCATCCACGTGCCTCCAAATTCACAGTGCTAAAATGGTGTTGATAGAAATTATAACACGAGAAATATGTAGTCACAACTGCTAGCCTTTATTTTCAGGGTAGGTTTGTCTCATGTGCTGTATTGGGGAGGAGGAAAGGCAGAGAGAAAGAGAGAGAACTATACTTCTGTGATCCCATAAGGGACCCAAGGTCAGGTCCGCACCCTACAACGTCCCAAATCGAAAAGAGGTCGGTACCTTTCTTCGTTGTTCCACGTCACCACGTGACTTCCGGTCAACACCCGAAACTTCCGGTTCCGGTCAACACCCGACTTCCGGTTGACACTCATTTCTCCCTTCGGGGTCATGCTACGGTCAAACCATCGTTCATCCTGTTTTGGCTCATCACTATTTTTTAAACCTTTATCATCTCTCACTTATTTCCTTCTTCCTCCTTTTCTAATATAGTAGTTCTAGCTCAGGATAACATACCCATCTTGCTACATCAACAGCCCAAGTTGATCACGTCCCTGCCCTTTGTACATACCGCCCGTCACTACTACAGATTTGTGAAACTGAAGTTTCTATTATTGGAATCTTCTGAAAGTGGTCTCCGTAGTATCAGTTCTACTTTTTTAATAAAGATACTCCCATAGAAATATTAACTTTTTTTTTAAATCCCTTGTGGGAGATTTGAAGAATGTGGTAAACAAATGGAGACAGTTTGAAATTAATAACATAAAGGTACTCCCTTAAATGTGCTAACATTTTTTAATCACCTTGTATATCATAAGTAATAATATGAAAATTGTTAAATATGTATGGATGTCAATTTTATGACTATTTTTTTCTTTCTTCCTTTCTTCTAGATCAGAGTAAAAGTATTAGAGGCCCGCCAACTTCAAGGCTCCAACATCCAGCCATTGGCAAGGGTCACTGTTTACAACCAAACAAAACAGACACGGGTCAAGAAATCCACAAACAATCCGTTTTGGAATGAATCCTTCTTTTTCAATTTCAACATGGCTCCCTCAGACTTGTTTGATGAACTTATTGAATTTCAGGTAAGTTTTATGGATTTTTGTTATTGAGCCGCCAAATGTTCGGCTGATCATGTAATGCAGGGATCACCAAACTTTATTCATGGTGGGAGCAGATAATCGAAAAAAATAACAAGTACACGCCACATTATTATTGTGTTCAATACTTGGTAGCCAGAATGAAAGCTCTGAGAAAAAGATGTAAAACAAAATTATCTTTCTATATTATATTCATGGATTAGTGGTGTAAGATACAGAAAAACAAATTTAACCAACATATTTATTTTCAAAACATTATCAAAAGGTTTAGTGAGATTTGTGAAACTGAAGTTTCCCTTTCAAGATATCATCAATGTTTGGTTTGGATTTACTACATCCAATCAAGAGACTTGCTTTGTTGGGTTGATTTCCATACATTCTGTACGTTTTAAAAAAACAAATTCAAGTACAATCAGCAACCTGATAAAATGCCTTTGTGGGCCAGATCCGGTCCACGGGCCATAGTTTGCTAACCCTTGGTGTAATGGACAACTTTTTAAGACCAATATTTCACCTCAAAGACAAGGTGTCTTTAATTTTTTTTTTATAGTGGGACATAGAACGTTCAGTGTACTAGTACGTCCAATAAGGGTTTATGCTAACAATAAGTACTTCACCAAAGAGTGCTAAGAACTGAAGCCCTAGCCGTAATGATCTCCTGACTACTCTCAACAGCAGTACACAAGTAATCCTGGACCAGTTCATTTACTCTCGGAGAAAAAGTAAAATAAACTAGTCCACAACAAATTACAAGAGGTACGTTTTTGAAACATCACAGTTTACCTTGTTTTTAGGCTTGGGAACCCCTGATTTAAACTGTGAGATGATCCTGTCATCCTCATTTTTTAGGTGGGATCTAACTCTCACTCTCTTACTGCCCTCCTTGCTGTAAAAGGATATCCATCTCACAGTGCTTACTCACACTGTTGGTAATTATAAAAAGCAGATGGGTCTCCACTTGCTTCTATGCACTTAGAACCCCTGATTTTTGGTGTCAGTATTCAGTATACGAACACACAACTTTCACATAGATAAACAATTTGATATTTTTAAAAAGTGAAAAATCGACCTATCCTAATGATCATCCAGCCTTTTAAAAAAAGTGTAGAAACCTTTTTATTGTTTTTTGGTTTGGTTTGTTTTTTGTTTTTTAATTTAAGTTAATATTACCTCTTCACGTCTTCCACACAGCATCCAGAATCCTCACAGAAATGATTGATGTATGTTTTTGCTGGTCAGCTTATACTGGTGCATCCATAGGAGAACATCACTTATGAGTTCATCCTTGTTTCAAGACACACTGGACACTGTTGGAAAATAGGAATAGTTACTTAAAACCATATAATTGCTTGAAAAAAAAGACTGACTTCAGCATTAAATAATCCATAAGGGGCTGATTTGTCATTAAATAAAACAAACTATATATGGAGAGCTGCTTAAAAATTCAAGTTAAATTTCTCAGGATGCTTAAATTGAGTCATTAAATTTTGTCTTTTCAGGTATTCAACTCAAGGAAATTACGATCAGATTCTTTGATTGGATCATTTAAGGTAAGATATTTTTTCTTGTTTTGATTTATAAAAATGATTTTTGATAATTCATTTTTGGGAACAAGTGACTTTAGGGTCCATGTCAAATTATCCAGAAAAAAATTAAAATTGTCACCCACCTGCTTCAATTTTCCTGAATTTTCCAGATGTGGACTATGTTAATGTTAGACAATTCCCAAAATTTGAGCTTTCAATTCGAAAAATTGGTGGAGTTGATTTTTAGCTCTCCAAATTTGGTGGTGTTCACAAAAAATAGTGATATTTTGTAATCAAATGTCCTACCACCAATCTCATATCTCCCAAGGGGGCCGTATGGATCCCATTGAGAAACCCTGCTTTAAAATTTTATCCTAAACTTCGATGGTAGTATCTTAGTAGTAGACATGGTTAGTCTTTGCAGGCCAGCTGCCCCCAATGGTCCAGTGCGAGCAGGAACAAATTCTGAGAAGGTTTAAAAAGAATAGAAGACTTTTTAACAAAATAAGATTCTTCCTCCTCCCAAAATGAGTTTGAAAACCCACATTTACAATCGCAGTCATGCCCCAATGAACATATTAAATAAAGTGGAGTGTTTGAGATATGCCTGTCCTATTAAACAGCACTGGGGGGTGTCGTCAGTTATGTTATAACAAGTTCATTGGGGGGTTTCAGGTCTTTCAACATAATACCCACCTTCACCAGTTAAACCCGAGCAAACCCTAGTAAATTGAATTTAAAAGATTAATGTTTCTGTCAGCTTTTTCCATCATATATGTAAAAATCTACAATCAACAGTTTTTGAATTCTGTCCAAGACCAAGGAATAAGTCCAGTTTACAAAAAAAAAACTGAAAATGTAACTGTTTTATTTTACTTTAAATTACTGTCAATCCTTAGGCACCCAATCATGGTGCAATGGTTATCCAGTTAGTCATGCAGATCCATTATTATTGAATAGAGAGATCAATCCTCACTGGGTGCCCCATACAATTAAATAGTAAGTTTGACTGTCACTGGATGCCCCAACTTGTGTCCCTGTATCGTATTCTACCCCTGGTGAATAGGTTGGATAAATACCTAATTCCACTGAAAGGATCAATTATGTTCTGCCTATGCTTTTATTTCACTCTTTATCTGTATCTTCTCATTCTCTCCCTTATCCCTTATCTTCATTGCTATCAACAAGTGGTGGTGGTGGATTAATAAGAAAAATTAAATGTTAGTTTGCACAAAAATATCATAAAATATTTCAATGTGAAACCACAAAAAAAGAATAAAAGTCAATTTGTGTTCAAAGATTGTCTTATTAAAAACCATTACTGATGATAAAACTAAAAACAATGTCTTAGTATTTAGTATTTTTTACTTTCATGTTGGTGATGGATTCCAGTCTATTATCTGCAAATAATTTGATTAGAACTTTTTTTTAACCTTTGACCTGTGAAATAAACCCAAAAGATCAATCTGTTCAGATTCTCTAATATTTTGGATTTTGTCTCTGAATATATTACATTAAAAACTCTTTCTTTTTACAGATGGATGTAGGGATGGTATATGATGAACCAACCCATGCTTTCATTGGAAAATGGCTGCTTCTTAGTGATCCTGAGGATAATATGGCTGGTTGTAAAGGTTACCTTAAGATTTGTGTTATTGTTCTTGGACCAGGAGATGAATCACCAGTAAGTAAAGTTTTTTTCTCTTGTTGGATTCATTTCAAAAGAATCTTTCTATGAATCTGACATTGAAAGATTTAAATGAATGAATTGAAAATTATATATTTCAAATAAGTCTTCATATAATTATTTCATATCTCTACAAAATATCTCAATAGTTAAAAAAGAAAATTTATAAAACTTTTTTGTTCAATGTATTGTTTGCTGTTCGTTTTTCATTTCTTTCTTTCTTTTTTTTTTTTTTTTTTTTTTTCTTTTCTTTTTCTGATTTTTTTTTCCTGGTTTTCTTTTGTTTGTTTTTTTTTTTTTTTAATTTTTCCTTTTTTCCTGTGTTTTTTCTTGTTTTTTTTTTCTGGGTTTCTTTTTTCCTTCTTGTTCCCCCCCCTTTTTTTTTTTGTTCTTACATAATATATATCCAAGAAATATTGTTGAGTTTCTTCTTGAGAAGAACCCAACATTTTCAACCTTATTCCCTTCACTTCCATACAAAGTGGTCAATTTGACATTGATATTGTTTTTTTTCTTTTCTTTTTCTTTTTTTTTTGGGGGGGGGGTGTTCTTACACTATCTATTCAAAAATATTTAGTCACTTTTAAGAATCAATATTTCTTTTTTTGGGTGGTATATTAATTCACTTGCATGACCAGTAATAGTAAATCATACAAAATATTATGCATTAATATTGTAGTTAAGGCAATAGTAATTGTCTATATTTTCTAGCTTACTGTAGTGTAATGCTTTAAACATTAGGTACCAGTTAGAATAAACATTTGCTGCAATATTTATAATTACAAAATTAGTTCATGAATTACTACAACATAGCTAAATATTTTTTTTACTGCTTGATTTTTTTTTTTTGTTCCAATATCGAAATATTCTTCAAAGTTAACTGCAGTTATAATGTTACTTCTTCAGTCTTCTATTTTTTTTTTTTTTTTTTTTTTTTTTCCTTTTATTTTTTTTTTTTTTTTTCCCTCGGCATTATATGTACCAATTGAATTTTTTTAGTCTGTATCTTTTACCATCATGTAAAAATCTTGATTTATCATTAAACAAAAAAAAAAAAAAATTTATGTAATCATATCTTTGACATTTTTCTTTATTAATCCTCTAGCTAAAGGTTCTCGAGGTAAGTCACATCCAAAACCTTAAATTAAAAAAAAAAAATCATAGCTTTTAAAAATTGCCTTGACTCAAACCACAACACAAAACTTTCTCAAAGTTGCTTCTGTAGAAACCAATTGACCTTCAAGTAGAAAAGCTACTGGAATGTGGTCAGCTTTTATAATTTTTCTTGCATCCACAATGCAATCTAATTTCTTTCATAGAAAAATACTTGTAGAAAATGCGAATAATCCTTGCCAACATTTGGTAGTTTATTGCATGAATTTATAGCTGCCAGCTATGTTTTTTGGTTTCATTTTAATGGAATCATTAAAAATAGTATTGCTATTTAACACTCCCCACAAATTTTAAAACCTTTTAACAGCATGCTTAAATGACCTCTTTTTAGTACATTTACCGACTACAACCCAGTGCTATAACCATTAAATAGGTATGGCCAAAATTTCGATAAGACAACACCTCTCCCTTTATTTAAATTTTATTTTATTTAAAAAGATTAAAATTCTCACTTATACTTTTTTCCCTTAAGAACAGAGCTTAAACATGGTTTGTATCCTGATGAATTTTATAGTGTATATTTCTCTATAATCTTCCATCATAAGAAACCTCAGTTTTTGTTAAATAATAAAACTAGATTTGATACTGGAAGTTTAACTAAAAAGAATTTATAGTCAACTAACATTTTCTGCTAATGAATATATTGCCATATTTTTATGATTTCTTTTCATTTGATACATTATAAAGATTACTTTAAAAGCAGTTGTTCTCAACCTTTTTTTTAACCCATGGATCCTTTTTCCTCTTAATTCTTTTTCTTTGTGGATCCCCATAGCCATTCTACAGAAAAAAAACATTTTTCACTACTAAAAAAGTAAATGCTTTGGTTTATTGATTTTAACAGCATATCAACCCATCTGGGGTTATGTCATGCCTAACAGTTAGGTTTTTAAAAAAGTAAAGGAATTGTATCAAAAATTAAGGAAGTAGTAAATGATTATAGTTTATTTTTAAGGAAATCTAATTTATTGCAAATAAATATATTTAATAATTAAATTCTCTACAGCATTTATTTATAATAAACTATCTATATATATGTATATAAAGGACAGTATGTATGTATGTACAGAGGAAACTATGAAAATAAAACAATTAACGACAATGTAAATATATATACAGATTCACTATCACCAGATCTTGCTTTTTGTGCAAAAATAATGATTTTATTTATATATAGGAAGATATTTAAAAATTAGGATTTGAATAATAAGTGAAAGTCATTGGTTGTGTTTGTGATTAAAATAAAAATCAATTATGTAAGACCAAAACAATCAATGGATCTGGGAGATTCATTTTTTATTGTCTCCCACTACCCACACAACGCCGGGTAGCCACTTCTAGTTTTAAGATAAGCCTAAGTGAGTATTTAAGAAAAAATGCAGATTTATTCAATGATATCCTCAACAATTTTTCTCCATGGTCAATGATAATCAAAAATCACCCTTTATCACAATGTTGAGTCTATTATGAGCTTTTAATAATTAATGAAAAACTCAACTAAATCCTGATTCAACAAGATGAGATGATGGAAAAGCTATAACATAGAGCTTTATCCCAGAGTTGTGGGTACATTTTAGCAATGTCAATTTTTTCCATATATTTTGCTTTCAATCTTTGAATTTTGATGCAATATTTCATTACTTTGTAATTCAATTAGAAATTTAATTCTCAGTAATAACAATTATTCTGAAGTAGAATTTCTCTATAGACCACTAAAATATCACCATAGACCCACAATTCAGTATTTTTTTGTGTGGACCCCAGTAATGTTACATGAACCCCAGGGTCCATGTGGACCCCGGTTGAGAACCATTGCTTTAAAGGAATAAAATAATGTTTCCAACTGATTTTATTTAATATCTGTTACATTTAACAGCAGTTTTTATTCTCTCTGTAAAAATACAATATTATTTTATAAACCTAATATTTTGTAACAAACAAGAAAATAAGAAAAGAAGGTTGTATCAAATTTTAACTTTGAACAAACTGCATGTGGGTACTAACATACTGAAATAATTAACATGTTCACTGCTACATTATTATATTTGAACATAAAGGGCACCAAACTAAACATGTTCTCTGCTTAACACCACAAGGCAGTAACTAAATCTAATACAATGGGCAATCTACAAGGGAGAGTATAATAAATGTTCAGTTACTTTTAACTTCACACTAAGAAAGGCACATATACTTCTATTCTCCTCTTCCCCACCCAGCTATGGGTTAATAGTAGGGAAGACTGGGTTCTTTAGCTTGGTAAGTCAGCCAGTATAGGAGAAGGATAACTCTGAATTCAAAACTGGCTTTCACTTAAAAATTGGCCTTGTGTCACATCCTGACTGTAGCAGAGGGGTTGGGTAGATACATACTTTTAAGTCTCTATATAAATTTATAACATCTAAAAGCTTCTGATTTATTTGAATTTGCTATCATTTTGGTTGTTATAGTCACAATATTTCAACCATTGTATCATCCAGCCTTCTTCAGGTGTCTCGTGTATTTGGTAAAAAAGGAATTTTGAACCATTAAAAAAAAAAGTTTCAACTGCAAAAGCACATTGTACACTGGTCCAAGCCATGATCATAACTAGTTGGAGGTGTGTGGTGTAATAGAGTTGTAGGAAATGGACTCGTCAACCTGAGTTCAAATCCTGGAAGAAGCTACAGTTCACTTAGCGATAATACCCTTCAGAAAAGTATGAATCCAACTACTCTCCCTCCAGTTATGAGTAAATAGTAGGACAGACTGTGCTCTTTAACCTTGGTTAGGTAACCAGTCTAGGAGGAAAACTCTGAATTTAAACCTGTTAAACTCCACTAATTTGATCATATCTGAAAAGGGAAATGGTAAGACATTATTTAGATGGAACTACCAATGCTACTTGCCTAAGTTTACTTTCATCACACAGGTGACAGTTTAAAATGTAGGAGATATTTCTGCTGCACCCAATATAATAAAGTGTGTAGACACCTGAGTCAGTGCTTGTTCTTGATAAGCATAAAGGAGAAAATTTAAGTGCTATTAGAATTAAAAGAAAAATTTTGAATTTCTAAAATAAACTTGTCTAAAAGAAAACTGAAGTATTTTATATATAAAAGTAAAGTAAGTAAAATTGGCAGAGTGGCCTCTTGTCAGTATCAGCCAGACAGCGAGGGAGTCTATCCCCCTTTTTGCTAGTACTAGATCAGGGAGATGGGTTTTTTGCTAAGATGGAGTGCCACACCTACCCCAGCTCCACAATTTAACACACAGATCAGATTACCCAATCTGTGCTACTGATATGCTGAGTTTATGAGGGCCCGGTATTGAACCAGGAACCTTGCAATTCCTAGACCAGTGTTCTACTGACTGAGCTAAACTGGCCCCTTATGGGTAAATTGTTCTCTTATCATCCATTCTAATGGACATCTTTTAGTTAATTTGTCCTTGTAATGTTTCTGAATATTTCATGGAGTCAATGTGTATGGATATCACTACCAGACTCAAAGATTGGAGAACCTATAATCAGGTGACTATACTTAACCTATAAAGAACCTATAATCAGGTGACTATATACTTAACCTATAAAGAACCTATAATCAGGTGACTATATACTTAACCTATAAAGAACCTATAATCAGTGTATATACTTAACCTATAAAGAACCTATAATCAACCTATAAAGAACTATAATCAGAACCTATAATCAGGTGGTAAAGAACCTATAATCAGGTGACTATATACTTAACCTATAAAGAACCTATAATCAGGTGACTATATACTTAAAACAATGCTTGTATAAGAATAGTGGGTATTAGTTTATAACCAACTCTAAGTCCTTATAATGCATCCATGGATACACTAACACTGAATATTTGGTAAGGAAAGACAAATAACTAATGCGCATGAACAATGTACATATGAATGCTTAATGTGCATATAACAACAAAATAACATAATCCATAAGTCCCTTACAGATTAATTATACATTATGCTCCATGAAAAACAACAAAAAAAAAAACAAAGTATAATGAAGGGTTACCAAAAATGATTAGAAAAAAAACTTACTGTGCCTTCCGTGGTTTTCATTGTGTGGTGTAATAAATTGATAAAGCTGGAGACTAATTGTCTCTATTCTGTTCTATGAACTGGAAAACATGACCACAAGAAAATGTGTATCAGGTGGTCGAGTCACATAAATAAGCGACTTACTTTACTAGGCTCTTGGACCGAGTCACCTTCAGCCACTATCTTAGGCTTTTCCCAAAGGTTGCCTTAAAGGAACAGGATGACTTACTGTAATATACCTTATTCCCAAAATTACTTTGTAAATAACACATCGTCTTTACTTTTTTCCCTTAGTGTGACTGCTACTTTAACAGTAAATATTATGAACATGTGTAAAAGAAAAACAAAGACTAGAATTGGGTATCACCAATGGTAATGCTAGACTCTCCTTGTACCTGCTAGGCTAAGTGGCTTATAGTAGCATGCATTGTATCCAGGGAGAGGAGGTGCAGAGCCAAGATCATCATCGTCACACAAGTAGCACAGATATCCATGACAACCTCTTGCCAACTGTCCCTATCATTCATTACCCTCAGTAGGTCCTCTGTGCAGAGCTAGTCTTTGCTGGACAGTCCACCCTGATATACCCATGTGCTGGTTTCCACGGAAGAATGTCACTTATGAGTTCTACCCCACTTCTCCAGCAGTGTCCAGCATGTCTTGTTCATCTCACTTGGGTGATTTGTGTGATAGGGGGCAGGTGGCTGTACAGCTGCTTTCTTGTGGGGTGTTGTTTCCATGATTTGTTTCTTGTGCAATTCCCTCTCTAGACCCTTTGTTAGGGTCGAAGTGATGCAGCCGTACAGTAGTACTGATACAACTATGGCTTAGAAGAATTGTCACTTATCTGTGAGATTGGATTTAAAAAGAAACAAAGAAAAACAAGATAGGCATATTTAAATGTATCATGTTATCACAAGGTCTCATTTCCAAAACTGAATTATTAAAATGTCCAAAAAAATATTCATACACGAAAAAGAATTTGCAAATTATTTTTCCAAGTCACAAAATATGCTGACATGTTAAGATAACCAATTATATTTTTGCAAATCACAAAATATATTGTCGCATCAGGTAGTCACCAGTTATGCAAAGAATAGTGGGTATTAGTTTAAAACCCTCACTAAATCCTTATAATGCATCCATGAATACACTAACACTGAATATTCGGTAAGGAAAGACAAACAACTAATTCGCATGAACAATCAGACACATGAATGTTTGATATGCATGACCTAGAACAATAAAATAACAGAATATGTCCCCCAAACAGATTAATTATACAATGTTTCATGAATAAACAAAGAGTAATGAAAGGGTACTGAAAATGATTTGGAAAAAAACTTACTGAGTCTCAGAGTAGAAGAAGAATCAAATGGATCCCTAGGTAAAAAAAAAAGGTTGAGAACCACTAATATCCTCCAAGAAATTTCAGATATCTATATATATATTAATACACTTGTTCCTAAATCTTCCATCCGTTATCATCCTGCAAATCCCTCTGGTTAAAAATGAGACCATCTAAATTGTTCAAGATGCAATGCAAGAATGTAAATCTAGATTATCTGGTGTCACTTATTTCTTATTTGTTCCATTTTAAAAATGAAACATTCCAAATAGTCTTGTCACTTAAATGCCCAACATAAAATTAAAATGAACTGGAAAAAAAAAGAAGTTACATATTTGTTTTATTTGTAATATTGAAATTGTGAATTATGGAATGTATTTGGGTAATTTTGGCCTTATGTCGTCCTGGCCTCCTGCCCTAATTTACGCTATGTTTTAGCAAGCTAGCGTCAGGTGAATTCTGGCCCAACTTAGATATTTTCCGAGTTGTGTTTTTGTCACTTTTTTGTCGGCAAATTAATGTAGATATTTTAAACACTCCCCAGATTTTTATCAGCAAATCAATGTAAATATTTCCCAACCTCCTTTTTAAGAAAAAGTGAAAGGGTTAAATCAAGATTATACTTTTTTAGATATTGAACTATTTTGCTATAGCTCATAAGTAAATGTATCAAACATTGTAATAATCAAATTTTCATACTGTGGTATATTCACAGGTCCTGCTAGATTTTAATTAATCTTTAGGAATAAAGTAGCTGTAATATTTTATTTAAAAAAAAAAAAAAAAAAGTTAATAACTATTAAAGGAAACCAATTTTTGTCCCTATGGAATTGTATCCTGCTTATAAATGCTTCGTATTTTGGTTGGTTGAATGTTACCAGCAACCCCAATGGCTTTTTGACCATGTTTGTTACCCATCAAAGTTATCCTATCTTTTCCTTCCTTGACAAACCATTTATTCATAGCTTTTTTTCCCCAAAATATACTTCCCAATTGCTTATAAACAACCAAAGATTTTACATATTTAAAATTCCCTTCCTGCTGCATGTTCCAAAAAAGCCTTTTTGTGATATCAAATCCTCAATATTCTTATTGAAAATACTTAACATAAACAACCAAAAATTATCATGTTTCAAATAAACATTAAATTCTGTGTTGTGTCGATGTGCATGTGTGGGTATAGGTATGTGTGTGTGTGTGTGTGTGTGTGTGTGTATATAGTATATATATATATTTAAAAAAAAAAAAACAAATACAGAAAAAAAACATGAAAAAAAACATGAACTATTTTTTCTTATTGCCACAAATTTTAATGAAATTTCAATGGCTTAGATACACATAGGAAGTGATTATTTTCCTTGATTATTATTAAAGTCCCCAAAAGAATTTTTTCTATCTTCAGATGCAATGTTTTTTCTCTTGCAGCCACAACATTTTTGATGATAATTTGTAGTGCTCTGATAATTTCAAGTGTCCTTTTAATTTTTGAGGAAAACCTCAATTGATTAATGATGACAATTCAATTTCTTATCAATATCGCAAAATGATCATCCATAATTATTGTATGCAACAGTTTGACCATTGTCAAACTAGAACATCTGCTTACCACACCATTAGCAAAGGACTAATCACAAATTAGGATATCTAATCCAGGAAAAGAAAATTCTGAGAAGTTTCCTATTTTTATTATTACTGAGAATTTTCTTTTTAAAAAATTGACATTTCACTACAACTAAGGGAACTATGACAATCATGGAAAATAATCACTTCCTATGTGTGTCTAAGCCATTGAAGTTTTATTAAAATTTGTGGCAATAATAAACACTTCAGGTTTTTTTATTGACTGTTTTGTTTTTTGCTTTGTTTTTTTGTTTTTTGTTTTTTGTCTAATTCTGTGTATATATATATAAATATATAATATATATATAAGAAATCAAAACCCAAATATTGCTACTAATAGTTTAATATTTTCACACAATCATCAGACAATAATAAACTGAAGAATTTCAGCCTTACAAAATGAAGGAGGCGCCATGGTGTAATGGTTATCATCATAAGAAATGGACTTGGTGACATGAGTTCAAATCCTGGACAAGCTGGTTACATTTCAAATAGTGCTAATACCCTTGGGAAAGGTATGCATCCATCTATTCTCCCTCCCACTATGGGTAAATAGACTAGTCTAGGAAAAGGGAAAACTGAATTCAACCATGTTAAACACTGCTTAAAAAATTGTCCTTATATCACATCTTGCTGGGTAACTCATGTGATGTAATGGTTAGCAAGCTAGATTAGCAAACCATTGTTTGTGATTTCGATTCTCACTGGGTGCCCCCATACTTCCGGCCCTGTGCCACATCTAAGCTATGCTTAGTAAATAACTATACCACATCTTGCTCGCGCAAAATGAAATGCCAACACTCATGAAAATAAGATTCTATTATACTCATTACAACACCATAATTATCATAATGGAAAAAAATTAGGTATTAGTAAATTACAATCCACATTGAATTTTTTCTAAGATTAACTTTAAGACTCTTGTCTCTATAGATTTTTTTTTTTTTAGTTTCATAATGTAAATTCATTTGTTAATTTATATTCCTTGCTTCCCATGTATCAGCCTCCTTGCCCCACTTACATTCTTTAGAATGATATATCATCTGCTAATTGTGAAAACCTTAGACTATTGATAGCAATATGTCTCTGATTTTTTTTGTTTTACTCTCTCTTATCTATCTCTCTCTCTCTAATATATATATGTCTCTGATTTTTGTTTTTTGTTTTACTCTCTCTCCCTCTCTCTCTCTCCTCTCTCTCTCCCTCTCTCTCTCTCCCTCATACATATATATATATATATATATATATATATATATATATATAGTTGACACTATTGTGGAAACCTTAGACTATTGATAGCAGTATGTCTCTGATTTTTGTTTTTTGTTTTACTATCTCTCTAATATATATATATATGTGTGTATAGTTGGCACTATTACACTTGAAGAGGCAGTAGTGAGCCAATGTACAGTATTATTAAGTGAGTGCTCAATATCTGTGATAGAGCATTAATGAATAAATAATAAATATATATTTTAGCATATATTTATTTGTATAGAAAGACTTGTATTTGTATGGTAGCAGACTTGTTTCCATATATATATATATATCCCTCTCTCCACACACACACACACATATATACCTCTACTAAGTCTTAAAAAGGTTGATTAGTAAATATAAAATTAAGATTTACAATTCATTATAAATTTCTAAGTTACTCTGAATTTTGAGATGATTAGTATTATTTGTATTACTCAGACTATTGTCCTCATCTTCATTGTTATCTGTACAATGTTTTGGCCAATGTGCCCTTCTGCTTTCTTCAGTCAAAAAAGGTTCCTGAGTCCGACAAGAAATACCTGAAGAAGGCCGAAAGGCACCTCGGCTGAAATGTTGTACAGATAACAACATGGATGAGAACAATAGTCCTAGTAATTCAATAAATGTTTATTTTTGTCTTAGACAATTATAATTCTCCTGTGCACTTCAAACTCTCTATATAATAATAATAATATCTGTTCTTTCTGCATTTGATAATTGATGATAAAGGCAGCAGAAATTTTGTCTTTACTTTAATCTTATATTCTGTGTAGTGAGAAGTGTGTGTGCTTGTGTTGAACATTTTTTAAATATACTTTTTGTTATTTAAAAATTTACTAAATTTTAGTATTTTTTTCTCTCTCTATAACCAGAATATTACCTAGATTTCTTTTTTAATAATATTAACAATATTTTCTTTTTCTAATAAGGCATTTGTTTGACTGACTTATAAAATCCAACCTACTACCTCCTCTCCCTGAGTGATTACCTGTGGCAAATGTCGATCTAATTAATTAGCATTTTTCTTTACAAAGATCAACTCCCAGGTGTTTTAACTGGTTTGAATGATGCCACTATATATATATATATATATATATATATATATATATGGAGGTGCTTGTGATGTAATAGTTATCATTTGGGAAGTGGACTCTGCTACTCAAGTTCAAATCCTGAACGAGGCTATTTACATTTCACATAGTGCTAATACTCTTGGAAAAGGTATGGATCCGACTGTTTTCCCTCCAACTGTGGGTAAATAGTAAAACAGACTGGGCTCTTTAATCTTGATATGGCAACCAGTCTAAGATAAGGAAAACTCTGAATTCAAACCTGTAAAACTCCACTTAAAATTGACCATGTGTCACATCCTGCTCATGCGGAGGAGTTGGACATATATAAACATTTTTCTTTTTTCAGATTCCTTTGGATTTTTCTGTGTTTTATATTAAATTTCTTTGATTCTGTTAATTCAAATCAACTTTTCATAATGTTAATTCTCATTATTAGTTTCCCATACATTTCATTATCAGTTTTCACATTTCTGTTCTTGTTCCCATAAATTTCATTATTAGTTTTCACATTTCTGTTCTTGTTCCCATAAATTTCATTATTAGTTTTCACATTTCTGTTCTTGTTCCCATAAATTTCATTATTAGTTTTCACATTTCTGTTATCGTTCCCATAAATTTCCTTATTTTCTGTTATCATTCTCATATAATGCATTAAGCCATCTGAATTATCTATGTATACTAATATCTTGATATATGAATACCTTATTTTTTGTCAGGAGTCATATCTATTTAGTACAGGTTAAAAGCATAGTATGGTCAATATGAAGCCAAACTTTTTAAACCTGATTTTTCCAATGATAAGTTTTGGTAAATGGGCCAAGCTTTTACATGGGATAGGCTACAAGGTAGTTAGATGGCTTTAGTTGTTTCCCCAGTTAATAAAAACCTTAATATTTTTAAAAAAACTCTATTTGGGACCTATCAGATTTCACAGGTACTCCTTCAAATCAAATACGTGCATCCCAGGATGCACTAAATTAAAAAGCTATCAGCATCACTGTAAGTACAAGAGTCACCGTTAAATTTTCCGGAGAAACTTCACTATATTGGGTTTTTCTTTCTTTTTTGTATTTTTATAAAAATGAAGTATTGGATATATGTTGGTTTTAAATAGAATCAGAAGTAAATATCAAACCTATCACATTTTGTTTAAATTCTTCATCTTAAATTCAAAGGTTACTATTGTATGTAAAAACTGAAATTTGCTAAGTACAATACTATCATTCCCAAAAATCTACTAACAAAAGGTTTCTAAGGTCATGAAAAATAAGGCTGTTAAATGGTGGTATGAACTTCGAAAGTTCAGAAAAATAACACTTTTTGCTATTACTAAAAACTATATCAATTAACTTGCATGCAGCACATCTTAGCCCCAAAAGGCAGTGCTTTAGTTTTTTTTATTCTATTTTTTTATTTTTATGTAATCTTTTTCTATTTGGCCAATAAGTGCCAGCATTAATTTTTGTTTACTTTGTTTTACATATATTTATATAGTTTCAATTTTTTGCATTGATGATTTTTTTTAAACAAATTGTTCCAATAAGATCTTATTATTCAAATAGTCTTAGGCTTTAGCCAGGTGAAATAAGTTTCTTTTTTACAACTTATATCTAATTAACTGGAAATAAATTGAAAGCTAATATTTAACTCTAAATAGTAATACACACATATATATATATAATGTGTGTGTGTGTGTGTGTGTGTGTGTGTGTGTATATATATATATGTATTTTGTATTGGAGAAAGGAAAATATAGCTCTTACACCTGTAATCAAGTACTTTGTTTGTTATAGTGTACTATACAATTGAAAGGTGTTTGTTACCATCGGTTTCAAAGCAGCATATTAGCCACTTATCCATTTGTCTTGAGGATAAGTGACTAATATGCTGCTTTGAAAGGTAACGAATGCCTTTTAATTGTATAGTACACTATAACATATACATATGGTTGTTAGAGTCAATATATGCTTCTTTGTAGACATGTGATGCATGTTGGGAAGCTTTTTGGGTTGTATTAAAAGCATGGGAAAGTAAAAAAAAAAAAAAAATTTTTGACAGGAGACTCGGGTGTATATTGAAATTTTAGGATTTAAAAGTAAGATTAAAATAAGTTAATATTCAGTATTTTGTTTATTTCTTATTTTGTACTTTTCCATGCTTCTAATACAACCCGAATAGTTTCCAAACATCCACCATATATATATATATATATATATATATATTCCAAAAGTCCAGAAAAGAAATCTTCCTTACGACACAAGAGTTTTATTTAAAAAACATATCGCATCTGATGAGTCGGGAGAGTTAGACACTTTGTCTAAGCTCCCTGAAATAGACTATAACGCTAAATCTCTAAGTCTTTTGTTATTTCTTTACTTTTATATACACACATATATATATATATATATATATATATATATATATATATAATAAAAGCAAATTGATGAGAAGAGGGTATAGAAAGTACTCTGTTATTGCAGCAGAACAGGTTTAACACCTAAAACAAAAAATTCTGTCTGGTTACTTACTCCATTACTTAGTTTTATATGTTGCTACAATCAGATGGGAGATATATATATATATCTATATATATATATCGAACAAAATGATGTCAGAGCTATTTCAGATACTATTAACTCTTTACTATAATGAATATGTTTACAAATAAGTCAAATTTGTTTACTACTTAGTAGAATGTTGGGCACATAATGAAATTGCCAAACTTATAAATTTGTGACCTGAATTGAAAATTAACTTCTTCTCCATGTTTAAATATAAATAAAATCACTATCCGGAATATTCTTTTAATAATTTTAAATGCCATTTAAAAAAAATGGATTCCACATAACTAATATCAGCATAAAATTGTGCATAAATGCTACCATCTTATCCATAGGGACATTTCCTTCATGAAACACTGTGTGTATGTGTATATATATATATATATATATATATGCACATGCAAACACATACTAAGCAACATTAAATTGCATAATTTACTTTCTTCCCTTATATAGACCAGCATTTATTAAAAAAAACATTTTTTCATGTTTTGTTGTAAATTCATACATAAATAGCATTATTATTTGTTTAAACAACCTGTTATAGTTGAGAGATGAAATCATTTTTATTGACAATGTTAAAATCTTTCTATAATTCTTGTCTTCTCAGCTTTTGTGTCTGACTTTTTTAAGAATAAAAAGCTTTAATTTATCATTATTTTTAATGCATAAAATTGTCAGATCTCTTTTAAAAAAATTTTTTTCTAAAAGTTGTCATAATCTTTGTTCACAGTTCGTTAAAAACCAGTTTGTCAACATGACGAATCCATCTCAATTAAAAATTATTGAATTTTAAACACCTGGTGTTCCAGTCTATTTATGAATTTGGTACAAGATATTATTTTTAAGTTTTTCGGAATCTAAAAAAAAACAAAAAACAAAGCAACAAGTATCATTAAGGATCACTAAAATAACTTTTAATTTTTTTTTCTTTTTTTATAACCAAAGCTATTTATTCTACTTTTTCACCCTGTCGGCTTGGGCATTAGAATACACCAACTGCACTTCTGCAGAGGAGTAAGATTCCCCCAAATGGGCCACCTATTGGCTGTGGGTGGCGACCCCTGATGCTCAAGGACGGAGTCTTGGTAGATGAGCAGTCCATGCCCTGCAACACTCCACTTAAAACCTTACTTAGGCTAGACGGATGATCAGAGAGACCCCCTTCGATCAATCGGCTGGTCATGTCAAGCCCTAGCACCTATATGATTGCCCCAGCCCTATTGCTCTTATAAGCAAGCACCAACACTTTTTATCATATGAGTGCTAGAAGGCGGTGGCTGAGGGTCTACATGTCGTGGGAATGATATTAAACTCTATCTGATGGTGAGGTTCCAGTTTTGGAGGTTTGGGGAATGTGGAGCACCCCCTTCATCACCATTGCTCCCTGGTCCACTCTGACCCGGAGTGGTAGTACCTGTTAGGGTCCATCTATGGGTTAAATAGAAAAATGTATTTATAAAAAAATTGTATTATCCATTAAGAATTGATTTATTTCAAAACTTTATCGCATTAAATGACCCACTGAGATTGATACAAAACCAAACCTACTCTTTTTTTTCTTTTTTTTCCCCTCTAATAAAACTATACAGTTCTACCAAAAATCAAATTTAATTTAAATACATAATCTAAAAATGTTTATCATGGCTTGAATAAAACACTTTATAATTTTTACATTTTTTTTTTTTTAATTAAAGATCAGGTCTCCAATAAGCACCCTAGCATCTCAAATTAGGAAAAGGTTTACATTTTTAACTCATCACCAGTAAGTTTTGCTTCCAACACTTGTCAACATGATGATAATTTTTTTTAAATAAAATAAACAATGAATGACACATTTTTATACTAAAATAGTTTTTATTTAATCCAGAGAAATGCAGACATTTTTTATTTACAAAGTATTTTTTTGTTTATTTAAATAAAAGGATGCTGTTCAGAAATAGTATCACACAATTTGTTTTAATCAGATACAATATAAGTGCAAAAAATCATCAGTTAGTTTGTTTACAAATGTTGGAAGTGAAACTTACTGGTGACAAGTTAAAATGTGAAACTTTGACTTGGTTGAGAAGTGAGGGTGTTTATTGGGAACCTGATCCAAAAATAAAATTATACAATTTTGAAAATAATTTAAATTTATAGATAAATTAGATATACTTCAACTAAAAAAAAAAAATAGATGATAAAAAATTATATCACTTATTATTAAAAGAAATTAAAATTAAGCAATTTGGGGTTGCATAAAAATTTGACACAATAAGTTGTAGTTCTACATAACTCTATATAGATGTCCATGTGCCAGATTCTTTTATTCATTTCTAATTGCACTATTGATGAATTTAAAACTATCCACACTTAATACCATTTAATGATAAAAACTAAAACTCAAAGTTTCATATCCTCATATCATAAATCACTCATTTATTCTAAGTTTCATCAGTTTAACTTTCTTTACTCATTCATCAAATTAAGATTAAAATATCATTTTCATCACACATTTGCTTTCTTTAAATCATTAGATGTTAAAGTGAATCTTGTGTAACTTCAACAAGTCAAGGCATGAATAAAGAATTTCTTGTAAAACAAAAACTGATAATATTAAAATGGTTGTTCTTATTTCAGAGTATAAAAGCAGCCACACAAGATGAATCTGAAGACATTGAATCGTAAGTATTTGATTTTTGGTCAGTGTGCAAGAATATCTTTATATACTAACTATTCTTGTTTGATATAGACATTTAAATTGTTAATTTTTAATTCCTAAAGTCGTTGGGATGGCCTAAAGTCGGTATCAGCCAATCAGTTAGGGAGTCTATCTCCTTTTCACTAGCACTAGACCAAGGGGATTGTTTTTGCGTCTGAGGACTGTGACATCATTGTAAGCAAGTTGCACTATTATATTCCCTTTTGGACTAATACCTTTAGGAAAGGTATGGAGCCCTTCATTTCCCAGCTATGAATTAAATAGTACCACTATCATTCATCTACAAAGATGGCTTTAACATTAAATAACTCATGAAGGTTGATATGCTATTAAGACAAAGAAATCAAACCACAAGGTCAGAAATCTAGAACACTTAGTGAGAACTGAACTCACTAACAATAGTCTGTTAGTTTAGCCTTTTCAGAGGATGATTTTATTATAGTTAGAAGTATTAGCCAATGTTAAAATGTTTCAGTTTGGAAAGTAAACCATCATCCGGGCATTCGTTTTAATGTTAGCTAATATTTCTAACTATAATAAAATCATCCTCTGAATACTTTGTTTTTTAATATCTTACATATTTACATGCCGTCGGATTTATTTCCATTTTCCCTTATATATATGATTTGTTGAACTCGGCAGACAATTCTTGTCTAATGAGTTTCTTTTCTATCCTTTCCAATTCTCTGCCCATCTTTTTTATATCTCACTTCACACCTGATGGTGGCACTAAGTAGTGCAGAAAGGACTCGTGTAAGAACCTTCGGTGAATTCATCTACCAATTCAACCCTGATATAAAAAATATGGGCACAAAATATGAAAGGATAGAAAAGAAACTCATCAGACAGGAATTGTCCATTGAGTTTAACAAAACATGAATAAAAGAAAAAATGCTGCGTATATATATATATATATATATATATATATATATATAATAAAGAAAAAGTTTCTTTTATGTTTATTATTCTCAACTAGTTTCGACCTTAGGTCATCATCAGGAGAAAATTTCTAATTTGAAGAAATTGTTTTTAGAGTTTGTTTTTTTTTTTTAGATTATTTTTAAAAAATCAAAAGATTTTTTTTAGGGTTTGACAGGCCACTATAATCCAAGTAGAGAAGTGTGTTAGAGTGCAAGTCCATCTGTTCCATGAAAAAAAAATTCTTTGAGTTGTTCTTATATATATATGTGAGGCAGGTTTTTTAGAAGTTGTGAGTATATCCATATATTTACATATATAAATGTATTGATGTGCATACACGTGTGTGAGTCTCTCAGTACTTTGTGACTGACTGTTAGATTTTCAAATGGGTCAAGAATGGTTTGTTTGAGATATATATATATATATATATATATACACACACACACATACAGAGAGAGAGAGACAGACAGCATGCTTTATACGGTTGAGAAGGCAAGACTAACAGTTTGATGAGTTGAAATGTCCTTCAATTATAGCAATTTAATTGATGTGTGTGTGAGAGATAGTATATATTAAATTGATATTTTGTACATGTAATATTGAACATTCTGTTACATATATTTGAACTATTATATAAATCTTTATTGAAGTATTTATTTATATCTTGCAAATTATTTATATCATAACAATAGGAAAAGCAGTTTTAGTATATGGGTGATGGGGCGATAATATACAGGGTATAAGGAAAGGAGTGTAAGTACCTGGATGTGGTGGGGGTATAATACACAGGATAATGAATTGTTTACCGGTTTAAAATGATTGTGAAGATATGTTTTTGTACCATTTATAACTGAAGACTAAAATTTATTGAATAAACCATATTAATGTTGAATTTTTTTTTTTTCCAGGAATCTATTACGTCCTGCAGGAGTGACCTTACGACCTGCCTCGTTTAATTTGCGATTATTTAGAGCAGAGGACATTCCCAGAAGTGAATATTTCTTTTCTTATTCTTTGATAAAAACAAGAAAATGACTCTTGAGTCTTTGGAGCTGACTTGTGTGTGTATGTCAGATATATACAGTACTAGACGCAGCTACCCGGCATTGCCTGGGTAGAAGGGGGGGTCAAAAAATTAGTCTTGCAGATCCATTATTACTTATCAGAGTTTGATCCTCGCATAAAAAGACCTGGTTAGACATCTGGATAGAGATTATGACATCACATATAACAATATAGGGAGAAATTTTAATTCAATGATTTATAATTTCTTAAAATAAAATATAAATGAGGCGATTAATTCAATTAATCAAAATTATATTTCAAAGCGAAAAATCATGTCCCCCCCTCCAAAAAAAATAACGTGCTAATGACTTTCCTTTCTGTTACTATTCAAATTTTAATTTATAAATATCTTCCCAAATATAGATAAAATTTTCATCATTTTTGCACAAAAATCAAACTCTGCTGATAGTGAATGTGTATATATATTTACTCTTTTGTTAATTGTTTTATTTTCCTATTTTCCTCTGGACATACATATACACACACACAACTGCCCTTTATATATGTATAGATTGTCTACAAAGGATAACTGTACTTTTCCATCATGCAGTGTTCATCCATTTAGCACATACTCATTTTGATTGGTCATCTTTGGATGACACATTGTTTTTCCGATCAAAGAGTATTCATTTTCTCATTCCAGTGGGATTAAGCTGTGATTAGAAGTGTGATTTTTATCTGTGAATTATAGTGATACTAATGATGCTGAGTATGTTCTCTTGTGCCATGCGACATGAGGTTGGTATGGGTGAGAAGCTCCCCTGTCACATACAGGAGACATGATGTTAGCACTGTCTAGACTAGAAAGTGAAAGAGGATTTTAAAATTCTGTTACATATGTAGTGGAAGAGCTATGGTCTTGACAACTGAAGTTTGTCTTTGTACAATTTGTTGCTAGCATTTTTAGTTGAATGGAACAAACCCAGGCATTTTGTAGCTTAAGCCTGTATATAGTAAAATAAATCCACATGTGGAGATATATGTGTATGTATGCAAAAACTACTGACAATGAATTGACAAGAACAATTTTATTGTTTGAGGAAACTTAGAAGAATTAATACTAGACTGACATGAGTAGTTGTATGATAGAAATGTCCTAATAGGAAAATACTTTTTTCTTATTTATTAAAAGTGAAATATAATTTCTATAATTTCAGTGGATTCTAATTTCATTGAGGGAGTCAAAAAAGTCATTGGAATGGGAGATGAAAACAAAGAATTTGTGGACCCTTATTTTGTCTTTTCATTTGCTGGAAAAGAGGTAAGATATTTCATCGACTTCCCACTGAGCCAAAATAGACATAAGGTCATTTTAATGTGGAGTGCTACACAGGGAACAAGGTGGGCTTAGAAAATGTTATGATTCTGTTGGCATTCCTCCTCAGGGGTACCTCCAGACAAAAAAAAAAAAAAAAAAAAAATATTTAGACAAGTGGGCAAGTGCTGCTTGGGGGGGAAGGCCCCCTGGAATCCAAAAAAGAGGTAAGATTCATTGGAAATCATTTGGTAAAATTTGAACCACTTGACATTTAAAGTATAATCAATAAAAATTTATTTTTTCATTTTGTTGATTATAATTAAGATTTTATTTTGTTAATTATTTGCAAGATATGAACCAATTGACCTTTAAAGTAAAGC
This sequence comes from Doryteuthis pealeii, assembly GCA_023376005.1. Lineage (NCBI taxonomy): Eukaryota > Metazoa > Mollusca > Cephalopoda > Myopsida > Loliginidae > Doryteuthis > Doryteuthis pealeii. The sequence goes on from CM042144.1 coordinate 41,278,563, forward strand.
ATAGTAAATAATTTTTTTTTAATTTTTTTTTTTACAAATTTGAAAATTATAATTTTAAAAATTTTTTTAGTATCACTTACTAAAAAAATTTTTTAATTATAATTTTCAAAATCAGAGAACATTTTAAAGTAAAGTATGGTTTAATAAAAAAAAGTTTTTAAATTTAAAAATTATATTTCTCTAAATTTTTGAGATGAGACTTAAATATTTGTTTTATTTAGATTTTTTTTTACTATTGTCTTCATCTCCATTGTTATATCCACAACATTACAGCCAATCTGCCTCCAGTTGGATACATGGCGCAACAGACATAAGGGTTGAGTAAATACAGTTCTGAGTAACAATCATCTGTAGGTTGAAGGTTCAATCCTGGCTAAGGGTGAAAAATAAATAAATTTAACACTTGTACCTGATCAGGGTTATCAAAATGAGAACAATCTAGCCCAGTGGATTAAATAAAATGAAAGAAAAAATAATTCCTTGATATTGTATTCCTCTTTTTATTTCTTTTATTTTTTGTTTTTTGCTGATCATTTTATCTTTTAAAATAACTTGTTTATATGAGGTTTTTTTTTCTCTTTTCTTTTAGGTAAAATCTAAAACATTGTACTCAAATGACCACCCAGAATGGAATCAAGATTTAAGACTTGGACTTCAAGTAAGAAACAAAAACAATCTTTTATTCAATTCATTAAAGACTTTTTAATTATATTTATAACCTCTTTAAGTGTATGTATATTTATGTGTTATATATATATATATATATATATATATATATAAGTTAAGAATTAATGGAAAAGAATGAATGGAATAAATGAAAAAATCTTTTCCAAAGGACCTCTCTTAAAAGAAAAAAATTATAATTTTTAAGAGGTCTCTAATGGAAAAGCCTTCTTCCTTTTTCCTGGACTCTTTATTGAAGCATTACATTAATTAGGGCTATCTGCGTTATTCGGACTATTGTCCACATCTTCATTGTTATCTGTACAATGTTTCGGCCGATATGCCTCCGGCCTTCTTCAGGTATTTCTTCTCAGACTCGGGAACATTCTTTTCAGACTCGGGGACCTGTATCCCAATAGATAATCTGATGGAGATGCTGACTTTCTGTGTAGAAACAACCTACTTCGAGATGGGTTCTGATATATACCAACAAGAGGAGGCCTGGCTATGGGATCACCATTGTCCCCAGTGTTGGCCAATCTATAAATGGAATACTTTGAAAGATGGCCTTAGAATCTACACCACTAAAGCCATCAATGTGGCTTAGATATGTTGATGACACATTCATTTCTCTGGCCCCATCAGGAAGATGTTCAAATACTAATGGATAATGTGAACTCAATCCATCCATCTATACAGTTCACTATGGAGAAAGAACAAGACAACAATTGTCCTTCCTAGATGTGTTAATATCTTGCACAGTGCAAGGATTCAGTTCATCCGTGTATCGTAAGCCTACCTTCACTGGACAGTACCTCAACTTCAATTCCCAACATCCATACAATGTAAAGAAAGGAATCGTCCGTTGCTTACAACATCGAGCAAAAGCCATCAGCAGTGATGGAAAGGAAATGGACAGCTTAAGGGAAACCCTCCATCATAACAATTATCCTGAGAGCATAACATCAGCTATGAGAAATCTGGATCGCAAGATAAAGGATGATACCCGAAAACCTTACCACAGTCTGTCTGCCATATGTCAAAGGCTTGGCTGAAAAGATTCAAAAGATATGTAATCCTTTATGACATCAGGACAGAATCAACTCTTCGTAAACATCTTTCCGAGTCAAGCCCCCAACAGAATACAACATGACCAAAAATTGCGTGTATTCCACCCATGCAGCTGTGGCAAAGTATACAAAGATGAAACATGCCGTCTACTGAAAGTAAGACTAGAAGAATATTGTAAAGCAGTGGTCTGAGGAGAAATAGAAAAGTTGGGTATGGCTGACCATATATAGAATGAAAAGGGAAACCATCTGGCCTTATGGGATAAAGTTAAAATAATAAAGAGAAGAATATTGGAAGAGAAGACACCTCAAAGAATCAGTTCATATGATAGGCTGTAGTGGGTTGTTAAGTAGACCGAGCATAGAAATGAATACAATATAGAAACCCATAATTAAAAAGGCTAGATCAGATTATAAAAATTTAAAAAAAACAATGAGTCTAGGTAAAAAATCATACATAAGTGAATAGGTAGATATTCTAGCCAAAAACAAGACATTAGGTTTATAAGTTCCCAAAATTCACACTGAATTGTCACAAAGGATAAAGGAGTTAGGTTAAGACAGTTCTAAGTGACAGTTATCTCTAGATTGCAGGTTCAATCCTAATCAAGGGCAGCAATAACATAGAATAATAATAAACACAGCTTAACGCCCCTACTCCAGTTATGGTTAGCGGAATGAGAACAGGATACCCCCATGGATTGAATAAAGGGTTAGATTCAAAGTTCCGTGATGGCTCCCAATTACGACAAGAAGGTTCCCGAGTTCGAAAAGAAATAGAAATACCTGAAGAAGGCTGAAATGTTGTACAGATAACAATGAAGATGAGGACAATAGTCCGAATAACGCAGATAACACTAATCAAGCCTCATCTCAAACATTCAGAGAAATAGCATTAAATTAATGTAATTATTATACAAGATATTGGAGAAGATAAAATAGGTGTCTTACCTTTGTGAAGTTCTGTTTTATATATATATATATATATATATATAAGGGGCTGGTTTAGCTCAGTGATAGAGCCACAATGTTCCAGGTGCAATACTGGCCCTCCCAAATTAGTGCACAAGTAGCATGACTTGGATCTGTGCAGTAAAGTGGGGGGTGATGGTCTAGCACTAGTGAAAAGGGGATAGACACCCTAGCTGTACAGCTGATACTGACAATATGCCATTCTGCCTACTTTACTTATGTATAAGAGAGAAAGAGAGAACTGAATTTCTCAATCAGGAATAAATTTTCCCTCAAAATGACCGGATTGGTAAAGACGATGACGTAGTGTCCAATTTTTTTTTTTTTTAACTGCATCTGCATGAGTGGCTGAATAGGCCAATTTTTGAATGGCCATCTCTGGTGCAGTGACTGCAAACAAACTGATGCTTTCTGGAGTTGATGTTTCTCTCCTTCCTTCTGGTTCTCTTTTCTGTAGCAGCTTCTTTCCTCTCTTTATCACTCCTTTTCTTCCCTTCTCTGACAAGGAAGTGCCAGGCTGCTCGGTTTACTGCACCAACCTGCCATGTGTTGGTGTTGATGTGGCATATATTCATGTCCTTCTTGCAGACATCTTTAAAGTGTAGGCTGGTCTCCCTACTAGTCAGGTGCTTTCAACTAATTCACCAACAGTAGGTCTTTGGGGATGCGGCCTTTGTCCATCCTCCTGACATGACCAAGCCAGCACATCTGTGTTGGGCACTTTGTCTTGTCAGTGAATGCATAGGATGCAGTGTAAGCATCTGAGGTGGAAGTTGTCCAGTTTCCTCTCATGGCTTGAGTATGTGGTCCAGGCTTCACTACTGTAAAGGAGAGTACCGAGAATGCATGTTTTGTAAACACGCAGTTTGGTTTTCTTAGTAAGGCTAGCATTGTTCCAGACTCTTTGGTTCAGTTTGGCCATAGCTCTTACGATTCTGCAGTTGACTTCACTATCATTGGAGACTAAGTTGGCAATGGTGGACCTGAAGTACTTGAAGCTATCCACGGCTTCCAGGCTGCACCCATTGATAACAATGTTCGGAGAGGTGTCTGTGCTTTGTGCCATGACTTTTGTCTTATTTAAACTTATGGTAAGCCCAAACTCCTTGCAAGCATGTGTGAGGTGACTGACAAGCTGTTGCAGGCTGTGTTCAGTGTGTGACGTTAAGGCTGCATTATCTGCAAATAGCATTTCCTGAATGTAGTACCTGTTAGTGTCCCATTTATGGGTTAAATAGAACAAAGTGAGTTTTTAAAAATGTTTTAAAAAAAACGAGTTCCCATCAAGAATGAATAAAACAAAACGTTTTCAGCATAAAATGACCGAATGGGTTTGACATGCTGTAAAATCCAACCAACCAGCCAACCAATTCTTCAACATGAAAAGAAAAATAAATTACTTACAAAATCAAAATAACAAATATGGCAAAACTTACAGAATAATAAACTTTATCCTCTCTAATTTTGTTTAAATATTTAGTGCAATGAGTTTTCTCTTATTTTAATGTAATGTTGATAAAATTGCTAAATTTTAAACGTTTTTTTTTTTTTGTTTTTTGTTTTTTGGTGGGAGGTGGGTACAACATTGCTTTCCATTTTAACACAAAAATAGAAATAAGAATTGTTAAATGCAATAAAAAAAATTAATCAAATTCAATATTTTTTAAATTTCAGTTCCCATCTATGTGTGAAAGAATTAAATTAATCATCAAAGATTGGTATGTATTTTCTTATTCAAATTCACTTGATAATTAATAGTAGTTTACAAATATTTGGACAAAAAGAAACTTTTTGTAAGACTTTAAATCTTAATTTCTCATGTTGTGTATAAAATTCAGTTTTTTTTTTTTCCCAAATTGAATTGTTAGATTTTAAAATTTAGTTTTAACTGTAAAAATTTCATTACTGAATCTTGAATCTGGGAAAATTTGCAATGGCTTTTGATTTCAGAATTAACTCAATTAATTCTACCAATTCATTACTGTTAAAAAAGAAATATAGAAAATTTTCATTAAATGGATTTTTTCCCTTTTAAACTTTTACTTATGAGATATCTGAAATGAAATAAAAATGTCCACCTTTCTTCTTTTTTTTTTCTTTTTTCTTTTTTTTTCTTTTTTCTTTTCTCTTTTTTTCTTTTTTCTTTTTCTTTTCTTTTCTCTTTCTTTTCTTTTTCTTTTCTCTTTCTTTTTCTTTTCTCTTTTCTTTCTTTTCTCTTTTTTCTTTCTCTTTTTTCTTCTCTTTTTCTTTCTTTTCTCTTTTTTTTCTTTTCTCTTTTTTTTCTTTTCTCTTTTTTTTCTTTTTCTCTTTTTTTCTTTTCTCTTTTTTTTTTCTTTCTCTTTTTTTTCTTTTCTTTTTTTCTTTTCTCTTTTTTTTCTTTTCTTTTTTTTCTTTTCTTTTTTTCTTTTCTTTTTTTTCTTTTCTCTTTTTTTTCTCTTTTTTTTCTTTCTCTTTTTTTCTTTTTTCTTTTCTTTTTTTCTTTTTTTTCTTTTTTTCTTTTTTCTTTTCTTTTTTTCTTTTTTTCTTTTTCTTTCTCTTTTTTCTTTTTTTCTTTTTTTCTCTTTTTTTTTTCTTTTTTTTTTTTCTCTTTTCTTTTCTCTTTTCTCTTTTTCTCTTTTTTTCTTTTTTCTTTCTTTTTTTCTTTTTCTTTTTTTTTTTTCTTTTTCTTTTTTTTTTTTCTCTTTTTATCTTTTTTCTTTTTTCTTTTTTTTTTTTCTTTCTTTTAAATCCAAAAATTAAATCTCAATTGCCTTCTAAAAATATAAAATGGCAGCTAGTTTTGTTTCTAAAATTATAATATTTTTATTTTGTAGTACTTTGTATTAAATCTTTCTATTAAACTATTAGTTTAAATAATATTAGAGTGAATTTTAAGCAAAATAAATGAAGCAATTAAAATGCTAAGATTATTATTTGAATATTTCAAAGCAATAACTGTCTATAGATTCCAGTAAAAAGTCAATAGTGTAAATTTATGCAAGTCTTTCATTTTAATTTGTAACAATAAACTATTACAAAAATTTCTAAATTTATTGTTCCATTAATTTGATATGTTCTTCTAAAATGGAAATATTAATTCTTGCATGTTTTTAGAGTAGCTGAGACTAACAATAATTGATATCTTCAAATGATATGTTAACAGTGATTGCATTTTTAATTTGAATCTAAAATCTAAAATCTAAAAGAGGATAATGTATTTGATAACTTAGCAAAATAGACCCTTCACCCCTAAAAAAAATACCCAAATATTCAATGTTTGGGGTTTTTTTTACCATAAACCGATTAAATGTTAAGTAAAGGAATTTGAAAATGACCCCAGCAACATGTTTTTATTTATTCTTATTTTTTTAAATTCTTATTCCGGAAATATAAAACTATACATCAGGAAAGAATGCTAATATACTGATTTTTTTAACAAAAATATGACCTTGAAAGTACCATATTTGATATCTTATAAGATGTACTTCAATTTGGGTAGGCATCTAAAAAAGAAAGAAAAAATGATTTAAACTATGAACATCAAGTGAAGGCTTTTCACCTGACGTTCGTAGCCCTCTTCCCACTATCAGATCATTTTCAAAGTTCCATATGTATTCAGACCTTTTGCAGAGATGTTTGTGATTTAATTTAAGGGCCACTGTATTACTAGAACTCTACTAGCCAGTAACCCAAAGCTGGCCCATGTCCCTATAAGATGCAGTGTGGTTTTCTGGAACATTTTCTTTTTTTTTTTTTTTTTATAGAAAAAAATGTAATCTTATAAACCATCAAATACGGTACATATATAAACTGTTTTTATTTTGGAAATCTTTCTTGATATTTTTTTCCTGTAAATTAATCTAGAAATTTTGATTTCTTAGTAAATCAATACCAATTTTATCAGTGACCAGGATATCAGAAAGATTCCAAAATAATTTTGCCTTTTTTTTTTTTTTTTATTAGCTGTGTGAAATAACTTGTAGCAAAATGCAAATTTAATATGCATTTGTAGTTTTAAAAATTTGACCAAATTAGCATGAAATAATTTTGCCCCAAATTGTGAATGTTAAAACTAAGCTTTTTTTATTCCTCAAACTAAACACAAGTTGTGATAATTCTATAATTTGATATATTTCAAAATGTACTTGTTATCAGGAGTTTTTTCTCTTTAAGGTTATTTAAAGAAAGAAAAAACTTGAACCAAAGAATTTTTATCAGTATGAAAAACATTTCTAGCTACCCTCAGAATTTTAATTTCTTTGTCTTTCTTTAGAGTTGAAAAAAATCACTTCAAATTGGGTTTTATTATTAAATAAATGGTTTGTCCTTTCACTATTCTGAATATTTTCATAGCTTCCTTCCAACTTGTTTAATCAAAATGACCTTTCCTTTTTATATGGTATACTTATAATATGTGGTTCCATTATATAAAATGTTCTGATGTTGCTTTGTCCTAAAAAGTCGAGATCAAATTTTCTCACATTTTCCATCCATTATTTGATTTGTATATTCTTATAAAGTTATTGTAAAATGAAACAATGTTTCTATTAAATAAATTCTTCACAAAAAAGATTAATATAAACATCAATATGTGACTGGAACATTTTTTATCACTTGATAAAAAAAAAGATTTTTTTCAATTGTGTAAGTTAATACCTGAGCCTGTCACCCATTTTTTGAGCTCAATATTGTATTATATGTATATGTGCTATTACACCTTCAATCCTGAAAGATCTGGCTTCCAACAGTCCGGGTTGGCAAGACATGTGTCGCACAGGAGCTGAGTGGCTCAATATTGAGATTAATAGGGCTGCTGAGCGAAGACATCTTCGTTGTCATGCACTACAAAATGCAGATGGAAATTTCACTTGCAATTAGTGTGACCATATCTGCAAGTCTAGAATTGGACTAATTAGCCACAAGAGGGTCCACAACTGATGAACGAGATGGAGTGATATCATTGTTGTCTGCGACGGACTTCTAAAAGTATTGTGTGTGTATATATATATATATATATATATATATATATATATATAAAATCTCACTAATTGTAAAATGACACAATTTTTCAATTAAATACAGTCCCGAGGCAAAAAAGTGAATATAAACATCAATGTGTGCCAGGAATATTTTTTTATCACTAGTCTAAAAAAATAAAAAGAATTTTTGTTGTATAAATCAGTACCTGAGCCTGTGAATCATTTTTATTGTGTTCATCATTGTATTATTTCAGTGTTTTTACAAAAAGTTATTACTTATGAGACATTATGTCATTTTACAATTATGATATATATATATCATAATATATATATATCATAAATGTAAAATGACACAATGTCTCCATCAAATACAGTCCTAAGAAAAAGAAGTGAATATAAACATCAGTATTTGCAAGGAACATTTTATCTCTAGGTTTAAAAAAAAGTTTTCCATTGATTAAGTCAATCACAGAACCCATCTACCATTTTTGTTGTTTACTTTTTAAATTGTCAGTAAAACTCCAAAGTCATTCAGATGAATTTCTTTTGCTAGAAAGCAAATTTTTTTCCCAATTTTATAATTCCTTCATAAATTGTATAAAGTGAAAACTTGTTGATCTGCCTCTCAAAACTAATGAACCGCATAAGTGACTGACTCTCATGATTAAAGATTTTCCTGGCTTATATTTGATGATCAATTCTCTCGCTCTTACCAATTTCATAAATCAGTTTTTGCATATCATATCATATCATCTCCTTATGTATTATTTTGTTTGTCTTTATTTGAATTTGCCAAAATTGTTCTTTTAAAAAAGATTGTAGTCTTTATTAAAATTTATTTTTTAATATTACCGGAATATGCTCCAAAACTGTGTGGCATTCTTTTTTTGTTAAAAAAAGATAACTGCATATGGATATTCATTGTGGCAGAAAGTTGGTCTTAAGGTTACATGCACTCTTTTAAACCATCAAATGTGGCCTTAGGGCTACATGCACTCTTTTAAGCCATCACGTGTGGCCTTAGGGCTACATGCACTCTTTTAAGCCATCAAGTGTGGCCTTAGGGCTACATGCACTCTTTTAAACCATCAAGTGAGGCCTTAGGGCTACATGCACTCTTTTAAACCATCAAGTGAGGCCTTAGGGCTACATGCACTCTTTTAAACCATCAAGTGAGGCCTTAGGCTACATGCACTCTTTTAACCATCAAGTGAGCCTTAGGGCTACATGCACTCTTTTAAACCATCAAGTGAGGCCTTAGGGCTACATGCACTCTTTTAAACCATCAAGTGAGGCCTTAGGGCTACATGCACTCTTTTAAACCATCAAGTGAGGCCTTAGGGCTACATGCACTCTTTTTAAACCATCAAGTGAGGCCTTAGGGCTACATGCACTCTTTTAAGGCTACATGCACTCTTTAAACCATCAAGTGAGGCCTTAGGGCTACATGCATTCTTTTAAACCCCTAATCCAACTCAATTTAATAGTAATCTGTGAAATTAGTTTTTTTTATCCATTGTTAAATAGGGAGGCAGTCAAGTCTTCTGAAAACATCCTCAGTGTTAAGTCATGTGAACAAAGTTATATAAACATGACTCTTGCTCTTGTAGCATTTTGTATTCAAGGTCTTTTATCTTTTTTCCTCAAAGTTCTTTTATATTAAAAAGGGTTTTAATTTGAGGTCACAGAAAATCTTTCCTAAAAATCAATGTTATTTAGTTTCTCTTAATTTAAAAAGATTAAAATTTACTCCCAAAAGAGGAGAATATTCAACACTGTTCTTTGGGTTTATTTTCTGCCAATTACTCATTTTTTTTTCTTTTTCCAATTTCTTAGGGATCGAATAAGTAATGATGATGTCATATGTTCCAGTTACTTAAATACCAATTATATTTCTGCATTTGGAGAAAATGGTTTGTCCTTTCACTGTTCTGAATATTTTCATAGCTTCCTTCCAACTTGTTTAATTAAACTGACCCATTCTTTTTACTACCCGATTTAACTGCATGTCAAACGCCATCCCTAAGTTAAATTTTACTTGCTGGCATTGTTAAATTTTACTAATTAAATTTGCCTGAGCATAGCTTCTAGCTTGCTGCTAATATATATGTATATTTATATATATGTATATACACTTCATTATACATAACAATACTACTGTGTAACTATCGGAATGTTTTTGTAACTAAAATTCACTTACAGAGTTTGGTTAACCAGTAGGTATCTGTGATTTTAAGTACTTTTCCTTTTTAGGTCCCAATGCTGTTAAAATCTAGTCTGTTATGGTGACTTTCAGCTAGACTTTAACCACGTGTGCAGGCTGAAAAAGATATTCTGCATCCTTTGTATAACAGAATATTAGGAACATATTTCAGATTATGAATAATACAATGGTAGTTTCATGGAAGGCTGGTACAGCAGACCTCATTACGACAGATATTTCACCAATACAGGATTGGTCGGTGAGAGGTTAAATATCTGGAATATATTGATCTTTTATATCAATATCTAAATTTTTATTGTTGCTCTTAATTTTTATTTTATTTCCTTTTCTTTCTATTCTAATTTCACTGTTTATTATTTTATCAATTCATATAATTTATTTTTATTTTATTTTTCCTGAATATTTGGTAAGATTATCACATTAATTTACATATTTCTTTTTCAGAATTTTTTTTTTTTTTTTTTTTTTTTTTTTTTTTTTTTTCTTTTGTTCGTATATAAAACTATTGAGATAATATAAACTAACATTGATAAATTAGGAACAGTGTATATATATCTTGTACAAAATACACTAAATCAGATACCTTAGAGAAAAACAAGGTTTAATATATGTATTTATTGCAAAATACATCTCTAAGATGCTGGTACTGTAAGCAACCCTAGAGTCAGTCCTGTCGCTGGGGCTGTAGAATATGCCACCTGCAACTCTGCAGTGAGGTAAGACCCCACCTAATGGAGCCACCTGTTGCTCTTATGGCAAACCCCAACCCTTTTTATCATATATACTCATATATCCTGGGTATGATGTTAAACTGCATCTAGTGGTGAGGTTCTAATTCTAGGGAGTGTGGAGTACTCCTTCATTGCCATTACTCCCAGGTCCACTCTACTTCACAGTAGTCCTGTTGGCTGGAGCTTTAGAATACACTGACTGCATCTCTGCAGAGGGGCAAGACTCCCCCAATGGGGCCACCTGTTGGCCGTGGGTGGCGACCTGTGATGCTTAAGGATGGAATCCTGGTGGATGAGCAGTCCATGACATGCAACACTCTACTTAGGCTAGACAGGTGGTCGGAGAGGCCCCCTCCAATCAATCGGCTGGTCACATCAGGCCCTAATACCTATAATTGTCCCAACCCTATTGCCCTTATTGCAAGTCCTGACCCTTTTTTATCATATGGGTGCTAAAAGGCAGTGGCTCTTCATGTCCAAGGAATTAAGTTAAACTCTATCTGATTGTGAAGTTCCAGTTTTGGAGGTCTAGGGAATGTGGAGCACACCTTCATCACCATTGCTCCTAGGTCCACTCTGACCTGGGGTGGTAGTATCTGTTAGAGTCCCATCTATGAGTTAAATAGGAAAATGTGTTTATAAAAAAAAAATTGAGTCTCCATTAAAAATGAATTTATTTCAAAATTTTGTCAGCATTAAATGACCCACCAAGCTTGATATTCCATAAAACAAAATAAACAAACTGACTCAGTGGCAATACATGTTAGTGTCCCATTTATGGGTTAAATAGATTTTTTTAAATGTGTTTTTTAAAAAAAACAAGTTAAAAAAAATTGAATTAATAAAACAAAAACGTCTTTGGCATAAAATAACCGAAGGGTTGACATGCTGTAAAATCTAATCAATCAACCAACCTATCTGAGTCTTTTGTTAATCAAAATGACCTGAAAGAGGGTTGATATGCCATTAAAAAAAACAAAAAAAAAAATCAAAGCCACTAAGATGCTGTTAGATGCATTATCAGTGATGTTCTTTAGTTCATTGGGTGTTTTGGGTCTTTTTAACATCTTACGCCCCTTACTAATATATATATATATATATATATATATATATATATATATATATATATATTTGTGTGTTTGTGTGTGTGTATGGAAATATGAAAAAACTATATTCAGCTGGTGCATTATAAATGATAATATGCCAACATTTAACGATTCATTTTTTGTTTTGTTTTTTGTTTTTTTGTTAAACCATCTTCAGGGTGTTAGTGTGATGTCATAATGCCTCATCTGAAAATTATCAAATAAAAAAAAATTCTTAGTGTTCTATTATTATTAATCCCATTCCATTTCAAAATATGTAGTAATGTAATTAGGGTTTGAAAAATATATAAAACACTTTTTCTCTGTTGAAATTTTTCTAATGTTTTGACTAGTAACTCCAACGGGCACCTCCTTAACTTCATGAAAGACATGTGACAATTTTCACTTACCTGAAGTAAAAAATGACACGCTGTATCTTTCATGTAAGCAGCCATTTGTAATAAGATTTGTGCGCATGCACTGGTTTGAGTCCTTAATATTATCATCATTTATGAATATGTATAAGTTATCATATACATCAATTTTTTTTGTGGGCAATCTTAAGCATATATATATATATATATATATATATATATATATATATATATATATATATATATATATATATAGATCATCATCATCATCATGTTATGCAAGTAGCACAGATATCCATGACAATCTCTCGCCAACCTTCCCTATCATTCATCAATCCTGGTAGTTCATCTGTGCAGCAACCAGCATCCTCACATAGTTGGTCAATGTAGATCCTTGCTGCGCGGCCTACATTAGCATGCCCATGTGTTGGCTTCCATAGGAGAACGTTGCTTATGAGCTCGTCCTTGCTTCTCCAGCAGTGTCCTGCATGCCTAGTCTGTCTTACTTGGATGGTTTGTGTGATGGGGGGCAGGTGGCCATACAGCTGCTTCCTTGTGGGGTGCTGTTTCCATGACTTGTCCAAGACTGCATGCAGCATTCTTGTGCAGCTCCCATCTAGCTTATTCTCAAGGCGCTTTGTTAGGGTCCAAGTGGTGCAGCCATACAGCAGTACTGATATAATCACAGCCTGGAAGATGTAGCATTTTATTTTTTTTATTCATTTATTATTTTATTTTTTTCAATTAGGTTAGAACTACACTAAAGTCTGTAAAATTATTGAAATTAGAATTTGAAACATTCATTTTTTTTGGTGGGCAATTTTGAGCATACCTGAGATCTCTGAACAAACCTAAAGCTAAAATATATTTTTTGATATGAATAAGCATCCTAAACTTTGATAAAAATGAACCTGTCTTTTTACTTTTACAATTCCATATATATAGGTAAGTATTGCTAGTTTTTATCATTTATATTCTGATTAATTTTGTCATTTGAAACTTTTTTTTCCACAGTTTTGTTGTATATTTTTATATGCTTTTTTAACATATTTGTCTATTAATAATATGCAGGAATGTTGAAATGCTTACCTGGGAAGAAAAATCAAGCATTTTAAGTCTGTTTTATTATATTAATAGCAGGGTACTTGTCAAACATGACCAGATTATTCATGTATGGATCGATATGTCTGCCTCAGTGTAGGTGTAGTATATGTGGCCCTGTGAAAAGTGTTACAAAATAAATGAATATATAGGGTGGATCTAAAGTTTTTAATATACAAAGAAATTGTTTAAATGCACTCCCCCCCCCACTAATTAAATTGAGATTATTTGATATAACGTCTCAATTTTAAAAAGAAAAAGATTAGTTACTTAAGTGCTAGATTCATTTTAAAGATAGCATAAAACTTGTTCATAAAAAAAAATGAAATAGGTAGATATTTAGGTGGTTGTGGTGTAATGGTTATCATCATAGGAAATGGACATGGTGAACCAAATTCAAATCCTGGATGAGATTGTTTGCATTTCACATAGCAATAATACCCTGTTAATCTTCACTTTAAAAATTAAACTTGTCACATCCTGCTTGTGGTGGAGGGGTCGGGTAAATACATAAAAGGTAGAAACAACCTGTAAGACTTCTGAAGTAGAATGCAACACATCTTCGAAATTATGCTCAACAATTCCAAATATAAGGGTTAAATAAGTTATAGGATATTAGTATCAAAGTCGTTTGGTTAACTTATTCAATTATTTAAAAATTATTTTCCGCCCTGACAGTATCTCCTGCAGAGAGGTAAGACTCCTCTCCTAAAAAGTGGTGCCCTAGTTAAGACACTAAATTGCATCTGATGGTGAGGTTCCAGTTCTGGGAAGTAGGAAGTACCCCTTCATTGACATTACTCTAAGGTCCCTTCTGACCCAGAGTGGTATTACCTGTTAGGGTCTCATCTGTTTAAAAATAAGTATTGGATTAGAATATGTGAAAGCTTGTAACAGTGTAAATAATAAAAATGAATTATTATTATTATTATCAAATAGAATTATTAATTTTAGAAAGACTTGAAACCATTTAGCCATGAATTGCTTGTATTAAGAATAGTTATTTGAAGTTATAATTTTTTACTATGTGTTATTATTATTTGATTGAGATTATATAACTGTGCAAACAAATGACTATCATTAAATATAAGTAATTACTTGAAACCATATAAAGTAAGTCGGCAGGCTGGCCTATTGTTGGTATTGACCAGTATTGAACCCAGAATAATTGTGTATAAATTATTAGTATAAGATAAAAATTAAAAAAATTTAACTCTTAAGAAACAAGTACATAAAAACAGTGAATATCAACATACAGTGAACATGATTCCTTAATCTCTAAGCATAAAATAACCACCGATGGGTTGACATACCATTAAAATGAGTCAACAAACCAAATTGGGGATACTTATTGATTAACCCTTGTATTATTTTTAAGTTCAGTTTAACTTTGAATATTGTACACCTGAGAGGTACAGTTAGTTTGTATGATAATGCTTATTCAGATGGTATAAAAATGGATCACTTATAGGAATTTTGGTTTGTAATGTTGATGATTTTGCCCTCTGTGATAATGTTCTTTTTCAAGAAGAGATTATAGAAAAGCTAAAAAGAATATTCAAGGTCAGCACACATGAAACTGGATCCTTTAAATATCAAGGATTAGAAATTGTGCAAACTACAGAAGGAGTGTAAATAAAACAAGAATCCTACATTTCCACAATAAAACCAATTATCATAGCTAAAAGTCATACCACAAGGAAAACAAATGAATTAACTGAAGAAGAGAAAGCAGACTTAAAGCCTGTTGTCTCATCATCTTGAGACGCAGTATAGGTGGCAATGTGTAAAACACAAAACAATATAAATTATCCTACAACTGGGTCTCATTCTGGTACCAGTTGTCAAAAGGCAGTTGAATGGCAGTCTCTCTAATGGTGGGCAATATATATATATATATATAATATATATATATAATAATATATATATATATATATATATATATATATATATATATATATATATATATATATATATAAATAAATAAATTTCTGGTACAAGCAAATCTAAATAATACTTTAAGGGTAATCATTATGATCACCTATATAGGTGGATACGAAGGAAAAGAGTGAAAAAAAAAAAAAAAAAAAAATTGTTTTATTTGATAAAAACAAGGGCCTTTCGTTTGCTCATCAAGGTTTTACAGCCGGAGACGACTAAAAGTCAAATTGTAAATACATATGGGTATATATATGAGGGGGTTTTTTAGGGAAAAGAAGAAAAGAAAAGAAAAAAAAAAAAAAAATGTTACTTCTTTTAAGTCCCCATTAAGTGACACCAGGCCCCAGACACTCGCCCAATAATAAGCGAGTGCCTAGGTCTGATCTGTCTGCACAAGGTAGGATGAAAAAAATTAATAATTACGGCCTCAAGGACCTGTAAATGGTGTTTCGTCCTAGCCCTGTGCAAAATAGAGAATTGGTGATCATTATAACTAGACCGGCAAGCGCTCATGTTGATTAGATGTTCGCAAATCGAAGACTCGCTGCTCTGCGATAACCCGGATGTTATGGGTTTGTGTTCGCGTATTACTCGGGGTATGTGCTGGTTAATTCTGACAGCCAATCTTTGGATCGTACGGCCAATATAAGTGGCTTCACACGCACACGTATTTATAAACAAGTAAGCTTTGATTGAGTATTGGCAATACGTCCTTACTAGCAGAGCGAAAAGCGGCCCTGGTAGAAAATATTGTTCTAACTTTGGCTGCGGGATAGCAACGGCCACCGAGAAAGTAATTTTGTCGGCTAAAGTCTGACTAGCCGGTCCAACCCAAGGTAGACGAATATACACTGGGCATTTGGATGGACCAAAAGGTCCATCACAATAGAATTTTGCCACAGTAATTCTAATTATGTCTGTGATGACATCCTCGGGATACCCATTATTTAAAAAAATTTCCGTGATGTTCTTGAGTTCTCCATTGATTTTGTTACCTGAACAAATTTTAAGTGCTCGGAAGGTTAGGCACTTAATCAAATTAATCTTTCTGGCTTTTGGGCAAATGAATCCCAGCTCAAGTACAGTCCAGTGAACGTCGACTTTCGAAAACACGCTCTCAAAAGAAGAACACCTTTCTACAAGAACATCAAGAAAGGCCAGGGCACCATTATTTTCCTCCTCCATAGTAAACGTTAAGGAGGGGTGCAGATTGTTTAAGCTCTGGAACAATTTTAGAGCTTCATCCCGGTTACTGAAACACGCATATGTGTCGTCAACATACCGTAAATATATATGCGGTTTGGGGACTTTTGAACAATATATTATATATATTTATTTATTTATTTTTTTTTTTTTTTTTTTTTTTTTTAAGTTGGGCGTTATTACGAAGCATTAAAAATATATAAATGAATGAACTCGATATTATGGAGTATTGGATTCACTTATTTTTTTTATTATTATTTTTTGTCATAAATTTTCAGGTCCGTTAGATACCCTTTATCAAATGAATGTTATTCCTGTTTAACGGCTTTTTTGTCTCTGTTGTTATTGACAGCGGCAGCATCTGTGAAATATTTATAATAACGGAGAATTCCGATGTCTGCGTTCAATCCCTTCACGTGTGTTTGTAATTTTAGAATCCATTTAGTTTCTGATTGTTTTCTAGATTGCGTTGTTGGAAATGCGTGTTCTATTAAAATGCATTTGAGGTGTGTAAGGTTGTGTGGTAGGGTGTTAAAATGAAGTGCTATTGTACTATACGGGGATTTGAGATTTATAGTGGATTTGTGGTTATTTAGTCTTAGTCTAAAGGATGTTGATGTTTCTCCCACATATCCGCTATTTCTGCATTGTGTGCAGTATATATAATATATGATGTTAGCGCTATTGCATGTTAGGTGTGGTGGATGGATTGTTATGTTTGTGTAGGGTATTTTTATTTCGGTTTCCGTATGTATGTGGCTGCAAATTTGGCATCTAGGCTTGTTGCATCTTTTATTACCTTTCCGTACAGTGTTATGTAAATTTTTTCTGGATGCAGTGAGGATGTTATGTAGGTTACTATATATATATATATATATATAATCTGTTGTCAATAAACTTTCTTTTTCTTTTGCCAAAGAGTTCCTTCTACTGAAATAGTCCAAGGGAGATAACTCACAATCTACAGTACTGATTAAAGATGTTTCCATTAAAATGGGAGTAAAGGATTAGCTGTTTGAATGGAGCCAAAGGGTCAAAATCTCAGATCCCATCTTCATAAACAAAATTAGTATAATTTTTAAAGTCTTTGTACTGATAAGACTAAAAAATGTTTCCATCTATACATATATAAAGCACAGTTGTATGAATCTGTATGTCCGGAGGTAACTTCAAAAATAAAACAATTAACGACAAAGTAAATATATATACACATTAAATATCACCAGGGCTTGGTTTTTGAGCAAAAATAATAGATTTGATATATATTCATGAAGATAATTAAAAAAAATTAAATTTAAATGATAACGTCATGGATTTTTTTTTTTTTTTTTTTTTTTCATTTAATATTTTAGAGTAGCTGGATTAATGCAAGGTCTATTTTCTTACATAGGAATTTAAATGGGGCATCCCACAAAGATTCAACTCACAATTCAGTAATAATGGATCTGCAGGACTAGTTTTAAAAAATTCCCCTCTACCCAGGCGACGCCAGGTAACCACTGCTAATTGTAACTATAAATAGTAAACTCTTGTATGAAGATTAGCCTAGTAAACTTCCATGTAAGCATTTCCCTTCCTTTCTGGTTTTCTGAAATCATCCAATATGCATTTTATGTTTTTTTTTTTTTTGTTTTCTCATTTAACACAGGGACAGACTGAATGACGATGACACTGTGGGCACTTACTTTATACCCATATCTCTTATTTCCTCCTCGGGGGACACTGGTGATTATATTTATTTGTTTTTATAGAAATGTCAAGTCTTCTTGCAAGTGTTTGCTTCTTGGAAAATATCTGGTATGAGGACTTCACTTTGAAATAAGGGGGAAAAAAAAGAAAGAATATAAAGCTAATATAGGGAAAGCGTAAAGATCATCGCATGAAATACTTGTCTAATCAAAATGGTGATAAGACAAAATTATTCATACTGTCTTTAATTTAGGGAACGCTTAATCCTTTTTTTAAGTGTTGTTTGGCTACTGGGCTTATTCTTTTTATTAATCCATTATCCATTAAGCTTATTCTTTTTGTTGCTTTTGTTAATCCATTATCCAGCCATATCCTATTTGTTAGACAAATACTTACACATATGGTCTTCTGTAGTAAAAATAGTTGAGGTACCTTCAACATAAAATTACTTCAAGTCTTTAAGTGAAACACAGGATTGTGCAAGTGTAGCATTATTATCTATAACAATCATGGGCAAACTATGGGTAATAAATGGCCCACCCAAGACTCGGATTTTTTAATACAAAATACTTTTTTTACCAAAGGGTAAAAAAACTTTTCCCTATTTGTTAGGCAAATACTTAAGCGTATGGTCTTCTGTAGTAAAAATAGTTGAGGTACCTTCAACATAAAATTACTTCAAGTCTTTAAGTGAAACACAGGATTGTGCAAGTGTAGCATTATTATCTGTAACAATCATGGGCAAACTACGGCCAATGATGTACAGGGTTTTTTTGGGGGGGGTTAAGTTAACATTTCCCAGGGAGTTCCATTATGACCTTATGATTTTAAAGTCTTTACCTGTTCACCATTCGCTTATGTTGAAAGTCCTGTTGAAAAGCACTGGTTTTCAGTAAATCATCAAGGTCTGATAAGCGTCCTCATCTAGGTTCATCTGTCGAGGACGTATCGCCAGAATGAAACATTGAAAACTAGTTTCGGAGTTGGTGGTCAGTAATGACCATAAATACTGCAAATTTTCTTAGTTGCTTCTTTGGCGTTTTTGTTATTCTTAAACTCCCACAAAATTACAAATCCAGTATGCACTTTGAGTTTCTCCAATTTTGGGGCATGAGATCATAGATTAAATTATGATGCTCTTTCACTACTTGGCATACGGTCAAGTCACACTGAAAGCACTAGTTCCTGGTAGATCACCGAAGTTAAGCAACAATGCACCTGTTCTATATTTAGATATGTTATCATTTAATCAACAGCAGGTACTGTAAGAAACTGAATATCAAAATTACTTGACTTGACATTAAATGACCTGAAAAGGGTTGATATGCTGTAAAACAGAACAACCAAAACAACAAACTGTCCACCATCTCTGTCAACACCTTATTGAATTCTACTTACATGAATGGTATTATCATAATAACCATTATCATCATGGTTCAAGGTATAGGCTTGTATATTATCTACTATTTCATGTCTGTTGAAGAGACACCTCCTAAATGATATAAAACAGATCAGCTAAAAGAAAAAAAGTAACAAAAAGAATGTTTTTAAACAACTCTAGAAAAATAATGCTATATTTAAGAGCTAAATTTGATCACAGTGAATTTATCCTTAAATTCAAAGTGACTAGCAATTTATATTTTAGATTAGATTTAAATCTATACTGGGATCTTTAAAGTATTGATGAAATTTACAGTCCACAACATCATTGAGGCTTATTTTATGTTTTACTCAGTAAGTTTTTACTGCTAGTTTAAACACATTATGTAATTGAACAGAGGTTGTTAAAATCTTTCTTTAGTACATAAAATATATTTTTCTCTCCCTCCACTCTGCCAAAGCTATATTTACTTCCCAATAAAATCAAAGTATTGTTTAAAATATGGCCTCAATGGTGTTGTGGACTATTAAATAGATTTTGTTTCATGTTGCTATGTAAATTGACTGTTAATATTATATGTGTATCTTGAGAATGTTAAAAAGTAAATTGTATATAGTTTTGCACATTATAATTCATATACATGTTTCTTATACCATTAAGTTGTGTTAGGAAAGTCTTTCAGTAATGCTTGAGGCTTTAGGCAAAACAATTTATACAAAGAGAAATAGTACTTGATCCTTGTAAAACTTTTGTCAAAAATCAATTCTACTTAGTTTTTCTACTTTTACCATTTTGTTATCAAAAATTCTTCTAAGGTTGTATTTATTTGACTATTCTCAAGACCTGGGGACACCAAACTATAGCCTGCGGGCCAGATCCTACCCGCGAAGGTATTTTATCAGGCTCAAGACTAAAATGTGAAACAAAATCCGTTTATTGTGGGGTGCCATGCAGGAAGCAAACATGCAGTAGAGCAGTAGAACAATTGCTTAGATTTAGAGGTGCATAAATTGCAAATTATGAAGGTTTTTTTTTGGGTTTTTTTCATCCTTATCTTTGGATCTGCAGGCTAAACTTCTCTACAGTTAAATTAACTATAGCCTATTTTAGGTTATTTCCTAGTTGAGTAACATATTACAGGGTGACCCAGAAAAAAACGGAACCCAAATTATTTAGTTATTTTCCCATTAACCCTAAACCCTAACCCTAACCCCCAACCCTAATCCTAACCCTAACCCCCCTAGTTGAGTAACATATTACCGGGTGACCCAGACAAAACAGAACCCACAAATTTTGTAATAACTGTAAATTTTAACTAGGAGGAGTAGAGTTAGGGGTTGGGGTTTAGGGTTAGTTTAATGGGAAAATAAATAATTTGGGTTCTGTTTTTTACTGGGTCACTCTGTAATATCATGTTACTCAACTAGGAAATAACCCAATTTTATTATAGTCTGTTATAGCCTATTTTGTCATAGCCAAGTAATAGCTTGAGTAATTAATGATAGATATCAAATTATTTCTATAAATTATTTCTAATCTTATTCTTCTGAAATTTAAGTTATTTTATTTAAGAAAGTAGGAAAGAAAAAGCCATCCTTTTCTCTAAGCCATTGACTAAATTGCAATCTCTAATATTTATATCAGGGCGAAACAAACAAGAAATTTGTAGCACCAAAGAAAATGATATTCAGTTTCACATGGAAGAGATCAATGTTGTTGGGAATCTGAAGATCTAGTATGTTTTAATAGAATAACCTTTTTAAATTGGATATTCTCTGAATATATTTACTGTGATCTTCTGACTGATCTGTTGGTGGGGCTTAGAATATGCTGTGATATCCCCTGATCTGGTTGATTCTAAGATAACTAAGAAAGTATTCTAATGGTTCAGGTTAAGTGTGCTAAGGGTAACCCAAAATTATTTAGAACTTATTTTTCTGATGTATGCAACATTGGGGAACGAGAAAAGTTTGGGTAAATGGACCAAAGTCTGGCCTGTTTGCCCAAACTTTTCTCGTTCCCTAATGATAACTGCATCAGAAAAATATAGATAATTAAAAATTAAAAAATAAATTTTGTATTTATTATCACCATTTTGTTAATCAGTTTTGGGTGTTTTTTGTTGTCTTTTTTTTTTTTTAATGGTGCAAAGATACAAATGGTGGAAGCTTTTTTTCAGATGTGGTGATGGCATAAATGGTTGAAGGTTTATTTGATTTTTTTATTATTTGGAAATGGGTTAAGTGAATTCTAGTTTGCTATTCACCACAATTATCTAATTTTAAGCTCTCATTCATGACAAAGAAATCCCACATTCACAAGGTTTCAGTTAAAATCGCACAAGTATTTCTGTTCATTGCTTACTTCAAGATCTTTTTTCAACTATTTGTGAATACTATTTCTCTGAATGTTTGAGATGAGGCTTGATAATTAGTATTATTTGGATTATTCAGACTATTGTCCTCATCTTTATTGTTATCTGTACATTTCAGCTAATGTGCCCTCCGGCCTTCTAGTTCTAGTTTGAAAAGAAGGTTCCCAAGTCTGACAAGACATACCTGAAGAAGGCCGGAGGGCACATCAGCCGAAAATGTTGTACAGATAACAAAGATGAGGACAATAGTCCGAATAATCCAAATAATACTACTTGTGAATAATTTGTCATTATTCATCTATTTCATCAAACTATATTAAATTTGTGAGCAGATCTTTAAAATGAAAATTACAATTTTTGTTATAAACATTAAGTATTATCTTGAAAGCAAGATTCCAATTTGCTTATTTAATCTTCCAGTTTATTCACAGTAGCCATATTGTATTCTCTGCTGCTTCATCTCAATTTTTATCACTCATAACAACGTTTGTCTTGTCTTTATGTATATTTAGGCATACATTTTTTTTGGAAGAAAAAAGTTAATATTCAGAAGGATAATTTAAAGATATTTTTAATACTGAATTTATAGCACTATATATATATATATATATATATATATATATATATATATATATATATATATATATATATATATATATATATATAAGGTAGATAAACCAACTATTAATATAAATGAATTTAATTTTTTGCTTATCTACCTTTTACATTTATATTTTTGACACATATATAATTGATTTTTTAAATAGGAATCATATTTAGATAAATACTTTCATATTTCAATGTGAATGGTAGCATTAGGAGCAGTTAATAAATAACTTGTTTTTTACAAAATCTAAATGACAAAATGTCATTAATATTAAAATAAAGGAACATGCATGCAGTTTATACAGAATAAAACTGACATAAGAATTATAAAGAAATGCATAGTTTTGCTACATAGTTTGAACATTTGCTTGACACCTGTACACAACACGGAGGTGCATGGCATAATGCTTAGAGTCATAGGAAATGGACAGTCAATCCAAATTCAAATCCTAAACAAGGCTGTTTGCATTTCACATATTTGGAAAGGTATGAATCCACATATTCTCCCTCCAGCTATGGGTAAAATAGTAAGGCAGACTGGGCTCTTTAATCTTGGATAGGTAACCAGTCTAGGAGAAGGAAACTCTGAATTTGAAAATCCTGAGGTCAGTTGTTGATTGGGTTTGTAGCATTCCTTGTGCACCAATTCTTTCCTATCAACTGTGCCAAAAAGTGCAGATTGTCCAACACAAGCCTTCACCATTATAAACAAAACCACTGTGTGGGTTGTTCATTGGATGAACCCTCATGTGTCAAAATTGATGAGAGAGTCTATCCATGTTCACAGAATCCAGTTGGTTAATCCCAGTCTGTATGTTTTCTTGTAATATATAAGTCCAAATCTGTAGTGAGTTGGTAATCCAAAAAAGGGACTTGCTGACAGAAAGTTCAACCAGTAATACCTGATAGCTTTTTGATTTAGTGCATCCTGGGATGCACATATTTGCTTTGAATGAGTCCCTGGGAAAATTTATGAGTCCCAACTAAAACCGTTTAACCTGGCTTGTGTAATTCATTTATAAGAAACTATTGAAATGTATTTACAGTTAAAATGGTGAGGAAAGAAAAAGAGAAAAACACTGGGACACACGGATATGATTTTACTGCGTCCTTCTAAATTTTTTATGCATCAGGGACGCAGGACGCTTACCTATCAGCATCTCTGCCTTATAGATAATCCAACAACTGTTGATTTTGATATAGATTAGATCTTATTACTAAGATCGGAAAGTAATATTTTATTACATTCACAAGCACAAAGCTTGAACTGCCAATTTTTTTTTTTTTTTTTCTTTCTTTCTTTGCAAAGTTAATATTTACTGAGTAAGCTTTGTAACCAACTTAAATTTGGAAAAAAAATGCCAATGATTCAGATTTATGAAGTGTTTAAACAAATATAAATACTAAGGCTTGATGAGAATTATGCCTTTTTAATTAGACTATTTTAAAATCTTTTAAAATAGCATCTTTTGCATGTGTTAGATATAGAATAGTTATTCAAAACAAAAGGTCACTGCAAAATATTAAATCTGATGTAAAAAAAAAAAAAAAATCCTTTCAAATTGTTTTTTTAATTTATATAATTGTGATCCCCCCTCCCCCCTCAGATAAATCAAGGCTTATCGAAGTTGTCAAGTTTTTGTACTGATAATAGTAAGTAAGGTAAGTGGAGTGGTCTATTGTCTGTATCAGCTGGACAGCGAGGGAGTCTATCCTATTGTTCTTTCCAGCATAGATTCCTCTATCCAATACCATCCAAAGGGAAGACAGTGAAAAAGCTGTTGATTGGTCAATGCAAATTATCAACTAGTACCACAGTTGATCTTCTCCAAACAGGCAATTTATTAAGGGTGGATAACTCTGTTATCCTAACATATCCCCTTTTCCCTAGCGCGACATTGGGAGATTGTTGTTAGCATCTAAGGTGGAATGCCACACCTGCTATCAGCTCCTCACTTTACTGCATAGATCCTAGCTGTGCTACTTGTGCTGAGTTAAGGGCCAGTATTGAACTCGGAACCTTGTGGTTCCTAGGTGGAGTCTCTACCAACTGGACTAAACTAGTGAAGAAAGCATTACAAAGATTTTCAAATTATTTCAGTATTGATAGTTTATTTAGTAAATTATTATAGTTTAGGTAAGGTCAAAATTTCACTTTTTTTTTTTTTTTTTTTTTTTTTTTTTAAACCTCCATGAATCAAATTCAATAAAACTCTGAAAAAAAGAATGAAATTTTTGCTGTTTTATGAAGAGAAAGAATTTTTTAAATAATTACATGTAAAAATCATTTGTTTTACAGTCTTTAAAACTGGAAACTTTTATAAATTAAAATCTGTATGTCAAAATGGCACACTTTTACCATTTTTATTTTTCTCTTCTCTTTTGAAGATGTCCTTTTTTTTTAACATGATTTATTTCATTGTTATAATTAAGAAATTCCTGGAAGCTGATGGTAGGTTTGACAATCCACCTAAAAAAAAAATCTAAAAAGCAATCAACTTGGTCTATTACTAGAAAAAAGGTGAACGATTCCTTCCTTGTTCAGCTTATGCTGACACTAAGCCACTTTGCCAACTTTATATGTAAGTTTGGGCTCTCTTCTTAAGGGGAAAAAATTAAGTGACAAAAAAACAATCATTAAAAATTATAGTTCCATAATCAAAGGTATTTTAATATTAAAAGCTTAATAAATGAAACCTTTCTACCTGACTGGGAAAGGCAGTAGGTACACATATCAACTTCCAAGATTGATTTCACATGGGCATGCCTACAAAGTCAGAAAACAGCACAATTCCCATGACTTTCAAAAATATTTTTTTGAGTTGCTGAAGCATGGAACCAACTACCTGCATCAGTTGTTAGCTGCTGAGACACTGCATCCTTTAAAACCTCCATGCTCCCTGTAATTTGCCAACACTGTACCTGATATACCACCCCCATACACATGCACATCATGACACATACACTGTTCATTTTCCTGACATTTGTATATTATTCTATGTACTATGAATGCACCTTTGATGAGTTGTAGTGCACCTGAGCATTGTATACGATATGTAGATTGCTATGTAGATTGACTAACAAGATTATATGTGTATTTTATCCAGAGAATGTTAAAAAGTAGATTGTATATAGTTTTGCACAGTATAATTCTCATGTTTCTATACCATTAAATCATGTTAGGAAAATGTTTCAGTGATGTCTGAGTTTTTAATTTTTAAACAAAACAGTTATTACAAAGAGAAATAGTACATCAAAGTATTGTTAAAGAATAGCCACAATGGTGTCGTGGACTAAATTATATATATATATATATATATATATATATATATATATATATATATATCCAATAGGCCAGATGAGTTGGGAATTGTTCTATTTAGGACCTTCTTTATCCTCTGTATATCCACAATGTGTGCCCACTACCTATACATACACATAAATACATATACTTGTGTGTGTGTATATATATATATATACACACACACACACATACAGATGCTAAGCTATAGATATATATGAAGATTCTTTCAAGTCCTTAGGAGAGCTCAATGTATGATAATTAATATCATTCAAAGCAATATTTACACATTCATATAAGTGAAAACAATCAACACCCTGTTATTTGGCTGTTATAAATTTATTTCAGCTGGTAACTCAATAAAAGAGACCAGTTTCATCACAGCCATGCACTTAATGGAGAGAAAAAAATCTTCTTTGCTGTGGACACTTCCTCATTTAAAACCACAAAAAATAAAGAAATAAATAAAAGATAAGATATAAAATTAAAAGTAAATGAATAAATAAAATAGATAAAAATAATAAAATCTAATATAAATACAAGAGAACAAATGAAAGCATGAAGATTTGGGTTAGAAACTTTTCAAAATTGGATGTATCTAATTGTCTGGTGGTAATCTATCTCTTATATTCAAGAGAATGGACAAAACCTTAAAATCATTATCAATATGCTTTCTAAGAATGGGAATGTTTTACCTCATTTAAGCTATGAGTTGCTGGTTGTGAAATTTAACATAGAAATACATTTCAAATTCTCCCATCTCTTACTCTCTCTGCTGTCCAGAGAAACTAACATTATATAATGTGGAGGTAGTCAAGAGATACATAGAGGGGAAGAAAGAGATAGACACAGAGTAAAGTAAGAGATTGGTCGGTTTTTGACTTAATTGCAAATTACGACTAATTAGAACCAATTAAAACAGAATTTTTTTCAAACATAATTCAATCCTAAAAGTAAGGAATAATTTAGTATAATTTCTGTGTCATTAAACTAAACAGTAAAAAAAAAGCCTTTAGGAAGTAAAAGTTGATTAACTCAGCTTTAGTATAATAATAGATATTCAAGTTCCTCTAGTTAGGTTAGTTCCTCTAACCCTTTTTTTTTTTTTTTCTTAACTCCCTATTTTTCAAATTTTTAATAAATTTCTCACTTCTTCCCATCACAGTGATAACTTTTTATTTCCTCCCTTCACAACTTCCACCAGTGTGCCTTTTGTGTTTTATTTTGTTGGCCTTTTTTTTCTGTTAAAATTACTGCTTGTTATTTTTAGTTTTATTAATCATTGTTGTTGTTTTGGGTTTTTTTTGTTTTGTTACTAATCTTATTTTGTTGATGATATTTTTTTTCAGAAAAAGGGGAGGGTAATTTTCTCTTTTAATTTCATCTTCTATATTCTTTTTGTGCATGACAAATACTTTATTGACTTGTTACTAAATTCTTTTCTCATAGCACAGAAGTTTTATGTATCAAAATATGTTCTGACGATTCTTTACAATGGTTTTGGGTCACACTGAAAAGACTTGCATGAGATGTTTTTTACATTTCAGCTCAAAATTTCAAAGATTTTTTCTTTTTCTTTTTCTTTCTTGTTCATTCATACTATTTCTTGTGATATTTTTCAAACTATTTTCAAATCAATTTTGAATTATGCACAAACAACTGCATGTATTTTTCTTTTCTGGCCATAAAACAAAACTTTCCAATATAAAATTATTTCATTTTAACTTTACTTAAATTATAAGTAATTCTTTTAATTGTAATAGTAGGTCCTCCACTTCCACACCTGAGTTTCCCCAATTTCCTCTTTTTGCAATCTGCAGACTCCCTCAATTCCTAGCCTCTCTTTCGGCCCTCTCCCCCAATCCCACACTTCTCATTCCGCACTCTTCAATCCCACACTCTCACTCCGCACTCTCCCCCAATCCACACTTCTCATCCGCACCAATCCCACACTTCTCACCCGCACTCTCCCCAATCCCACACTTCTCACTCCGCACTCTCCCCCCAATCCCACACTTCTCACTCCGCACTCTCCCCCAATCCCACACTTCTCACTCCGCACTCTCCCCCAATCCACACTTTCTCACTCCGCACTCTCCCCAATCCCACACTTCTCACTCCGCACTCTCCCCCAATCCCACTCCGCACTCTCCACCAATCCCACTCCACAGCCTTCCCCACCAATTCTTCTCCTAGCACTTCAGTCTCCCAAATGTTTCCTCTCACAGCCTGCCAATTCCTCTCATTGCACTCCCTACTGTTTCCTCTCATTGCACTCCACCCCATCAATTCCTTTCTTTGCACTCTGCAGTCTCCCCACCGATTCGTCTCCTCACAATCGGCAGTCTCCCCACCGATTCGTCTCCTCGCAATCGGCAGTCTCCCTCCTCCCCCCATTTTTTCTCCTCTCACTCCACAAGTGCCCCCCACCCAATTCCTCTCCTTGCACTCCACGGTCTTCCCACCTATTCCTATCAACACAGTTGTCATTCTTAATTTACTGTTAATGGAAGCAACTTGTTTACAATGTTTTGTTTTGTGTGTATGTCTATATATTTATATAGCACACATTGTTGCTCTTGAAATAAATTTCAATCAGGATTTTAACTGAATTTTTAAAAATCTAACTACATCATTTAAAATGGAAAAACCTCCTTTTAAATTTAGATTTAATCTCTGAAATACATGAATAAATAAAAAACAGTCAAAAGATGAAAATACTTAATTTCAAACAAAAATGTTTTTTGTCATTTATCATTCCTTTTTAAACATATTATTTATTCATTGCCCTTGACAATGAGAACTCTTTAAAGAAAGAATTTTCTAATTATAAAATTCAATTCACTGCTTTAAAGAGAATTATCAATTAAACTTCCAAAGAGTAAAGTCTTTTGTTTACAAACTTGGATCATAATAAAAATGTTTTTTCTGAGAACAATCAAACTGTTCTTCAGTCTAAAAACTGCTTCTAATCTGTTGCAGTTGTGTGTTTTGTTTTATTTTGCTCTTAATACATTCAAATGAAATTGGGCAGAATATTTTATTTCATTGTTAGACATGCAAAAACTTTCATATATTTAACATATAAGTTAGAAAATATAAGAGTAGAAATCTCTATAAGAAGTTAAATTTTCTTTTGTTTTCTCTCTTGGCATGAAATAAAATTTCTAATTCTTTAATTTGGTTACGGATTGTTTGAAACATCGATTCTAAAATCTTTTTTTTTAATTTTTTTTTTATTGCTCTTTTATACTGTTCTAATTCACTCAAATCGGAAAATATTTAAAATCCAACTAAAATTATTTAAGTTTGGAATAATTCTTATAAAATCTTTAAATATCCCTAAAAGAAAAGTTTTTCAATGGAAAAAAAAAAAAATCTAAAAAGTAGAATAACATTTGTAATTGAAATTTCATTAGGAATTTTTTTTAAATTTTAAAGTAAAAAGAAAATATCAAAGAATGAATTTGCACTGTAACATGTTTAAAACTTATAGAATTGAAGTCTTAGATTATTTCTTATATTCTAATAGCCTGAACATACATATATCATGGTAAATAAAAGCTGTGGCATAATTTTTTTTTTTTTAAGGAGTCAGTTTTCACCAATACCTAATTATATCTATCTCTCTCTCTCTCTCATATATATATATATATATATATATATATATATATATATATTAAGGTATTACATATCTATTTATTTGATGACAAAGTAACAGTCACAACTGTTCGGTTTCATGCATGCGTAAGTGCAAACAATCTTCAGGTGAGAAACTGTCAGTAACCAAGTACCATTAACTTTATGTCCATGCTACCCTAACTTAGGTATATATATATATATATATATATATATATATATATATATATATTAAACCTAGCTTTGAATAAAAACTATTTCTTAATCCTGAATTATCTCATTAGATATTTGAAGATATAGAATACAAAAGTCTTATCTATTTTGTAGTATCACTTTACATATAAGACAGTAACTCTTCTGGCTGCAATTAAACAATACATTCTATCAGGAATATATATCATATTCAATACACACCCAGAGATGCTGATAGATATGCATCCTGGTGCACAAAAATCTAAAAGGATGCAGTAAATTCGTATCCATGTGTCCCATTTTTTTTTTTCTTCCCTCATCATTTCAATTGTAAATACATTTCAATAGTTTCTTAGAAATGAATTACACAGGATGGGGTACAAGGTAGGAGTTAGACGACTTTAGTTGTTTCCCCAGATCATGAATAAAAACCCTACAATCTATTTTCCCAGAGACTCCTTCAAAGCAACTTTACTGTATCCTCTGCAAAGGGGTTATACACCTCATTCCCCAAGAAAGTATGTTCTAAAGTTCATCTGATGGTGAGGCTTCAGTTGTGTGTTTATTCTGTCAAACTCTTCATTTAACATTGGACATAGCATAGTGGATAAAGTCATTGAGTTAAGACAGTTCTAAGTGACAGTTATCTCTAGGCTGAAGGTTCAATACTGGTCAAGAGCGACAGTAACATAGAATAATAATTAACACAGCTTAACACCTGTACCCCAGCTATGAGAACAGAATACCCTCGTGGATTGAATAAAAGATTGGGTACAAAGTTCCATGATGGTTCTCGATTACAACAGGAATGTTCCCATGTTTGAAAAAGATTCCTGAGTTTGAAAAGGCTCCCGAGTCTGACAAGAAATACCTGAAGAAGGCTGGAGGGCACATCAGCCAAAACATTGTATAGATAACAATAAAAATGAGGAAAATAGCCCGAATAATCCAAATAATATTCTTCATTTAACCCTTTTATTACATTTTTTGTGATTGCAAACAACCTTCGATATCTCACTAATAAATTAGGATTATTACCTTTTGAGGCACTTGTGTTGCAACAGTTATCATCATAGGAAATGGACTCTGCCACTCTATTTTCAACATTTCACTAATACCCTTGGTAAAGGTATGAATCCATTTTAAATTACCCAATTTACCCTCCAGGTCTCTGTAAGTAGTAAGACACACTAGACTCTTTAACCTTGTTATGGCATCCGGTCTAGGAGAAGGAAAACTCTGAATTCAAACCAGTTGTACTCCCATCCTACTTGTGGCAAAGAGTTGGGTAAATACATACCTTGAGATTTTAGCTGTATTTTCTGTCCTTTTAAGATTGTGGACCCAGGCCTTCCTGAGTTAAACTTTGCGACCCTCAGGCTGAAAAGGTTGGGGACATCTGCTTTAGATGATATGTTAGTCTTGCTTTTTTCTTTTTTCTTTTTTATGATAAAATGAGAGCTTAAGTATTTTCAAAAATTTCTCTTGACTATTATTACATCTTGTTTGAAAGCTATCATACTTTTTTGTTTTATGTATCTAAGTAAAGAAAAATAGTGACAGTCGAGTATTGGTAACCATTTTAACTTTTTGTGAATTCTCCAGATTTACAGAAATTATTTGATTATCAGTAAATTCTTATTGCAAATAAATACTTAAAAGTAACTAAATTTTATCTGAGTATAACATCTACACTTTTAAAAATACTGTTCTTTTTTATTGTTTTTTTTTTTTTTTTACGTTTTTGATTTGTCTTGTCTTTATTGTCAAAGTGTTTTTTGTAATTTGTTTTATATATTGTTTTAAATGTTTTATTCTGTGTATATATTTGTTTCTTTTCTGTTTTTTGTTGTTTTTGTTTTTTTTTTTTGTTTTTTTGTTTTTTTTGTTTTGTTATTTGTTTTTGTTTTTGAGGAGTGCTTGTTTTGTTGTTTGTGTTTTTGTTTTGTTGTTTGTTTATTTTTTTCATTGAGTTTTTATGGAAAGTTAATATCTTAATTCTCCCACTGTGGCTTATCATTGCTTTCCCCCCTTTTTTTTTTTTTTTGCTTCAAAAATGGCTTTGCTTTTAATACATTAGAAGAAATACAAAGTTGGAAATTCTGTTCTGAAAATATATTTACTTTGAATTATTTTGTACCGATATATCTCTATTGTATTTTGAATACATATAAAATATACCAGATAAAATTGTCACTTCACTCTAAGTTAAATTTTAATGTGCAGAATCTCTTCTCTCTTGAGCTTCCCCTGCACAATTAATGTCAATGTGTGTGCGCCATAATACAATAAAGGTTTTATTATCTACCACACCAAAACAAAAATTCTTGAAATATCTAATCTGTCAATTCCTTTCCCTGTCAGTAGGGCTTAGAATATACTGATTGTATCCCACCATAGAGTGGGTATGACCGTAGACTGTATGTAGTGTTGGGGTTCTAGATTGTGGAGTACTCCTTCATTGTTATTACTCCCTGGTCTACTCTGACCAGGAGTAGTAGTATCTGTTAGTCCTAAATGGCTTTGAAATAAATTTTTAAAAATTTTCAAAAACAGAATTTCCCTCATTGTTTTTCAGTTTCATTTTTGTGTATTTTTTTTTATATTGTTTTTAATAACCCTTTCTTTTTTTTTCTTTTTTAAACAAGCTTTTTTAGAAATACCTTAAATTACAAAAATATAGTCCCAGTTTATTAATTGTTAACAATAATTTAAATAACTTTGAATAATCACTTTATGATAAAAAAAAAGAAATTAATACCTTTTCGTGAATAATTTTTCATCATCAGATTTTTATTTTGATTCTTTATTTGATTGATTTTTTAAAAATTTGTACATAAGGTTGGGGAGGTAATTTTTAAACATTTGTTATTGTTTTTTGAGGACTGGGAATTGAATTATCTGTAAAGAATATTTTTACTACGATTACTTTTTGATATTTTACTTGATTATTAGATCATTTTCCTATTAAAACATTTATTATACACTGATTTATTCAAATTAATGCTCCCACCATCTTAATTATGTACCACCTAGTCTTTAAGTGACTCCTGTATTTGATAACATTCTCATAATTTGGAATGAAACTCTTTATTTAATTCATCAGCATAAACCATTCTCATTCTAACGGGTAGTTAAAAAGTCTTGTCCCCCCCCCCAACATATTGTTTTAATGCTTTGCCTACTTTAAACTGCTCACAGCAGCTCTCCCACCACTACGATCCTACCATAAACTGCTGGCAACGGTTTTTGCACATATCACTTGTTTAGACTCAAAAATCATTACATGAACACCTCTGCCATCTTTATTTGGATAGGATGAGTTTTGAGGTGAATAGACAGTGAACTTTGAAATATCCCATCATACAGGTAAACATACCAAGAAAATTTGGTACAGCCATAGGGAAAATTTGGTAGGCAAAGTTAACTTTCATTAGGGGCCAGTTTAGCTCAGTTGTTAGAGCATTTGCCTAGAAATCGCAAGGTTCCAGGTTCAGTACCGGTCCTCGTCAACTCTGCACATGAGTAGCATAGCTTGGGCCATCTGTTCTGTGCAGTAAAGCATCTTGGAGCTAAAAGTTGGTGTGGCACTTCACCTTGACAATATTAGGGTCAAATCATGCTGAAAGCTCACCAAAGTTAAGTAACAATGAGCCTGTTCAATACTTAATTGGGTAACCACTTATCAACAGCAAGTACTGTTAGCAACCTTAGTCTTGAGTTTATCAAAATCAGTTGGTTCAGCATTAAATAACCTGAAAGGGGTTGATATGCCATAAACAACCAACTACTTTGGTAAAAATAATCTCCCTAGTCTAGCGCAAGTGTAAAGGAGATAGACACATCTAAGATAGTTAAAAAGAGATTAACAAAACAACCAACACAGGGTGAAGAAGTTTTCCTTCTCCTAGGCTGGTTGCCATACAATGTTTAAAGAATCCAGTCTGCCCTGCTATTTAACCATAGCTAGAGACAGAATAGTTGGATTCATACATTTTCCAAGGGTATTAAAGCTATTAATAGCCACGTATGTGGGGGGGGGGGGTATGAACCATTTTAAAATCTTAGCCCGAAGGAATCTTGTTACTATACAGTAGGATAGAAATTTAAAAATATCAAAAATTCTTAATTCACAAGGCTTAACTCATCAGTTTGGTTCGTGGAAGCGGGAGGTGAACTTGCTGTATATAATTCCTCATTTTAAATTTGGACAGAAATAAATAACTTTAATCCTGATTTAATTGTTAAAGGAAAAATGAATTTTATTTTTGATTTGTAACACTTTAATTCTATAAAGATTTGAATAGGAAATTTAATTTTTTTAAGTGAAGGAAAATCTGCATTTTTTGTTATTCATAACTTTTCCTCTATTTTTAAGGTTTTCTTCCAACATTTGGACCGAGCTATATCAACTTTTATGGTTCCACACGAGAATACTCAGACTTACCTGATGAATTTGATGATCTGAATATGGGAAAGGTGAGAATTCTGTTTCAATACTCTAATTGTCTTGGTGGCTGAGCAGTCTATTACATGCAACACTTCTTTTTAGCACTTACTTAGGCTAGACAGGTGATCAAAGAGGCCCCTCTGATCAATCAGCTGATCATGTCAAGCCTTAGCACCTACATGATTGTCCCAACCCTATTGCTTTTATGGCAACCCTTATGATATATGTGCAGATCTGTTTGCTGGAACTGTAGAATATGCCGACTGCACATCTGTAAGGTCTAAAATCCTCACAATGGGGCCACCTGTTGGCTGTAGGTAGTGACCCATGATGGTTAAGGATGGAATCCTGGTAGCTGAGCAGTCTATGACATACAACACTCCACTTACTTAGGCTAGACAGGTGGTCAGAGAGACCTCCTCTGATCAACCAGCTGGTCACGTCAAACCCTAGCACCTATATGATTGTTCCAACCCTATTGTCTTTATGGTAAATCCAAACATTTTTATCATATATGTGCTAGAAGGTGGTGGCTGAGGGTCTTAGTGTCCTGGGTATGACCTTAAACTATCTGATGGTGAGTTTCCAGTTCTGGAGGTCTGAGGAATATGGAGCACCCCTTCATCACCATTGCTCCCAGGTCCACTCTGACTCAGAGTGGTAGTACCTATTAGGGTCCCATCTAAGGATTAGATAGAAACAAATGTGTTTGAAAAAAATTGAGTTACCGTCAAAAATGAAAATGTCTTCGGCATAAAATGACCCAATGGGTTGACATGCTGTAAAACCCAGATAACCAACCAACAAATTATGATATGTTCTAGAAGGCTATAAATGAGGGCCTTAGTGACTTTAAACTGTATCTTGTTTTATATCCTACCCAAGGTGAATGGGTTGGGTAAATACCAACTTTTACATCAACCTAATTTGTGAAGGAAAAATTAATTCTACTTAAACTCTTAATATTTTTTTCAGGGTGAAGGTGTAGCTTATAGAGGCAGAGCTTTGATTCAATTGAAGACTACTCTTGGAGAATTACCTGAAATTCCTGTTGATGATATACCAAATGATGACCTCCTAAAAATACAGGTAAGTTGGGATTAAACTTTACTTATTCCAATTGTAGCGTAATTATTATGGTCTACGGGGAATTTGGAGATTGAAAATAAAACGGTATTCAGATTTCTGGAGAAAGAGAGGTTAAAGTGTGGAACTCAATTGACCAACCAATGACCCCGGAACTAAAATTAAAAATAAAACCGAAAGTTCTAGTTTCTGTGGAGGAGCGGAAGTGATCCTCCCACCCCTGAAATGACAAACAGAAGAAGAGGAAAATCGTTTTTTTCAGCTGGGCTTTCATGGGAGGCAGACGGGGACTTTCCTGGTTCCCCCGTATGGGTTTTTTATTGTAGTACCGAACATGATTTACCATAGAGTAATTTGACCATACTCTCTCTCTCTGTGCCTATACAACTTGCGTATATTGTTTCTGAACTAACGACAACTACTACCACTCAAATTTGGTCCTATGCAACACCAATTTGCAAATTTAATAAAGTTCACAATTAAAAAAACAACCTTTTCTTAGAGAGTAAATAAACTGGTCCATGATTACTTGTGTACTGCTGTTTAGAGCAGTTGGCAGAACCTTACAAAGATCATTATAAGAACCGTCTACTTCAGACCTCAATTCTTAACACTCTGTTGTGAATTACTTTATTAGCACAAACCCTTATTTGGATGTATCAGTCCACTGAAACATTCTATGTTCCAATTTACAACACAAGTCTGGTACAAGGTCAGTATACAACAGTATAAAAATCAATTTGAATGGAATTAAGAGGATTAATAATTTATATAAATCAAGACTACAAGACAAATACAAGTTATGTGGCTGCATGATTACCATTGACTAGATGATTCAGCAATCCTTGTTTGTGACATGGGCTGGTGACACTGGGGTAGAGTTTCAGCTCTGCATTCTGTGGTTGCTGGTTTGATCTCTAATGGTGCAGATTGTGGTATATACTGCTGATGAGACCTAATAATGTCAAAACAGCTGTCCAGTGTTCTGCATGTCACACACAGTGTTTGCAGAGTTTTCTTGTCATGGTAATTCAATCTAATTAATAAATCCATTTTCTTTTTCAGAAATACTTGCGCAGAAGAAATTACAAATTACATGCAGCATTTCTCAGTGCTACAATGGTTACCTGCATCGATGCACCTATTGAGTTTGAAGTTAGCATTGGTTAGTATTTTAAATTCTTTTTCTAACAGGAAAAATATTTATCATGGTCAGATTTGTTATTCCATTGTGTAGTAATGTATATTTTATACTTGCAGAGATGCTGATAGGTACGCATCCTGGGTGCTTGATGCATAAAAATCTAAAAGGACACAGTAAAATCATATCCATGTGTTTTTATTTTTTCTTCCCTGACTATCTCAAGCTAACTGTAAATGCATTTCAATAGTTTCTTAGAAACGAATTATCTAGGATAGGTTACAAGGTAGGAGTTAGATGGCTTTAGTTGGGACCCATAAATATTCCCGGGGACTCATTCAAAGCATATATGTGCATCCCAGGATCCACTAAATCAAAAAGCTATCAGCATCAATGTACTTGCATATTACTAAAATCCCCATTATTTACTAAACTTTGGTTTTGGGTATGACATAAAACTCTGTCATATGGTGCAGTTCTAATTCTGGAGGTTTAGGGAATGCGGAGTGCCCCTTTATCACCATTGCTCCCTGGTCCACTCTGACCCAGAGTGGTAGTACCTGTTAGGGTCCCATCTATGTGTTAAATAGAAAAACATGAGTTTAAAAGAAATGTTTTTAAAAAACTTTTCATCAAGAATGAATAAAATAAAAACATCTTCAGCATAAAATGACCCAATAAGGGTTGACATGCCATAAAACCTAACCAACCAAATAAACTTTAGGTTATTTTGGGTGGTCCCACATTAAAAAGACCTTGCATAAGTGGGATGCAAGGTAAACATCTAGTTACCTGGCTTTGTGCCCAGTGTCCAGGAGCTTTGGCATCTGGACCAGTTAGTAAAATAAATTGCGTGATCCAAGGAGGCCATTACCCCCAGGAAGCATCTGCCCCCTTGTCTAAAAGGGGCAGGACTGGGGGACTATATGACCTTTAGGCACCCCTTCAGCGATCTGGACTCACAAGGACACTTTTCTCATTTACACCATCAAAATCTGGTTTGTTAGGTTTTTAGGGTTCGTTTTATAATTTAAAAAAAACTCTAAAAATCATCTGTTAACAATTAATCAGATTTTGACGGTGTAAATGGAAAAAATATCCCCACTAATCGAGATTGCAGAAGGGGTGCCTAAAGGTCATATTGTCCGGACTGGGTTTATTGCCCAGTGCCTGAGGTGCCCTAAAAGGGGAATGCCAAAGAGATTACATACTTTTTGCACTGGCCACCACATGAGCTTCGGTTTGTGTGTGGTACCCCCGCTAAAAAGTCCTTGCATCAATCCATAGACAAACGAGACATGCTGGACACTGTTGGAGAAGCCAACACAAACTCATATAATGTTCACCTGCACATGGACACAATAATGTGAGTCAGCTGGCAAAAACCTACATCAATCAGCTTGGCAAGGATACCGAATGTTGTACAGAGAGGACCTTCCATAAGTGATGGGTGGTGAGCAAGAGTCACGGAGAGCCATGCTGTCAGCACAACCTGATGATGATGATGATGAGCACTTGTGTGAAAACTCCTACTGAGTAAGATAATAACTTTTTAAAGCTTTTTTTCTTTTGTTATTTCAGGTAACTATGGCAACAAATTGGATTCCAATGTGGCACCCTGCGCATCTACCACTCAGCCAACTAATGCTGTATTTGATGGTTGTAATTATTACTTTCTCCCTTGGTCTGGTACAAAGCCTTGTACTGTTGTTGATAGTGCCTGGGAAGATATCAGTTTCCGGTTGGAGGCTCTTAATCTCTTACTCAAGATTGTTGATTCATTGGTGAGTTTAAGTTTCTCTCATTTGCTTATTGTGTTAGAAAAACAAAGATTTAATTGCATAAGAGTCACTATTGCTAATTTGTGTTAATTTGTTTCATAAGAAAAATGAAGATTTAGTTGCATAGGACTCACAGTTGATAATTTGTTTCATAAGAAAAATGAAGATTTAATTGCTAATTTGT
This sequence comes from Doryteuthis pealeii, assembly GCA_023376005.1. Classification (NCBI taxonomy): domain Eukaryota; kingdom Metazoa; phylum Mollusca; class Cephalopoda; order Myopsida; family Loliginidae; genus Doryteuthis; species Doryteuthis pealeii. Next base: position 41,316,709 of record CM042144.1, read on the forward strand.
GTTAATAATTTGTTTCATAAGACAAATAAAGATTTAATTGCTAATTTGTGTTAATAATTTGTTTCATAAGACAAATAAAGATTTAATTGCTAATTTGTGTTAATAATTTGTTTCATAAGAAAAATGAAGATTTAATTGCATAAGAGTCACAGTTGCTAATTTGTGTTAAAAGTTGACATGAAAGCAGAGATGCTGATAGGTACGTGTCCTGTGTCACTGATGCAGAAAAATCATATCCATGCATCCCAGTGTTTTCTTTTCTTCCCTCACCATTTCCAGCTTACTGTAAATCCATTTCAATATTTTCTTGGTAATGAATTACACTGTATGGGGTACAAGGTAGGAATTGGATGACTTTAGTTGTTCATAGATAAAAACTCTACAATTTATTAAGTAACTTTAGTTGAGACCCATCAAATTTTCCGAGGACTCATTCAGATCAAATCTGTGCATCCCAGGATGCAGTAAATTAAAAATCTATCAGCATCACTGTGAAAAAATAAGTGTAGACCAGGGCTTCTGAAACTTCAGTTTAGCTCAATTGATAGAACATCTGCCTAGGAACCACAGGGTTACAGGTTCAATACCAACTCTTGCTAACTTGGCACATGAGTAGCACAACTTAGATCTGTGCAGTAAAGTGGAGAATGGATGGTAGATGAATCACTCTACCTTAAATGCAAAAACAATCTCCCTGGTCTAGTGCTTGTGAAAAGAGAAGAAAAGAATACTAATATGCTGGATCCCAAGCCACATAGAAATATGAGGAAATGATAAATCTGACCTAGCAGCCAAGTCAGCATTAAAAATGGCCCCCAACAGATTCAAAATCCCATATACAGATTTGAGTAACAACATACATAACAAACAATAAAACCCAATATAGAAGAATGAAAACCAGGCATCAGAAATAACAACTCACTATATCTTGATCACATATAAGCCCCACAAACTAACACACTCCTTTTTACTTAAACAAGTAAAACAGCCAGAATACATAGTATCTCAAACACATGTTAAACACATTCTCATAGAGTTTGGGGATTTTGCTGTTATTCAGCAATGTTTTCACAACTTGTTATATCCTGAGATGTAGGAATAACAAAATGATAATAAAAACAGTGAAATATGTTTAACATATAACAATATTTGTTTTATTTATTCTCACTGACAGGGAACACAGTGGATGGTTTTGGATAGAATTCAACTGTGTGTGTATCATGTGTGTTCGTCACATGGGCCGTCCTTTGTGTTATGTGTGTTCACACATGGGGCCAGTCTTTGTCTGCTGACTCTCTGCTTGTCAGTCTTTATTTAACACAGGGTAGAAAATGTTTCTACCCTAATAACTTAACCAGCCCAACCATGCTAAACACATGTGGTCACTAGTTCAAGCGTGCTGATGCACGTCTGTACAGTCCAAAACCCCAGTCCAAAGTAACATGGTGGAATTCCCATATCCAGGTTCCTGTCAGTCCCTTACTGATCAAAGGGAGCAACTCTTTTTGTTAGGTCTACCTAACACAACTCAAATGAGATATATTTAAAAATGTCAGTATAGATGATATTTTGTCCTTCCTGAAAGAAATAAAATTATTCAAAAAAAATATAACTATAAACTTGAACTTTACCCTATCAACTTATCCCTCAAAGCGATTCCCAAACTGCAGACAATTTACTGTCAAAATCAAGAAAAATCCTTGGAAAATGCAGAACAATAAATCTATCTCTCACAATTTACTTATTTTGCTTTACCTTTTTATTACTTTTCTAGGAATTAAATATGGAAAGAGTGAATATCAGCATGCGAACAAAACTTCCTCTTCCAGAATTGGCTCAGTTACTCATTTCTATGTTGGATGAACTGCTTGGTGAACTTGAGTAAGTAACTCTATTACTAAAAGTCAAAATTCATTTTATTTAAACTTTCTAATTATTTCATCCTTACATGGCACTAAAATGACAGGAGTTGTGGTTATTTCCTATAAGTTTAACATAAACAAAGGGGAACTACTCTTGACTGATAAATTATTTATTTATTTATTGATCTACTAGGAAAAAAGAAGACGAGGTAAACATGACTCTTATTGCAGTAAGAGTCATGTTCTTGTGATTACCTGAAAATGCCGTAGTAATACGGTTGAAATAAATTATTGTAATGAAGCAAGTTTAGTTTTTTTTCCTTCATTTACTGTGTGTGTGTGTGTGTGTGTATATATATATATATATATATATAGAATGACTTACCGGTAAAAATATTGGGTTGGTCTCAATATTTTGTTGGTATAAGTGTTACTCAGATAAGTCAGCATTATAACAAATATAAAGTGCTCAATACATAAGTAGAGCAGATTTATTATTATAGTGTGTACAGAAATAACCTACTCGAGTTTCACCATTAGGATCTTCAGGGTTAAATCCACAATTAATCAAGATATTGATTAATTACAACTAACCCTGAAGATCCTTATGGTGAAACTCGAATAGGTTATTTTTATACACACTATAATAATATATAGTGTGTGTTTGTATATATGAGTTTATAATGTGTGTACAATTAAATGAAATCTTTAGATAGTTACAGCATTAGTCTTCTCTGAGACAATAATTTCATGTTGTTTGTTTTTAAAGGAAGCCATTGCCAAAACCTGAAAAGGGTTACCATCTGGAAAATGACTTGGATCGGAATATGGAAAGTTACAGAACTTTAGAGCTCAAAGAAATCATAGAACATGTGAAAAAAGTGCGAGAGAATGCAACAGATATCAATGAAGCCATGACAGAAGTTGAATCTGTTTTACAACGCTTGAAGAATTTGGCAGTTGAGGTGAGTTGGAATTGTCTTCTTTGAGTAATTTATAAAAGTTACTTTGGTTTGGCAGCAAACTCTCAAGTCATAATAGTCTGCTAGACATTATTTGGTTATTTCCTAGTTGAGTAACATGATATTACAGGGTGACCCAGAAAAAACAGAACCCAAATTATTTATTTATTTTCCCATTAAACTAACCCTAAACTCAAACCCAAACCCTAATCCTACCCCCCCCCACTTAGAATTAAGTTTTATCACAAAATGTGTGGGTTCTGTTTTTTCTGGGTCACCCTGTAATATCATGTTACTCAACTAGGAAATAACCCATTATTCCATGGTGAGCTTCACAGAATTCTTATATATGAGGAAGATTCAAAAATTATCTATACCTTGTTTTATGGAAGCAAAGCTAAATATTTTTATTTTTACTTGATTGAAAAAAAGCTTTATGTTGTAACTCTAGTATCAGTTAACAGAAATAATAGGAAGAAACACAACAAGTATTAAGGATAGGGAAAAAAGGTTTACTAAGCAAAGTTACAAGGTGTACAGAGTAATTAGCAATTGCTACATTGAATTAACAAGTTCTTTGAGATCTCATTTCTTTCTTCTGAGGTTTCATCAGACATCATTTATAGAAAAAACAGATGATTCCATTCTCATTATTTAGGTACTATATGACACTTTGAATATCTAATTAAAAAATGAATTGCTTTTAAAATGTTCAGCATTACTTGAATATTCAATTTTTTTTAACCATTTATTTCCAGCCTCAAAACAGTCTTCCTGATGTGATTATATGGATGATCAGCGGTGATAAAAGAATTGCCTATTATAGGATGCCAGCCTATGAAGTTCTCTATTCTCCCAATCCCAATTATATTGGCAGACAATGTGGAAAGGTCCAGTCTATTCAAATGAAAGTAAGTGCATTCTTATAAAAATTCATATTTTGGCAACTTTTCTTTAATACATATTAATGTTATAACTCTAGTCTAGATAATAGCACTTAATTATTTATGCATGCCCTATATATAACATGTAAAAAAGAAAACCCAAAAAACTCCAAAGTATTCCAAAAAGATGGATTGATCATAGAATGTGAAATTGACATTAAAATGTTTGTTTTTATTTAAACCTTCATCAGGATATTAGGATGAAAAGTGTTATCTAAACAGTGATGGAAATCTTTTCAAAATGAAATGAGAGGAGAAAGTATTAGAGAAAAAGTTCTTCAGTTAGCAGCATTCTTCTTTTCTTTTCTTTTTTTTTTTTTTTTTTTTCTTTTTTAACTAAAACCTTTCTACAAACTAAATTCATTCTACAAAATGTGCCTCTCCAAAAATACAATAACAAAATTAGATCCTTTCTACAATATTTTCTTCTTCAAAGAATGCTCACCAAACTATCTTTCAACCAAACTATCTTGATTATTCTATCTATTTCTGTTGGCATTAAATGACCCATTGTGGTTGATGTGCCATTGAATAAACCAAACCACACTTTTACCACTCATAATAAAATTTCCTGTGCAAGTAAGGAGTCTAGAGGTTAACATCTTTAATTGAACTGTTGTACACTCATATGCCATCCAGGAGAGAACTTTTTTTTTTTTTTTTTTTTTTTTTTAGATTATATTTTATTTTGGAAGGTTTACTTTTCTTTTTTTCTTTCTTTTTCTCCTATTTTCTCTTCTCCTCTTTCTGTTTTTTTCTTTATTTCGTTTTTTTTTTCTTTTTTCTTCTGTTTTTTTTGTGTGTTTTTTTCTTTTGTGTGTGCTTTTTTATCTTGGGTTTTTTTGGGTTTTTTTCCTTGTTTTTTTTTCTTCTCTTTTTAGTTCATTTAGATATAGTAATAAATCATCTGATTTGATTATGAAACCACAACCTTCAAACTTTTAATCACAATCTTGATTTATTTTTCAGTTTCCAGGTCTCAAAGCCGAGAAGGACAAATATGAGATTCCTGCCCTTGTAAGAGTAAAAATATGGTTAGGTTTAACAAAGCAGGAAGATGCCTGGCATAAAAACCAGACTGAAGGAGAACTTGCTGTATTTGCAGAAACGGTAATTTATTTCTATTACAAAATCTTTGATGTCTCTCCTGAGATCTCAAATTCTGTTTTTAATACTGCCTACGAATTCAAATACTTAAAAGAATACTTTTGTCAACAATATTTTAAATATATATCGACAGGTCCACTGTTACCTGGAGTGGTAGTACCTGTTAGGGTCCCATCTATGAGTTAAATAGATAAAGAAATGTTTTTAAAAAAACGTTTATAAAAAAAAAATTGAATATCTAACCAGAATGAATAAAATAAAATCATTTTTGGCATAAAATAACCCAACAAGGGTTGACATGCCATGAAATCTAACCAACCAACCATGCTACTTTTAATTTTATTTTATTTTTATTTTTTGACAGTATGAAAATCAAGTTAGTATGCTTGGTTCTTGGACTGACAGAGGGCCAACGATGACACGTCCAAAATTCTCAGATGTACAAGGAAATGTAAGTTAAAAATTTAGTTTTATTTTAAAATTAATTATAAAAACAATTAAGTTTTATCTTAAGATTAATAATAAAAACAATATTTATCCTAAGATTAATAATAAAAACAATATTTATCTTAAGATTAATAATAAAACAATATTCATCTTAAGATTAATAATAACAATATTCATCTTAAGATTAATAATAAAAACAATATTCATCTTAGAATTAATAATAAAAACAATTTTTATCTTAAGATTAATAATAAAAACAATATTCATCTTAGAATTAATAATAAAAAACAATTTTTATCTTAAGATTAATAATAAAAACAATATTCATCTTAGAATTAATATAAAAAACAATTTTTATCTTAAATTAATAATAAAACAATATTCATCTTAGAATTAATAATAAAAAACAATTTTCATCTTAGAATTAATAATAAAAACAATATTCATCTTAAGATTAATAATAAAAAACAATTTTATCTTAGAATTAATAATAAAAACAATATTCATCTTAAGATTAATAATAAAAACAATATTCATCTTAAGATTAATAATAAAACAATATTCATCTTAAGATTAATAATAAAACAATATTCATCTTAAGATTAATAATAAAAACAATATCATCTTAAGATTAATAATAAAAACAATATTCATCTTAAGATTAATAATAATAATAAAAACAATATTCATCTTAGAATTAATAATAAAAAAACAATTTTTATCTTAAGATTAATAATAAAACAATATTCATCTTAGAATTAATAATAAAAAACAATTTTTATCTTAAGATTAATAATAAAAACAATATTCATCTTAGAATTAATAATAAAAAACAATTTTCATCTTAGAATTAATAATAAAAACAATATTCATCTTAAGATTAATAATAAAAACAATTTTTATCTTAGAATTAATAATAAAAACAATATTCATCTTAAGATTAATAATAAAAACAATATTCATCTTAAAATTAATAATAAAAACAATTTTTAGTTAGTTTTACACACTACTAAAGAGAAAAAGATTTTGATATTTTTTTTCTATCTTATATATTATCTTATCTGCTCCTATCTAACTTATTTTTTCACTTTTTTCCTCTCCCTCTTTAGATTCTTTTGCAAAAGGACAGTTTTGTTCCCCCTAATGGCTGGCGGTGGGATGGTGACTGGTATGTCAATCAGGAACTTAGGTAAGTATACTTGAATGTTTTTTGTGACACCTATAACTCTTAAACTTGATTCCCTCTGATCAATCGGCTGGTCATGTCTAGCCCTAGCACCTATATGATTGTCCCAACTTTATTGCTCTTATGGCAAGCCCCAACCCTTTTTATCATATGGATGCTAGAAGACAGTGGTTGAGGGTTTATATGTCCTGGGAATTATGTTAAACTCTATTTGATGGTGAGGTTCCAGTTTTGGAGGTTTAGGGAATGTGGAGCACCCCTTCATCACCATTGCTCCCTGGTCCACTCTGACCCGGAGTAGTAGTACCTGTTAGGGTCCCATTTATGGGTTAAATAGAAAAATGTGTTTATAAAAAATATTGAGTATTCATTTGAGAATGAATTTATTTCAAAACTTTATTGGCATTAAATGACCCACTGAGTTTGGTTTGCCACAAACCAAACCAAACTCTATTCAGAAGATAAGGTTGGCTTTTAAAAGTAAATTAGACATCACTCTAATTCTGTTGAGTATCCATTCTAACAGTGCTCTGAAATAAGACTGATTCTTCTATCTAACAAGTAAATGATTATAATTAGCATTTCATAGTTATAATAAATTTGGATTATCAAAATATAAGTGTGGACAGACCCCTCAAAATTATCATTCAGTTGCAAATATAACTGGAAACTGTTTTATTTTCTAAAGCTTTTAATAAAAAATCTTTCTATGATGTGCCATTTTTGCAAGTTACTCTTATGTATGGAGGCGCGTGGTGTAATGGCTAGTCATACAAAATGGGCTCGTCAACCCGAGTTCAAATCCTAGACGAGGCTGTCTACATTTCACATAGCACTAATACCCTTGGGAAAGGTATGAATCCACCTGCTCTCCCTCCAGCTATGGATAAATAGCAGGGCAGATTGGGCCTTTAACCTAGGTTAGGAAAACTCTGAATTCAAACCTGTTAGACTCCGCCTAAAAAATTGACCTTGTGTCACATCCTGCTCGTGTGAAGAGGTTGGTAAATATGTACACTTATATATGTACATATTTACCAAATTCTCCACAAGTAGAATGTGATGCATGGTCAATTTCTTAAGCAGTTTAACAGGTTTGAATTCAGTTTTCCTTCTCCTAGACTGGGTGTTGTACAGAGATTAAAAGCTGTCTGTCCTACTATTTACCTATTGCTGGATTCATACCTTTCCCAAGGGTATCAGTGCTATATGAAATGCAAATGACCTCATCCAGGATTTGAAATTGTCTCCTGATGTCTATTTCCTACAACAGTAACCATTACACCATGTGCCCCCTCTTAGGAAAGGCTTGGACTGTTATAGACAGATTATCAATCACATGTCTTTGTGAAAATCTGAGTTAGATTTGCCTCAAAACAACCCATGTTATCAGTGCATTTAAAATCTTGCAATGTGTCTTATATATCACTAAGAAATAAGGGTTTACATAATATATGTTGTGCTTAATTTGCATACTGGTTTTACTAAATGATTGGTATTATTGATCATTGTTTTATTCTCCAATGTATTAAAACCAATCCTATCAATGATCTTATATATAAAACAATTAAAATATAATTAAAATAAGTATAATCTTTTTATATGCATTCATTATATTAAAACTTAAATACTTATGCCTGGAGGGCGCATATTGTTGCTAGTAACAATAAAGATGAGAACAACATCCAAGGGGGACTATTTTGAAGAAAATGAATGTCTTGTTTTAAACATAACTGATTGGCAAAATTTTATCTCTTGATATTTTTTTGATATATTCCATTGTTTTAATAGTTTGATGTATGACAAAGATGCTGGACATCGAACTTACCTGGAAGATATTTATGAAAACCAATCTCGGATTCCTGTTGGCAACTGGGGATTAAACAAGACTCCTTGGACAGATGTTGTAAGTAGCCATTAACCTTTTTACATATTTAAATGAACATTTTTCCTGTTAATGTTTTTACATATTTAATGTAATCTTTCTGTAATTAGTAAATATATGCTCTATAAATTTCTGTAATCTTTCATGTAATCTTTCATTTTTACTGTTATGTTTTTATATATTTAAATGATATAATAATAATTTGAAGGCAATTACAATGCGTATGAAAAATAAAAACAAAAAGATGTTATTTTTGTCTTATCGATTTTGAAGCATAAACTTCATCATCAGAGGTTCGTATCAGAAATGTACGTGCTTACGTTTTTCTTTGTGTGGTTTTTGTACTGTTGTAGGTAGTTATTTATCCTGACCTCTCACCAGACAAAATTAGCACAAGGTCTTTTCAACATGGGGGAAGCCATGCACAAACCAAAGATCATGTGGTGGCTAGTGCAAAAAGTGTGTGATCCCTTCAACATTCCCTCTTTGGGGAACCTCGAGCACCAGACAATAAACCCGGTCCTGCCCCTTTTTTGTACTGTTGTAGGTATGCTCTTAGCTATGGCAATAATTCAGTTTCTGACTTCCATGCTTTCCTCTAAATAAATTGGTGCAAATGTTGTATGGACTCTCATCGATTTTGATGCATGAAGGTTCATCCAATGAATAACCTACAGTGTTTTTTTTATAGTTGTAAAGGCTTGTGTTGGACCATCCGCACTTTTTGGCACAGCTAATAGGAAAAAATTGGTGATCAAGGAATTTCAAAAACTCTATCAATGACTGACCTCAGGTTTTTCAAATTCAGTTTTCCTTCAGCTAGACAGGTTAACTATCGAAGATTAAAAAGCCCAGTTTGCCCTATTATTTTACCCATAGCTGGAGGGAGAATATATGGATTCATACCTTTCCCAAGGGTATTAGCACTATGTGAAATGCAAACAGCCTTGTCTAGGATTTGAACTCGGGTTGATGAATCCATTTCCTACAACTCTAACATTATGCCACGTGCCTCCATAAATCAATGTCTGTTTCTGTATTTCATCAGGTTGTATGAAGGTTCTTTATTGGGGATTGTCTATTTCTCTACATTCCATCTTTGTTAGTTCTTTTAATCAAGAAACCACAAAGACATTTTCTGGTGTACAAACTTTTATTACAATCTTAAACCATGCACAGGGAGAATCAGTAGCAGCATAGTTGGAAAGATACATCTGGCCTTGATGGGTGCTGGCTTCAACTAGATTTTTACTTTTTCCAGAGTCCCCTGATTCTATAACTCTAAGCCAATGAGAGCTCTGCTCCAGATGAACAGGATTCAATACTGTTATCAATCCAACTCTATGAACTGTTTTTTGTTTTTTTGTTGTTGTTGTTTTTTCAGTGTTACCATTAATTTCAAAACCTATACTACACTTCCTTACAAAAATGATAGGCTATGCTTATCATGATGAAAGACAAATTTTATCTAGATTTTTTTATCTAAAGATGCATCACTAATTATCTTTATTCCTGAATTCTTCTGGATTATATATTTTTCATAGCAAAGAAAAGCCTTGTCAGTGGGTGTTAGAATACACTGACTATATCCCCTGTAAAGGAATATTAACCCTGAAAAAAAGTGGTTCCTGGTATAACAATAAACTACATCTAATGGTGAAGTACCAGTTCTCCCCCACAATATGCTACAACATTTATATAATTTAGCACATAGTATCAATAAATTTATGCTTATTATATATGACATATATAGTAAGCATAATTTTCTCATCTTTCATCATCAGTATCACTATTTATATAATCAGGAGAGGGAATGAAAGTTTTGACTTATAAAAAAAAATAAGTCTTACATATTATATCAAAAGTTACATAAATAATTTGTTTAACAATATTTTCCTATTCAAGAAATTCAAAACAATATGCCACAGCATTTATATAATTTATCACATGGTATCATGTTTCTAAAATTTATGAGCTTAATTACTTTTATTATTAATAAACAATTGTTTTTGATGAAACATGAGATGTCTCCTCTGGCCATTTTAGCAGAAGGTCTCCCATGTTTCCTATTTGAAACAATTTGAAATAAGTTTTTTTGTGCATTTATTATTACAAATTTAAAAAATTCTAGGTTTTATCTATTCAAAAATAGTAGACCTAAATATGTGTGGACCTGCTTCATAGGGCTTTCCATCATGGCAAGCTAGTCACGCAGATCCACTATTACGGAATAATAAGTTTAATCATCACGGAAAGCCCCATACTTGCAACATTGTTACATTCTATCCATAGCGAATAGGCTGAGTAAATACCTACCTTTCCCAAGGGTATTAGCACTATGTGAAATGCAAACAATCTTGTCCAGGATTTGAACTCTGATCGCTGTGTCTATTTCCTACAACAATAACCATTACACCAAAAACACCTTGATTGTTTCCAGTTTATAACTATTTCTTTTCTTTTACAGAAAGGAGACCCTACAACTTCAAAAGATGAAATAAAACTTCCTGAAGGTTGGACTTGGGATGACGATTGGCAAATAGATCTGGGTCGAGCTGTGGATGAGGATGGTAATTATTTTTCTTGTTAATCTTTGATATAAGTGTAACAAGAAATTCTGAGAGTTTTTTCTCTTGTCACATCTTTCTGACTGTTACCGAAAATTCACTTCCAAAGAAGAATATTTTCCTTCTCTCTCTTTAGCAAAATCAAATGGAACTCTATTTTCCTACTCTGTCACCGACAAAGTCAGGCAGAACTCTATTTTCCTTCTCTGTCGCCGACAAAGTCAGGCAGAACTCTATTTTCCTTCTCTGTCACCGACAAAGTCAATCAAAACTTGTTTTCCACTCTGTATATTATAACCAAGTGTTACTCTTGTTCTCCTTCTCTTCCAACTGTTATCAACAAACTCAATTGTGTAAGTTTGGATGAATCCTTATATGCAGATGGCCTGAAAAGTGTGTATGTATGTGTTTGTTTGTGTGTGTGTATATATATATATATTTATCATTTTTTTTTTTTTTTTTTTCTAAGGTTTTGAATACTGTGTTGAAGCTACAATGGGAGGTTACGGTCCTGTTGAAAAGACATATCATCTTTGCAGACGTCGAAGGTGGGTCCGACCACGAACACTTACAGCTACTGAGAAATCAAAAGCTTTGCAGGTTTGTCTATAATATTCTTTTTTGGTTGATTTTCAAAACAAAGAAAAAAAAACGCTGAATAAGTCTTAGATATTCTTTTTTTTCTTATTCTTTTCATTTCATAACACAGGACAACAAATTTGTTTAAAGTCTCAGTTGCATGAGATTTTTTTACTGTTTTTTACTATTTTGATCTGCTGGTTCTTCTGATCGACAACAATGACAGTGAGAAAAAGAAAATTGATATTTTGAAATACTTCAATTGCAAAAAAAATGAAAGCATTCAGGAAATAAAATCAGCTTCATATTTGAAATCAGTACATTAAAAATATATAATAACTGGTTGATATCAATGCAAAATAGCTTTTATCTTTTTTTTAATCATATTTTCTACCAGATTCCTGATTGTATTTAACATTCTTTGAAATATACAAATATTTAAAAATTCCAATTCCATTTTTTTTTTTATCAGGCAAAAGAAGAACAAGCTGCAGCAGAAGGTTGGGAATATGCACCTTTGTTTCATTTGAAGTTCCATGCTAAAGAACGTAAAATGGATTTGGTCAGAAGACGAAGATGGCACCGTAAAATGGTTTCTGATGGAACTGGGGGTAACTGTTTCTTCAAGATACCTCAGGTAGGAAAAAAAAAATTGTCATATTTTAATGTACTAAAATTAATATGAAGTAAATCAACTGTGTTTGACAATGCTTCATCTGATAATTAAGGTTACTTAATATTATTAATATTAATATTATTACAACAAATCAATTAGTAATATCAATGATGGGATAAGTAAAGTCAGCAGAGTTGCCTATTATTGGTATCAGCCTAACAGTGAAGGAGTCTATTTCCCTTTCACTAGTGCTGAACCCAAGATATTATTTTTTACATCTGGGGTGGAGCACCATACTTAACATCAGCTTTCTACTCCAGATCTAATCTGTGCTACTCATGTGCTGAGTTGGCAAAGGGCAGTATCAAATTTGGAATTCTGTGGTTCCTAGGCAGATGCTCTACCAACTGAGCTAAACCAGTCTGTTAATAAAATAGTAAGTAGTAAGTAAAGTCGTCAGGGTGGACTATAGTCGGTATCAACTAGACAGTGAGGGAGTCTATCACCTTTTCACTAGTGCTAGACCAAGAAGTTTTGTTTTTTTTAGTGTTTGAGGTGGAGCGCTACACCTATCATCAGCTCCTTATTTTACCACACCGATCCCTGTGCTACTCATACACTGATTTGGCAAGAGCTTGTATCAAACCAGGAATCTTGTGGTTCAACCAACTGAGCTAAACTGGCCCTCTTAACTATATTGGCTGGTTGAGGGTTAATTTTATTATTCCATTCATGGAATTGCAGCCCTTATAAATTATAAAGTGTAAATTCTTTTATTTTTTTTAAAAAACTTTTTAGATAAAGACCCAAATTTTAGTTAACTCTTAACATCTTATACCACCTCATTCCACCCGGACGGATATCACATTCATTTTCTTAATCTACCCCAAATGATAGCCTTTGTTTAAATGTAATATCAATCATATTTAGAAGTCTTTAATTTGAGGGAAATAACAGGTAACTTGTAATGAAACTGACATTTTTACCCATTTTTGATAAATGGTTATAGGAATTAAGCTCTAGACTTATAAAATACACAACAGGATGTTAAGAGTTAAATTGTTCACATGTATTTGCAAATGAATTAAATAATTTTCTTGTATTTTAAGGATGACAACAAAAAGGATTTTGCCATGATATCTCCACGAATGTTCCTGAGTTTTGACCGTAAGTTCATTCGGTTTTTGATGGTATTTATACTAGCTGCACTTTGTGAAAATAAAATATTTTAGTTTAATGCATCTTACAATATAGTATTTAAGATGTATACTTATTATTTGATAATAAACAATTTTAAAGATTTTCTACTTGACTCATTAAATTTTGATTTGTCAGAAACATTTATGGAAACTCAGAGTGGTAGTACCTGTTAGGGTCCCATCTATGAGACAAATAGATCTGTTTGAAAATTATTAGTACTAACAAATATATGCACTTTCTGGGTGCAAATATTTAAGTTTTAATGTAATAAAATATTATATTAGAAAGGCTAATGAAACTAAATAAGAATGCAGATAAAGATTTGAAACAGGGGAGGTATAATCAAAAAATAGAACTGAAACTTGCTCCTCCTTCACTCCCGTCTTTCATTGCTAATTTTTCCTAATTTAACTATTTAGTTAAAATAGGAAGTAAAGAATAAAATTAGTTATTTCTTCTTGTTAATAGATTTCTTTTAAAATTTATCCCCAAAATTTGTGCTCATATTCATTAAGATAAAACCACACAATTAGAAATCAATTATACTAAGCACATATTCATTAAAATCAAATTTTTAATATCAATATGCAAATTAGCCTTCCCGTTAACTAAATAAACCACTATTTAGTTGTATATATAAATACAATTGCATGTTATTAGTATGTAGATATGGTCAACAGTATTAATAATGTAAAACAATTTTATTAACAATTGAGGTTTAAATGAAAATAAAATCATGGAGAATGTGACATTAATAAAGGGATTGTGACTTGAGCAGTAATAGGTATGGTAACAGATAGAAAAACACACAATTTCCATTATAATAAGAGATTAGATAGGAATTATTGATAACTGTAAATTATTTGTATTAAAAATAGTTACTTGAAACTATAAATGTTTATTAAGGATTGGTAGGAGTTACTTGAAGCTATAATTGTTTATTAAGGATGAGGAGTTACTTAAAACTATGTAACTGTGCAAACAAATTATTATTAGATGAAAATAGTTACTTAAAACAATAACATTGTAAAAATTTGTATAAGATAGGAATACTTGATATTATATAACTGTGTGCAAAAAATTCTAAAGAAACAATACAAAAAATATAAACATACAAGAAATGAGATTCCCTAATTTTGAAGCATAAAATAACCCTAAAAGTGTTGACATGCTGTTAAAATCAATCAGTCCAGTTGGGAAAAAAGCCCTTTTTTTTTTTTTCTTTTTTTTTTTTTTCTTTTTTTTGTTCAATCCATATATTCTTAAATATATCAACCCCTTTAACATTTCTTCCAGAGCCTCAAAAATATCAACTCCGTGCATATTTGTACCAGGCTAGAGATTTGGCCGCAGCAGATGATACAGGATTATCAGGTAAACTTCACTGCCATTTTCTTTTTTCCTTTCTTTCTAGACCAGTGGTTCTCAACCAGGGGCCATATGGACCCCCCGAGGACCATATAACATTTTTTAAGACCCAGGCAAGCAAAATATATTTAACTATAAAAATACAATGGGATTTTTAAACATCAAATGGCTATGGGAGGGTCCACCAGAATAAAATAGGATTAAAAGGAGGTCAATAGGTAAAAGAAAAGGTTGCAAACCATTGTTCTAGAATAACCAATGCTATTTTTAACATTTTTTAACTGCAATTCTTTGAGCTGATCATTTGTAATGTAGTACCTAAAAGAGGACAATGGAATCATCTATTTTCTATAAATAGTGAAACCTCAGACAAGACAAAAAGCAAGACTTTTAATGGTTCATAAGCTGTAGATTCTTGTTAAGGCAGGTTTATGGAACAAAGAAAAAAGGATTGTATTCTAAAATCAACAAAGCTAAATTGACTGATGCCAAAATTCAAAACTCCCATGAATAAATGGACATTCTTAGAGCAGGGGAAGAAAAGGATTTCTAGTAGTAGAGGAGAAAGGCAGTGACCAGCAAATGGACCAGTCACAAATACCAGTCATCTTAGAACCAGGTGAACTGAAATACAAGTAAGCTTTAACACTAATAAGAATTTGTAAAAAGGAAAATTCATTAACCAAACCACATCTTTGTAACTTTGTTCATTTGATACAATTTATAATACACATATAAAGGACAAATATTGTTACGACTCAAACTTTTTTGCTCATTACTTGTACTGATGTTACATTTCACATAAAAATGACCTCCAATCAACATAAAACAACTTCATGGACTTGTGAATGCAACCTATCAATTACTGATTACTTGTTCACTGTAGTAAACTCGCCTTCCCTTACCTAAAATATTTGGGTAATCTGAACATTAGCTACATAAATGAGTAACCTCCACTTGTTTATTTCACTTTGAGGAAGCCATATGTTTTGGTCAGGCATTTTCATTTCACCGTAAATCTACACTGAAAATACGAGTTTGTTTGAATCAATACAACTGCATGTTTTAGCATGAAAATATCATAAAATGTGTTCTTAATAACAATAAGTTCATTTCAAATAATGCACAAGCACAATTAAAAACACATTTTATGATATTTTTGTATTAAAAATTCAGTTGTATTGATTCGAACAAATTCGTATTTTCAGAGTAGATTTACAGTCAAATGAAAATGGCTGACCAAAACATATGGTTTCCTCAAAGTGAAATAAACTGGGGGGAGGACACTTTGGTTTATGTAGCTCAGATTACCAATATTTGTTTTCTTCTTACTTTTTCTGTTAACTTGGATACATGAGTTACAACATAATTGTTTATGAAAATGTCTTCTCTCCCATCAGATCCATTTGCCAGAGTTTCATTCCTTACACAAAGTATGGTAACTGAAAAAGAAAAGAAGACCCTCTGTCCAACATGGGACCAGACTTTGATCTTTGAGCAGATTGAAATTCATGGTAATCCTCATAATTTGGAGATACAACCGCCAGACATTTACATTGAACTGTTTGACCATGACACTTTTGTAAGTAAAGTTATCTACCTTTGGTCTTTTAGAAATGAGACTTTATAGTCCAGGTTAAAAGTGCAGTAATGTTAAAGTTTTGGTAATATTCTTTATAAATTTTTTTTTTTTTTTAACCACCTCTCAGAGGTTGAGGATTTTATTAAACTTTGGTCCTTGCTAGTCTCCACCAATTTTCCTTCAACCAGCATCTCTTTGTAGACATGCTGGTTGACCGTTTGGCCCTGTGGCAAGAACTTGCAGTGGACGATACCCCTCACATTGAAGAATGCAATCAACCTGGAACTTTTCTGACATACCTTGTAAATGCATTTAACAAGATTTTTTGATATATTAAAAGGAGGCGCTAGTGGTGTAATGATTATCATAGCAGGAAATGGACTAACTGACCCAAGTTCAAATCCTGAACGAGGCTATCTGCATTTCATATGCTACTCTTATGCTGAGTTGGTGAGGGCCAGTATTAAACCAGGAACCTTGTGGTTTCTAGTTTGATGCTCTACCAATTGAGTTAAATTGACCAGCCTAAAATCTCGGATTGAAGAGTGGTGTTTTTCCAACTGTTTTTTTTTTTTTTCACCTTCGGGTGATGACACTGGCTGTAGGGACCAGGGTCATTTCTGGCATTTGCTTCGTTCAGTGCACAAGAAGAGGCAAGAGATGTGGCAGGGCAACTCATGGGTGCTTCACCATGACAACATACTTGCTTACACTGCCCTGATTATCCAAGAGTTCCTGGCCCAGAAGAACATCACTGTGCTGGACGCCCTACTCACACGACCTGGCTCCATGTGATTTTTTTCCCCTTTCCCAAGCTCAAGGGGGTCATTAAGGAAACCGGTTTTGAGGATGTACACAATATCAAAAAGGCTGTGATGACAGCTACGGAGAATCCCGGAAGAATCCTTCCAGGAGTGCATGCAAGTGTGGCAGAGAAGGATGGGGAAATGCATTAGACTCCACGGGGATTACTTTGAATGTGATAACTTGTAGTTTGGATTTGAATTATATTTTTGACACCAGTCCTGGAACTTTTCTGACATACCTTTTATAACCAGTTGGTCTTAGCTCAATTCTTTTAAAGTCAGACCTTCTACATTTTACAAAGACTTTAATTTTTAACTGATAAATTTGGAGTGTATACTGACCATAGATATTCAAGGACAGGGCCAGCACATAGTACCCCATGACTGGAGGGGGTCCAAGCTTATTTGAGTGTCCCAGAAAGACAAATTTCTCCTATATTTTATATGAATTTTACTTTATGAAAATTGACATGTAATAGAGTGGGGGCCCTTATCATAGATTTGGAAGGGGTCTGATTTTCTATTTTAATGTAATGTGGACCAAAAGTTTGTGGGGTTTTTTTTGGGGGGGGGGGTGTTGTGTTTTTTTTATTTTGATAGTTAATTGTTTAATAAATATTTATTTTGAAAGAAAATATAAAATTTCCTCAATAATGAATGCCTTTTCCAATATCAACAGGGTAAACCAGAATACCTGGGTCGCACAAAAGCACATCCAATGGTCAAGTTGGATCCTTCAGATGCTCGCAATCCGGTTTTGCAATGGTATCCAATTACAAGACAAAATTCCCCAGGTGGAGAACTCTTGGCTGCCTTTGAATTATTCTTGGTAATTTTTCTTTCTTTATTTGCAAATATTCTTTTACCGCAGTATGATAATTTAATTATTATAACGTCTATTATGTTTACTTAAGAGCTATTGCAAATAGTTCAAAAGGTAAAAAGTATAATAATTTTGATTTAACTCAATTATATTATTATAATAATCTTTATAATTAAATGGAATGGTCCATTATTTAACTGAGGTGACTCATAAGAAATAAGAATTCTGCCATTAAGTGACACCAGATAATCAGCATGTACATTATTTTTTGCATTTCATCTTGGATGATTTTAACGGTCTCATTTTTAATCAGAGGGTGTTCAAAAATAATGGTTGGAAGATTAAGGAACAAGAGTATTAAGATATAGATGTTTTAGTGTGTGTATTAATTTTGTGTACATAAATATTATAATCCATAGTAAAGAAGTGGGTGTCATCATAGATAAGTGTTGTAAAATAGCTAACACCCCTTCAGCACTCTACCAAATGGACTGGCTCATAGCCATAAAATAGCCTAAAATTAAAGTAGATTAACTAGCTGAATAATATTCAGACTGTGTTGGCTATACCGAACTGACCCTCCTCCTTTAGTGTGAGTTTGTCTTGTTAATTGTTTGTACTTATTTGTTCTATGTTTGTATCCATTTGGCACCAGATGCTGGTGCTTAATAAATATATTACGCACACCATTCTTCTGTGTATCTTTACACCTTGTGATACAACAATAAGGTTATGCAGAACTGGGTTGCAATTCAACAAGACTTTTCAAGAAATGACTGAAAAGTTGAATTTCATTCAGTTTTTATATACTCAGTTTTTATCACTATCTTTATTCAAGTTCCCAAGTTAACCAACATACATGGAGAAATAGCTATCTTTGGAGAGATGCTATCTACATTTGTCTCCTCAAAAAAAAACCCAGCTAAAACTGAAATCTTTAAGTCTACTTCCTGTTTTCATGATTCAATTGACCAATTAGAGACTAGCTAACAAGCTCAACAAAAAACACGCCTTGTCTATTATCTTTCAGGTATTGTCCATGACTCAAAACTACCAGTTTAATTTTGAATTTTACAATATAAAATTAATAGGTAACCTATTAATTATGTGACAATTTGGCTGAAAATTTAACGGCTGGAATTCACTTTTGACCACACTTACTACCAAAAAAAATATTGCTGTTTCACAATTACATTACTACAAAGCTATAAAAAATAGTTTGAGTCACAAAAATATCAACACCATTTATTAGTTTATATATTTATTTATTGGTAATATTTTCTTTTTATTTCAGCTGAATGGAAATGACCTTCCCTTTGAACCTCCCAAGCGAGGAGAGCTATACCAAGTTCCAAATGGGATCCGACCAATCTTACAAAGAACTGGAATTGAAGTAAGATTTTTATCATATACTCTTTTTAAATTTCTGGTAACTTTCTCTGTACATCAATCTATTTTTAATTGGAAGTTAATCTCCTCTCTGTACCAATACTCTCTTAATTTATTTTAGTAATGTTTCTGTTTGAATGATTTTCAAGTGTTCAGGTTTTTAAATCTTCTGATCTTTTTATAAGACTTTTCAGGATGATTCCAAGATTATTTAGATTTTTTTGTTTAAACAATTACTTTAATAGTTGAAATTTTAACTGTTAAGGTTACTAGCAAATATGCACTCTCCGGGTGAAGTATTTAAGTTTTGATGTAATAAAATAAAATTAAAAATTTATTAAATTAGAAAGGCTAATGAAACTAAATAAGAATGCAGATAAAGATTTGAAACAAAAGGGTTATAATCAAAAAATAGAACTGAAACTTACTCTTCCATCTCTCTAGTCTTTTATTGCTAGATTTTACTAATTTAACTATTTAGTTAAAATAGGAAGTGAAGAATAAAATTAGTTATTTCTTCTTGTTAATGGATTTCTTTTAAGATTTATCCGCAAGATTTTTGCTAATATTCATTAAGATAAAACCAAACAATTAAAAAGCAATAATACTAAACACATATTTATTATAATCAAATTTTTAATATCAATATGCAAATTAGCCTTCCCATTCACACTGTAAACCACTATTTTATTGTATATATAAATACAATTGCATTGTTAGTATGTAGCTCCAGTGGCTTCAGCCCTGGATCTTTACAAGTTAATAGTGTCAATCCCAGGGGGCTTTCCCCCCAGGCAATACCTGCCCCCTCGATTTAAAGGGGCAGGGCTGGGTTTATTGTCCAGCGCCTGAGGCGGAATGCCAACGGGATCGACGCAATTTTTCACCTGCCACCCATGAGCTTCGGTTTGTGGGTGGTCCCACGTTAATAGGGCCTTGTGCCTAACCCGTACAAGTGGGGTACGAGGTAAATACAATGTAGATCTGGCCAACGCCAGGGGTCCAGTGGATCTTTACAAGTTAATAGCGTCAATCCCAGGGGGCTATCCCCCCAAGCAATACCCTTGATTTAAAGGGGCAGGGCTGGGTTTATTGCCCAGTGCCTGAGGGGGAATGCCAATGGGATCGACACAATTTTTCACCCACCACCCATGAGCTTTGGTTTGTGGGTGGTCCCACATTAATAGGGCCTTGTGCCTAACCCGTACAAGTGGGGTACAAGGTAAATAAAATATAGATATGGTCAACAATATTAAAAATGTAAAACGATTTTATTAATAATTGAGGTTTGAATAAAAAATAAAATCATGGAGAATGTGACATAAATAACTAAAGGAATTGTGACTTGAGTAGTAATATAGATTCGGTTACAGACAGACAAACACACCATCTCCATTATAATAGGATATGATTCAGGAATAAAATTTGTTACCTGTAATGTATGTAATTAATATAACTTTTTTTCTCTTCTCTTTTAGTTACTTGCATGGGGTGTACGAAACATGAAAAAATTCCAGCTACTGGATATAAGCTCACCAAGTGTTGAATTTGAAATTGGGGGTCATGTGGCCTCCTCTTCAGTCATCAAGAATACAAAAAAGAATCCCAACTTTACAGAACCTTTGATGTTCCTGACTGTGGTAAGTAATCCTTTTAGTGTGACTCATAGTGTTGTATACTTTCTTACTTCTTTTATGTGATGGATGTTGGGAAACTTTTTTAGTTGTCTTAGTAGCATGGAAAAATATAAGATAAGGAATAAGAGCCAAAATTCAAAGTGATGAATATTGTGTTGTTTACAGAAGTCTTTGACAAAGGGTGTAGACCACCTGAAATATTAGGATTAATAAATAACATTAAAAACAACACAATCTCAACATCACATCTATTCATATATAAAGGGCAGTTTGTGTGTATATATGTCCAGATGAAACAATGAAAATAAAACAATTAACAACAAAGTAAATATATATATATACACATTATATATCACCAGTTCTTGCTTTTTTGTGCAAAAATTATGAAGATTTGATCTATATTTGAAGATGTTAAAAAATCAAAATAGCATTGAAATTCTACTTAAAATTGCTAGTCTCATCTATGAGTTAAATAGAAAAATGTGTTTATAAAAAAAATTGAGTATCCATTAAAAATTAATTTCTCAAAATTTTGTCAGCATTAAATGACCCACTGAGCTTGATATGCCATAAAACAAAACAAACTGACTCAGTGGCAATACATGTTAATGTCCCATTTATGGGTTAAATAGATTTTTTATAAAAATGTGTTTAAAAAAACGAGTTAAAAAAAAATTTAATTAATAAAACAAAAACGTCTTTGGCATAAAATAACCGAAGGGTTGACATGCTGTAAAATCCAATCAACCAAATAACTTAGAAAAATGTGTTAGTAATAAAAGATTGAGTATCCATTAAGAATGAATTTATTTAAAAACTTTGTAGGCATTAAATGACCCACTGAGGTTGATATGCCGTAAAACAAAACAAAGTTTTATATTGCTATCTAGACTGGTTTCTTTCTGTCTCCTGATAATTCTTTCTTAGGCCTTTATCATTTTTATCCATTCTGGTTCTTACTAACGAACACAAGACTTGGTATATTTTTGTGACACCTTTATTCAAGTACCCAAGTTAATCAACACACATGGAGAAATAGCCATCTTCGGAGAGATGCAATCTACATTTGTCTTCTCCAAAAACCCCAGCTAAAACTGAAATCTCTAAGTCTACTCCTGTTCTCATGATTCAATTGACCAATCAGAGACTAGCTAACAAGGTCAACGAAAGACCACACCTTGTCTATTATCTTTCAGGTATTTTCCATGACTCAAAATTACCAGATACATTTTGAATTCTACAATACAAAATTAATAGGTAACCTATTAATTATGTGACAATTTGGCTTCAAATTTAATGGCTGGAATTCACTGTTGACCCTACCCACCACCCAAAAAAATATTGGTGTTTCACTATTACAATACTAAATAGCCATATAATTATTGTAATTATTAGATAGTCATAGTAAAAAGTAAAGTCTGCAAAGTGGCCTATTGTCACTACCAGTTGAGGAAATCTATACCCTTTTCACTAGCACTAGACCAGAGAGATGCTTTTTGTTGAGGTGAAGCACCACACCTACTGTCAAATCAGATTAGCCAAGCTGTGTTATTCATGCAATAAGTTAGCAAGGTCCAATATGACACCCGGAATCCTGTGATTCCTTGGCATATGCTCTACCAACTGAACTGAACCTGTCTCTTACTTGGTATATAACTGTGTGCAAAAATCACTTAAATCACTATGAAAAAAATATAAATGTACAATGAACACAATTCCCTAACTTCTAGGTATGAAATATGTATGTAGATATGTTCCACATGTCTAACTCCAATTTAGACTGGGGGTCCAGTGGTTTTGGCCCTGGACCTTACAAGCTAACATCGTTGATCCTAGGGGGCATCCTCCCAGGCAACACCTGCTCCTTTGACTTAAAGGGGCAGGGCAGGATTTAGTGCCTAGTGCCTGAGGCGCCCCCCTTGAGGGGGAATGCCAACAGGAACAACACATTTTTTGCACCTGCCACCCATGAGTCTCAGGGTACATGCTAAATATCTAGGCATGAAATAACTTTTGATGAGTTAAAATCAATAATGACTTTATAGCTTCTCATTATTCCCTAATTGCAATAACTTAAAATTCTCAGTATATTTTAACTTGTTTCAGTGTGTGTGTATGGGGGAGGGGGGGTCCCGTGGCATAATGGCTAATGTGGTGGACTGCAACATTGTAGTAAGTGACTTTGAATTCCAGTCACACTATTATGTTAATTTTCAGACTAATACCCTTGGAGATATGGATTAAATAATACCACTACTGTTCATCTACAAGGACAGCTTTGGCATTAAATGACCCATGATGGTTGATTGGCTATTCAAAAAAGAAATGAAACACAATTTTTTAATGTATTTTCTTTTCTTTTTTTTCTTCTTTTCCAGATGCTTCCCAAAGAAGAGCTGTACATGCCACCCCTAAACATTAGCGTAAAGGATCACAGACAATTTGGACGAAAACCAACAGTTGGAGTCCATGTCATTAAATCTTTGGAACAATTCAGATGTCAACCAATAAATGAGCAACTTCCACCAGAACCAGAAGGTAACAAAATTCAATTATTTGAATCCTCTTAATCTAATTATACACAGGTAGTAATATCTCGTCTACAGAAAGCTATGTCAATATCTGCCTAGAAAATTATGGACTGCAATACAGATTATGTTTTATTATTTTCCATTATATGTAAAAAAAATTTTAAACATTCCATAAAATAAGCATAAATTTGTTAGAAGCTGTATATTTATGGGCTTTGAGAAAAATGAGGGATATAGAAAAACTGAGATTATTTTTGTTTTCAGAGGTTAAAAAAAAATAGTCAAAAACAAGTGTTAGATCCAACTCAACAAAACTAATGTTGTCTAGTGATATTGATCGTGTGAAGGTCTGATTTCTCCGATAAGATAAAATGAGAATTCTTCCAAGCTGTAGCCATGTTAGTGCTATTATATGGCTGCACTATTTGATCTCTAACAAAATGCTTAGAGAAAAAGCTACCTTTTCTGGGACTTCTAAGTGCCAATCCGGCAAAGTATTACTTCTGAAGAAAGACATTCAACAAAAAGGAAAAGAAATCCTACAAAAAATTTGACATAAGAAAAAAAACATATTTCCTGGAGGAAATAAAACTCAAGTGAGAGGTGTTATAGATTAGCCTATCATACCCTTTCTAGGAGTAAATGAACTGGTCCATAACTATTTGTTTACTGCTGTTTAGTCAAAGAAACTTCTGGAAACCTTTACATGAACAGTCTATGCAATACCAATTCTTAGCACTCTGCTACAAACTACTTATTTATATGTACTAGAATTGTTTAGGTGCATGGTGTAATGGTTAGTCATAGGAAATGGACTCGTCGATTCAAGTTCAAATCCTGGACAAGGCTGTTTGCATTTCACATAGCGCTAATATCCTTGGGAAAGGTATGCATCTAACTACTCTCCCTCCAGCTATGGATAAATAAAACAGACTGGACTCTTTAACCTTGACTAGGTAACCAGTCTTGGAGAAGGAAAACACTGAATTTAAACCTGTTAAACTCCACTTAATAAATTGACCTTGTAGCAAATCCTGCTCATGTGGAGGGGTTGGTAAATAATTATATGTACTAGTATACTGAAATATTCTAGGTTTCAGTATACAAGAAGTTAAAATTTAAGATGGCAAAGACACGCAGAGGACTATGCAACAATATACAAGGTGTGTCAAAAAAGTATGGAATTTTTTTGTACTTTTTGACACACCTTGTATTCTGGGAAAAATAACGTTCCATTCATTAATTTTTTCAGAATACATGTGTGTCAAAAAGTACCAAGTTTAAAGCTGTATTTACTGAGATGAAAATGAAAAATGAATGAAACTTTTTTATCTTTTTTTTTTTTTTTTTCTGAATACAAGGTGTCAAAAAGACAAAAAATCTCAATACTTTTTGACACATCTTGTAAACACAAGTGACAAACAGTTTTAAAATTTACATTTTAGTGATTTAAATCTTTAGAAAAGTTGGGGGTTTTTTTGGGGGGTCCCCCTAAAAATCTTTTTTGTGAAGTAAATTTGCATGAAAATATATCTTTCTCCTGAAAATATTTTTAATGATTTGTTTTGTAATTTTAACAGAAGAGACTCCAATCATCAGCAATGGTACCCCAACTGATACTGTCCTTGATATGCCTATTGATACTACCACAGTTCCAGCCAAGGTAAATTTTAATCTTTCTTTTTTTCTTTCTTTTTTTCAAAAAAATTGTTTGAAATATTCTCTTGTTTTAAAACATTTGTAGATTTGCTTTTATATTTGACTGGATTTAAACAAAGATTTTGATTAGATATCTAAAACTATTTGAATAAATATAGACTATAGCCAAATTTTATCAAACAGTGTAAGTTAAAGATATGTAAAATGAAACTGGAATATATATTTTAAATCAACAGTGCTTGGTCACTGATAGTTTCTCACCTATGTGATTTTGAAACCAGGAGTACTTGGTTTGAAAATTGCATAGGCAATAAATTGTCAGTAACCAAATGCCATTGACTTTATGTTCACGCTATCCAAAGTTATATATATTCTAAAGAAACATTTAGTTATTAACTTAATTTATTAAGAGAAACTGCAGTGTCATTTTATCTTGCTAAAATGTTTGAAATTGTAATCTTAAGATAACATTTATGTAAATCATCAACACATAGGTAAAAATATGGAGTCTCCATGGTGTAGTGGCTAACATTCTGAACCTCAATATCGTAGAAAGCGAGGTTGAACTCCACTCGCACTATTATTTTCATTTTCAAACTAATACCTTTGGGAAAGTATGAACCTCTTTATCTCCCCTGTCTGGCTATAGGTTAAATAGTACCACATCTTACATCTATCTATACATATATAAAGGGACAGTTGGTGTGTATGTATGTATGTCCGGAGGAAACTACAAAAATAAAACAATTAATGACAAAGTAAATATATATATAAGATTTTTGGATGTTTGTTTTTATAATTATAATTATATAAAAACAATTATAATTATAAAACAATTAATGACAAAGTAAATATATATATATAAGATTTTTGGATGTTTGTTTTTATATATTTTTTTTAAATATATATATATATATATATATATATATATATTCACTATCACCAGAGGTTGCTTTTAGTGCAAAGCTTTTATTTATATTCGTGAAGATATTTAGAAATTAAAATTTGAATAGTAAGAGAAGGGGAAAGTCATTGGTTGCGTTCATGATTAAAACATAAACAAATCAATAATGGTAGACCAAAACAATTAATAAATCTGCGAGACTAATTTTTTTTTCACACCCCCACCTACTCAGACAACGCCGGGTAATCGCTTCTAGTATGTCATAATTCCTGAATATAGAATGTTTGTAAAGTTATGGTTAGAAACTGGTTTAATGTTTTGTTTGTTTTTATTTTTTGTTTTATTTTTTTACATATATTTTCCAAATGTTCTAAATTTCAGCTGAATTAAACTCCTTGAACCAGCAACAAACAAAATCTGCTTTCCACAACAAACAACCATCTTCAATCTAAAAGTCCTTATCACAGCTTCTTAAGTCCATTTTATTTATTTGATTTTTCAATTAAAAAAAAGTTTGAAGAATAAGTATGTAGGTGAGAAAAATGGACGTTAATCTAACAGTATGTTGAGGAATTATAAGTGAGTGTGAAAGATAGGAAAAGTGAGAATTATTTTATTGATATTTGAAAAAATATATTTATTGACCCTTAGTGATACAAAATGGAAGTATACATTTCCTTCTTTTTATCACACATTGAACAGAAATTGACATCAACAGACGATATTTATTTTATCCCAGATTTGGAAACACATGCTTAATACATATTTATTCTAAATGTTTTTGATGCTGTAAATAACCAATTGAAAAGTGTCAAGATATATATAACTGTGTATGGTTGGCACTATCACACTTGAAGAGGCAGTAGTAAGCCAACGTACAGTATTATTAGGAGAGTGCCCAATATCTGTGATAGAGCATTAAATAAATAAATATATATTTTTAGTATATATTTATTTGTATGGGAACAAGTCTGTTACCACTGGTTTTATGCTATCCACTTAAACAATTAAGTTTGGATAGCATGAAATCAATAGTAGCAGACTTGTTTCCATACAAATAAATATATACTAAAATTTGTTTTATTTATTTATTTATTTATTTATATATATATATATATATATATATATATATATATAATTTTTTTTTCTTCTTTTTTTCAATAACCTCAATAAATCATCCCCACTTTTCCTATTTTTCACTCTTACTTATTCTTCAACATAAATAAGCGTATGTGTACAAAATTTGTGAAAAAACAAGAAAATATGTTGAAAATTGACATTTTTGAAGACGAAACTCTAGCGTTTTGGTTTTATTTAAACCATCAATAGGGTGGGTTCAGGATTCTAAGGGTTAATCTGTATAATGGATTTATACTCCTAATTGTTTTTTTGTTTCCATCCTAATGTCCTGATGAAGGTTTGATAAAAATCAAAATGTTTTGTCGACTTCACCATCAAGAATAAATTTATCTTTATTGGAATCCTTTGTTTTTCTATTTTCTACACATACTTAATTGAATGCCCTGATGATGGTTTGCTAAACAAACTGAAACATAATATCGGCTCCTACATTAGAATATTATAGAATATAACAAATATCAACAGGAATTATAGACACACATCTAATTGCATATAGAAGACAAAAACAGATTGAAGACAATGATTTATTTTCACACATTACACAATATAAACAATGTCACATAAAACAAAGAAAATGTAATGTTGGTTGTTGTAGAACTGTATGGAGGATGATCACTAATTAGGACTGAGCCTATTCTAGTAGTGACCATCTCAGTTGTTTTTGTTTTTTTTGTTTTGTTTACATAGTTTGAAAGTTGATTATAAGTTTACTTATATGTATTAAAAAATTCTATTTTGATAAATACTTTGAATTGGTTATATACTTTAGATTTAAAAATTGTAAAAAATTATTTTAAATAATTTTTTTTTTTTTTTTTTTTTTTTTTTTAAATGTGTAGGATTATTTTTATTTGATATTAATGAAATTATTTGATAGAATGATTTTTATCATTGTATTTTGATATTTATAATAAAAACTATTTTATTTCAGCTGCTTTCTATTTTTTTGTGTTAATAAGGATAACAATAGCTTTATAACAGATGTCACTGTTTGACAAAATATTTTTTATATTATACTTATTATTATTCAATTTTTTTTGTATTAGTGTTTTGCTGTTGCTTTTTATTGTCACTTGTGATTGCTACTAAAATAATTTACTAACTTATTTTTCAACCCTCATTTTTTTTCACCCCCCATTAACCAGAGTGCAAAAGCCAACAAATTACAACGCATTTTTGTCCAAACCAAAAGTGCTTTCCCCAAAGTTGTTGCTCCACCAAAGAAACGGGTATCATTTTAGTTTATCAGTTGTTTCTGTCTGGATTGGGCTGTCTTGTTTTGCAAAAATCAAATCCATTTCTCTGTATAAATGTACTGGGGTTATTTTCAAAGCATCAGAAAATAAACATGAAAAATAGAAGGGAATTAAAATTTGAATAAACTAAGAGCAATTATATCTCTTACCTTCCTCATAGGTTTTTTTTTTTCTTTAAAAATGACATTGATAATATGTATCAATTTTTTTGTCAGTGTTCTATCCATCTTCCTGTCTAGAAAGACTTGTTAGATTGTCATTTAAGCTATATCCCACAGAAAATATCTATAATATAAATTTAAAGATTAAGAAATTATAGAATTACATGATTAAAAAATTAAAGGAAAATGTTGGTTATATGTATAAATTTAAACAAAGTGATTACAAAAATAATTTTTTTTGATATAAACTTTTCTTGGCTAAGATTTTATTTACTTAACCCTTTTGGTTCAATACATTTTGCAACAAATTTAATGGCTGGAATGTACTTTTGACCATGAAATAAAAGTTTGTTGGAGTATCTACTGCACAAAATGTTTGAGATAAATTTTTATTTACTAATATCTTTTAAAATGAAATCTGAAATATTTTCAGTTTTTGTTTAGCAGAATGATTAAAATATTTGATTCTATGCAGATTTCTAATTTTAGTGTTAATCAGTTATATTTAGCACAGTCAAATAAAATCTATAAGTGTATTTAGGAGATGAGGCTTGATATGAATAATTATGATATTTGGACAGTTATTCTCATCTTTATTGTGTATAGTAATCAGACCACTGAATAAGTCTGGTGGCATTTATGCTGCTTGGAGCGCCCTTGAGTCAGCAGTAATGATTAAGCTCCAAAACTGAAGATGACTTATTTTAAGGTAATTAAAATAATAGATTAAAAAAATACCTAAAACAGAGCACAAGGTTACAGTGGCCTGAGAGTTGTTTATGCACAATAAAAATGAGGACAACAGTCTGAAATATCATAATAATGGAAATAATTATGTCTTAAGTTTTTCTCTATACAAATCTGAGATAATTTTCCTCAACTTATCAATCTCTCTTTTTTTTTTTTTTTCTCTTTTTTTTTTTTTTTTTTTTCTATTTTATAATAATTCAATTTTATCTGTTCTGGCCTCCTACTCTAAAAAAACGCTAAGCGGCACCACAGTTTTTTTTTTTTTTTTTTATTTTTTTTTTTTATTATTATAATAATATGACGACTTTCGAAAATAAAAACAATCAATACATTAAACAATTCAAACAGCTAAGTAGTTCATAACTAGCATGGTTCCATTTTTCAGCAAGCATCGCTTAGTGTTATTTAGGGCAGGAGGCTAGACGCACAAATGCAATATGCTCCCAAATTTCTTAATACTATCATAGAATTTTGAATTAGTTAAGAGATAACTAATGACTAATATTATTTTTAACTTCAATGTTGTGAGTTAATGATTTGCTATTGCATATGAAGTTTTAATAGATAATGTACAATGAACACAATTCCCTAACCTCTTGGTATATAAAAGATGAGTTAATATGCTGTTAAAATCAATTTTGGGGGGGATTAGGAAAGATTAGTTCTACTAACATTTTAGGTAAAATGTTTTACCAGCAAGTACTAAAGAATTTGAATTACTTGGATTTGTATTTTTGTAAAATTATTCAAACTTCACCTTTGTCTTTTTCTGTAAATGTGTGCTTCTTGTTACTTTGCCTGTTTTGTTGCATGTCATATCTGTGATATATATTTCATTAAACTAATGTTTCTTTTGTAAATTCTTTCAGGCTATTATCCTCATATCTTAAAACAAAAAACATTTGTCAGACAACAATATGTAGATTTTACTTCACACACACACACACACATATACACTCTATTTTTGTTCGAGGGGGAGGGACAATTTTTTACTCCTTTCTTTCCTCAAGAAAACCTAAATGAAAATATAAGGGTACAAATGATATATTAAAAAATTAATTAAAGAATATTAAACAATTCAAAGGAAAATAAAAAAATATATAAAGATGAAAAAATAATAAAACAAATATACAGAAAAAGAATTTTTATTAATCTATATATAAATATAAATAATTTTTTTTTCAACTTTTTAAATCTCGGTCAACATGTGTTACGTCTGCTAATTTTGTATATGAATTATTAGGTTTAAAGTATTAAGAAAAAAGAAAATTCAAACTTATTATGTTGTGACTTGCAACCATAATTGATTTCTTTAGATAAAATTATGTTCCTGTTTTTTAGTTGGCAAATTCAATCAAATAGAAAGTAAAATGGAGAATAATCATTGAGAATATAACAAATAACTGAAGGAATTATGGCATCGGTAGTGACATAGTTACAGAGACACACATAATCTCCATTTTTATATATATATATATATATATATATATATATATATATATTGAACAATTTTTGTCTGCAAATCTTGTTCCTGTCCTTTCAAGTTGCCAGATTGATGTGATTATATCTGGTGAAAATTGGCTGATGTATTTGCCATAACTTATTTCCCGAGTTAGCCTTAAAGAAGAAATGCTGCCTAACTATATATATATATAAATGAGAGAGAAGAGTTGAAAATAAAATGATACTTTGTCAATTATCTTCTGGCTACTAAATTTGCTGGTGAGAAGTTTGTTTAAACATACAGGTGGCTCAATTAATCACCGATTACCAAATGTATTGGAAATGATATAACATAAAAAAAACAACTTCCATGCTATCCTTTTGCATTTTTAAGTATATAGCTTTGTAGATGTTATAAGAATTTTTCCATGATTATAGTCTTATAGATGTTTGCTAACTGTGCAAGGTGAATACTTAAGAAAGTCTGTTTACCAAATATCTCTTATTGAACACTATCTATGAAATATCATAGAACTAAGCCAAATGAGGATACTAGTTTGAACACTTGTGAATGTCGTTGTTCGGTTTCAGTTCTCTAAATCTACTTCATGCTGTTTCCTCCAAAGTGATTCACTATTTTTATTTTTTAAAGTCTTTAGATTCCTGCTATAAAAGATTGTTCCTATTCTAAGAACATTATTATTATTAATGTAGATTGTATTTTGAGAAGCTTCTTTTTGATAGGTGAAAATAGAGCTATAAGAGGAGTTATTCCTTCATTTGTTAAAATACTATGATTATCTCCCTTCACTGTAACTCTTTTTATCTTTAAATAATTATTAGACATTTAGTATTTCTTATTAGTAAAGCAAATAACTTTTTAAAAGGTTTTATATTTTTCAGCTTTTCTGGTTCTTTTTAGACTTCAATAATTAAAATCATCTCCCCCATTTCTCTCCAACATTTTTCTTTTTTTTCTTTTTATTTCCTTTTCTTTTCTTTTCTTTTTTTTCTTTTTTCTTTTTCTTTTTTTTCTTTTTTTCTTTCTTTTTCTTTTTCTTTTTTTGTTTTCTCCTTTTTTCTCATATTTTTCTCTTTTCTTTGTATTCATTTTTTTTATCATTTTTGTCATTTATTTTCTTTTTTTTTCTTTTTTTTTTTTTCATTTGTCCTTTTCTTTTTTAACTGAGAAAGTTAAATATAATTGTACTCTATCAATGCAGATTTGAAATTTTTTTTTTAATGTATCTTACTAGGTAAGATTTTTGCATTATAGACAATTCCTTGGAATGTCTGGAACATTTTCTCTCATACAGAATTCTTTTGATACTTCTCACTTCAAGTCTATTGTCGTCTTTTTCTTCTGTCGATATTGAAATGAATATTTAAACAAATGAAACGAAAATTCTTTTTATTCTTTGCTCTTGTTCTATAAATTGGTGGTTATTTCTAAAAGTCTTTAAAAAAATTGAACTCAGATAAAGCTGAGTTTATGTGTTTCAAATAAGATGAAGACATCTCCACACTGGATGGTAAGCCTCTAAATTCAGTATACCAGTTTACATACCTAGGTAATAATATCCCATCAAAAGAAAGCAATATCAATGCACGCATAGGAAAATCCTGGACTGCTATAAATTAAAGCAAGAATTCTAAGCCCTAACTGTATCAGTGTGAGTGTATGGCTGCACCACTTGAACTCTATCAAAACGCCTGGAGAATAAACTAGATGTACATTTTATGCAGATGATGCATGCAGTCTTAAAAAAATCCTGAAAACAGCACCCCACAAAAAAGCAGCTGTACAGCAATTTGCCTCCTATCACCCAAATCATATGAGTAAGACAAACAAGACATGCAGGACACTACTGAAGAAGTAAGGACAAACTCATAAGTGACATTCTCCTGTGGACACCTACTCATGGACACACCAGTGTGGGCTAGCCAGCAAGGACCTGTGTCAATCAGCTGTGTGTGGATTCTGAATACTGCACAAAGGGCCTCCAAGGGCAATTACCGATAGGGATAGTTTGCAAGAGAGTTATAGATATGTGCTGTCAGCATGACCTGATGACAATTACTAAAATAAAATAAAAATTTCTCTATTATCTTTTTGACTGTCAGAAGTCAAAGCTTTGGCAGGAGAGGTACTGAAAAGTTCTCTGCCTAAGAGGGCTACCCTGTCCTCTGCCACTTATTGACTGACCCTTTTCAAAATTCCACAACTCTGTTTGACTTTCTCGCATCTACCCCTTTATATGCAACACTCAACTTTGACCCTTACTTAGGCTAGATGGGTTGGAGAGGCCCCATTTGATCAATTAGTTGATCACATCAAGCCCTAACACCTATATGATTGTCCCAACCCTATTGCCCTTATGACAACCCCCCCAACCCTTTTTAGCATATGTGCTAGAATGTCCTGGCATTAAACTCTCCGATGTTGAAGTTCCAATTTTAGAGCTCTCGGGAATGTGGTGTACACCTTTATCACCATTACTCCCAGGTCCACTCTGACACAGAGTGATAATACTTTAAGGTTCAAGGTTTATATATATATTATAACTGGTTGAAACAAACAACTCCGACGAGTGTTGAACATAAAATAATGGACTTTAATAAAAGCACATGGAGACATATACAAGAAATATGTGTAAGGCACAAGGTACAATAAGAACATAAACAATAGTTACCTACATGTACATATAAAAGATATAGAGTTATGGATAGTCCATAAGGTTAAAGTCACTTACTGACTTAGTCCGTATAGGGATAGAGGCCCCCACGAGGATGGGGTGTAGACACAAATGTCTAACCCATGTTGTCCAGTCCAAGAAGGAGAAAAGAGTGATCTTGAATCTGGCGCTTCCTGTTTAAATACACCTGGTGGTGAGAATAAGAAACGAGAGGGAAGATAACTCTTCCAGATCCAAGGGAAGACAATCCAACAGTACCATTTAGGGTCCTATCTATGGGTTAAATAGAAAAAAATGAGTATTAAAAACTTTTTTTTTTTTTTAAATTGAACACCCATGAAGAATTAATAGAACTATTTCTTTGGTATAAAATTAAGGTTAAATCTATAATAGTAGGTATTAATTTATAATCAACACTAAGTCTTTATAATGCATTAGTGCATCAATAGTTACACTAACGCTGAATATTTGCTAAGGAAAGACAAAGAACTAACTCACATGAATAATGTACATATGAAGGTTTAATATACATAACATGTAACAACATAATACATATGTTACAAACAGGTTGATTGTACAATATGTTCTATAAACAAAGTGTAATGAAAAATTACCAAAGAATAGTTAGAAAGACGTACTGTTTCTTTCCATGTTTTTTCTGGCAAGATGCAATAAATGTTATGCTAAAGTTGGAGACTAATTGTTTCTATTCTGTTCTACAAACAGAGATGAGAAATGTTTTTTTCGCTCAATGAGCAAGGACAAAAAAATAAGTCTTGTTCCTTTAAAGACACAAAAGAGAAAGTTTTAAGGGGTTGAATTGTCATGTGACCAACACATGTGATATAGGAAACTCCACCCATAATCCAAGGAAAGACAATTATTTTTGTCACACTACAAATCCTAATCTTAAAGATATTAATAAAAAATTAATAGTAATAATAATCAAATACTTTTAAGTTTTTTATAAAGTGTTTGGAAAGTTAAAGTTCCCTTTGTTATAACCATAACATTATTTTGTCTGAATTTTTTAGATGAGGCTTGAATTATTTATTTAAAACTCCAATATCAATCAGCATATATTACTTTCCGAGTGAAGGCACATGTGTAATAGTTACTGTGGAGATGTGTGGTGTAATGGTTACCATCCTAGTAAATGGACACAGCGAGAAGAGTTCAAATCCTAGATGTGGCTGTTTGCATTTCACATAGCGCTAATACCCTTAGGCAAGGTATGAATCTATTCTTCCTCCGGCTATGGGTAAATAGTGGGTCAGACTGGGCTATTTAACCTTGGTTAGGCAACCAGTCTTGGAGAAGGAAAAACTGACTTCAAACCTGTTAAGCTCTTAAGAAATTGACCTTGTGTCACTTTCTACTCGTACAGATGTAAAAAATTAAATTTTATTCTGATCATTTTAAAGATTTTTTTCAAATTTATATATCTATTTTATAAATCTTAAAACATTAAAAGGTGATTTTTCTTAAAGCCTCCACCAAGAACATCTGGAATGGTTAATTTGTCATTCCCTCAAATGGAACTGCCATCTTTAGGTAAAGCCAAATCAAAAGATGATACTGATGAGGTTTGTGCCAAGTTTTCAACCGGCCATTATTCTCTTTCCACTTCTCTTCATTTCTTTTTTGTTACTGGTTCACAGTTCATTTTCCATAAAACTTCAGGTACAAATTCTTTGTTTGTGTCAAGGCTATGGATTTCTTTTTTTTTTTTTTTTTTTTTTAATCTTTAAATTTCAATGAATTTCACTTGTTTCTCTTTTAAGCACCATCAGGCCAGGGCATCTTTTGTGTTCTATCATTATTTCATTGTTATTTTTTTTTTTTTTTTTTCTGGGATTTTGCACATTTCATTGATTACACTGGTTTTGTTTTTTTTTTTTTTTTTCAAGGTCAAATATATAATAGCTGATTTTAATGCAATTTTTTTATGCTGAATCCAAAAATTATACTCATTTTTTCTAACCCTATAATTTTTAAGATACAAGCTCTTATGTGACATGTATAGAACAGTATTTTTTTTTTTTTTTCTGACAAGTAGAGTCTACATGCTTTTGAACAAGTATTATTATTGTACAACTTATGAAGAATTCAAGCCATCTTTAAAATCTGACTTAACCATACACAATGGTATTTTTGAATTCAGTATAAAATGGCGATCATATATCACTTGGTAAACCTTTGACCTTTGGAAAAAAATTTTTAATGCAGGCCAGTGTTATTTCTATTTTTTTTTATTTCTCATTATCTTAAAGGGAAATAATTCACTTTTTTTAATTCATTTCCTTAGATAATAATAATGTGTACAGTGCTCAGCTGCACTACAACTCATCAAAGCTGCATGTATAGTACATAGAATTATGTACAAATGTCAGGAAAATAAACAGTGTATAGTCCTGATATATGTATGGAGGGGGATATTAGGTATAGTGTTGTCAAATTACCGGAAGCATGCAGTGTCTCGGTAGTTAACAACTGTACCTGAGAATGGAAAAACAATTTTTGAATAGGATAATCTAAAATAACTGAAGAGATATAAAACTCTTAATGACCATCTTTTTTTTTTTTTTTTTCTTGTCTTGTTTCCAAAGTTGACGAACCATTAGAATATCTGTATTTGAATAGTAATCTAATTCCATAATACAGTAATATTTAAACATAAATAGGAGGGAGTTTTTATTTTTTATATATATATACCTTTATTAAATTGCTTGATGCTAGGAAAGATATTTAGTCGTCCCAAATCACCAAGGATCAATATTAGCAAGTCCAGTACCAGAGGACTACACCTTGTCTAAAAGGGGTAAGGGTCTGGTTTATTGCCTACACATCCTAACCCTGTAAGGAGACTGGACATTTTTTTTATCTGTCATCTCTGAGAGTCTTGACATTAAACACTCATCCTATGACCATGGTGTGGGGATGGGTGAAGGAAGGTAAATTTTATACTTTTGGACACCCTTAAATTTTAGGATTAAACAAATAAAGGTAATCTGAACATTAGCTACATAAATGAGTAACCTCCCCTTGTTTCTTTCACTTTGAGGAAGTCATGTTTTGGTCCACCATTTTCATTTCACTGTAATCAATACAAATGCATGTTTTAACATGAAAATATCATAAAATGTGTTCTTAATAACAATTAAGTTAATTTCAAATAATGTGCAAGCACAATTAAGATAACATTTCATAATATTTTCGTGTTAAAACATGGAGTTGTATTGATTCGAACAAATTCATATTTTCAGTGTAGATTTATGATAAAGTGAAAATGGCCGACCAAAACATACGGCTTCCTCAAAGTGAAATAAACAAGGGGAGGTTACTCTCATTTATGTAACTAATGTTCAGATTATTAAAAAAAACAAAAAAACTCTAAAATTTAACAGGGTGTACAAATATTTTTGGTTCACTACAAAAATAGATATATTAATCACAATTTAATTCATTATATATTGATAAGAATAAAACCTTTGAAAAAACACCTACATGAGTCATCTCATTACAAAGTAAATGTAATTGATTGTCTTAACTCTTAACATCCTATACTGCCTCATTCCACCCAGCTGGAAGTCACATTCATTTTTCTAATCTACTCCAAATGAAAGCCTTTGTTTAAATGTAATATTAAACATATTTAGAAGTCTTTGATTTATGGGAAATAACAGATAACTTTAAATGAAAAGGCCATTTTTAACCATTTTTTGATAAATCCTTATAGGAATGGGGTTCTGGACTTAGAAAATTCTCAATGGGATGTTAATAGTTAAACCATAAATTGTGGATCAAGAGGATGACTACTGGAAGACCCTACATCTGGAAACAGGACTCTGCGCAATACCACATAAGCTAGAGAACCCAGTGTTGGCTGTCAGAAAAAATTATGCAACCACATCACTCCTAACAGGATGTTAAGAGTTAAAAGCTAAAAACAGATTAGCAAAATTGTAGCATAAAGATGTTAACTAATAATAATAATAATAATAATAATAATAAATATAGTCCTAATAATAATAAAAAGGTTAAAAACTCGGTAAGGGTAAACCAAAAACCAAACTTTTTTAGCCCTTATGTAGGTATGATTGGGGAACAAAGTTTTAGCACATGGGTCAATCTTTAACCCATTTACCAAAACTTTGGGTTACCATTTGAGTTTGGGTTACTAATAGTGCATTTTTTTTTTTACCTGGGCTAATAGTCCACTTAAGTAGACAGGTAACATTAAATATCCATCCATTTATTTAAGAAAGATATGACAAGATTGTCAAAAGCATGTAAAATTATTTGCTCCATATATTTAACATTTTCTTGTCTTGAATGTAATGTTTTTGCTTGCAATGTTTGTCAATTTGTATAAACCTTTGTTAAATATGTTTGGGTATCTTCCCTTTTTTTAAATTTTATTTTATTTTATTCATCCGAATTTTTGAGAAGAGACTTGATAATTTGTATTATTTAGATTTTTCAGACACTCTATTGTTATATACACAACGTTTCAGCTAATATGCCTTCCCACCTTCTTCTGGTGTTTCTTGTAGAATTCTGAAGCCTTCATGGAACCTCAAACCGGGCACTTTATTTAATCTATTGGGGTAGATTGTTCTCCTTCTGTTAACCATGACCGGGTACAAGTATTAAACTATGTTTAAGTATTCTGTTATTTTCGTCCGTAGTCCGGATTGAACCTGCAACTTCCAGATGATTGTCACTAAGAATATTAACTTAACCTTTTATCTATTGTGCCATGTGTCCAATCGGACAAGAAACACATGAATAAGGCAGGTGGGCACATTAGCTGAAACATTGTGTATATAACAAAGATGAGGTCAACAGCCCGAAAAATCTTAATGCAAATCATTTTTTTTTTTTTTTTTTTTTTTGCATGTGAATCCATTTGACTATTATTGTTGGTGATGGTTTTGAATTCGATCACAATGATAATTTCTAGGACTTGGATATTAATGGAACTTCTTTTTTTTTTTTTTTTTTTTTTTTTTTTTCTTTTTTTTTCTTTTTTTTTTTCTCAAGTTGTATTTCTAAACAATTTGAACTTCACAAATATAATTAAACATTTTTAAACTGAAGGATTTTTAAAATAATGGTAAGAAAAATGAGTTAAGAGGACATTTTGGGGAATTATTGGATGAAATATATAACAGAATTTGATTTGTATATACATATTGTATATGTTATGTGCAAAGATTTTTTTTTTCTAAGGTTGATATGAGAAGATAGTAAAAAGGAGAGATGCCCAAGGAGGCCAAATAAATAAATCCAATCTTTGAAATTTGATGCAGGATTTAATTTTCATCTTCAGAAAATTTTTTAAATGATTTTAAAAATATCTTTAATTGATCTAAAAAAAAATTAGAGCCTCAATTTTAAATGAAAATGAGTAGAAAATGAAATACTGTATATACTCATATATAATTCAACTTTCTGAGACCTAAATTTTAACCTAAGATTAGGGGGTTCACACCATATACAAGATTCAAACTAGGCCTAACCTTGGCCAACTATTTACAAAGTTTATATCTTGAGTATGTTGAGATTTCACATATGATACAACTTCCAAATATCAGGCTAAAATTTTGATCTAAAAAATCACATGATATGCAAATATGTACGGTAATTGACAAACGTAAATTGAAAATTGCCCAAAATTATTTAGATTAATTTAAAAAAATGTTAAATAGCTGAATACATAATTCCTTCATATCAACAGAAACAATGATTTGATTTTTATTTGTTTTTTATATTAATTTATTTTCTTCTTTTTTTATAGAAAGCTGATTTATTGGACTTGGAGATTGATTGGTGGTCAAAATATTATGCTTCAGTTGGAGAAACTAACAAATGTAAAAAGTACCTTCAGAAAGGGTATGATACCCTAAAGGTAAGATTTTTATAATGGCCTTAATTAGTAGTAGTTTCTGTTACACACACAAACCTAAATTAGGATTACTAGCAAAAGTATGCACTCTCTGGGTGCAAGTATTTAAGTTCTGATGTAATAAAATATTAAATTAGATTAACAAAACTGAATAAGAATGAATATAAAAATATTACACTGATTTCTAAAAAGTATTAAAAGCAATCCTAGTTAGAATTTTATATAGAAATCAATTAAATCGAATCAATCAAATCCAAATATTAGAATTCCCAAAAATTGTAATACTGCAGTACCGATAAATTACTAAACAAACCCTACCTGTTCTTTTTATAAAAAGTTAATTTTCTTCTAAACCAAAGATACAGGAACATTATACAATTAAAATGGATATTATTAGGTATTATTTATTACCAAACTCTATAACACTGATACTGTTTCTTATAAAAACTCAGCTTAAATATATATATATATATATATAGAGAGAGAGAGAGAGAGACAAACACACACAGTGAAGCTGACAGCTTGGGATGCACAGATTTGGAAATTTGATGGGTCTAAACTAAAGTTTCTTAATAAATTGTAGGGTTTATTTATGAACTGTGGAAAGATAACAGGAACATTTTCTTTGATGAAACAACTAAAGCCATCTAACACCTACTTTGTACTTAGTTTGGTGTAATTCATTTCGAAGAAAATATCAATGTATTTGCATTTAGCTTGAAATGGTGTGGGGGGGGGGGGATAAAAACACTAGGAGGCATGAATACAATTTTACTGCATCCTTTTAGATTTTTATGCATCAGGGATGCAGAATATGTACCTATCAGCATCTGTGCATGTGTGTCTGTGTGTATACTTTAGCTAAACATATATAAATAAATATAATAGCTATGGGTAAATAGTAGGGCAGACTGGGTTCTTTAACCTTGGTTAGGTAATCAATCTAGAAGAAGGTAAAATCTGAATTCTAACCTGGTAAACTCCACTTAAGAAATTGACCTTGTGTCACATCCTGCTCATGTGGAGGGGTTGGTGTGTGTGTGTGTGTATGTATGTATGTATGTGTGTGTGTATATATATATATATATATATTATAATTTTATTTTTGGTTACAGGATATTTTTATTTCAAATCCTTCCAAAAGAAACAATTAGTTATCTTTGCTATTTGTCTTTTATTTACTTCAAAATATTTTTTGGTTGTAGGTGTATCCTCATGAATTAGAAAAAGTGGAAGACTATGAAAACTTCAAGGATTTTTGTCATTCATTCCAACTTCAAAGAGGTAAAGATGCTGAAGATTCGGAATCAAACATCATTGGGGAACTCAAGGTGAGAAATTCTTTACAATTCTCAAATGCGATTTGGATTGGAATATTGTGAAAATAATTGTTGAATTTTTACTGGAATTTATTTGGCTTACAATGTATTTATCCACATATATACACGTGTGTGTGTGTATGGGCATATATGTATGGTAATATGTGTGCATGTTTGTATATATGTGTGTGCATGTTTGCATATATGTGTGTATGGGTGCGTGTTTGTATATATGTGTGTATTGTTGCGTGTATGGGTGCGTGTATGAGTGCATGTTTGTATATATGTGTGTGTGTATGGGTGCGTGTTTGTATATGTGTGTGTGTGTATGGGTGCGTGTTTGTATATATGTGTGTGTGTGTATGGGTGCGTGTTTGTATATGTGTGTGTGTGTATGGTGGTGTTTGTATATATGTGTGTTGTGTATGGGTGCGTGTTTGTATATGTGTGTGTGTGTGTGTATGGGTGCGTGTTTGTATATATGTGTGTGTGTGTGTGTGTATGGGTGCATGTTTGTATATGTGTGTGTATGTGTATGTATGGGTGCGTGTTTGTATATGTGTTGTGTGTATGGTGCGTGTTGTATATATGTGTGTTTGTATGTGTGTATGGGTGCGTGTTTGTATATGGGTGACCTGTGTATATGGGTGTGTGTATGTATGTTTATTTATATAATCTAAATATACAAAACCTAATTTTCATTTTATTCCTTTTGTTTCCAGTGTTCATTCCGAGTGTATCCATTGGCCCCAGATCCAAATGTTCCATTACCTCAAAAGGTTTTATCATCCCTTCCTGAAAGTGCTCCACAACTTTGTGTTGTACGTGTTTATGTCATTAGAGCCACAGACTTGCAACCAAATGATCCAAGTGGACTGGTAAATAATTTTTCATTTTCTTACAAATATTTCAAGTTGATTAAAACCTTCATTTCTCAACCTGTTTGACGTATATATTTAGTCAGGTGTGGGATCATATGTAAAATCCTGATTGAATACAAAAGAGACACTTTTTGTTATAACTATTTTGTTGTTTCAGTGTAAAAAAAAAAATGGATAAAAATGA
This sequence comes from Doryteuthis pealeii, assembly GCA_023376005.1. NCBI lineage: Eukaryota > Metazoa > Mollusca > Cephalopoda > Myopsida > Loliginidae > Doryteuthis > Doryteuthis pealeii. The sequence continues at coordinate 41,358,504 of CM042144.1, forward strand.
TTTGATAATTAATGTCAGATTTTCATATTTTATTTTTTAAGCTGACCAGAAGGTAGGAGGGTCCTAGAAATTACACTAAAATGAATCTGTTTGGTTGGATTTTATGGCATGTCAACCCTTGTTGGGTTATATTATGCTGAATGTTTTTTATTCATTCTTGTTGGGTATTTCATTTTTTTTTCTCTTTTAAATCTATTTAACCCATAGATAGGACCCTAACAGGTGCTATCACTCTGGGTCAGACTAGACCTGGGAGTAATGGTGATAAAGGATTACTCCACATTTCTCCAGAACTGTGTAAGTGGGTGGTGACCCGTGATGCTTAAGGACGGAATTCTGGTGGCTGAACTGTCCATGATATGTATCATTCCACTTTGATCTTTACTGGGGCTAGACAGGTGGTCCAAGAGGATCCCTCTGATCAATTGGCTGGTCATGTCAAGCCTTAGAATCTATATGATTGTCCTGACCATTTTGCTCTTATGGCAAATCCCCAACCCTTTATATCATATATCTGCTAGAAGGCGGTTGCTGAGGGTTTTAGTGTCCTAGGTATGACTCTAAACTGCATTTAGTGGTGAGGGTTACAATTCTGGAGCTCTGGCAAGTGTTAGGGTCCCATCTATTGATTAGTTTTAAAAAAATGAGTTTAAAAATGAATAAAATTAGAATGAATAAAACAAAAATGTTTTCGGCATAAAATAACCCAACAAGGGTTGACATGCAAATAACCAACCTAACTGTTCTTGATTCCTTTTATTTAAAAATATTGATCTTAGCAAAATAACTTTTCTCAAAGAATTTGTCTGAAAATCGTGAGAGGCAATTCTACAAAAGTCAAAGTCTTTGTAACTCATTCAGAACATTGAAAATATAACAGAACAATCATTTCTCTTAACACATTGGCCACCATTTCTAATGCTTTCTGTTGGGCTGGTCTGCAGGGTTTAGGAAGAAGAAGGTTTTCCATCTTTCTTTTTATGAATTCTATCATCTTGTCCATCAGAAGGAATGCAATTGTGGGTAGGATATGTTTTTGAGGGAGTATTCTGGGATGTAACAATCCATGTGATCCAAGGTGTTGTGGATCGTGTATTTTCCAATATGGAGAGGGTCCAGAGAGAGCTCGAACTTATGTGTGATAAGGAGCAGGTATGTTTGTGGTAATGATGCATTGTGTGCAGCTTTGCATAGGTAAGTTGGACTTACCTCCGCAAAGCTGCACAAAATACTTTGATGATTTTTGTGAATAATTTGAAGGCATCTAATTAAGATTCATTGAAATGCAAGGATGTGAGATTTTAATTATTTTGTCATTTGCAGTTACAAATAAAGATTTTCTGTTATATTATTGTTTACTTAGAACACTCCTTAACAGTATTAATGTTTGGTTTTCTGAAATTTGATAATTAAAACTGATTTATGGCCATTTTAAGAATATATATACTTTTATAGGTGTGTACCATATGTGGCACACATCGTGGTTTTGGACAGTTCTTTGGGTACCATATGTAGTGTACATCATGGCCAACATGTTAAAATGAAATATAAAAACAACCAAATTTTGTCTTTCATCTTTTTAGAAAGATACATTTAAATCCAAATCAAAGAACTTTAAGAAAACAGAGATGAACAGATAAGTTAGTCTACCAGAAGATCTCTACTGTAATTTCTTCCTCCATTTCCTAATCTAATATTAAATACTTTATTTCAGGCGGATCCATACGTAACTGTTGAATTGGGAAAGAATAAAATGAACAACAAGTCTGAATATTCACCAAATACCATCAACCCAAATTTTGGAAAGTATGTTAAAGTATTTTATATTTTTTTAATTTTTATTTTTCTATTTTTTTTTTTTCCGAATATCTATCAGCATTTTATATTTTTGTTCAATATATAATTTCTCACTTTACCTGCCAATTGTTCACTCATGAAAGTAGAGTACTTATATATCTGTATATTTGTGTATTTTGATATTTTCTCTATTGAGTGATCTGTTAGTTTTTATTAATTTGGTAGTGTGTGTTTTGCAATAATGCCATCTCTACTACAAAAATGGAATTTGGAGTAGTAATTTCACCCTTTTTGTTGCTTTGGTCATTAAGGCATGTTGACCTATTTTTTGGTAATCTAAACATTAGTTACATAAATGAGAGTAACCTACCCTTGTTTGTTTCACATTGAGGAAGCCGTATGTTTTGGTCGGCAGTTTTCATTTTACCGTAAATCTACACTGAAAATACGAATTTGTTTGAATCAATACAACTGCATGTTTTAACACAAAAATATCATAAAATGTGTTCTTAATTGTGCTTGCGCATTATTTGAAATGAATTAATTGTTATTTAGTACACAGTCAAAAACATCCTTTTAAACTGTGACGGTTTTAGATCAACTCATTCCAAATATTACCAGACAAGCAACTTAAAGGACCTTTTCAAAAACCAAACCAGAGACATCTTGAATTTTTTTATATAAAGGTGTGTGGGGGGGGGGGGTCAAGATCTGATCAAATCAATTTTTCACAAAAAACTGACCAAATACTACCAGAAAAAAAAACCCATACCCTAAAGCTCAAAACCTATATGGAAGACAAAAAACAATTTAACCCTGGCATTAAATTACCCACAGAGTTTGATATGCTGTTAAACAAAAGTGAAAGTCAAACTCTTATAAAAAAAAATCTATAAAAAGAAAACTTTAAAAAAGAATTAAATCTATAAATAAATTTATTAAATTTTTTTTTTTGGGGGGGGGGTATTTTTTTGTTTATTTAGAAAATGCATTATTTTTGTACATTTTTATATCTGAACTTAAAATTTTCTTTTTTCTAGAATGTTTGAACTGAAGACAATTCTCCCCCTCCACAAAGATCTTAAAATTGGTGTTATGGATTATGATCTGCTTGGCTCTGATGATCTGATTGGAGAAACGGTTATTGATCTTGAGAATCGGTTTTTGTCTAAATACCGTGCTACATGTGGCCTTCCCAAGACTTACTGCATGTAAGGATCTTTTCTTTTACATTTATCATTCCTTATTTAAGATAAATTACAATCCTTATGAATATTATAATATTACAATAATATACAGTTTATATAATTAGGAGATCAATCATAATATAATAATTGTGGAAAAAATAAGAAATAAATATTGGTATTTGAAAATTTAGTTGACATTTTAAAAAATTTTAATTATTCAATATATATTTAATAATTATATATAATAATTAATATAATATTTTATTATAACAATTAATAATTATATATAATTCATATTATGATATGGTCCCTTATTTATCTGAAGGGCATAATATTTGAACACATGCATTTATTTATCTGATGATAGGACATGACGCAGGTAGGTAAAAGTGTATCAATGTATACATGAAGAATTATTTTAGTTTAGAATAAGATTTTTTTTATAAAAGCAAGAGAAAATAAGTAAATGATTATTGTTAGGAAGAAATGGAAATAAATCGGATAGTATACGGAAAAAAACATGCTTTACGTCAGAGAAAGAAAGCAAATCTAGAAAGAAAGGTGAGAAATAAGATGCTATAGCACTTATGTTTCAATAAAATAGAAAAAAAGCAAAAAAAGTTAGAAAAAATAAGGGAAAAAAAAGAATGAATTTCACCAGGAAAGTTGTTTTTAAAACACAACTAAAATCAAAAGATAAAAGGAAATATTAGTCCAAGTTACAAATACTGATTGACAATGCTTTAGCTGTAAAAAACTTTAAAAAATAAGTTTAATAAAAAAAAATATAAGTATAATAAAAAAAATATAAGTATAAAAATTTTTTTTAAATAAGTGTAATATAAAAAATTTTTTTTTTTAAATAAGTGTAATATAAAAAAATTTTTTTAAATAAGTGTAAATAAAAAAAACATTTTTTTTAAATAAGTGTAATAAAAAACATTTTTTTTAAATAAGTGTAATAAAAAAACATTTTTTTTAATAAGTGTAATATAAAAAAACATTTTTTAAATAAGTGTAAAAAAAACATTTTTTTTTAAATAAGTGTAATAAAAAAAACATTTTTTTTAAATAAGTGTAATAAAAAAAACATTTTTTTTTAAATAAGTGTAATAAAAAAAAACATTTTTTTTAAATAAGTGTAATAAAAAAACATTTTATTACAATAAAAAAAAAACATTTTTTAAATAAGTAATAAAAAAAAATTTTTTTAAATAAGTGTAATAAAAAAATAAGTGTAATAAAAGTAAGTAACCTAAATCTTGTTTCTTTAATTGAAAAGATCTGGTGTAAATAAATGGAGAGATTCTCAAAAACCCAAAGAATTGCTGACAGCTTATTGTGAAAGAAACAATATTATTGGACCGGTATTTTATGGAACAAATGGCGTCAAAGTAGGCAACAGAGTTTACAACTTGGCAGATTTTGGTAAGTAATTTTCAAGACAAAATTTACTTATAAATTACTTAAAATTAGCTTATTCATTGATAATAATCTTAAGAGTTTATTGTTGAGATGTTTCTAATATACACTGTAAAATTTATCCAAGAATTCATATCTCTAGTTTAAATGGACAAGAAAAATCTATCAGCCTTTATATTTTGTTCAATATATAATTTCCTCACTGTACCTGCCAATTGTTTTCATGAAAGTAGAGTACTTAGATATCTGTATATTTGTGTATTTTGATATTTTCTCTATTGAGTTTTTATTAATTTGGTAGTGTGTGTTTATTTGATAATGAAATTTATTGCATACAGTAGTCAGGTGCACCACAACTTATCAAAGTCTCATGTCTAGTACATAGAATAATGTACTAATGTCAGGAATATGAATAAAATACAGTAATAATATACATGTATATATATATATATGTGCGTGCATGCATGTGTGTGAGGAGGTGGGTATCAGGCGGATTACCGGAAGCATGGAGGCTTTGAAAGATGCAGTGTTTCAGCTGCCTACAATGGATGCAGGCAGTTTATTCCATGCTTCGGCAACTCTGAGCATGAAAAAATGTTTCTGAAGATCATGTGAGCTATGCTGTTTTGTGACTTTGTAGTCAAAAAGGTGCTCAAGGTTGCTGTTGGTAAGATGATCAATGACCTTATGAGTGTTTACCAAGTGAGTTGCCAGACACCGGAGTTTCAACGAATCCATTATTATTGTTGCATAATCTATATGGTAGTATAAATTATTGATAAACACCTGTAGAATAAGGAGTCATTGGACTTCAAATCAGACCATTGGTAAAAGGCGGGAATCTCGCACATCATGTGATTTGACTAGTTAGGTAATCAATTGCAATCTAAATGGCAAGCAGAACAGACTGAGGTTGAACTCAGCTGCACGGTGAAAATGGGCAATACAGAAATAAAGCTTTGATCAGAGACACACAAAGTCTTGTTGATTGTTTGCATGACTTTAAAAGAGCTAGCTCCGAAAGAAGCCCTTATTTAGAAGAAAATAAGAAGAATCTAGACAATCATAGCCATAAGAAGAAAGGAACGGAAATGCCAACTAGATATAGAAAAGAATGAAGAACAAGCAAGTCACAGTCTTAACTCTATCTGTTTGTGTCTCTCTCTCTCTCTCTCTCTCTCTCTCTCTCAATGTATATGAGTATATAACATTATTAATCTGATTTTTGGTTAATATCATATTAGGATTGCATTTAAAAACTTTTCTTTTTTTTGTGTGTGTGCGCTTATATGCCCCTAGTTATTTTTGATGGTACACCTATTTAATTGAAAATGTTTCTTTTTTTTACAAATAATTTCAGAGCCAGCCCTCATACCAAATGAAACAATGGGCCCTCCTCCTGAACGCTTGGCACTTCATGTTCTCAATACTTTTCCTGTGGTCAAAGAACATGTGGAAACCCGATCTCTGTACAACCCCCTACAACCTGGAATTGATCAGGTAACAAATAAAACTAAAACTTGGTTTACCTCAACAGATAATCTAAATGATTACACTGGCCTGCAATGTTTTCAAGGTCGAATATATAATTGCTGATCTTAAGCTAAATCCAAAAATCATACTCATTTTTTTGAATCGGATCAAATTTTTAAGATACAAGCTCTAACTTAAATGTATAAAACAGTATTATAGCTGTGACAAGTAGTCCACAGGCTTTTGAATAAGTGTTATTATTGTGTACAACATGTTGTGAAGTATTCAAGCACATCTTAAAAACCAGACCTGACCAAACACAATGAATGGTATTTTTTTAATTCAGTATAAAATGGCGATCATATATCACTTGATAAAGCTTTTGACCTTTGGGGAAAAAATTCTAATGCAGGCCAGTGTTATTGAATAATAAAACACCTCTTAGTGTTATGAATTTTTTTATGCACCTGGTGCAAGGCATTTTATTTCAAATCTAATGCTTAAGACAAGTTGGGGTTTTATGTTTCTCTTTCCTCATTCAACAATTAGCCATCACTAACATAGCAGTCATCAATGACTATGCTACAATATGTCTGTGTATTACACAGATTTTTTTTCTTTTTGTTTGGTTAATATTATTCAACTTGCATAAAATCATAAACATGTGACAAAAAATTTTAATCTAAAAATAAACATAAGGAAAAATGACCACTAAATGAAAGATTCCCTGAATTTAAAAATATTATGAGATCTAGCCTTGAAAATGACCAATTATAGTTGAAAGCATCCAGGAATATCAGTTTGGATGATTCTATACAAACTTGAATGAAATATTTGTGTGAAAAACAATAAAACCAATTTAAAAAATTTTTTTTAACTTTTTAACTCTTAATGTCCTATACCGCCGCATTCCACCCGGCCGGAAGTCACATTCATTTTCTTAATCTACCGCAAATGATAGTCTTTGTTTAAATGTAATATTAAACATATGTAGAAGTCTTTGATTTATGGGAAATAACAGGTAACTTTAGATGAAAAGCCATTTTTAGGCATTTTTTGATAAATCCTTATAGGAATTGGGCTCTGGACTTAGAAAATTCTCAACAGGATGTTAAGAGTTAAACAAACCTTATCTGTAGTTGTAAATAAGATCTATGTACAAGATATTGCTATCAAAATATAGTTTATCCAAACTTTTTACACACTATATTTATCAAAATATATAGCTGTTAAGGTCAATATTATTCATAGTATATCGACTAGTATCATTTAATCAGTTTTGGGGGGCTTTTTATATCATTTTTTTTTTTTTTTTAGAAAAAAATTATTTCATTAATTTATTTTGCTTAAAACAGTTTTCTTTTTCAACTAATTTTTTCCATATTGAATTTTTCTTATTCAGGGTAAAATACAACTGTGGGTGGATATCTTCCCCGAATCATGTGGCCCAGCTGGAGATCCTTTTGACGTCTCCTCTCGAAAACCATTGAAGTAAGAAACAAAGTTGTTTACATTTATTTTAATGATTAGTAAAATCATTTTCTGTCTTATAGAAAATGATTGGAATATTTTAGTTCTCAATTTTGTCATCTTAATTTTCTGAGTATTAGAATTTCACTATCTGCATAAAATGACACATTTTAATTTTTTTTAGATTTACACACAATAATAGAGAGAAAATAAAATGGTGCTATTTTGGTATGTGATCTACGAGGGTGAATCAAAAAGTAATGCCATCTTTTTTACATCATGTGAGGTTTTTTATAAAACTAAGGCCTACATTGAGACCTTAACGAGGCTCAGAGTAAGAATCCGATGAGTAAGAAATCAACTTGCCAATCGACAATGTCCTCGAGGGACCACCAATCAGTTTAGGCCATCTTGAATAAAACGGAAATAAATATTTCCGAACTTTGTTTATCAAAATCTCATAAAAAAAAGATCGTACAGGGTTGTTACAGTTGTTAAGAAAAATAGTTAATTCAAAGATCAAATTATCCGATTGTGAAAAAATTACATCGTTATCTTAAAAAATAAACAAACGTATCCACATTACATGCGAAAGGGTAATTTTCAGGCCACAATTTAGACAGAAAAAAATACATATTATTACCCTCTTACGGTTATGCATCTAAGTACGGATGGGTGTAACGGACAAACTTTTTTAGACAAATTTTTTCTATTAAAATGAATAAAATCTTTAAAAACTTTAATATTACAATTTACTATTAGAATGAATAAAAACTTGAAAAAATTTAATCTTAAAATTTCACAGTGAAATTGACATTAAAAAATGTCTTTGGTTTTAGTATTAATTCTTAAAATCGAAAATAAAATGAAAATTTGAATATTTTTTCTAAGAAAAAACTGATAAAATAATCAATATACTATTTTTATTCTAATTGGTTATAAAAGTTAAATAAAATAATTTTTTACGCTAAGAAAAACAAACTTTGGTTACCGAGAAGCGTCTTGTCTCTTTGTATAAAAACAAAACAAATATGTCAGTTTTGCTCTTCCGTATATTCTAAGAATCACACATTACTATTCAACAATAAAAATTACAAATACTTTTAAAAATATTAATCGAGCTAGGCTCGGACCAACTTTTAGTTCACCTGAATTCTAAAATTCATATTTTTAAATATCCGTGAAAAATTCGATTTTTTGACGTAGAAAAAAAGAAATATTTAATTTATTTCACGCAGAAAATAAAAATATTTAAGCACACAAAAGATTGAAAATCTCTTAAAAATTAATTTAAAAAAAAAATTTTTTTTTGACAATTTAATAGAATATAGTACATACCAATTACAAAAGCAAAAAAAAGTTTTCAAATATTAATGACATTTTTTTTTTTTTTTTGCACTTTTTATTTCAATTTCATTAATTTTTTACTAAAAAAAACTACACCTCGTACATTCATACCATTTCATTGATATAGTTATTCAGACTCTTATCTTTATAGAAAAAAATGATTTTCTAAAATGAGTGGGAACCCTGCAAATCAGTTTCATAAGAGAAAGATTTTTGTCATCTTAATTTCTGTATTATCTTCATAAAATGATAAAATAGGTTGAAATTCTTTAGATTTACACGCAATAATAGACAGAAAATAAATTTCGATTTTGGTATATGATCTATATGATCTACAATAGTCGAATTTTATTTTGAGTGAGTGATCTAAATATATAATTTGTTCATCATGGCTTGAATAAAAAATTATATTTTTATACATTTATTTGAAAATAATTCATTAAATTTATAGGTAAATGAAAGAAACATCAACCCAAGAAAATTAAAACATAGAAAATAAAAAATTATATCATTATTAAAAGAAATTAAAATAAAGCAAATTAGGGTTAGGTAGATTGCATGCCAAAGTAGCACCAATAAATTAATGGCACAAGAGATGGAATTTTAAATGTATAAACCCTCATTTCCTATATTTATTTTCAGATATGTGTTGCGTTGTATTGTTTGGAACACTGTGGATGTTGTCTTGGAAGAAGAATCTATCACAGGTGAGAAGATGAGTGATATTTACGTCACTGGATGGATGTCCGGTCTGGATGAAAAACAAGAAACTGATGTTCATTACAGGTGAGTGCAATTCTTTTTTTTATCTTTTTTGCACTGACGTTATTTTAGCCCCCAAATGTAATTTTCAATATCATACTTTCAATGCTGATAGGGTATGCGTCCTGTGTCCCTGACACACAAAAATCTAAAAGGACGCAGTAAAATCATACCCGCGTGTCCCAGTGTTTTTCTTTTTTCTTCCCTCGCCATTTCAAGCTAACTGTAAATACATTTCAATAGTTTCTATTGAAACAAATTACACTGGATAGGCTACAAGGTAGGAATTAGCCGGCTTTAGTTGTTTCCCCAGATCATAAATAAAAACCCTACAATCTATTAAGAAACTTTAGTTGGGACCCATGATTTTTCCAGGAAACCCATTCAAAGCAAATATGTGCATCCCAGGATGCACTAAATTAAAAAGCTATCAGCATCACTGCATGTGGTGTAATGGTTATCGTTGAAGGAAATGGACTTGATGACACTAGTTCAAATCTTAGACAGGATTGTTTGCATTTCATATCTCTGTTAATAATGGAGATTCGCTTCTGTTTTTTGTCACTGCTTATGTCACATTACCCAAAATCATCATAACATAGAATAAATACACTCAAAATTTGAACATGCAACATTAGAAAGTCCTCATTGTTTTTAAAACAAGTTTTAATAAATACATGACTGGTATTATATATCTATATATAGTTTGTTTTATTTTAATATATATTTAAAGTTTACATTTCAAATTGTTTTATTTTTTAATCCTTTAATGAATTTGATGATTTTACTTACTTAGGGTACAAACTTGCTAACATTGAATTTTTTACTCACCCCTCAGGCAATATGTTTCAAAAATCTATGTTTACATCACCCGGAGGGTGTTTTTTTATTTTGCTGGTAGTCCTAATAAAAAGATATTGTTACAATAACATAGGAACCTGCGGACTGTACACCAGTTACTTCTGCCCGAACTCACTTCCTGTACTCTCTAGTAAATAAACAGAATACACACACTGGTGTTTTGCATATCCAAATGTATTCTGTGTTCTTGTGAGTAATATAACAACAGAAGCCATTCATTATCTCTGGAGGGAGATAACAATCCAGGATCTCATAAGAGTTTCATTTAAAGTTTGTTCACAATGATATTGTTCTATCCCATTATAACAATAAATCACTCCACACCATGTGCGTGCATACGAAAATCCAATTGGTATGCATCCAAGTATTCTTTCTCCAGCTACTGGTAACTAATAGAGGACTAGGTTCTTGAAACCTAGGTTAGGCAAACAGTCTAGTAGAAAGAAAATTCTGAATTCAAACCTGTTAAACTCTGCTTAAGAAACTGACCTTGTGTCACATCCTGCTCATACGGAGGGGTTGGTAAATATGTACAAGTAAATAAAATTGCTAAAATATGACACATGTGGACATCACCAGCCCAACATATTGGTTTAAATTTTGACAGAAAATTTCTGACACATTACATTGGTAATTAAAGTTGTTTTGTTTATTGAGTGGAAATGCTGGTTTCATATCCATGTGATAGTTTGGTTGACTATCATTTTCATTTATCATTTGGTCGCACAAGACTAACGCACTCCTGTATACTCAAACAAGAACAACAACCACAGTGTGAAACATGTCAAACACCTATTCATAGAATACAGGTTTTTTGCTCACATTAGAAACCGTTATTTCAATACAAGCAATATGAAAGATCTGTTTGAAAATGTCAATATGGAGGACATTCTGTCCTTTTTGAGGGAAATAAAATTATACCATAGAATATAGATATGAACTTAATCAATACCATATAACATGATCCCCAATGGTGCTAACACATTGTTAAAACCTATTACTAAAATATATAAATACACAACATATATTGCTTCCTGTTTGGCATGACATAACCCAGGACGGGTTGATAGGCCGTTAAAATCAATAAACCAACCAACTATCATTTTTCAAACGGTTTATATATATATATATATATATATATATATATATATATATATATATATATATATTGAACAAATCCTGACTTAAGTGATAACAATTAGACTTTTATTAAATGATATCGGGTCCGTACCGATTATATTATATACTATTTCTCTGAAGCGAAATAGCATTCAGAGAAACAGACTTTTATTAAATAATAGGAAAGATATATTTAAGGACAGATGAATGAATTACAAAAATAAGTGATTTACAAATGGATTTTACGTGCCTTCCTCTTCACAAAATCTTGTATGACATCAAAATCAATTTTATCCACAAAGTCACATTCTATGTATAATATTGCTAAAATTGTTTGTTACTGGATAGGACAGTGTGAATTTTTGAGTGAGAGATAGGAAGTTGTAAACTTATTAATTTTTAGTATTATCTGCATTATTCGGACTATTGTCCTCATCTTCATTGTTATCTGTACATTTTGGCCGATGTGCCCTCCGGCTTTCTTCAGGTATTTCTTGTCAGACTCAAACCATCTCGTACTAAGCGGAAGCCATCACGGAACTTTGAATTATCCAAATAATGCAGATAATACTAATCATCAAGCCTCATCTAAAAAATTCAGGGAAATAGTTATTAATTTTTACTTTCAACAAATGTTTACATAGCACTGGGTTGAATTTTCCAATCAGTTGAGCAAGTTCTAGAATATTTCCTTTATTTTCATTTGCCTCCTCAATTCTCACAGTTGACCGTCTTTCTCTTGATACACCACTGGCCACATCCTTAAAAAATTAAGCTACGAAAATGAATAAAGTGAAAAAAAATGCAAAGAGCAATATTTTACCTTATTTTACTGATTTTTAACTTAAAAAAAAGGCATCCATACTAACAAAATAGACAAACCATTATATGAAAAAAAGAATTATGTGAAACCAATTAATTTTGAACCTCATTTTATTTTCAGATCCCTTGATGGTGAAGGTAACTTCAACTGGAGAATGGTATTCCCATTTGAGTATCTTCCAGCTGAACAAACAATGGTTGTCAAGAAAAAGGTGAGTAGATTTATCCGTAAATAAACTGAGGTAACCTGTCTTGGTTCTCTTTTAACTGCAATTAGAATCATAAATTAAATTTTGATGTTTACCTTCAACTCAAAATGCCTCATATTTGCAACCTTATTTCACATCCTCTCCATGGTGAACACTTTACCTATTTAGGGTATCCTATCATGGTGCCTTCTCAAGCTAGTCTCGCAGATCCATTACTACTAAATATCAAGTTCGATACTTGCTGGATGCCTTATACTTGCAACCTTGTTTCACATCCTATCTGTGGTGAATTGTTTGGATAAATACCTACTTATTATAAATTTGTGTCCCTAGTTTCTATTTATGTCATATTTTAATTGAACAAAAAGAAAATAACAAATCTAATTTTCTTTATTCCAGGAACATTTTTGGAGTCTGGATGAAACTGAACAAAATGTGTCACCAATTTTGATTGCTCAGATTTGGGACAATGACAAATTCTCTGCTGATGATTTCCTTGGTATGTTGTTCTTCTTTATAATCTTATTATAATGGAGATTCTGTGTCTGTCTTTAACCAAAACTACATCACTGCTTACATCACAATACTCTCAGGAATTGTGTAAGTTTATCAATGAGTATTTAATTTAAAGTCAAAATCCTTAATACATAGATTAAATCTTATTTATTAATGAGAATCTGAATTAGATTTGCCTCAAAACAGCCCATGTTATTAGTGTGTTTAAAATACTGCAATGTATCTTATATATCACTTAGAAATAAAGGTTTACATAATATATGGTATGGTTAATTTTCATAAAGGTTTTAACAAATAAAAAAAAAATACTAGGTGTTATTGATCTCTGATGTCCTTGTTTTATTCTCTAACATATCAAAATCAATCCTATAAATGATTTTATATAGAAACAAATTAAAATATGATTAAGATAAGTGTAATCTTTTTATGTGTTCTTATTTAATTTCGTTAGTCTTTCTAATTTAATATATTTCATTACATTAAACTAAAATACTTTTGCCCGAAAAGGCACATATTCTTGCTATTGATAATGAATTTATTGCATACAGTGCTCAGGTGCACCACAACTTATCAAAGGCTCAGTCCTGTATAGCACATAGAATAACGTACCAATGTCAGGAAAAACGAATAGCATACAGTCATAATATACATATGTGTGTGCACATGCGTGAAGTGAACTGCGATGGTTGGGTCACACCATCCGCATGCCTGCAGACAGACTCCCCCTAAACTACTTTACAGTGAACTCAGATGCACACAGAGGAAAGGAGCCCCCCAAAAGTGGTTCAAAGACCATATTAAAACAACGCTGAAGAAATGTAACATCACACCAGCATGGAAGATTTGGCCTCCAACAGACAGGGTTGGCGAGACGCCTGCCGCACATGAGATAAATAATGAGATAAACAGGACTGCAGAACAGTGAATTTTCATCATCATGAAAAACCAAATGTAAATGGGAATTTCCCCTGCAATGTGTGTGACCGCATCTGCAAGTCAAGAATTGGACTAATAAGCCACCATTGGGTCCACAAATGAAGATATGGAGTGACATCATCATCTGCAACAGACTTGGAAAAGAAAAGAGTGCATGTGTATGGATGGAGGATATCAGGTATAGTGTTGTCAAATTACAGGAAGCATGGAGGTTTTGAAAGCTGCACTGTTTCAGCAGCCAACAATGGATGCAGGCAGTTTATTCCATGCCTCAGTAACTGTGAGCTTGAAAAAATGTTTCCAAAAGTCAAGCAAATTTCTGCTGTTTTCTGACTTTGTAGGTACATGTGTTATATATATATATATATGTATGTATATGTATGTGTGTGTGTGTGTATGGAGGGAGATATCAGGTTTAGTGTTGACAAATTTCAGAAAGCATTGAGGTTTTTAAGGATGCAATGTATTATTGTATTATTCATTAAAAAAATTACTTTTTTATAAAAGAAAAGATGTGGAAATATTTTTTTATGTTAAAACGTCTCATTCTTTTTCTCTGAATTTTTGAGATGATTAGTATTATTTAAATTATTCAGACTATTGTAATTTGTAATGTCTTCTTCTTTCAATGTGACTTGAATGTGAAAAACCCTAGATACTACTCTCGATTTAAAAAAAAAAAAAAAAAAAAAAAATTTTTTTGTAAGGTTCCCGAGTCTGACAAGAAATCTGAAGAGATGGGGATGAAACATTGTACAGATAACCATAAAGATGAGGACAATAGTCCGAATAATCCAAATATTAGTTTTATTCTTAAGTTTTTTTTTTATATTCTTTTCCCCTTAAAATAATTCTACAAAAATGCAGCAGAAAAATTTTAATTTTTTTTTTTTTTTTTAATTATTAAGCTTGTATAAGATCCACCCATTCTAACAGAAAATTTGTTATAAGAGCAGACATAAATTCCTAAAGGTACCCTAACAAGGGGTATTCTGTATTGTTAGACTGGGTAACTTGACAGATACTTTAACCAAGATGGTCTAAGAAAACAGTAAATGATAAATGAAAAAACTGAAGATGATGGAATGAATTAAACAATAAATATATATATAGATGAACACAAACAAACACATTTACAAAATAATACAAAGAAAAAAATTCAAATTTCTTAACAGACTGTAAATAAGAGTAGGTAAAAAAAAAATGTTCAGTTATACAGAGATTGGAGATGCGTCTTTACTTGGAGTTGTCTTTTCAGTGTGATGGTTGTTGAAGATATTTTCAATTGAACCAAAGACGCAGCAAAGGGATGTAGTGTGCAACTTGTGCGCGTGTCCAGCCACATGTCCAACCCAATTACACGGGTCGCAGAAACAAGTCAGTTACTGAAACAATTTGCAGAAAAAGGGTTTACAATGTGTAAATATGTGTGTATGTAAATGGCATGAACATGTGTTAATGCATGGATGTGAATGATAGTGGCAGAACAAGGGGAATTTACAGAATTAAACCTTTTTCCAGAAAACTGAAAAACCCTTTAGTCCTAAATTTTCTTTATTTTGACTGTATACTTTCTTTTACTTTGCAGGTTCTTTGGAATTGAATATAAATAATATGCCAATGCCAGCCAAAAAACCTTCTCAATGTAAATTGGATCAACTAGCAGTCGCTGGAGGTCCAGCCGTCAAGACTGTTTCCCTCTTTGAACAGCGGCGTCTTCGTGGTTTCTGGCCATGTTACAGTGATGAAACAGGACAACGAAAATTGGCTGTGAGGAGATATTCTTGATTTTTATTTATTTCTTCATTATTGTGGGGGGGGGGGGGCTTTGCTTTAATTGTGCAAACTTTTCTAAACAATCAAGAAGAAAATTGCATTTCACTTAAATAGCTGTGAGGGGATATTCTTGATTTTTATTTATTTTTTTTATTGTGGGTGGGGTGGGGGGCTTTATTTTAATTTATTTTTTAATATATACAATCCAAAAATCTGGAGAAGAAATTTTCCTTATGACATAGAAATTATTTTTTAAAAGTGTCGTAGTTTGCAGAGCTCAATTTGTGCAGAGCAAAATTATATAAGTAAAAAATATAACAGAAGATTTAGATATTTAGCGTTATAGCCTATTTCAGGAAGCCTATATATATATATATATATATATATATATATAATTTCTGTTGTGTTTTTCTCCTCTTCAGGGTAAAATTGAGATGGAATTGGAACTTCTGACTGAAGAAGAAGCTGAAGCCCGCCCTGCAGGTGTTGCTCGCGAAGACCCAAACGAAAATCCACATTTGGAACCACCAAAGTAAGTTATCTCCCTTCCACAAGTTATCTCCCTTTCTAAACCAACTAACTTCCAGGTTTTTTTGCTAATTAAGTTTTCCTTGCTCATAAACATTCTCACCTGGTATTATTAAAATGTAAAAAGAAATGCAGAATCGTGTAAATTTTTTTCAAAACAATGAATTCAAAAAGAACAACACTTTAATTAGTGAAAATTTTAAGGTCGGTTTAGCTCAGTCAGTAGAGCGTCTGTCTAGGAACCACAAGGTTCCTGGTTCAATACCGGCTCGCACTAACTCAGCATATGGGTAGCACAGGGATCTGTGTGGTAAAAATAAGGAGCTGATGGTAGGTGTAGCGCTCCACCTCAGTCGCAAAAGCAATCTCCTTGGTCTAGAGCTAGTGAAAAGGGGTTAAACTCTCTCGGTGTCTGGCTGATACCAACTTTAGCCCCCCCATTGATGACTTTACTTTTTTTTGCTTATATAATAAAGAGGGGCTGGTTTAACTCAGTTGATAGAGCATCGCCTAGAAACCACAAGATTCCGGGTTAGATGTCACCTACTTAGCACATGAGTACCACAGCTTGGATCTGTGCAATAAGGTGGGGAGTTGATAGTGTGGCACTCCACCTCAGATGCAAAAACAATCTCCCTGGTCTTGTGATAGTGAAAAAGTGTAGACTCCTTTACTGTCTAGCTGATACCGACAATAGGTCACTTCACCTATTATATTTATAAATCAAAATATTTCCCTTTTTTTTTTTTTTTTTTCATATTTAACCTCTTAAGAATGGATGACAACTAAACACACAAACCTACCTGCCTGCCAAATACATGCACCTAATCCTATTCAACCCAACGATTCTAACAGTTTTGTATGTACTGTAGTTTTGAAATCTTTAGGATAGATGGCAGCACCGTTTGCTTGCTGGATTTGTTCTCAGCAAAACTCATGAAAATTCCAAACTCAAGGGATTAAAGAGCTCTAGTCTTGTGTTACACTCTCTAATTTTGAATGCAGTGACATGTTGATAGTAAAATTAATTGTATACTTATCTCATCTTCTGTGCTACATGGAGAGGCTTGAATCCAGTTGCTAAGCCAATGCCGAGCTGGCTGACAATTCCTTGATGCTTG
This sequence comes from Doryteuthis pealeii, assembly GCA_023376005.1. Classification (NCBI taxonomy): domain Eukaryota; kingdom Metazoa; phylum Mollusca; class Cephalopoda; order Myopsida; family Loliginidae; genus Doryteuthis; species Doryteuthis pealeii. Next base: position 41,375,850 of record CM042144.1, read on the forward strand.
TAGTCTGAAAATCAATTTGGCATGCTGGCAGACATTTTACCTTGTGCCATTTAGTTTTTAGTAATAACACAAGACCACTTCTTTTTTTTTTTGAGATTTTTATTTTCCCCAAAGTCACAACTGACGAGTGAGAACCATGTTTCACTCTGTCAACGCATAGTTCCAAACTCACCTAACATTCTCACCTCTCACTCCCTCTCTCCTACTTCACAGGTCTCATCCAATAGAAAAATGCCATGTGGCCTTATGATGATTCATCCTTAAACTTTTCCATTCTAATCTAACATGTAATTCTTATATTCCTCCTAAACACTTTTCTGTGCTAATTTATATGTCACTGTTACATTCCTGGCTCTCCACCTTCCTCTAATATGCTAGTCTTTTTTGTCTGAAAAAAATTTTTTTTTTTTTTTCCTAAATGATTTCTGAAACTGGTGATTTTGTATTTTAGGCGACCAGAGACTTCATTCATGTGGTTCACATCTCCATGGAAGACATTCAAGTATATCATCTGGAAAAACTACAAATGGAAATTATTGATTCTTCTCCTTATCATATTCTTCATTATTCTTGTCTTGCTCTTCATCTATGCATTCCCCGTAAGTACAAGATTTTTCTTTATAAAAATTTTATCTCCTTTTTCTGGTTTAACAAGTCAACTTATGAAAATATGGGTTATTTCCTATAACTCCAACCTAAAAAAGGGGGAACCACTCTGATTGACTGATAAATTATTTATTTATTTTCCCATTAAACTAACCCTAAACCTGTCTTCTTTTTTCCTAGTAGATCATAAATAAATAATTTATCAGTCAATAAGAATGGTTCCCCCTTTTTTAGGTTGGAGTTATAGGAAATAACCAAAAAATGTTTTAATACTTTTTTCTATACAACAGAGGCTTTTTTTTTTTTTTTATGATAGAAAAAAATAAAATTATACAAACTTTAATCAAGAAACAAGAGTGAGAATTAAAATCTTATTAAACATAATATAATGAAATTATTTCATAGTGCTCAGGTGCATTACAACTCAAAGGCATGCGAAAGAAGCAGGGTCCCATCTATGGGTTAAATAGAAAAATGTATTTATAAAAAAATTGAGTATCCATTAAGAATGAATTTATTTCAAAACTTTATTGGCATTAAATGACCCACTGAGGTTGATATGCCATAAAACAAACAAAAAAAAAATGAAAGAAGCAGGGACGAACTCATTAGTGACATTTTCCTGTGGACATCTGCACATGAACACACCAGTGTGAGCTTGACCATCAGACAGCTCTGTGCGGATTCTGGATGCTGCACAGAGGACCGCCCAGGGTGATTACCAATAGGGACAGTTGGCGAGAGATGGTTATCGGTATCTGTGCTGCCAGCATGACCTGATGATGAGTCCTGATATGTGTCCATGTGTATGGAGGGGGATATCATATATTGTTACGATATTATGGGCCTCCTTTAGGTTTCAAGCACGAGCGCTTGTCCAGCGGAAATCCTTGGTAAAGAATCCTTTGATTGTTCCTTGGTGCTCTCAGTATAGCAAGTCCTTCTTCAATGATTGCAAATGGACGTCTCTCAGTATCAGCGATTAAGTAGTCAACCAGCCATGCATTCATGCTGTTGATTGGGTGAGGTTTAAACCATGTGACCTCGCTTAGTCTATAAATTTAAGTGGTGTATTGTAGCACGGCTTATACACCACAAAATAATCCAGCATGACATGATGATGAGTCCTGATATATATATATATATATATATATATATATATGTGTGTGTGTGTGTACGGAGGTGGGATATCAGGTGTAGTGTTGGCAAATTACAGAAAACATGGAGATTTTGAAGGGTGCAGCATCTCAACAGCTAAGAACTGATGCAGGTAGTTTTGGTAATTTGAACATTAGAGTAACCACCTTGTTTGTTTCACTTTGAGGAAGCCGTATGTTTTGGTCAGCCATTTTCATTTCACCATAAATCTACACTGAAAATACGAATTTGTTCGATTCAATGCAACTGCATGTCTTAACATGAAAATATCAAAAAATTTGTTCTTAATTGTGCTTGCGCATTATTTGAAATGAATTCAGTTTAAAAGATGTAGTTGTATTGATTACGGTGAAATGAAAATGGCCGACCAAAACATATGGCTTCCTCAAAGTGAAATAAATAAGGGGAGGTTACTCTCATTTATGTAGCTAATGTTCAGATTACCAATTTTTAATTCTAAATAAGTGTATTTATTAATGCACATGACATGAACTATAAGATTTAATTTTCTTCAAAGTAAATCTTTGTTTTTTTTTGTTTTTTTTATGTTAAAACTTTGAATTCAAATTCTTTATTATTCATTCATAAAACATTAAAGTTCATACTCAATGTTAAAATATGAAAACTGATCCCACTTTTTTGTAACTGATTTTATTTGATTCAAACATTTTTTTAGCCTCTCAATCCATTTTATGAATAACATTGTGATATTTTGAATGGTCTATTTAAAGACATTGATCAGCATGAACAGTTAACTTTTAGCAGGGTTTTTTTTTCTTTTTTTTTTTTTTTTTTCCATGAAGCTTTTCTTTGCTTAAATATTAAGAATTTTACAAGTAGACAGAAGGATTCTAAAATATATGCAAGTACATCATCTACTAGTGCTGTTTAATCTTAGTAGAATATAGATTAAAAATTCCATCTGTTAATGATGAAGGTGGTATAAATATTGCTACATGGCATAGCAAACTCCTATATTTGTCTCACCTGTCTTGATTTGATCAGATGGTGCAATGATATTTTTTATAAGATTAAATTACAAAAGATTATTTAATCTTTTAAACTTATGAAAAAATAATCTAATATCATTTAAACTTATAAATGATAAGATTAAATTCCAATATTATTAAGATTGGTTTTCTGTTTCCTCTTGGTAAAACTATCAGTTTAACCTAAAGAAATGTTTCTGTCAAGTTTATTTTGAAAGATCAGGCAATTGTAGCACTGCATTGTCTATCCTGGATAATGGGGGGGGGGGTTCTTGGTTCTGGTCACAATGCTTTGATCATTGAACCCTCTGGCCTTCTTCAGATCTCTTTTGGATTTTAATTTTTTTTTTTTTTAACTTTTTATTTACATTGTCTATGCTTAGAAGATATTTTATATTAATTTATAAGCATAGACAGCAACATTTCTCAGATTACTGACCTGCCCTGTCAGCGGAGCTTAGAATATGCTGTCTGTGATCATATCTATCTAGAGTCTAAATAAATTCAAAATTAAAGATAGCACACACCTCTTTATAGGTATTAGGTATTCTGCAAATTTAAAACAACTAAATCCATGATCATATTTTTCTGAACTCTAGATGGATATAATCAGATTTCTACAGCCAGCCCTAGTGCCTATATGATTGTCTCAATCCTTTTTTTCTAGAAGGCAGTGGCTGAGGGTTTTAGTGTCCTGTGTATGATGTTAAACTGCATCTAATGGGGAAGTTCCAATTCTGTAACAGTGGAGTACCCCTTCATTGACATTACTTCAAAGTCCACTCTGACATGGTATGGTAGTACCCATCTCTGGGTTGAATAAAAAAAAATGAATTCTAAAAAAATGGTGTTAAAAAAAACATTTGAGCTTTTTAAAAAAGTTTGAATACCTATCAAGCTTGACTAGAACAAAACGTCTTTGGCATAAAATAACCCAACAAGGGTTGATGGGCTGTAAAATCCACCAAACCAAACTTCTTCAGTCGACAAATTTTACCCTTCTGCAATAAAGTTACTGGTTGTAATTGAATTTAGAATAAATGTAATATATTCTATTATCTTACTCATAAAGTTACATTCTTAATGAGGTTAAAAAATGAATTCTTATTCTAATCAAAGTTATTTTAATTATTCTTATCTAATCATAATAAATAAGATATGTTATAATGATAACTTATCTTATTTATTATGATTAGATAAGAATAATTAAAATAACTTTGATTGAAATAAGAATTTTTTTTAAAAATAGCACACTAAATGTCACCATGAAATAATTTTAGCCACCACCCCCTCATAACGACCCCTAGGGGATGATACAGATCCTGTTAGGAAACAGAACTAGAACATGCTGATCAAAACATTTTTTGTAACCTAAAAAAAAGAATGACTCAAAAATAGTATCATCCTATTTAAACGAAAACTTATCATTTTTTTTTGTTTTTTGTATTTGTTTTGATTTGTATTTTTATTCTTTTCATTCACACTTATTTCCTATTTCTTACCTCAGGGAGACCTTTCTCGGAAAATCGTTGGTTCCTAAATGCACCTGGACTTCTCTCTTTCTCTCTCTCTACCCCACTCTCCCTCCAGTTATGGATCTATCCACCATTTTCTTACAAGTCTTCTTGCAACCTGTTCTTTACACTCACTGGTTGTGGTTTGCTCCTGTTATAAATACATTTAAATCAGGGTTTCTTCCCTGCCACACACACACACACACACACACAGTTTATTACATCACTTTGGACACCTTATATTGTGCAGCTATTGTATTCCACCTTGGTAAGTATTGCCTCTCTTTAGCTGCAGAATCTAGAGTGATCTCCCTTGAACGACTTCCAATGAATGTGGAGTTTATTATTCAGAGAGACGTTGTTTTCAGTTTTTGCTATACAAAAAAAAAAAAAAAAAAAACTTTGATCAACCCGGCTATGAATTTATTTCTTTTGTTACAAACGCGGGGAAGAAAAGTCAAAAAATTTATTGGTTGCATTGGATCAAACTTCATACTTTTATATAAATCCACAAATTAACTATTAATAATTGTTATCAATTCTATATTTCATTAAATGTTTTTATATAGTTTAAAGAAGGAAAGTTGTTTTTTGTTTTTTTTATATTAATATTTTTTCTAAAATAGTTTTACATCAATTGGGCAAAAAAGGAAAGATATTGATATAGCTTTTCATAAAAGCTTTTATTTTTCTTTCCTATAAATCTTGTACAAATATTTTACTTGTGGGATTTGCATTTTTGTCTTTGCTCACTTTAATGATATATTACTTATAAAATAACAGAATAATCAAATTGAATTTTTTTAGGACTTGTTTGGCTCAGTCGGTAGAGCATTCACCTAGTAATCACAAGGTCCTTGGGTTGATACTGGTCCTCGCTAACTCAGTGCATGTGTAGCACAGCTTGGGTAATCTAATCTTTTCATGTGGTAAAGCAGCTGACGATAGATGTGGTACTCCACCTCAGCAAAAACAAAAAACAATCTCTCTGGTCTAGAGCTAGTAAAAGGGGATAGACACCCTTGCCGTTTGGCTGATACCGACAATAGGCCACTGCTGACTTTACTACTAGACAGAGAGATAATGTTTATATCAAAAGAGACAGCAAAAGATTCCTACCCACTCAGCCTATCTCTATCTAAAAGCAGTGAATAAGGTTTTGAACAATACTTTGAATATTTTTTTCCTTGTATCATGTAAAATTGTTACCAACTTTTTTGAAATATTAATTTAAATGCCTCAGGGCATTCTGGATTATGCCACTATCAAAGAGAAGGTAACTCTTCAGTACTGGAGGGAATTAAATACTATGTATGAGACCTAAAACAGGCATGAGCAACCTTTTTTTGAGAAGTGGACAAACCGCATTACTAAAAAAATTCAAGGCAATTTTACACTTAAAGTACTTTAACCATTATCACTACAGAAGATTATACATGCAAGCTTCTGCCTTAAAAATAGAGAAAAGTTGACATTTCTCTTTCTATAAAAAAAATTAATATTGGTATAACATTATCACTGATACCAATGTGATTAACTCACACTGCTGCCTTCATAAATTATGGAATCATTAAACGAATACTTTAAAAAAAAAAATTTTTTTTTTTTTAAAATCAATCTATTCAATATGAGCCGTGTATGGAAAAATTTCAATAAACGTTATCAAAATTTTATTAATTTTTTTTTCTGGTAAAAAATTTTTATTTGCAAAAAAAATATTCTCTATGCATTTTTATTAACAAATACTTTATATATTTACCCTGATGTTGACAATATACTTACAGTCCATATTTCATTAACTTTTTCTTTTCCTATTGCATACATGAGTACAACACTCATAGTACTTCAAAAACTAAACTATGAATACTTTTTATATACTTAACTTACCACTGTCTATAAAATACCCCACTGACTTTTTTTTTATGCTGGGAGCCCCACCGATCAATCTTTGTTGCTTTGCAATGTTTCCTATCCATTAAATAAAAAGGTCAGAATTCTTAAATGTTTTAGTTGAAAACTGTTTAAAAAAAATATATTTTTCTGAATCTTGTGATTTGTATTAGTAACTTCAATAAAAATGTTAAAAAAGTTGATTTTTTTTTTAGTCTTTTTAGTAGTATTAGTAAAAAAAGATTTTTTTTAAACTAACATAAATAATTCTAATTATGTTTGGGGACTTTCTAGAGTGAAAGTCTTTCTCTAAATTTTTGTTTTTTTGCCTAAAAAACTAACAAATTCAAACAACTAATCAGCTTAATACACTGCCACAATGAAAATATTGTCAATCATTATTATTAATACTAGCAAATATATGCACCCTCTGCCGGGTGCAAGTATTTAAGTTTTAATATAATAAAATATATTAAATTAGAAAGGCTAATGAAACTAAATAAGAATGCAGATAAAAAGATTTTTTAGGAGGGGGTTATAATAAAAAAAACTGAAACTTCCATCACTGTAGTCTTTCATTGCTAAATTTTCCTAGTTTAACTATTTAGTTAAAATAGGAAGTAAAGAATAAAATGACAGTTATTTCTTTTTGTTAATGGATTTCTTTTAAGATATATCACTGAGATTTTTGCTCATATTCATTAAGATAAAACCGAACAATTAGAAATCAATAATACTAAGCCCATATTTATTAAAATCAAATTTTTAATATCAATATGCAAATTAGCGTTCCCGTTCACTGTAAACTGCTTTTTGTTGCATATATAAATACAATTGCATGTTATTAATATGCAGCCCCGCCCAATGGGTGGGGATTGCTATAATTAACGGCGTTGATCCCAGGGGGCCATCCCCCCAGGCAACACCTGCCCCCTCAATTTAAAAGGGCAGGGCTGGGTTTATTGCCCAGTGCCTGAGCCCCCCCCCCCTTGAGGGGAAATGCCGACGGGATCGACGCAATTTTTCACCTGCCACCCATGAGCTTCGGTTCGTGGGTGGTCCCACGTTAATAGGGCCTTGTGCCTAACCCGTACAAGTGCAATGCCGGAGGTCCAGTGGCTTCGGCCCTGGATCTTTACAAGTTAATAGCGTTGATCCCAGGGGGCTATCCCCCCAGGCAATATCTGCCCCCTCGATTTAAAGGAGCAGAGCTGGGTTTATTGCCCAGCGCCTGAGGCGCCCCCTTGAGGAGGAATGCCAACGGGATCGACACAATTTTTTCACCTGCCACCCATGAGTCTCGGCTTGTGGGTGGTCTCACATTAATAGGGCCTTGTACCTGACCCGTACAAGTGGGATACGAGGAAAATATCATGTAGATAAGGCCAACATTATTGATAATGTGATGTAAATAACAAAAGGAATTGTGACTCGAGTAGTGATATAGTTTCGGTTACAGACAGAAAAACACACAATCTCCATTATAATAAGACTGACAGGTATTTTCTTTAATATCTTAAACTTTAGTTGCTTTTAATTGCAATTCACTTATTATTTCTACAGCAAAATCATGCCCCCCCCCCCTTCAAACCTGGTTATCTGTACCAGGAACAGCAAGATAATGCCCTTCATTTTAAGTCTGGTTATGTACCAGCTGCTTTATCAGCTAAGCTACAAGAGCCATTTATATTGCAGAAGCTTAAAATCATACCTATAAACCCATCCCTTATTTTATCTCTATTGATATTGTTTGCACTATGTTTGCTGTTTTTACTAATAAGTAGTGTTAATAGTATATTTTGTGTAATAGGGTATGTAAGAAAAATTGATATTTCATAATTTAATAACCTGACCCATTCTCATTCAACAATTCAAAGTTTTATGTATAATGATTAAATGGCATTTCTATACATGAAAAGAAAAAAAAACTTGAATATAGAACTTTAAATTGTTTCTAAACATGCTGTTAAAATTTGAGATCATTACAGATATGCAGAATGTTTCGGGGGGAAAAAATATCATTTTCTAATCAAATAACTTGACCAATTCTCATTCAAATGATCTCAAATTTAAACAGCATGTGTAGAAAAAATCCCAAATTTTAGGTTTAATTCTTTTTAGGTATAGAGTTATTTCTACCCATGCTGTAAAGATTTGAGATCATTTGAATGAGAATTGGTAAAGTTATTAGATTAAGAAATATCAATCATTCTGAAACACTCTGTATTTTTTCATTATCATTAATTTAGACTAGTATTTTCCTTCATTGTTTAATTTTATGAGAAGTGGGGGATGAGACTTCATTTACATAGGTAGTCTTGTAATGGTAATTCAAAAAAACAAAACATTGAGATATCTATGTTTACAGTGAATGTGTTTAAGTGGGTTACAGATTTATTTTTGTTTTGTTTTTTTTTATTCTGCATGATTTTTTTGGATTGGGTATTGTAGTCCAGATTAAAAGTCTGGTAAAGTTTAGTTAAATGGGCCAAATCATGACCGGTTTACCAAAACTTTGCTTGTTCCCCAATGATACCTGCATCGAAAAAATAAAAAAAATTTAGGCTTTGGACTACCCATACTGCACTTTTAATCTGGACTCTACTGGAATTACCAGCACATTGTACACTCCTCTTCCTCCTCCATCACCACCTTTGCACACCTCCTTTATTAAAGATTTATATATTAAAGATGGAAACATAAAATATATTTTTATCCTTTTTTTTATCTACAGGGTGTAATTGCACGAAAGATATTTGAAGTCTAAAATAAAGCTTCACAATGAGCCAATTTGCTTAACTGCAGAAGACAAACTTAAACCTTTCTAATATTAAAAAAAAAAAAAAAAAATCTGCCCCTGCATTTCTTCTGGTTGGTCACAATCGTAAGTAAATTACGTATAATGCACATTTTATAAATTTGTTATATACCCGAGATGAAAGAACCAAATATTGTTGGTAACTTTGTTTTTTTTTTTTGTTTGTTAAATAATGTAACAGAAATTATATTCTTACAATCCTGTCTCAATAATGTATATAAACTTCTATTGAATAATTGGCTGTGTCTTTTAAACAGTGTATTATAGTCATATTCCTATATGTATACACATTATTCACTGCTTCCTACAAATAAAAATATCTTGAAATTTAGGAACCATTAATAATGATACCTATTATAAATTCCTGTAACTTTTCCCAAAGAATTAATGCAAAAATGTATCTTGCTATCAAATGTAACAAAAATTTTTTTTTTTAAAATAAATCAGTGACAAATAATTTACAAAGTTGTTTCCCCTTTATCTGCCGAATCAGTTACACACGACTATGAAATACCTTCTTTTTTTTTTTAAATAATGATCCCAAATTCAGAGAAACTATACTGGCTATTTTATACCAAAGAGAATCTGTAAAGCATTTCCTTTTTCAAATCGAAAAGAGTTTGTTTATTGCTGAACAAGGAAATATAAGAGTGCTAGCAGAATACCTGTCAAAAATGATCAGTGTAGTAACTGCGCACTGAATGGCTACATACAAATTATGTGGATACAGACATTGTTTTATAATTATTCTATCTTATTAGTAGTTAATCTCTTATTCCCAAGTGTCTTGGGTCTGACACTAAACTGGATCTGGTGGTGAGACTCCAGATCTGTGAAATGTGGAGTACCCCTTCATGTCATTAATTCCAAGTCTACTCCAGAGTGGTAGTATCTGTTAAGATCCCAGTTATGGGTTAAATAGATCTAAAAAAATTCAATAGGAATACTTGATGCTATGTAATTGTAAATAGTTTGCATAAAGAATTACTTTATTCTATAATTGTTTATTAAGGATTATTACTATTAGTTTACATGAAGCCATAAAAATGTGTGCAAGCAAATAATTATTAAATGAAAATAATTACTTGAAATTATACAACAATGAACAAATTATTAAATAACCTTAGATGGTCTGATATACTTTTAAAATGAATCAATCTTATGCCTAAATTAAGCTTGATCAGATATGTATAGGAAAAATAAAGGGTTTCAGTTATCTGCTCAGGGTTGGGAAGGAGGGGTCTTGGAACACCCTTCCTAGATAAAGATGGAGACAACCGTATATCACTGATGACTCTACAAAAACACTGATATTTATATATTCAATTGACAGTTGTCTATTGTTTTAATTGAAGCACCTCCCCACTCCCCGTCCTATAATAGTTTACATTTCTTGAAGGAAATTTATATATAAATGTAATAACTATCATGGGACAAAGGTATTCTCACATCTCAGTGTTTTTATTTTATCCCAATAGTTTTGGATCTATATACTCTTCACCTACTTTAGCAATATTACTTATCTAGGTAAGATATCATTCATGAAAGTTTTAGTCAGAAGCTGCTTCTATTTTGTTAAAGAGTGGATTGACCAAAATTAAAATAAAGATGGCTGTTGAGTTTGGTGAAGATCAATTTAGATAATCCTAAATTTCATTCTTATTAAAAACTTTAGCTAAAGAAAAAAAATTTTTTAATTAAGTTAAAAAAAATTTAATTTAAAGTAATTTTTTTTAAATCAAATTTAGTTAAATGATCAATGTGTTTTTTTTTTTGTTTTTAAATAAAAATGACTTGATTTGGCATTAAGTGACCCAAAGAGGGTTGATATGCCACAAAACAAAATCAATCTTCACTTAATATGCCTTAATCTAGTGATATTAGGTAGATACAAAAGTTCCCAATACCCCTAATTTAAAAAAAAATTTGATTTATTTTATTTAATACTGGAAACCTTTTACACACATACATGATAAAAATGTCTTATTTAATCAGCACTAATTCATTTGATGTAAATTCTATTTTATTGCTTTTCTTTTTATTAACCTGACTTTTAAGCAAAATTAATTGGTTTAATTTTTTTTTTTTAAATAATTTCTGTCTATGATGCTAATATTTTTCTATGCAGAAAGCAGAAAGAAAAAAAAAATTTGATCTATAAAAAGTATTTGTTCTGCTTTCACATCCTCTTTAAAAACATTAACACAATTTCCTTTTTATGTATTTACTCAATCTCTCCATTCAAGCAGGTCAATTTTTAAGTGTATTTTAACAAGTTTGAATTTGGGTTTTCCTTCTCCTAAATTAGTCTATTTATCTATAGCTGGAGGGAGAATAATTGGATAGGTACACTCTTGTGTAAATTAATGATAATTCCATTATAATATTCATGATCTCTCTGTAAGGCTTGCTAGTGTGTTTGTGCAGTGTAATAATTTTCATATGCTTCCTAGGAATAACGTCCACCACAGACAATGGCTCTAGGACATGACAATAGTATCTGGGCATCATAAAAAATTTGATGTAATCACAGATGACAATATTTGTCAAGGCCAAACAAATTTCATCCTACACCCCAAAAATAGATTTATATGCATACCACTGCAAATGATCTAATGTGAGGAAAAAATAGAAATTGATTACACCCTGTCACTCCAGTTGGTCTAAAACTGACCGTATTGTGAAAGAAGAGAAACTAAAGTGGTTGTTTCAATTAATTTGTACAAAGGTTATCAACATAAAAATTGCCCTTATTTTTACCATTGATAGCTAAAACAAATTTTACTTGGGGAGGGGGACCTGTAGTGTATAGTGGCTTACATGCTGGACTGCAACATCATAGTAAAAGAGTTTGAATTCCAGTTGCATTATTACATTCACTTTTGGACTGATTCCCTTGGGAAAGGTATGAACCCCTTCAGCTACAGGTTAAATAGTACACCTACTGTTCTTCTATGAGGAGGGAGATTTGGCATTAAAATAACCTACAAAGGTTTATATGCCATTAAACAAAATTTTCAATTTTAATGAGCCCAGGTATATAGACTAAGCAAGTAATAAACCTAATGGTTTCATTATGTAATCAGAGCACATATAAAAGTTGTACATGAAAAATTATAATAGCTATTGTTGGAAGTACGTGGTGCGAAGGTTACTGTCATAGGAAATGGACATGGTGAGACGAGTTCAAATCCTTGACAAGGCTGTTTTCATTTCACAGTGCTAATACTCTTGGGAAAGGTATGCATCAAATTATTCTCCCTCTAGCTCCTTGGTATGGCAACCAGTCTAGGAGAAGGAAAAGTGGATCTCTTATTAGTCAAAAAATATTTTAGATCCCCCCCCCTTCACTTGAGTTTGAAGTCCTAGGTTGACCAATGGGTAAATAGTAGAGCAGACTGGTTACTATACAAAAACTTAATTCCAACTAACTGTATACTCCTTAAAATAAAATTGACAAGGGTTTGGTAAATACACCCATGAAACAGTTCAAAGTTAGATCCCTCACATTTATTTGGTGAAACTCTTTACTGAACATTTTCTCATTTCAACCCCTTCCCTGTAGTCATTGTTTTGTTGTACTTTTAAAATCCACAGACCCTTGGTTAAGAAAACTTTCATGTAATATTGATAAGTTACATGAAAGAATATTCAAATCAGTTCTGTCAATTTCTTGTCAATTTTTTCTAAACAATAAATACAATTTGGAGTATGTAATTATTAGTGAATGAAAGGAATTAGTTTTGATTTAAATAAATCCTACTCGTAATATCATGGGTTACCTATACATGTAAGGAGAGTATCTATCTCTCTTTGATATTGTAGAGGGGAAAAAATGCCTAAGCCTAAGAAAGCATTGAAATATGAACAAAATTTAAAAAGACAGAAAACTGAACCAGAAGAAAGCATAAAAAAATCAATTGAATCCATTGTTATAAATTCTCAAGTGAATGAATCTGATTTGGTTGGAAAGTGACCAGAAAAAAGTTAGCAAACTACTGCTGGTCAGTAACAAATGCCAGAACTTTTTTTGCAAAGAGTAGTGGCAGATTAAATCTGACAAACATGTAAAATGTAAACAATATGAAAATAAAATTGTTTTGAAATTTATTTGTTTAATTTTATTCATTTATTTATTTTTTTTTTTTTGTGGGGGGTGAAACTTTGCCTCAAATTGTAACCTTCTAATTTGTTTGTTTTTTTGAGGTTTTTTTTTTGTTTTTTTTGTATTTTTTTGTAAATGGTGTAGAAGGAAATACCTTATTTTTCCAAGAGACTTCCCAAAAAGAAGGATAGTGTGGCAGCTGTAGAGGATTAATTGATAGAATTTAGAATTGACAATGGTCTGAAGAGTTAACCAACAAAATAAAGTTTTGTATTTACATTGCTTGGACATTGTAATCTGACATGATAGAGGAAGACAAAATTTGAACACCCAGAATCATGTGAGGTCTTTTGGTGAGATTTTTAAAAATAAGTTTATCATGAAAAAATGAATTGCAACGAGAAAAAATACTTTGGAAAACAAGAAATATATTACCAAAATTACTAAAGAAAGTACAATTCACCCGAAAGAAAACTATAATTATTCTTTTTGTTGATGTCGAAAAATGAGGGCGGAGCCATATAATTAGGTAAAGAAAGGTAATTACCGACAGACCCACCCCAGAGCAACAGAGACCACATCACCCGATTCTCCAAGATGAGACTAAAACTCAGAACTTTTCTGAATTGAATCTAAATATTTGAAGTTAACTCTTATAGGCCATAAGAGCTACTAGCAATGAATGCCACTTTACTGACAACACTGTTTTATTATAGAAGTTATCATTTATCTGCTTGTTTTTCATCTGAGAAACAAGATCACTATTTGACAAGTTTCAGCCCGAGCACTCAACTTGAACAAATTCCTATCTGAGATCAGAAAGTACAATAAGGATCAGATTGAAGGTTGCACGGAGGAGGTGAAGGTGCTACAATAGTAAAGTAATAAACACCATTGTAAATAGCTTCCTCTGACCAAATTTTTAAAATGTAAAAAGTTTAATTGGAATATGAATAAGTTATACATAATACTAGTGGGGATACCCGATGTTGCCTGTGTATTATATCAAATTAACACCAGTAATGGATAAGATTTTTTTAGTGTTAAGCCTGGTGGAACTAGCTAGAGTTTTTTGAGGGTTTTTTTTTCTAATCAGAAAATAATTGGATGGACAATATTTATTACAATTTAATCTTTTTGCCACTGTTACATAATTCGTCAGTTGCCTATGAATTATGTAGTGAAGTAAGATTTAAATAATGGTATTTGTAAATGGAAAGTTACCATTGAATCCTAGCATGACCGTTAATAGAAGTAATTGACAGCAGTTCACCTTTCACTGACCTAGTCATTAATTTCTCATGGGCTAAAAGCAAACTGTGTGAAGGAAACAGAATTAGAGTGGTCAGAATTTAGTGGTTTGTCAATGGGAGCAGACAAAAATGGTCGTCTGTTCCCAAGTAAGCCATCTTCTCACTGCGGTGGTTGAACCCTTTTGGGCTTAATAAAGACATCAGAGAAAAAGGAAACTCAGTCTTATGTTCATCATCAAAAACAAAAGTAATGGACACAGACAAACCACAACCGGAACCAGCACAAAAGCCCGAATCAACCAGGGAAATCAACCCAAAAGAAGATGGCCCTTAGAACCAGTTAAGGCCTCAAGTTATAAAGTCGTCGGAGTGTCCTAAAATCGGGGAGTATATCCCTTTTCACTAGCGCTAGACCAAGGAGATTGTTTTGGTGTCTGAGGTGGAGCACCACACCTACCGCCAGCTCCTTACTTTACCACACAAATCCCTGTGCTACTCATATGCTAGGTTCGTGAGGGCCGGTATCAAACTAGGAACCTTGTGGTTTCTAGCCAAATGCTCTACCAACTGAGCTAATCCAGTCCCTCTCAAGTTATAAAAGGATATATTGTTACATAATTTATGATCAGTTATAAATTATGTGCATACCTGTAGTTAGAATATTTAAATAAGGTCTGTTAAATTTAAAATGACAGGGTCCTATGGAAAGTTACTCACCGGTGACGGTTAATAACATTGACCCCTTGAAGGTGCACGATTGGGCACCATGAAAATAAGTTTTAGTTTAGTTAGTGAAATTTGACCCAGCTTTCAAGGAGCAGAAATGTTGTCAGCTCCCAGGGTCCATCTTGCCCATGGCTGAATCATGGACTGGGCAAATAAAGTTTTATTATAAGAACACCAAGTCTTCTTGTTGTTAAGTGAATATTAAGAACAATGTCCAGCCCAGTACGAAGAAAGAAGACTAACCCTTAAAAAGAAGCCCAACAGATCACCAGATAAAATGGCAGCCGAGATAGAAGCAGAATGTAAAATAAGAAAGACCACCTATCATCACCATCATCTCATCTCTATCCATTATATACCAGAGAACTCTCTTCACCGATTATATACACCTAAGCAAAGGGGTATATAACAATATAAAACCACTATTAAAAAAAGAAAGAAAAAAAATTAATTTCAAATTAACACCAGTAATAATTATATCAGCAAATTATGAAAATAGATGCAAATATGATAAATGAAATATTTACTTACCATTAATCATTGTGGTGACATATTTCTAGATGTCAGTTTTAAGTGACGACCGCAATAATCAGTTTCTTCGACCAAAAGAAAGTATTCTACCAGCAACATTCCCAGTCCGTCAAAAGTTCACGTCACTTTAAGATCGAAACACGACACCCCGTTCTCTCTACTGAAAAAGACATTACCAAGAGAACTCGCCTCGGCATTTATTTCTCTCAGTGGCCGAACCACTTCAGCTAACAGGGGTGACAGCAATTCCACCACTCATGATCAAGAGGTTGCGAGTTCAATCTTGAGTCACTCACTATACCACCACCCTCATGAAGGCCAAACATATACGGACATGGTTAGTCCTTGGGGTTTGGGAATTCTCAATTCCACGGTCCCCATTTCCACCACTCGCCTCATGTTCTGTCACAATATTGATTTATAAAGTTTAAATGGAATTGTTTTATATTAAAAGAAAATTAATCAATGTTAATGACATTTCCACTAGTGGATTCACTAGTGAATATTGGCCTTACCTCAGATTACTATCAATTAAGTATTTTAGATCACAATTATAAAAAGAAGTTTTCAAATTTTTTTAAATGTTGCATTTTTCTTAGACGATTCAGTCTGCTATGTATATTCATTGTAAAATAAAGTCTTTCCTTCTGGGGAATAAAAATGAAACTATTCTAGAAAAATCAAGTCAAAAGGTGAAATGATAGTAATAGTAGTTTGACTAGAAACACCTGAAAAAGGCTGAAGAGCACATCAGACAAAACATTGTGTTTCTATTTTGGCTGGTCACTTCTTTAAAATGCAGAACTTGGTTAAAGTTTTGAAAAGCAAACAGGCCATGAAATCATAGTAATATAAGTTTGATAACACCTGAAAAGGGCTGGAGAGCACATCGGACGAAACATTGTGTTTATTTAACTGCTCCAAATGATGCAATTTGAAAAGCAAAATTCTATTTCCGATGATTTCTTCTGAAGAATTTGCCACTGGAATATCTTGTGATAAGATTCTTGTATTATTGGCAGATTGATTTTTGCTTCTGAAGCATCATAGACCAGGTGCTTCTGCAGGCCAATCTTTGGCGGTAATCTGAATATCAGCAACATAAATGAGAGTAACCTCCCTTTGTTTATTTCATTTCACTGTAGTCAATACAACTGCATGTTTTAACACAAAAAATATAAAAGGTGTTCTTAATAACAATTGAGTTCATTTCAAATAATGCACAAGCACAATTAACACATTTTATATTTTCATGTTAAAACATTCAGTTGTATTGATTCAAACAAATTCGTATTTTCAGTGTAGATTTACGGTGAAATGAAAATGGCTGACCAAAACATATGGCTTCCTCAAAGTGAAATAAATAAGGGGAGGTTACTCATTTATGTAGCTAATATTCATATTACCTTCTTGGCACCATAATGTTCTATTTTTTTCCTTTCACCAATTATTACTTTGGGATCATTCTTGTAATCATTTTGGGGATAATATAAAAAAAACTTCAGCCAATTAACATTTTTTGAGGCTCTTGAATAAGTTTTTTTGTGGAATGATTGGAAACATTTTTCATAAATCATTATCTAAAAATATACTTATCAATAAAATTCAACATTTTTTTTAAATACTGTGTGTACACATTATCTTCTCTTTTGGATTTTTGCAATATATTTTTTTTTTTTACTGAATCTAATTATGACATTTCATTTGTGATAAAATTCTTATGACATTTTTCATTAATCTAGCAGTGAAAAAAGTTACATTTTTTGATTTCTTATCAAGGATGGTATCAATATAGTTTTTAAATATATGTTATAAAGAAAAAATAATTCATTAAAAAGTTTTTGAGATGCAAACTGAAATCTTATAATGTCAGCTTTTAAAATAAATACTATCCATCTGAACACCTTGAAGTTTTTTCAAATATATATATATAAGTAAAGATAGAACTGAATCCAACATATGTTAAGATAAATGGATAAATATATATATATTTGTATGAATGAAATTTATCATATTTATATTTAAAAACATTCCATTTTACGACATGATCATTTTCAAATTTCTTGTATTGCATGTTTTTCTTTTTTTTCTTTTTTTTTTTTTAAATCAAAACATTATGCTCAGAAGAAGACGACCTGTTTACATATGGTTTTCTATCTTTTTATTTTACATTTAATGCTGTATATGTAAACAAATTCCGGTTGAAACATGTTTCAGCATATAATAAATTTCATCCATACAAATATACATATTATTGAAGTCAGTCAGTTAGACAGTCAACAATTGGTTTGACTGGCCAAGCCTAACATGAAGTTACTAGTTCATTAATGAACCCACTATAACAGCTTAAATAATTCCTGCCACTGCTGCCAGGAAGAGTCCATTAAGCTGAAGAGGTGTTTGACTGTTCTACTGTCCAATAGTTAACAATCTGTAACAGTCATTTCCAGACTGCAGGTTCAATCCTGGCTAAGGGTGAAAGTAACACAGAATAACAATTATCAGTATTCTACATCTCCCTTCCTCCCCTCTCCCATTGCGCAGCGTATTGGCCTTTGAGGAGAAATTAGTTCCTTTCGGCCAGGCTGATTAGAGGGAGCAATCTTGACAATGCCCAGGGTATTTTCGTCGGCCTTGGTTTTGGGGGCGGAGTGACATTGGGTGAGGCCAGGTCCCTAATGTTGAGGTGTGGGGTGTTAGAGTTGGAGCCAATGGGATCAAGCATAGCACTAGGCAATGGTGTGGGTTTGGGTTTGTGATCAGCTTTTTCAGGAAGCGTCGGTTTCTGAGTGTGATCCTACTGATCCATCCACTCGGAGCCGGTATTGCCGATGTGGGAGAACCTCAATGACGGTGCCTGTAGTGGTCCACCGGCGGTTTGATGGTTTTTGAATGGCTACTTTGTCACCATTCTGTAGCGGGTCAAGACTGTGTGTGTACCTATTGTATCTTTCTGACAGCAGGACATTCCGTTGACGAAAACTCTCCTCACGACGTTGTGCTGCGGCTGTCCATTCAGAATGTGGTTTGTAGAGGATAGGTCTCAACGGGATCGAATCCCGAGTCGGCGGTGGAGCAGCAACTGCGCTGGGGATAGGCCGATGCCTTGAATGGGAGTATTGCGGTATTGGAGGATTGCTTGGGCAACACTATCGTTGTCTAGTGAACCCTGAGGGCCTGTGTTGCCATGGATTATCCTTTTGGCAGTTTTGACAGCAAGTTCCGCTTGGCCATTGGATTGAGGGTATGCTACTGATGATTTTCTATGTTTTACACACCATGACTTGAGAAACTGCTGAAATTGCTCAGAATTAAAAGGGGGCCACCATCACTACTCAGCTCTTCAGGAGTTCCATAAGTGTGGAAGAGTTTCATACAAATAGATATTAATCTTTAGTGGTGGCATGACCAGGTTTTAGGTGATATAAGATGATCCAGCCCGTGAGTCGGTCTGCGCAAACAAGGTATGCAATATGCCCAATGTAAAATAATCCATTACTATTTTGTTGGAAGGGCCAATCCGGAGTTGCTGTTAAAGTGATTGGCTCGAGGGGTTGGGATGGGGCGATACTGGTGCACACCCGACAATTATTCCTGAAAGTGTGTATGGATGCATTCATACCAGGCCAATACACTGAATCATTTGCACGAGCTTTCATGCCCTCTATACCCTGGTGAGCTGAATGTAGGCAATGTAGCACTTTCCCTCTGTAGGGTCCTAGGTACGATAATTGTTTCGTCCATCAGTGCTAAGCCTCTGTCCGTGGTGAGTCTGTGACGTACCTCCCAGAAATGGCGGATTCCTGGTTCGACCTTGAGAACGTATAGAAGGAAATCCTTGTCAATCACCCTTAAAAGTGATGTGTAATGCTGATCATTCTGGCCAGATGCACGAATATGGTCAAGTGATATGATATTGTTGCTATCCCTAACAATTCATCATTGCCTGATGGGTCACTGATTCCATTAAGTCATCTATTCGTCAGAGAGGGTGGTGTCCTGGTTAGAAGGTTGTGTTGAGAATAAAGTAGTAAGGGCTTCTACTATGGCAACTGGGTTGCGGGATATGGCATCAGAACCCTTGTGCCACTTGCCGGGGCAGTGCTGAATGGTAAAGAAATATCTTAGGGACCTCTCCTTCAGTTTAAATAGGCGTGGGTTGTGAATCTTACTAAGGTCCCTATCACCAAATACCCCTGTTAAAGGCTGGTGGTCTGTGACCACTATTACATTAGGGCATCCCATGATAAACATGCGGCATTTGTCTAATGACCAGGCGATTGCAGCTGCTTCGCCCTCAATGGGTGCATATCGGCGCTGCTGCTTCAGTGCAGAATCTGCTACCTGCAAATATGATGCGCCAGCCCTCTGTGCAACAAATCGGAGCCTTCTCTGTGGNAGAGAGAGATCCTCATAAACAGCTTTTCCCATCCAGCTAGGTCGAATCCTGTTCGCAGCGCCATATTGAAGTCAGTCAGTTAGACAGTCAACAATTGGTTTGACTGGCCAAGCCTAACATGAAGTTACTAGTTCATTAATGAACCCACTATAACAGCTTAAATAATTCCTGCCACTGCTGCCAGGAAGAGTCCATTAAGCTGAGGAGGTGTTTGACTGTTCTACTGTCCAATAGTTAACAATCTGTAACAGTCATTTCCAGACTGCAGATTCAATCCTGGCTAAGGGTGAAAGTAACACAGAATAACAATTATCAGTATTCTACACATATATTTTGACATTTATCTTTTATATATAAGGTTCACAAAATGGATTATGTTTTTTTATTATTTTACATTACCGACATGTGTTTTAGATCTTCTGATATCTTCTTCGGGCGTTAATTAACCACTTTCTGTCAATTAGTTAACGCCTGAAGAAGATCTGAAACACATGTCACTAATGTAAAATAATAATAAAATTTTTTTTTAAAAACATAACCCATTTTGCAAACCTTTTTTATAAAATATTTAATTTTCTCATGTTAAACCCATAACATATATATATATATATATATATATATATGATTAAAATCGAATGTTTTTTTTAAAAACTACCTACTGTTTTTCACAGTAGCGCACTAGCCCTGAAGATTCGCGCTAGTGAGAAACTTAAGTAGGTAGTTTTTAAACCATTCGATTTTAATCGTCTATTTAGCTCTTTATATTGAGCACATTTTAATCAGTTTTTGTGAAAAAATACTGTGGTAAATAAAATTGTATATTTGCTTTGTGGATTTAATGGTAACTGTGATTTTATATATATATATATATATATATGGTTTGAAAATTGCATAGGTAAGAAACTGTCAGTTACCATTGACTTCATGTCTTTGCTACCCTAATCTGAAAATAGATTTTTTTTTTTTTTTTTTTTTTTAATTCCTTCATGGCAGTGTTATTGTTTGGTATGCACATTTCATGTTTTTGGTAAATTAATGAATTTTTTTTGTGCCTTTTTAAGATTTTTTTTTTTTTTTGGTGTTTAATCTACAAAACAAGCAAGAACAAAATTGGCTACATGGAATTGTTGGATTAAAATTTATCAAAGAAAACAATTTTATTTTTGTTTTTGTTGTTTTTATTAAACTTTAATTTGTGTCCATTTTTTCAGCCTTTTTGGATTGCAAATATTCTTTGTATTGTTGTGGCATATTTTTGAATTTGTTGATTTTCTTTCTGATCTGTGTAGGTGTGTCTTGGTAATAATTTTTGTGGTCTCTAGCCATTTTCTAATAAAAGGAGAAGAAAAAAAATATTTTGAATGATTCAAATTTTATAAGGGAACAACAAAACGTTATTACATACAAAAATGAGTATTTAATTACAAAACTACCTAATAACTTAAAATTCCAAATAAAGTGCACACACACACACAAAGTTAGGGTAGGAAAGACAGTGGCACTTGGTTACTCACTTATGTGATTTTCAAACCAAGCACTTAGTTTGAAAATTGTATAGGCAAAAAAATGATAGTTACCAAGTACCACTGACTTTTTATGTCTTTCCCTGCCAATGACATTGAGCACTCATTACCTCATATAATATGAGAGTTAAGGTAATGTGGACATGGAGTGAACACCTAGTTACTGACAATTTTTTTGCCTATGTGCTCTTTAGACCAAATTTTTTTTGTCTGAAGACTACATAGGTAAGAAACTGTCAAAAACCAGGTGTTGACTCAATAACCATGCTACCTTAACTCAAATCAATTAAGCAATATTTGCTTAGTGGATAATATGGGTACAATATTTCTATGTGTGTGTGTGTGTGTGTGTTGTTAGGAAAGTGAGGACACAAAGTCAATGGCGCTTTGTTACTGTCAGTTTCTTGCCTATATGATTATCAAACCAAGTGCTTGGCTTGAAAATTGCATAGGTAAGAAACTGTCAGTAACCAAGCGCCATTGACTTCATGTTACACTACCCTAACTTAGATATAGATGCTCTATCCACAATATTGAGCACTATTAACTTATAAATATACCACACATACAAATTTAATAGTAAAAGCATTTTTAATCGGTACAATCTTTACAGTTTTCAATGCAAGAAAATACAGAGCAATATCACAATATTATTTCTCCTATAAAATAAGATATAAAACAGGATAAAAACTCCCAACTCTTTCACACTTTCAATTTTCAGGTGTTCTGCCTTTTCCCTTGGGCAAAGGTATTGGGCAGTAGCTTAACCAAACGGCAGTGAAAGAACATAAATCAATGAAATAAAAATAATAAAAAACAAAACTGTAGACCATAAATATAACAAAGGTTAGGTATTATTAATAAATACGTACATTTAAGAAGAATTAATAGGAAAAGGTACAGAAAAGTTTAGTGTTCTCAGCCAGCCTCAGGATAAAAAAAAAAAAAGATTAAGGGAACGTGGAGAGTTGTGTTAGACATATCTGGATCAAGCGACAAACCCAAGGAAATGGAAGAAAAGTCTCAAATTAAGTGCCAAAATCTTATGACGTAGTAATTTCCTGAATTGACGATTTTAAGGATTGTCTTGGTATGCAGTGATGTTGATAGCTTTTTGATTTAGTGCGTCCCAGGACACACATATATGCTTTAAATGAGTCTCCGGGAATATTTATGGGTCCTAACTAAAGCCATCTAACTCCTACCTGGTAACCTATCCCGTGTAATTCATTTCTAAGAAACTATTGAAATGTATTTACAGTTAGCTTAAAATAGTGAGAGAAGAAAAAAGAAAAACACTGAGATGCATGGATACAATTTTACTGCGTCCTTTTAGATTTTTGTGCGTCAGGGACGCAGGACACGTACCTATCAACATCTTTTGTATGTATGTCTGTTTCTATAGGGATTTCAACCCGAGTCAGAGTTCATAGCTTTGAAATGATGAAAGATGAGCTAAACGGAAGGAATGTGTGTGGGGAAAGAAGGGTTGCCTTCGATGAAGATAGAACACTCAGGTATTCATAACATCTGACCTTTTCAGGTCAAAAGCATGACACTCTTGAGCCGTCAGTTTCTATCCAGTTTTATATCACTCAATATTTGAAATATAACATGTATATATGTAAGATTTTTTAGTGAAAAAACATTTAATTACATTAATCTAGCAACTACTTTTCATTCTTTAAATTCTTTTTTAACTCTTAACATCCTGTTGAGAATTTTTTAAAGTCCAGAGCCCCATTCCTATAAGGATTTATCAAAAAATGTCCTTTTCATTTAAAGTTACCTGTTATTTCCCATAAATCAAAGACTTCTACATATGTTTAATATTACATTTAAACAAAGGCTATCATTTGGGATAGATTAGGGAAATGAATGTGACTTCCAGCCGGGCGGAATGAGGCGGTATAGGATGTTAAGAGTTAAAGAAAAAAGAGAACAAAAAACATACACATAAAAATAAGCCCCTCCCCAAATAAGTATAATTATTAAATCAGTAACTTACTTCATAATCTTCACCATATTTTTCCATCATGTATATACAATATTTGACATCTTGGTCTGCCATGGAACGTGGACGTACATTTGACTGATTAGCTTCATCCTCAAGTTCTTTAAAAAAAATTAAAAATAAGAAAAAAGATAAAATGTTGTTTTAAAAAATTAAGTGTTTTAAAAAAATACACTTGAAAAAGATATTGTTTAAACTCTTAAATCCAATTTTAAGTAATAGTGTAAAATTGTGTTACTCGCAAGAATGTGTGCCCTTCAGGTGTAACTATTTAAGTTTTAATGTAATGAAATATATTAAATTAGAAAGACAAATGAAATTAAATAAGAATGCATATAAAAAGATTACACTTATTTTGATTATATTTAAATTGATTTCTATATAAAATCATTCATAGAATTGATTTTAATACATTGGAGAATAAAACAATAATATTAAAGATCAATAACACCAAGTAATTATTTATTAAACCAGGTTTTGTTAAAAATCACTAAGCAAATTAACCAGTATATTTTATGTAAACCTTTATTTCTTAGTGATATATAAGATACCTAGCAGAATTTTAAACACACTAATAACATGGGCTGTTTTGAAGCAAATCTAACACAGATTTTCATAAAGACATCATTAATAAATGGGATTTTTTCTATTCATTAATGATTTTGACAATAGATTAACTACTTATTGATAAACTTATGCAATTCTTGAGGGTAATGTGACATAAGCAGTAACGTAGTTTCGTTTACAGACAGGCCCAGAATTTCCATTATAATAAGATACTCACTCCATTAACACATTGAGGGAAAATAAAAATCTCATGAGAAAAAATAAGTCGCCTTGTGTTATTACTAAAAACTATAAATGATACAAAGTAAGATGTCCTCCAGCCTCTCAAGTTGGTTGCAAATGCAAAACAAAGAATTGCCAGCCCACTCAACATCAGATCCAACAGCCAGATTTGAGCTTATCCAAGTAGCACAGAAAACGAGATAAGTATACAACTATTATTTTTATAGGTCGCATCATCATTCCATTCAAAATGAGATGTAATGCTATAGGACACAATTTGATATTGCCCGGAATAAAATGTTGGATTTAATTTAAGTGAAGTTTTAAAAACAATAAAGCACTTTACAAAAGGAAAAGAGAATTCATCTTCAGAAAATTAAAGTTGTTTGTCATTAACTTGAAAACTATGAAGACCTGCCATTTCAAACCAGCTGTACTCTGCTTAAAAATTGCCCTTGTGTTACATCCTGAAGAAGGCCGAGTGACACATTGGCCAAAACATTGTGCAGATAACAATAAAGATGAGGACAATAGTCCAAATAATACAAATTAAGTTGATAAAAGTCAAATTGAAAACTCACCTTTAGCAATATGATTTTTTTTACTCTTTTTCTTGTTTTTATTCTTACAAACGTCCATCTTTTCATAATTTTCTATGGATCCAAATTTCAAAATATCCTGCAATAAGAATTTACTCTATTAATTTCAAGCAATGGATTTGTTGTACATTGCAAATAAATAAAGATTAGTATGATTTTACAATAATTTTTGAAGTTTTAAAACATATATATATATATATATATATATATATATATATATATATATATTATATATAATACACACATTTATATATATCTAAACAGTTTTTGAAAAAACAAGAAAATATGTCAAAGATTCATTTAAACCATCAACAGAGCTAATAGTCATAATTAATGGTTTAAATAAAACCGAAATGCTTTAGCATTGGCTTTAAAAAAAATGTCAATCTTTGACATTTTCTTGCTTTTTCAAAAACTTTATACATATATTTACATTGTCAGATTTTATATCCATTTCTTTCTTCATATCCTGTCTATTTGAAAAAACACATATGAATGGAAATACATACAAATTTGGATACAGACATGCAAGGAATAATGATCAAAACCAATAATGAGACTGGTACCCATTCTGTCCCAGAAATATTGATTTTACATAATACAACAAAAATATTTATTTTATTTAACAATTTTCAGATTTCTATTTTATTTTAATTTTTGGACTTTCTAAAACCAATGATTTCTGGGATTGGTGTTTCATCATTTGAATGGGAATGCTATCGTTGTGTAGTGTTTCGTTTTGTATTTTTCTTACATTTTGAGTTATTGACAGTGGCCTTTAAACAAAAAAAAAAGGCTCACAAGCTTTTGCTTGTTCTATAATTTTCTTTTCGTATGATTTATGATCATTAGCCCTGTTGATGGTTTAAATAAAACTGAAACACTTTAGTCTTCGACAATTTTCTTGTTTTTTTTTCAAGAACTTTATTTACATTGTCAGATTTTATATCCATTTCTTTCTTCACAGACACACACACACACACATATATATATAAGTTAGGGCAGTGTGGACATTAAGTCAATGGTTACTGGCAGTTTCTCACCTATGCAATCCTCAAACCAAGTGACTGAGCTGAAATTGTGCACCCTTATATACTATAGCTTAGGGCCTGTAAGGAGGGTTAGGAATTTTATTTTATGGTTCAGAGGGGGTAGAGATGCTGTATCTAGCATTGGTTATTGTTTCTAATTGTTTAAGTAAGGAGTGCTACCACTAAATAAATAAACATGAAAAATACATAGAAAATTTCCACTTTAACAAATGGAATGGTACCAAGCTAATGTTACAGTTTCCCTGGGAAGGGTCTCAAAAACTACCTTAATTCTGTCAATTAACTGGGCTTTTGTAGTACTGACACAGCGATTGGTGCCTTTCTCAACAGTGCCACATACATAATAATCCATGGGGTTAATATCTAGAGAGTTTGGAGGCCAAACATTGGGACTGGTGTAGTTGTAAATATTTGCTGACAACCATTTTTTACTTTTCCCAGAGGTGTGGCAAGGGGGCCGAATCTTGCTGCCATACATATGGCTACCACTGGCTACCCTTTTTATCCAGAGCTTGACTACAGTGTTTAGCAACTCTACATTTATAGAAATAACTATATTATATTCTATTTATTAAAATTTAAAAATGTTTAACAAAATCAGAGAGACAGTTATTAAGTTTTGAAAGAATTAAAAATTTGGAAAAAAGAAAAAATCCATTTGTTTTTTATTATTGAAAATTACTTTTAAAATCCCAGATTCCATTTAAGATTAATGATTACACAATTGTGGAAAATTATCCCCACATGGATGCAGTTGTTTTTTTTTTTAGGGGAGGGGGCTCTTACCCTGACAGAGCAAACAAAAAATCTGTAGAAGTGGAAATTTTTGATTTTCAAATTTTCATTTTCTAACATTGGATTTTTACAGATAAAAATTAGACAATTACAATTTTTGTAGATAACCCTTTACCTTGGAAATGATACAAAAAGATAAGATGTATTTTGGGGTTTTTTTCCGACCTATTAATTTTTTTAAAGAAAACTTTTTTTAACTAATGTTGACGATGAACAAAACTTGAGAAAATAAAAAACTAATTACCTTTGTTTTTGGAATGGGAAAAGTTTCATTTGGATCAAAACAAAGTCCCATATCTTCAAGATTGGATTTCAGTGACTTTTTCTTGTCCCAGGCATTTCGGATTTGAGGACTGAAATAAAAATTTTAAAAAAAACATAGAATCATAAGAATTTTGTTTGGTTTATTTTCTTTTACAGCATATCAACCTCAGTGGGTTATTTAATACTGACAAAGTTTTGAAATAAATTCATTCTTAATGGATACTCAATTTTATAAACACATTTTTCTATTTAACCCATAGATGGGACTACCAGTCCAGGTTAGAGTGGACCAGGGAGCAAAGGTGATGGTGCTCTACATTCCCCAAACCTCCAAAACTGGAACCTCACCATCAGATAGAGTTTAACATCATTCCCAGGACAATAAGATCCTCATCCACCACCTTCTAGCACACATGATAAAAAGGGTTGGGGCTTGCCATAACGGCAATACAGAATGAGAAATTAAAAGAAATAGCTTTCTGTATTTCATAAATAGAAAAACTCTAAACCAGGAGAATGATATCTACTTGAAATTACTTTTTTTCCTGGTTGGTTGCTGTAAGCATTTCAAACACTTGTTTTATTTAATGTTGAAGTCATTTTTTTTTTGTTGCAAGATGGCATGTTAACCTTCATGGGTTATTTGATGCTAAAGTGGTACTATTTAACCCATAGCTGGGGGATAAAAGAGTTCATACAGGGTTTCCAGGGGTTTAGCATGACTGAAATTCAAACTTGTTTTCTTTTATAGCAAACAAGTTTGAATTCTAGTAACACTATTCCAGCAGTCCAGCAAGCTAACCACTATGCCACAGGGACTCTACCACCCCCACCCATTAAGATTGGATATACTTAGCTAAATTATCAACAATTGCATAAAATATTAATAATGCAATGTAAAAAGGTCATGATAAATTTATTTGAAATTATCCTTAAAATATTCCCAATTTTCTTGGATTGGCAAATATGAGGCTGAGTAGGCAGGGTGCTTAACATAATAGTTATTGTAGAAAATGGAATTGGCAACCCGAGTTCAAATACAGGACAAGGTTGTTTGCCTTTCACTTCAAAATGGCATGGATTTACCCCCCCCACACCTCTTCCAGCTAGGAGTAGGAGAAGACTGGGTTCTTTAACCTTGATAAGGGAAACCTGTCAAGAAAAACTCAGAATTCAAACCAGCCTTACTCCACTTAAAAATTGATCGTGTGTCACATCCTGTCTGTGGTAGACAGGTTGGGTAATACATATATGGCATCAAGTTACTATAATAATTTGTAGACAATTAGCAAGAATTCTTCCAAGCCGTGT
Organism: Doryteuthis pealeii; assembly: GCA_023376005.1. Taxonomy (NCBI): domain Eukaryota; kingdom Metazoa; phylum Mollusca; class Cephalopoda; order Myopsida; family Loliginidae; genus Doryteuthis; species Doryteuthis pealeii. The sequence continues at coordinate 41,404,186 of CM042144.1, forward strand.
CAGTGATAATGTATGGCTGCATGCTTAGAGAAAAAGTTAGATGTGAACAACACTGTGTGCTGACTTGAACAATTTTTGGAAGCAGCACCCCACAAAAAAGCAGCTGTATGGCCGTTTACCATCTATCACACAAACTATCCAAGTAAGATGAGCTGGACACTGCTGGAGAAGTGATGTGAGGTTCTCTTGTGGACACCTACATGGACACACCAGTGTAAGCCAGCCAGCATAAACCTATATCAATCAGCTCTGTATGGATTCCAGATGCAGTGCAGAAGACCTGCCCAGGTTGATGATCAATAGGGACAGATAGCAAGAGAGAGTCATGAGTATCCATGCTGTCAGCACAACCTGATGATAGCTTCAACTTTAGTAATTATTCTCAATTCAAATAGTAGTATGAACTTAAGTTGTTATAATGTTAGTTATTACAAAGGTGTTTTTATATAAATAGACTTATTTATATTTACTGGATATACAAAGATACAATATCAACCGGCACGTCTAAGCCTGAGTATGCTCAAAGTGTGTCTGACAGTACATGTATTCCTATGCCACAGGGTTACACCGAGTGCACATAGGGAAGTAGTTCTTATGCTACTGTTACAAGTAGTACTTATCAAGTATCTATTCAACCCAAAAATGGGAATTTAACTTCGGGTCAGTGGACTAAGGAATAATCGCAATGAAGAGGTACCGTACACTCCCCAGATCTGGAACCTCACCACAAGGTACAGTTTAGTGTTATACTCAGGATACCCCCAACCTTCCCCTTTTTTTAGGTTATCTATTTCATGCAAAGCTGTACAGCAATATTTTTTTAAATAAAAGTAGAAAATTGAAAATTGATATTAAAGGCCAATACTTTGTGATATTTTGATAATTCTTAAGCCAACATTCAGAAAAAGATTGATATAATGATTTTAATGGCATGTCAACCAGACCAGAGTTATTTTATGCCTAGAATTAGTATTATTCAGACTATTGTCCTTATCTTTATTGTTATCTGTACAAGGTTTCAGCCAATGTGCCCTCCAGCCTTCTTTAGGTATTTCTTTTCATAATTGGGAGCCATTACGGAACTTGGAACCCAACCCTTTATTCAATCCATGGGGGTAACCTGTTCTCATTCCACTAACTATACCTGGGTACAGGTGTTAACCAGTGTTAATTATCATTCTATGTTACTGTCGCCCTTGACCAGCAGCCTAGAGATTACTGTCACTTAGAATGGTCTTATCACAACGACTTTATCCACTACGCTATATGTCCAATTGGACACATCGACCGAAACGGTGCACAGATAAAGATAAGGACAATAGTCCGAATAATCCAAATAATACTAATTATCAAGCCTCATCTAAAAAATTCAGAGAAATATTATGCTTGGAAGTTAGGGAATCACATATATTGCATGTTCATATTTACATGGATTGTATAGTTGTTTCTTAAAAGTTCTTTCTTTTGTTGTTGTTTTTTTTGCACATGGTCCTATGAATATGAATAATTGGTGCAGTAGGACCAATTATGTGGTCTACCTTTTCGATTCTGTAATAGTATGTGGCCTACCCAGTTTGAATGTGTCCTACCTCAGTAAGAGTATATTTATAGATATAAGTTAGTAGTTATTATTATAACCTTATAATATACTTTTTATAGTAGGCCACATACTATAAGAGAGACATGATTTCGTAGGCCACATTCAATAATGGTACCGAATAATCTTTAAACAGATCTATTTGACCCATATAACGGAAGCCTAACAGGTACTCCCAGTCGGAGTCAGAGTAAACCTGGGAGAAATGCCAAACAACAAAAACTGCCCAAATCAGATCAATTAATATAACTTTATAATTTGAGATATATTTTAACTCTTAACATCCTGTTGGGAATTTTAAGTCCAGAGCTCCATTCCTATAAGGAGTTATCAATAAATGGCTAAAAATTACCTTTTCATTTAAAGTTACCTGTTATTTCCCATAAATCAAAGACTACTAAATATGTTTAATATTACTTTTAAACAAAGGCTATCATTTGGGGTGGATTAGGAAAATAAACGTGACTTCCAGCCGGGTGGAATGAGGCAGTATAGGATGTTAACAGTTAATGTTCATATAGTATCAAAATAATTATCAAAATGTTAATTCATTATCTAAAGAAAAGTTCAATGAAACATTTATTTAAAAATGCCCAAAATAATTTATTGTAAAACAAAATTATCTATTTTCCCGAAAAAAGCAGATCACTAGAGCTCCTGCTGCTAATTTGAATGGAACATTCTTTAAGAAATTTTTTTTTAATTGGGCTGAAAAATTTGTGAGTGCATATCTTAAAGGTAACCCAAATGGTACAAATTAATCATAGAAATTAAATCAGTTATTTTGTTATTTACACACATAAAAAAATAATAAATACACGTGGCATTAAAAAAAAATATGAAAAGTGTTTACCATGGTTTGGTTGGATTTTACGGCATGTCAACTCTTGTTGGGTTATTTTATGCCAAAGACATTTTGTTCTTCATACTTAATGGGTATTCAAATTTTTTAAACATTTTTTCCTATTTAATCCATAGATGGGACCCTAAAAGGTACTAACACTGCAGGTCAAAGTGGACCTGGGAGTGTTGGCAATGAAGGGGTACTCCACACTCCCCAGAGCTAAAAAATTGGAACTTCTTCATTAGATGTAGTTATTGTCATACCCAGGACACTAAGACTCTCAACTACTGCCTTCTAGCATATATGATAAAATAGGGTTGAGATAATCATATCGGCATTAAGGCTTTACATGATCAGCCGATTGATCAGTGAGGGTCTCTCCAAGCACTCATCCAGACTAAGTAAGGGCCAAAGTGGAGTGTTGCAGGCTATGGACTGCTCAGCAATTAGGGTTCCATCCTTAAGTATCACGGGTCACCCACGGCCAACAGGTCACCCCATTGGGGGGATTTTACTCTTCTACAGAGGTGCAGTCGGTATATTTTTCTGCCCCATCCAACCACGGGTTCTCAACAGTAATAAACTTAAGCACATTTTTTATAAGAGAACTTGTATATGCTCCACCCCAATTTTTTAATCGGATTCTAATAATCAAAACATTTTCAACAGGTAAAGGGGTTATCTTTAGAATACGCACTGCCAAATTTTTCAGTTTTTTTTTTTTAAGGAATGCTGCCTTCAAATTATCACAGAAGCCAGCCTAGCACACTCTCTTGATTAAATTGAAATAGATCACTAATTAGGACTGAGCATATTATAATAGTGATCACCCCAAGCAGAGATTTAAGAGGTTTGAATTCAGAGTTTTCTTTCTAGATTGGTTGCCTAACCAGGTTTTGTTCTACTATTTACCCATAGCTGGAGGGAGAATAGTTGGATTCATACCTTTCCCAAGGATATTGGCACTATGTGAACTCTGGCTTCCTCCAGGATTTGAAATCGGGTCAACGAGTCGATTTCCTACAACTCTAACCAGTACACCACGCACCTCCCATGATCTGCTTTCTTAAAGAAAATAAACTTGTTTTTCATCTGAATTCTTTAATAATTTTCTTTTACAATAAATTATATTGGCTGTTTTTCAATGAATATGTCTCAATGAAAGTTTTCAAATTTTATTATTGAAAAAAAAAAAAAAAAAAAAAAATATCACTGTTAAAAAAGGGTTAAATTAAACATTTATTGAAAAATGCCCAAAATAATCTATTTTAACAGAAAATTATTTGAGAATTAGACGAAAAACAAGTTTCCCGAAAAAAGCAAATCAAAATAGAGAACTAGGCTGGCTCGTGTGATTATTGAAGGGAGCATTCCTTAATAAATAAAAAGCTACAAATTTCGATGGAGTGCGTATCTTGATGATAACAAATGTGGGTTTGCAACTTTTGACGTTGGCCAATTATTATACAAATTATTTCTATTTTCAATATAGCGAAAATGTTTCCCCAAAAAAGGTAGACTGTGAATTCGGTGGCGTAATTTTTTACCAGATTCTACTGGACAGATGTTAATGGAATATGAAATGAAGTCCAATTAAAAAAACTGGGATTAACTTTTAATAAAAATGAGACTCTAAGGAAAACACTAATTGATTTATTTGTACAGATTTAAAGATGTTGCGTAGTGATTCAGTTATACACTTTTTTCACCTTAGAACTGCAAAAGTGGACCGTTTTAAGTTTTTTTTATTATTATTATAATTACTCTGAAAAACAAATATCGTTGAATACTCAGCAAAATTACCAGCGAATAGTAATTTTTAGTTTATTTCAGTATAGGACTTGATAAGTTTATAATCTCAATTTCCTTTTAAAATAACACGCACACACACACACATATATATATATTATATACATATATATCATAAAATAATGAAATATAAAATAAAATTTCCAACCGTAAAACAAAACTATATTAAAAATTGATTTTAGTCACAGCGCACGTGGAGTGATTTTTTCTTCTTTTTTTTTATGGCGAGGACTACCCAATGTAAAATGTAGAAAAATACGTAGGTTATAAATATTTATTTAACTTACCAATCTATTTTGGGTCCATTCTTTTTCTTTCTGTTGTCTTTTCGTCGGCTGATATCATATCTATATTTTTTGTTGCCACGAACTTTTCTAGTGACTCCTTTCCCCATGATTATTTAGTCTTAATTCGTCACTTCATACAACGTAAATGATCGACACCGTAAAAAACCGGAAGTACTTCCGTAAGACACTGCCTCAGTGATAGCTTAAGTTAAAAGATTACATGTCTCATATAGCGTTATATGTAAGATCCTAGCTTCATTTAGATTTGTAACTAGAGTTACCAGGTGTTGCCTGGCATTTAAAAAGTTAAAAATAAATCTCTTATGATCTATATTCATCTTTTATTCTTGATATATTCTGTTTTTTAAGTTGCTTATTTTTATAATTATTCTTGTTCGTATTTTTTTTTATTTCATTTACTTTTTATTGTTTTATACTTTATTAATTTGTTTTATTTTTTTAATCATTTTTTAATTGATTTTTAATATCATTGATTTATACAAGGTATCAACAAAGATGGCGTCCTAGACGTATTTTACAAAATCAAATCACCCCTTGATTGAAAAAAAAATTACCCAAAATCAGGGAATTATCCGATTTTAATGAAATTTTCAGTGTTGATTTATCAATGAATGAATTTTATAATGTATCAATTATTCTATTTCAAAACTTTCTGATTTTTTTCGGGTGACTTAACTTTGATACGTCCTTATTTTGGGGGCACAAAATATCGGTGGCGTAATATACAATTGAAACTAATTACAGTATAAATATATGTGATTACAACAAACACATAATATAATCACATATATTAAGACAGAGAAACAAGTAACTCATAAATTCAACAAGTAATATGTGTATTAAAACAAATAGATTACAGTAGTTAAAAATACTGATCCAAGTCCTGCAGAATATGCTTTTTTAAAAGTTCATGTAATTAGAAAAAAAAAGTGTTTAGTTAACTCCAAATGAGAAAGAAAGGGTAATGCTCAATATATCAGCAGTGAAGTAACTTGTAGAGAAAGAAAGATATAGCTTGTAATACCTTCAGCTGTAGGCAAATATTTCAGAGTCGAGCGACATGGACTAATTAGGCATAAGTTTGTCTTCTGAACTGTTCTTTGAAAACCTTCGCTTTTTTATAGACTCTCCCTAGGATCGAAATCGGTTTTTTTTTTAAACTTCTTTTTTTAGGCACGAACACATCTGATTGGTTGAAAATTATCATTGTTGCAGTTCCTTGGTAGTATTTTCTGGTGATGTAAATCAAGACACGAAGATCGACTGATGTTGAATGAACAAAGATTTTATTGACTTCCAAACACCGTGAAATACTGAAATAAAAAGGGTATAAACAATTACTAATTTTACAAAAAGGGTGTTTTAACAATACCAACAACTTCACGGGAAAATTAGGAAGAAACTTACCTGTGCGCCATAACCAGTACCAAGAACTAACTAAAGACTACATTCTAACTTTGGAACAATATTTTCCACACAACTTTTTTGCTGCTTCTAGCCTGGAGGAAGTCCCTATTTTGTCCTAAGGATATCAGTTGATCTTCCCACAATGCTATTCTGGCCCTGTGGGTCCACTTAATATCAGACCATACAGAGTTGTTTCCCTTACACTGTCCATATTTAAGGGTATATCTAGAGTAGTTTATGAATATATCTATTAGGCGCACTCAAAGACGACAGCTACAATCATTTTTAATATTTCTATTTTTTTCTTTCTACCTGCGCTGATCCTATATGCAGACTTCTTATTTTCATCATTTTATTTCTGCTTTCAAAGCGTTAACTTCCAGTTTACCACAATATCAAGTATATAGTTGCAAGGAAAAAACAAACACAGGTTAACGTTCAATATATTGTATTAATTATAACAAATGAAATTTAATTTGTACAGCCAATTGATGAGGTTAGTGCAGATCTAAGTCGTGCATTATTGAGTGCCAAGTCATTGATACTATGGTGTTTGTGGGCGTGGATGTGTAGGAATGGTTGATCAGGCTGCGGTCACAGAATGTCAAGGGTTGGTATATGAAAGATTTTATCTCTGGTTGCTGGTGTAGAAGTGAAATGAAGGGGGTTGGTGCACTTGCCATGGTCAGCATGATGTTAGGGTTGGTAGGTGACGGGTGTTATCTCGATGTAGGAGGTGAAGGAAATTTGACACAGGTGTTTGGCGGTGTTCAGCTATGTTGATTGTTCCTCGCTTCTCATTCAAAACTGCTGGTTGTAGAAAATTGTGTGTTTATATATGTGCCTTGAGTGGATCAGCTTGGATTAGATTTCAAGTCTCCTTGGTTTAACCGAGAAGGTCATAGATTGGTTGAAAAATGGCCCTTTTGATGTTACCTGATAATTCCATCTCAGCATGCACTAATCCATGTGCGCAGACCCACATTTTTTTCATTTTGTAAAAAGATACGGCCCTGTTCACATCTGCCAACATTCTTAGCTGCTGAGTGGAAAATCAGTATTTTTTAGGGTTGCTTAAATCGGAAGGTAAGTAACATGGGCCACCGTAGTTTCCCAGTCAATTCTTTTATAAACAAAACCTACAAGAATTTTTTAGAGTGTTTTAGTTTTTCTGTGTGTTTGGAACAAAAAAAACAATTTCATTTAAATAAAATATCAACAAATATCAACAATATTTGAATTTTAGCCCATTAACTGGTTGCCATACCAAGGTTAAAAAGCCCAGTATAACCTACTATTTAACCACAGCTGAAGGGAGAATAGTTGGATTCTTACCTTTCCCAAGGGTATTAGCGCTATGTGAAATGCAAACAGCTGTGTTGAGGATTTGAACTCATCTTGTCATGTCCATTTCCTATGACGATAACCATTACACCATGCACCTCCAAAAAAGTGTGATATATTTGCTGAATTCAACAACAAAATCCCAACTTCCTATTGCATAATTCTATTTTTAATTCTATTTTTTTGCATCATATACATTTATCAAAAACTCTGCATGAGTAGGATGCAACACAAGGTCAATTACTTAAGCAGAGTTCAACGAGTTTAAATTCAGAGTTTTCCTTCTCCTAGACTGGTTACCTTGTCAAGGTTAAAGAGTCCAGTCCATCCTACTATTTACTCATAGCTGGAGGGAAGAATAGTTTGGATGCAAACCTTTCACAAGACTATTAATGTTATTTAAAATGGAATCTTGTCCAGAATTTGAACTCAGTGTTATATAGCCCTTATATATTTACCAAACCCTCCGCACAAGCAGGATGCGACACAGGGTCAATTTCTTAAGCAGAGTTTAAGAGGTTTGAATTCAGTTTTCCTTCTCCTAGACTGGTTGCCTAACCAAGGTTAAAAACACAGTCTGCCCTACTATTTATCCATAGCTGGAGGGAGAATATATGGATTCATACCTTTCCCAAGGGTATATAGCTCTTATAAAACATTGGGTATATAATTGAGAGAGAGACAGAGAGATAGATTAGAAATGATAGTTGATTGTCTTACTTGCTACACTTCTGCTTACTTCGTCTGGACGCCATGTTCTCTGGTTGATCTGTTGGGCTTCTTTTAAGGGTTGGTTCTCCTTCATTGATTCTTCTTTGTGCTGGGCTGGACATTGTTCTTAACAATTAATTAACACAATAAGACTTGGTTGTTTCTTGATCAAGCTTTTATTTTCAACCCTACCCATTTTTTCCGCACAGGTGAGTTGCGAACCCTAAGAGACATCCTCTCTGATAGTGTGCTGGCTCGCAGCTGACTAATTCAAAATTCTAACTACAGGTACGTTTTGTCAATAGGCAGTCTAATGGCAGTCACTCTAATGGTGGATGATTGTCGTATATGTAGTTTGTTGACAACTAACTTTCTAACTCTTTTGCTAAAGAGTTCCTTCTACTGAAATAGTCCAAGGGAGATAACTCATAATCAACATTGCAGCTCTTCTTTTTTTTAAGTTGGATGTATCAAGTACCTCTAGCAATTTTAGCATAAATGCTCCTCTTTTGGTCAGGGAGTCTGCCAGTTATAGTTTCTCATCTATCCAAAATACTTCAATTTCCCCCTCAGACATCATTTCCCTCAATCTTGGCATGTCCACTCTCAATCTTCTATCACTAACAATATTTGTAGTGCCTAAAGCATTTGTTAGTGATACATTGTCTGTATAGCATCCTACTTGTGGTAGTACAGTCATACCAAAAGTTTCTTGCACCAAAGAAGAAATGAAGAATCCTGCATCTGCTGCTACACTTAATGCCAAAGTTTCAGATGCTAATGGACTTTTTGTAACTCTGTCCAACTTTTTAGATTGCCAGCTGATAGGTGCCACCTTCTTGTTCTTGCCTTGAATAAAAACAACATGTTTATATATATATATATATATATATATATATATATATATATATATATATATAGACCCTTCTGTCATACTCAAGTATATAATAGAGAGAGATAGAGATATAGATTATATATAGATCTTACTTGATTCATTACTCTGTTAGTTACTCTGCTGGCTACGGCTTCTGGTTCTTTTTCTTCAGCTCATCGTTGGTCCCACATTAAAAGACCTTGCGTCATACCCGCATACATGGGATGCAAGGTAAATATTCTAATAATATGGGCTGTTTTGAGGTAAATCTAACTCAAATTTTCATAGTAACATCTTTGATAGATAAGATTTATTCTATGTATTAATATATTTGACTATAAATTAAATACTTGTTCATAAACTTACACAATTCCTGAGGGTATTGTGATGTAAACAGTGACATAGTTTCGGTTACCGACACTGAATCTCCATTATAATAAGATATGCTATGTTGAAGAATAAGTGAGATTGAAAAATAGGAAAAGTGAGGATGATTGAAAAAATATATCAACACTTAGTGTTTCAATTAGTAAATTACAGTATCGAACACATATTTAAAATTAATATGTATTAGGCATATGTTTCCAATCTTCATCAGAAAACAAATATCATCTGTTGTTGTCAATTTCTTTTCAAGGAATGATATGACAGGAAATATACATACAAAATAAATTATACCATCATCATCATCATCATGTTGCGCTAGTAGCACGGATATCCATGACGATCTCTCAAAAACCATCTCTATCACTCATTGTTCTCTGGAGGTCCTCTGTGCAGCATCCAGTATCTGCATAGAGCTAGTCAATGTATGTCTTAAGTGGATGGCCCACACTGGTGTGCCCATGTGCTGGCTTCCACAGGAGAACGTCATTTATGTGTTCGTCTTTGCCTCTCCAGCAGTGCCTTGTTCGTTTTACTTGGATGGTTTGGGTGATGAGGGGCACGTGACCGTACAGCTATTTTCTCATGAGGTGTTGTTTCCACATTTTAAATATGTGTTTGACACTGTAAATTATCAATTGAAACACTAAGTGTTGATATATTTTATCAAATATCAATAAATCATCTTCACTTTTCACTCACATTTATCATTATTCAACATACTGTTGGATTCATTTCCATTTTTCTCACCTACATATATATGCTGTCTATATGTTACATGGTATGAAAATATAACAGATGGGACCCTAACAGGTACTACCACTCCCGGTCAGAGTGGACTTAAGAGTAATGGCAATGAAGAGGTGATATCTCACTCTCCAGAACTGGGGCCTCACCATTGGATTCAGTTTAGTATCATACTCAGGATAGCCTTCTGCAGGAAATGTTGTAGTTGTATTCTAATCTGTGCTGACAAGGTAATAAACATTATCAGAAATTCATATGAAGACAAAGACCACATTAAAAAAAAGACATGTTTATTGATAAAAAAATCATAAATTTATCTTTATAAATACCGCACCATCAGATTAAGTCTAAAATTATATTGATGTAATGAATATTCATATACCTAGGTACCCCCCTCACAATAATCTGATTGGTTAGTGTCCACCATAAATACTTAATACAGTAGTGGTACAATCGCCTGTTACTACTACGCTTACTACAACGACGTACCAGCTTATACTTATCTGTGAGTACACCTCCCTACAACTTTTACTAATATATCCCTTACCCAGGATGTATCACATATCTAATTTTATTTTGGGTTCTTATTTAATTCCATTAGTCCTTTTTAATCCAATATAATATTTAATTATATTAAAACTTAAATACTTGTTTTCAGAGGGCACATATTTTTGCTAGTTTTGGTCATTTTGTTTTGCATCAATGAATTAACAGTTATTCTAGCAGATACTGTTTCATGGTATAAAATCCTAATTTTTAATATGACTGTTTTGCTTAATTAGTGAAGCAAATGATCAATCTATTTGACCTATTGATGGGACGCTAACAGATACTACCACTTTGGGTTAGAGTAGACCTGGGAGTTTGGTTAGGTTAGTTTTGTTTTATGGCATATCAACCTCAGTGGGTCATTTAATGCCAACAAAGTTTTGAACTAAATTCATTCTTAATGGATACTCAATTTTTTTTTATAAACACATTTTTCTATTTAACCCATAGATGGGAACCTAACAGGTACTACCACTCCAGGTCAGAGTGGACTAGGACCTGGGCATAATGGCAATGAAGGGATACACCCCACTCTCCAGAACTGGGGCCTCACCATTGGATTCATTTTAGTATCATACTCAGGATAGCCCTCTGCAGGGAATGTTGTAGTTGTATTCTAATCTGTGTCAACGAGGTAATAAACATTATCAGACATTTACATAAAGCCAAAGAACACAATAAAAAGACATGTTTATTGATAAAAAATCAAATTTATTTTTATAAAACCAAGATACATGATATTGTGTAGTCTATGAAATTCAAACCACATGCTTGTTTAGAAAACTAAAAGCAGAAAATTAGTATGTTTAATATAGATAATAAAAAGACATTTTAAATGAAAAGACATTTTTCATGCACACACACACACACACACACACATGAGCATATGTGACAGTCATATTTTTGTGCATGGTTTTTATCATATCACCCTTTCCTTCTGTTGTGTTTAGTGTTAGTATACCATGGCTATACTAATACTAATATTGGTCATTGGAAAGTGGGGACTCAGTTAAATATTTTTTCTTACCCACCAAGAATTTCCTTAATGTAATTTGACAACTTTGCTGAGGGGACTTTACTGGACATTCTTGAAAAGACACTCCTTCAGGGTTACTCAGTCGGCAATGATACTGTCAGCCTTACTACAGTCCATATTTGGCTCCTGTAACTACTAGCTTTTCCCAAAGTAAAAATTTCTATTGAAATGGAGATTTCAGACTGCAAATGAAATTAAGGAGAATGCCATGGGGGAGATCTCCAGAAAATTTTGGAGTCTTCTTTGAAAAGTGAAAAGATACAAGTATAAATGTATGACATTCCAAAGGCGAAACTGAAAGTATTTTTATAATAACATTTTTAAAATTAAATATTTCTATAACAAAACAAGACAAATAAAATATTTCTGTAATAAAATAAAAATCTTAATTTGTTTAAAGCTAAGGTAATTGCAAAAAAAAAACTATAATAAAATAATAAAGGTTGTTCGAGATATGCCAATACTATAAAACAGTGCTGGGTAGCATCTTCAGTTATGTTATTACTGGTTCCTTGGGGGGTTTCAGGTCTTTCAACATAATACCCCCCTCGCCAGTTAGACCCCACTAGGGATGATCAAGCCCTAGTGCGTCACCCATCTTGTTCAATGCTAGTAGATAAACTGGCTTTAAATAGAGTTCTGCCAATGCAGACCTCAGCTTCTGTACACCTGGTTGGCTAATGCTGGAGCCAATCAGCGTTCAGAGTAGGTGTTATAAACAGGCACAGACACTTTTTTTTATAATTCAATGACAGGGCTGAAACTAATGGTAAGTAGACAATTCCTTTTTAACATACTACCCCCCCCCCCAAAAAAAAGATAGATGCATTAAATAATTATAAAATCACACTGACTAAAATAAGTAAACCATACATACATATCTATGCACACACGTATATGTGGTTGGATTAAAATATGCTGTCCAATAATTAAAAAAGTATATTTCTATAACAAAATAATATTTCTATGATAAAAAATCTTGGCTTTTAATTACGTCATTCAGTCTGTTTAAAATTTTTAAAAAAATGTAAAAAATTTTAAACAGACTGAATGACGGATTACCACTCGCTTTTCTCATTATTCTGTGATAAATAATTTCTTATCTTATGCCCTGAAGATGATCTAATTAATAGATCGAAACACTGCAGCGTTGGCCAATAAACTCACCACTTAACCCATTTAAACCTGTGTTTTTTCATTTTCCTTGATATATTACATACCGTCGGATTCACTTCCTTTCTTCACATATATATATATATATAGGAATGAGCTTAGATCATTGCAAAATGCTGCAATGTTTGTATTCAAATGTCCTTAAAAAACAAACCATGGCCACAGCAATTTTTGTCTTCAACTTTAAAAAATTTTTAAAAAGAATAAGATTGTTATTTTTCTATTTTAAAAAATAAAAAAGAGAAAGGGAGAGAAAAATAGGAAATTAACTCATTTTATTATTACAAATACTTTTCTTTGAATTCAAAACTGTGTGCCATTGTCAAAACCTGAAAATATATTTGTTCCAGGTGTGCCTGCTTCAGTTTCAACTAAAACACATACAGTAATACAACAATTATGTTCTTTCCACAACATATGCTAAGTTGATTATGTTGTAATATTTAATTTCTTTTTGAAAATGTTCCACTGCAATGTATCATTGCTAATAATTCTAGTCATCATAATCTATGTTATTTGATAATTAAAAATTCAATTTTAAAGCTTTTCGTTTATTTTTATCAATTTAAAAAAAAATTTACATGAAAATTACTTTAACAAATAAAATAACATTAATTTTGCAAATTCTAAAAAAATTGCTATAGTGGCCTCACTTTTAAGGGGTCCACCAATGCAATCTTTTTATGGCCCTCTCTTAGGCTAAATTCATCCATATATATATATATATATATATATATATATATATATATATATATATATTATCAATCAAAGCCTGAAGAAGATACCAGAAGATCTGAAACACGTGTTGCACATGTAAAACAAAAAGAATTAAAAATTTTTTCTGAGAACAAAATACATTTTGCGGACCTTCCTTTTTTATAAAAATATATATATATATATATATATATATATATATAAAATATGAAAGAAACAAAGTATTCAGAAGAGGATTTTATTATAGTTGAAGTATGTGCCAATGTTAAACATTTTTTTGTTTTTTTATATTAAACCATCATCAGGATATTGTGAATATGTGATATTACATCTGAATTATATTCAATTTTGAACATAGAAAGAAAAATGAGAAACATCTTAGCATTCTATTGCCATTAGTAGCATTCTTACCAGAAAAAAAATGGACCATATAACCTTTAAGCATCCCATCTGCAACCTTGATTCATAAGGACATGTTTTTCATTTACACCATCAAAATCTGGTTGTTTGTTAGGCGTTAGGGTTAGGGGTTAGTTTTATTTTTATTTTTAATCTCTAAAAATCGTCTGTTAACAAACAACCGTATTCTGACGGTGTAAATGAAAAACATGTCCTAATGAACCGAGATTTCAGATTGCTTAATGGTTATATGGTCTGAAAAAATGTAAAATGAATAGACGTTAGAATTTTGGGAAATCCATTTAATGTCGCTCTTCAAGTAAAACTTTGAATGGTGGGGCCTTGTAACCAATAGCACTCATTTTTCCATCCATTGAAGGAGCCTCACCACCAGGGAGTGAGATATTGAATCTCTGGAAAAAGGAAATTACTATTAGTAGCATCTCTGGCTTGGCAATTGATTCTCCAAGGCACACCCTACGACCAGCCATAAAGGGCAAAAAGGAATCAGATTTTACTGCAAGTTTTCCAGTGTCTTCTTCAAGGAAACGCTCTGGAATAAACTCTGAAGGATTCTTCCATACCTTCGGATCATGGTGTAAGTTATAAATGTTGAAGAGTACTTGCATTCCTTGCGGAATGTCATATCCACCTGAGAAAGGGGAAAAAAAAAATCTCATTTCCAAGGATGATGGTGTCCAAAAAAAACAAAAAATTAAATTAAATTAAAATTAAAATATAAAAAATTTAAAAAATAAAAAATAAAAATTAAAAAAATAGAATTTTTATCTGCATCTGCACAAGTTACCTAGCAAGCCAATTCTTGAGTGTCAGTCTTTGGTGCACTGAATGCACACAAAAGAATTTATAGTAAACTTATTACTAATTCTGTGATTATTATTGCATTATATCTAAATAACTTTTTGATTGGTTGGTTGATTTTACAACATGTCAACTTTTGGGTTATTTATACCAAAGAAATTTTGTGTTTTATTGGTTTTATTCATTCTTCATGGGTATTCAATTATATTTTATCAAACTAGAATTTTTTTTAAATACATTTTTTAAAACTCATTTTTTAAAAATCTATTTAACCCATAGATGGGACCCTAACAGGTATTACCACTCCAGGTCAGAGTGGAACTGGGAGTAATGGCGATGAAGGGGTACTCCACACTCCTCAGAGTTCCAGAATTGCAACTTCACTACTAGATGCAGTTTAATGTCATAACCAGGACTCTAACACTCTCAGCTACCATCTTCTAGCACATATGATAAAAAGGGTTGGGGGTTTGCCTTAAGATAGGTGCTAGGGCTTAATGTAACCAGCCGATTGATCAGAGGGGGCCTGTCTGACTGTCCATTTAGCCTAAGTATGACCCAAAGTAGAGTTTTGCATGTCATGGACTGCTCAGCTACCAGGATTCCGTCCTTAAGCATCATGGATCGCCACTACGGCCAACAGGTGGCCCCATTGGGCAGATTTTATAGCTCTGCAAAGGTGTAATTGGCGTATTCTACAGTCCCAGCCGACAGGGCTCAAAGTCACTTTTTATTGTCAAATAAAGCTTCATCGCAAAAGGAGGTTATTATAGAGCCAGTTTAGCTCTGTGAAATTTCTAGAGAATTTGCAAGTAAATATTTTAAGAAACTTTTTCATTCAATATAAAAAGATTAAAATCCATTACTTACCCAAAGTAGTATCACAGGTTGTGGCACGAGGAACTCCAAATGGTGCAACAGGACTTATTCTCATTGCTTCTCTGATAACAGCTGTGCAGTATGGAAAAAGTCCCTTCTTCTCTGATGTTACTTTTACATCACCTATCAAAAACAAAAACATTGTTTTGTCAACTGATTTTAACAGCATAAGAATTTAGTGGGGCATTAGTTTGAAGCTAACACTCACATTCCTATAATACATTAGGTTATCAAAAAGAGGCTAACTCAACACAAAATATTTAGTAGAGAAAAGACAAATCAATTCATGCAGGTTGTAGCAACACCTCGAAATATCTTCTGGTAGTAATTCAACAGAACTCAACTGATGCAAAAGAACTATATATTTTACTGTAAATCCTTTACAATCTATTAATAATTGAAATTAGGTCTCTATTTGTCTGTAACTGAAACTACAATCGTTGCTTACGTCACATTATACAAAATTGTCATCACATAGAATAAATAAACTTAAATAATTTTTCTCCTCCCCATTCTACCCAGGTGATAACCAGGTAGCCACTTCTAATTTAATAAGTATTTGTTTGCACACAGATATATAATCCAAGTTAAAAGGTGCAGTAAAGGTAACCGAAAGCCAAACTTTTTAAAACTTTGTTTTTCCAATGCAGGTATCATTGGGGAACAGAAAAATTTTTATGAAAAAATGCTGTCTAAACAAAGATGGAAATCTTTTCAAAATGAAACAAGAGATGAGAAAATATTAGAGAAAAAGATGTTATCATCCCTCATTTCATTTTGAAAACATTTCCATCCTTGTTTGGGAAAAAAAAAAACCAAGATAGTCATACTAACCGAAAATTATCGGTTGATACTATAATACTTGGCCAAAAGAAAAAACAATTTATATGTATATATATATATATGAAAAAAAAAATAATAATAATATATATATATATATATAAAAGTAATTGGTAATTTGCTTGAAGCATTGTTAAGTATGTTATAATATATCAATTTGAAAGCAATTACAATGCAAGTAAAAAATATAAAAACAAAAAGATGTTATTTTTTGTCTTATCGATTTCAAAGTAAAACTTTATCTTCAGAGACGATTTCCGAAATCGTCTCTGAAGATAGTTTTACTTTGAAATCATAAAATAATTCATAAATTAAATAAATAAAATCATAAGATAAAGTTTTACTTTGAAATCGATAAGACAAAAAATAACATCTTTTTGTTTTTATATTTTTTACTTGCATTGTAATTGCTTTCAAATTAATATATTATATATATATATATATATATATATATATATATATAGTAAAGAATGCTCAATACTCAAGTAGAGCAAATTTACCTGACTCATTAGGTTTAACTTTATATATATATATATATATATATATATATATATATATATGTGTATAAACTTTGTTCTTGTGAACATTGTTTTTTGGTATTAGGAAGCATGGAAGTGGAAAAAAAAACAAAAAAAAACAGAGTTTCAATATCCAGCTGTTCTATCCCTGGTTCGATTTATTCTGATATTTGTCAAGGTATAAAGACTGTGTGGGGAAAAGTGAAATCCAGTATATGTGAGAAAAAATGTATATATATATATATATATATATATATATATATATATTCTAATTAATTAGAATATATATATATATTAACATACCAAAAACTGGTACAGTCTATAATCTTTATCAATCCAAGTGTAGTTTTCTTTGTTCCTCATTGAGGAAATTGGAGTGCATCTCCATGTATAAATAATAGCATTGTACATGAATAAATATGCTTGTAATAGAAAAATACTTATTCTAATACATACCAAGAACAGAGTCAATTTCTTCATGGATTTTAGCCTGAATATCAGGGCGGGGAAGCACCATGAAAATTACCCAACTAATTGTCATACTGCTGGTGAAACTTCCAGCTACAAAATAAAAATAGATAAATGTTAAAATAAAAAAAAAACTGGATGAAAAATACAATATTGGTTAGTTGGTTGGATTTTACGGCATGTCAACCCTTGGTTGGTTGGGTGGGTGGGTTTTATGGCATGTCAACCCCTTGGGTTATTTTATGCCGAATACTTCTATTGGTAAAAAAAATGTTTAATGCTGACAAAGTTTTTAAATAATTTCATTTTTAATGGATAATACAATTTTGTTTATAAACTCATGTTTTCTATCTAACCCATAGATGGGACCCTAACAGGTACTACCACTCCAAGTCAGAGTGGACCAGGGAGCAATGGTGATGAAAGGGTGCTCCACATTTCCCAAACCTCCAAAAACTGGAACCTCACCATCAGTTAGAGTTTAACATCATTCCCAGGACATGTAGACCCGCAGCCACCGCCTTTTAGCACCCATATGATAAAAAGGGTAGGGGATTGCCATAAGGGCAATAGGGTTGGGGCAATCATATAGGTGCTAGGGCTTGACATGGCCAGCTGATTGATCGGAGGGGGCCTCTCCGACCGCCTGTCTAGCCCAAGGAAAGCCTAAAGTGGAATAGTCATGAACTGCTCATCCACCTGGGTTCTATCCTTAAGCATCACGGGTCACCACCCATGGCCAACAGGTGGCCCCATTGGGGAAGTCTTAACTCTCTGCAGAAGTGCAGTCGGTGCATTCTAACGCCCCAGCCGACAGGGCAAGTCAACCCTTGGATTATTTTGAATAAAATTAGATAATTTATTTAATTCATTTGTTTTAAACAGGTTATATTGTTCACTGGTCAATTTGATTTGCTTTGAGATGCAAGCAGTCATTATCTAAACACAATGGATGTTGGAAAAATTTCATTTAACAGCAATAAGTATCTTATATATTTCTAAGTTTCTTTTTTATTACTTCTTTGTGATTTTAGATTTGGTGAAGTATAGATATCTAATATGCCTTCCAATATTAGTTATATCAAATAAATTAAATTGAAATAAAATAAATAGCAGCTTAAGTGAGAGTCAATATTCCAGCAGTATGCTTGGACAGTTGATTGACCACCTCGTGAGTAACCTTCTTATTTGTATATGTTTGTACTACTATTCTTTGTTAATATATTTGTCTAACTCATTTCTTCTTTTGTGTCTTTATTCTGGTCTCTAACCAGGCCACAACAGTTAGTTGGTTGGATTTTACATCATGTCAACCTTTGAATTATTTAGGATAAAATTAGATAATTTATTTAATTCATTTGTTTTAAACAGTTTATATTGTTGACTGGTCAATTTGATTTGCTTCAAGATGGATGTTGGCAAAAACACTTTTGATCCAACAGCAGTCAGTAGGTATTTGCCATGCATCCCAATTATGCAGGATGTGACACAAGGACATTTTTTAAGTGGGCCAACCCACAAGCCGAAGCTCATGGGTGGTAGGTGCAAAAAATGCATTGATCCCATTGGCATTCCCCTTCAAGGAGGTTGCCTCAGATATTGGGCAATAAACCCAGCCCTACCCCTTTAAACCAAAGGGGCAGGTATTGCTTGGGAGAATAGCCCCCTGGGATCAACGCTATTAATTACTTCATCAGTCCAGCGGCCAAAGTTCACAGGTAAGTATTTTTACATTTCTAAGTTTTCTTTTTATTAATTCTTTATATGATTTTAGATTTGGTAAAGTATAAATCTCTAATATATCTTCCAATATTAGTTATATCACAGGCATTGCAGTCTCAGAAGACTATAATATAGTTATTATGCTTCTGAAGTTACAGCGCCTCCTGTGACTGTGAAGTCACATGTTTGAAAAACATTCTCGACCACAGATGTGAAGGCTGTCCCTGACAATGTTGATGTACTGGTGCTTTGTTGCCGCTACTTTCTTCTGGACCTCTTGACTTCATGGTGTTGAACTAGAGTTGTTTCAGACATGAACAGTCTAATACGGACAGCCTGTTGTCACCTAGGGCGGTCCTGAGCCAAATTTTCCCAGGAATGAATTATAATATACACAAGATAGGATGTTTTGTTTTATTTCGTCTTGTTGGGTATTCAAATTTTTTTAAACACATTTTTTTTAAATTCATGTTTTTATCTATTTAACCCATAGATGGGACCCTAACAGGTACTACCACTATGAGTCAGAGTGGAGCTAGGAATGATGGCAATGAAAAGGTACTCAACACTTCCCAGAGTTCCAGAATTGGAACTTCACCCCTAGATGAATTTTAATGTCATTCCCCCAGGACACTAAAACCCTCAGCCACCACATTCAAGCACATATATGATAAAGGGTTAGGGGTTTGCCATAAGAGCAATACGGTCAGGACAATCATATAGGTGCTGGGGCTTGACATAACCAGCCAACTGATTAGAGGGAAAAGTAAGGGCCATAGTGGAGTGTTGCAAGTCATGAACTGCTCAGTCAATAAGATTCCGTCCTTAAGCATCACAGGTTGCCACCCACAACTAACATATGGCCCACGGGGGAGGGGGATTTTTTTACCCCTCTGCAAAGGTGTAGTTTATGGAAAATATGTAAAATAGAAGAGAATCCGACAATATGTTGAAAAGATAAATAAAGGAAAGAAAACGTTGAATGGATAAAATTAGTTTAATGAATTACCAACACGTGTTTCAGCCATGAGTTTGTTAAAAATTCTTTATGATCACTAAAATCATATCAAAAACAAATAAATAAATTACCAATATAAATACATGTATTCATTAATTTAATAAACAAATTTAATTATATATCAAGAACATTAAAATTCCCCCAAATAATAAAAATTAAAATCCCACCAAATAATACTTCATTTCTCCAAACGTAAGCGTATTTTATTTTATTGTTTTACCATCATCATCATTATCATCAACTTCCCCCCACTAAAATGTTTCTACATCTGCCTAAGCTACTGGCTCACTGACAAACATGTGACAGTAAGTCTCTTCATATTTCCAGATTTATTTTCTTTTTACCCCCTAATGAAAAATACTAACACTATTTTATTAAGACACAAAAATGTTAACAATGATCACTAAGATTATATTAAAGACAAACAAATAAATAAATTACCAATATAAATACACATATTCAATAATTTAATAAATAAATTCAATTATAAATTAACAACAGAAACTTAACTTTCTTACACAAGTAAATAATATTATTCACAAATTTAAAAATTCCCCTTTTTTCAAATGTCACTCTTCACTGAATATTCTTTATTCTCTAATTGTAACTGTCACCAAATATCACTCTATTTCTCCAACCATAAATTAAAAAAGAAAAAAAAAAAAAAAAAAAAAGAATTTTTTTGATCATTTCAAAATTCTCTGTATTTTGACCGTTTTAACCTCAAATATCAAACATTTCACCCTGAAGAAGGCCGTTTTCTTTGAATACTTAAATATTTTATAATTTTCTATTATTATTATTTTATTTCATATTTTAAAATAATAAATAGAATACAATGTATACATGAACAAACTCCCTCAAATATACAAAATATATATATACACAATATATATGCACACACACATATATATATATATATGCACACACACACATACAATATATATGCGCACACACACCCATACAATATATATGCGCACACCCACCCATTACAATATATATGCGCACACACACCCATATACAATATATATGCGCACACACACCATATACAATATATATGCGCACACACACCCATATACAATATATATGCGCACACACACCATATACAATATATATGCGCACACACACCCATATACAATATATATATATATATATATATATACATACACACAATATATATGCGCACACACACACCCATATACAATATATATATATATATATATATATATATATATATATATGCATTCAAACACACACAATTTATACATAATATATATCCATACACATTATCACAAATTGGAAAGATTTAATGAATCCCCCACCACCACCATCTTAGAAATTCAGACAAAAGAAACATTGAACAAACCAAATATTATATCCAACATGATTTGCCGTAAATGTACATCTGTCAGTTGATCTACCATTTCACCATTTCCTTCCTGTTTAGCAGTATGTTTGGCCAATAACAAACAATCAGTTATGTCCTTGGGATTATCTGCAATATAAAACACACACACACATAGACGAGGGTGATTCAAAAAGTAATGCCATTTTGTTTAGGACAGGTATAATTACCAATACAAGAATATGTATCATACATCAAAATGAAGCTGGTCCTCTGTGGATTACATCCCTACTTCTCCACAGTCACCATTTCTCTCAATAGCAATGTTCCACCTTCGAATGAGAGCATGTATCCTTGCCCAGTAAAAATTCTGTTGACTGTTCTTTGAGCCACTTCATATAAAGAGTAACTTCAACTGGAGTTAAAATTGATATAGTTTTAAAGACTCTAGTGAAACTTTAATTGCTTCCGACTCCAACTCCACAGCCCTATATATATATATATATATATATATATATATATATATATATATATATATATATATGTATATATATATAGTTGTAGAAAAAAGTTTTTCTCTCTACCATGGTTTCAGTGTTTAAGGTAGACCTTCCTTAGGAGAACAAACATTTATAGGTAGTTAATCTTATATATATACTTGTTTGGTCTAGAATTATTTTCATTTCTCTCTCTATCTTTTAATTAGTATAAATTCTAGTCTTTAAATCTAAACTGTTTCCCTTTGAAATTAAAGATTAGTTTTCCATACACTTATCAGGCAAAAGTTATTTGTAATTATATCTGTCAGCTGTCTTCAACTCCCATCCATTTTTTTCTTTTATTCATCTTGTTTATATCTTATTTATGTATACTACTGGGGTTGGAGATCATATATATATATATATATATATATATATATATATATATAGGGATTGAAATCTTCTGATAGATCAAGTTCTAGTTTTTTAATTTTTATAATTAATACATTTGATGAAAATATATATATATATATATTATATATATATATATATACTATAGTGTGAGATGTTCACTGTTTCAGCTTTTGCTGGAATGGTGTACCAAAGGCAGTATTATTGGTAGAGTGCTCAATATAGAATAGAGCTGTTATATAATATAATAAGATAAATATATAAAGGTTTTAAATAGATATGTAAAACCTTTATATATTTATCATATTATATTATATATATATATATATATATATATTTGGGAGAATATGTGCTTAATTGAAGTCAAACCTAATTTTTTTTAAAGTTATTTCATTAATGATTAATTAGGCGGGACGAGGCGATCTTCGTATCTATAGCTCTGCTGATGAGACCTAATAGGTCGAAATGCAGAGATTGATTTTTCTCGATTTGTTTAGCCTTACATTTAAGTAGTTAAATCCCGCCTAATTAATCATTAATGAATTAACTTTCAAAAAAATTAGGTTTGACTTCAATTAAGCACATATTCTCCCAAATATTGTCAGCTGAAAATAGCCATATTTGTTTACGTTTACATATATATATATATATATATATTTCAATGATGCTTTGTCAATCATTGTTATCATTTTGACTAATACTATCATTCATTTTCTTCATCTTAGTTACCCTCTTTTGTAATTCATTTGGGTTGGTTGCAGAAACTATTACAGATGTGGACTATGCAGATCTAGTGTTTCTCATAAATACACCTGCACAAGTTGAATCACCGCTGTATAACCTAGAGAAGGCAGCAAGAGGCATTTGCCTCTATGTGAACTCATACAGAGTTCATGTGTTTTAAACAGGATAGAGACATCTTCACATTGGATGGTAAGCCTCTGAAATTAGTAGATCAGTTCACATACCTAGGTAGTAATATCTCATCTACAGAAAGTAGTTATTATATCTACATCTATAGGTGTGCATCTGTATGGGCATTATGATAGGTTGATTTTCCATTTTTTTTTTAAATATCAAATTCTCCCAAACAGTGAAAGTTGTGTGTTGGTATGATATATACTGATACAAAAAACTACACCTCTTACTTGCACTATTGCTTGAGGAAATAGCATCAAAGATTATCTGCTAAAAAATCCTTGTTTTCACAAAATTTTGCCTAGAAATTGATTAGAAAAATTTAGCAATTTCAAAATTTAACACAGAAAAGGTTGTCATTTTAAACGAAATGAATAAAATATCATAACTAGAATTCAAATTAAAAATATGCCACGATCACAACCGACATCTCCAATATGCTGCTTTTTACCTAATAATTAAGCTGTAACAGTGATAACACTTTGAAATATTGAAATCTATTTTCTCAAACAAAGGCAAAGTTTTGAAGAAAAATATTTTGTGTGGTAATTCTTTATATTAATTTGTAACTTTCACCACATGGAGATGTTACAGTTCCAAAATCGACATACCCTAATGGGTATGCATTGTGGATATACGGAGGATAAAGAAGGTCCCAAATAGAATCATTTCAAACTCACCTGGTCTATTGGATATCTTTAAATGTGTTATTACTCTCTTTTATTAAAAATACATTATTTCAAAATAGTAATTTATGATTTTATTTTTTTGCAGCTTTTGAATTAGGGTTGCTTTTGGCTAAGATCAAAGTGTAGTATCTGTTCTTATCTGATAGGTTTTAAATAATGGGGAATACGATATTAAACTGATTTTTGGAACAAGGCAAAGAGTTAGGGGCTTGGTTTGCCTTTGTAACAGGTTGGCCTGAAATTGCAGTATCTCCAGGAATCAGCCCAGAAGAATGAGAAGATAGGGCCAGTATAGCTCAGTTGGTTCCGGGTTCGATACCAGCCCTCGCCAACTCAGTGTATGAGTAGCACAGAGGTCATTACGGTAAAGTGAGGAGCTGATTGTAAGTGTGGTGCTCCACTGGTTTGAGTATTGAAACATCTTACCTGGGTCAAAATCTTTCTTGTGATTGTCCAATAAGCTTTGAGTACTATCTATTAAAAATTGAAATATTTTGTCAATTTTCTTCAAAGTTGATAATTCAAAAATCCTCGCCCATGGAATGAAGTCGGAAATAAGCCCATTTCCAAATAATTCCATAAAATCCACATTAATTTGAACCATTCTTTTGAATTCGGGATCATCATATTCATATCTGTACAATAAAAAGAAAATAGCATCAAAACAATATAAAGAGATTATTTCTATAGCATTCTCGTAAATACAGAGGTACCTTGACTTACAATTGCACCAACTTAAAAAAATACCATTAAAACAATATATATATTTACCAGTACCTCCACACGAACAGGATGTGACAAGGTCAATTTTTTAAGAGGAGTTTAACAGGTTTGAATTCAGAGTTTTCCTTCTCCTAGACTGGTTACCTAGCCAAGGTTAAAGAGCCCAGTCTGCTCTACTATTTACCCATAGTTAGAGAGAGAGAGAGAAAGAGAGAGAGAGAGAGAAATTGGATGCATATCTTTCCCAAGGGTATTAGCACTATGTGAAATGCAAACAGCCTCATCCAGAATTTGAACTCGGGTCAATGAGTCCAGTTTTTTTTTTTTTTTTTTTGTCGGTATCAAACCTGGAACCTTTTGGTTCTAGGGCAAATGCTCTATCGACTGAGCTAAACAGGCTCTACTTAAAAATTGACCTTTTGATAGATTGGGTAAATACATACATTTTGTTTTTTGTTTTTTTGGTCTCACCTGGTTCCATAGCAAATATCTGAGATTATATTAAACAACATCAAATCAATATGTTCTTGAGGGTCAAATGGTCCTTGAACTTTGCCCATTGTATCCAACACACTGTCAACTGAAATGCTGACTTTGTCATCCAATTTGGGTCCAGCTAAAAATAACCTGAAATAAATTTAAACAAAAGAAAAAAAATGTCAGCAAATTTTATACAGCAGTATGTGTATCTATACATATATAAACGGCAGTTGTGTGTATATGTATGTCTGGAGGAAACTTTGAAAATAAAACAATTAAATTAAACAATCCAAAAACTGGAACCTCACCATCAGTTAGAGTTTAACGTCATTCCCAGGACATGAAGACAATAAAAAGATAGTTTGGTTTTTGCTCAGAACAGAAGCTACATTTTGCAAAAAATTGTAAAATTTTGCACTTCAATTTTTCTGAAATTATGTCTCGGTGTGGACGATGTAAAGTTAGATAATCCCCAAAATTTGAGCTTCTAATTCCAAAAATGAACAGAGTTATGTTGATTTTTAGATTTCCAAATTTGGGTGGAGGGCCACAAAAAAATGGCGACTCATTGTAATCTATTTTTGTCTGTAAAATGAGTTCTAGAGCTTCCTTACTATTAAAAATTGGTTTATAAAAGCATTTTTGCTCAAGGAATCCAAAAATCCTATCACAAAAGTCTTGAATTTAACCAATTTTAAGTTAATAATTTCTGATTTGCAAAACTCTAACTGATGTTGTAGCTTCTGTTCTGAGCAAAAACAAAACTATCTTTTGGGTACAAATAATGTTCAACATATGTGAAATAATAACAGAAAAAAATTTTGTCATAGATGCAGGGCCACATTGAGATATTAATCTTGCTATGAAAAAAAGACCCCCCTCAAATTTAGAGAGCTAAAATTTCCACCAATTTTTGGAATTGGAAGCTCAAATTTTAGAGATTGTCTAACTTGAACATAATCCATAGCTCTACAAAATTTCAGAAAGATTGAAAGGGGGGGGGGGGTGACAATTTGACTTTTTTCTGGATGATTTGACTTGCAATTACCCAAATGTCAATTTCTTGCCTATGTGAGTTTCAAACCAAGGTTGAAATTCGCATAGGCAAGAAACTATCTGTTACTAAGTACCTTTGACTTTATGTTTTTACCCATAAGGGTAGCAAAAACAAAGTCTTTACATATATAAAGTTTTTATATGCATGTGTATATATATATATATATATATATATATATATATATATATATATATATATATACATAAATCTTAAATATCAGGATATTAATCTTGCTATGAAAAAATCAGAAATTATCAATAACTTAAAATTGATTGACTTTCAGACTGTTTTGATAGCATTTTTGAATTTCTTGGGTAAAAAATGCTTTTAAAATCAATTTTTAAGAGTAGGGTATCTCTAGAACTCATTTTACAGACAAAAATAGATTACAAAAAGTCGCCATTTTTTGCGACCCCACCAAATTTGGAGAGCTAAAAATCAACATAACTCCACTAATTTTTGGAATTGGAAGCCCAAATGTTGGGGAATGTATAATTTTAACACAGTCCACACTTGTAGAAAATTTCAGAAAAATTGAAGGGGTGGGTGACAATTTGACTTTTTTCTGGATAATTTGACATGGAATTGCCCTAATATTAACTAATCATCTCATTTATATTCTATTTTTTACAAATTGGAAATTATTGAGTTAAAATTTCTTATTATTGTTATATACTGCCACTGGACCCAACACAGAACATATATATATGAAGATATATTATATTCTTATTCTTCGTTGGGTTTAGATGGAGAGTCGTTAGGAGAGTTTGCACATACCCAGAAGCTTTCGAGAGTTCTGATAGCGATTTATCTCTCAACCCAAAGTTTTCAGAGTTTATATAACTCTTTCAAACTCTGCCCACACCTCTTTAACTGTGAGACCCACATAGTTTTCCTGTAGACACACCTACTCGTCCACGCAGTTTATTTTTATTAGTTATGGGCTAAACCCACACATTTCTTGTGCCTACACGTCAGTCACTACAACTGTCTTCCGGCTGTCAATTTGTTGATCAGGCAATATATTACACTATATTATTATATGTGATGTCATTCCCTCTGCCCAGTCAATTCCAAGTATCCCTTTCTAATTGAATATAAAATTAGGGACTGTTAGTGGTCAGGAATCAATGTATGGTTCACTGATAGAACAGAGCGTTATATATTTAATAATTATTTTATTGCAATATTTTTCTATATCAATATACGCATAAAAAAGGCATTGATTGCTATAGACAGAGTACATTAGCCTGCACAAGGTTGAATATACAATAGTTGATTTTAAGGCAGTTGTTTACACTGAATCCAAAAATCATACTCACTTTTTCAAATCAGATCAAATTTTTAAAGATACAAACTCTTACTTGAAATGTATAGAACAGTGTTATAACTATTTATTTGTGACAATGAATAGGCTTTTGAATAAGTGTTATTATGTACAACTTGTGAAGTATTCAAACATGTCTAAAAAAAAACAGACCTGACCAGACACAATGAATGGTATTTTTGAATTCAACATAAAATGGCGATCATATATCACTTGGTAAAACTTTGATCTGTGGAAAAAAATGTTTTAATGCAGGCCAGTGTTATCAATCATATGGAAATCTGATCTCTCTGATAAGATGAAATGAGAATTCTTTCAAGTTGTGCTACTATATGGCTACACTACTCAGACTCTAACAAAACACATGGAGAAAAAGGTAGACATAAAATATACAAGGAAGCTGCATGCTATCTTAAACAAATACTGGAAGCAGCACGCCACAAAAGAGCAACTGTATGACCACTACCTTTCAAACAAACCAGCAGGTTTAGTTTGGTTTGGTTTGGTTTGTTTTACGGCATATCAACCTCAGTGGGTCATTTAATGAAATAAATTCATTCTTAATGGATACACAATTTTTTTTAATAAATACATTTTTCTATTTAACCCATAGATGGGACCCTAACAGGTACTACCACTCCGGGTCAGAGTGGATCAGGAGCAATGGTGATGAAGAGGTACTCCACATTCCCCAAATCTCCAGAACTGGAACTTCTACATCAGATTGAGTTTAACGTCATTCCCAGGACATGTAGACCAGACCCTCAGCCACCGCCTTCTAGCACCCATATGATAAAAAGAGTTGGGGCTTGCCATAAGGGTAATAGGGTTGGGGCAATCATATATGTGCTAGGGCTTGACATGACCAGCCGGTTGATTGGAGGGGTCCTTTCCGACCACCCATCTAGCCTAAGTAAGGGTCTAAGTGGAGTGTTGCAGGTCATGGACTGCTCATCCACCAAGACTCCGTGACTAAAGCATCACGGGTTGCCACCCACAGCCAACAGGTGGCCCCATTTGGGCAGTCTTAATTAAGAGGACACGTGTTTCATTTACACACGTGCAATATCAGGTTAGATACTTGTTATGGTTAGGGCAATGTTGAGTTTTATGATTTTAAAAAAATCAAAAATCGTCTGTTAAAACAACCGGATATTGATGGTATAAATGAAGAAAGTCCTTTCTTAATCGAGATCAAAAAGGGGTACCCAAAGGTCATATGATCCAAAAATTCTTACCTAACAGCTCTGTAAGCCAATTTGCGGCGCATGTGCCAATCTTGGTCATAACTTCCCAAAGAAATATTCCTTCGTCCCTCGGAAAGCCTGTTAACTAGAAAAGAAAAAAGTGAAACATTGTTAGATTGACATAAAAATACATAAAAGATTATTTAATTCATAAACAATAAAACAAGGCTGTGGTGTCGGAGGGAGAATCAGTAGCAATTAAGGGTCACTGGAGTCAGAGTTGATAAAACTATACTGTGAAGCGCAGTGGTGTAATGGTTAGAGTCATGGAGTTCAATTCCTGGATAAAGCTACAGTTCACATAGTGCTAATACTCTTGGGAAAGCTATGAAACCAACTACTCTCCCTCCAGCTATGGGTAAATAGTAGGGCAGACTGGGCTCTTTAACCTTGGTTAGATGACCAGTCTAAGAGAAGGAAAACTCTGAATTCAAACCTTCTAAATCCACTTGGGTGGTCACTACTTAGTGATCTATTTCAATTTGAAAAAAAAAAAAAAAAAAAAAAATCTACTGACACTGACTCCAGTTGAATTTACACTTTATATGGCCCTTGTTTAGTCTGTAAAGTTGTACAGTGCATACTCCTAAGAAATAGATCATGAAAAATCATGGTTTTATATTTATTTGTAGGTCATAATCACTTAATTACATAAAGAGTCAGAGGAGTTGGAGTCAAAGTTGGAGGTTTTGTGTTCCAACTCCACAGCCCTGCAACAACACAAATTATGTTTACAAATTATAAATTTGATTTGAGCATCTGCAACCCAATGACACTATGTAGTTTAGAGGAACTAGAGCATTCAAACAGGCTTTGCCAAGGTAAAGGGGAATTTGAGTTCAAGCCTCAACAGGAATTTAACCTTTTCTTATTTATGATCTGCAATGTCCCTTTCAAGTATTACTAATTGATACACAATGATGCCATCTCATTAAATGACAAGCCTTGGTGGATGAGAAGTACAAACCATGTGAAATTTAGAGAAGAATCTGCACATACTATAAGCAACCTTTGAGTCATTTGGTTATAAAAATAAATTGATTCGGCATTAAGTGGCCCAAAAAGAGTTGATATGCCGTAAAACAAAACCAGATCAAAAGAAAACTGGCTCTTCTGCCTAGTAAGTAAAAAAAATCGTCTGGGTTGCCAAAAGTCAGTATCAGCCAATCAACAAGGGTGTCTATTTCCTTTTCACTAGCACTAGACCAAGGAGATCGTTTTTGCATCTGAGGTGGAGCGCCACACCTACCACAAGCTCCTTACTTTACCGCACAGATCCCTGTGCTACTCATATGCTGAGTTGGCAATGGCCGATATCAAACAAGGAACCTTGTGGTTTCTAGCTGTACGCTCTACCGACTGAGTAATATCTGAGCACAGTATCTAGGATCAAAGCACTGTCATTTCAGTCTCTAATCATGCTACTGCCGGTGTGGTCGGTCTTTGGTTCCTCAAGGGCTCATCCGCTCTCGGCCAACAGACTGCATATGGGCATCAGTAAGCTCGCACATTTACACATGTACATGTATGGGCTCAGGTATGTTGCATGTGCAAAGTTACCGGT
Source organism: Doryteuthis pealeii (assembly GCA_023376005.1). NCBI lineage: Eukaryota > Metazoa > Mollusca > Cephalopoda > Myopsida > Loliginidae > Doryteuthis > Doryteuthis pealeii. The sequence continues at coordinate 41,434,589 of CM042144.1, forward strand.
GCCTTGGAATTTTCTAAGAAAAAATTAAGAAAATTTATTTATTAGATGTGACCCCTGTGGTTGATACTGCTCAGTGAGTTTTTTTGCTTTTTTTATATATTCGGCACCATCTAGGTCGAAAGTGGGGCTACTTATTTTTGGACAGATATGTATTCGTATTTTTGGTCACAGTTTTTCAAGCTGTAGAGGCGTTTGTTATAGAAAGTGGACTTGGATACTCGAGTTCAAATCCTGAATGAGGCAGTTTGCATTTCATATAGCGTTAATACATTTCTCCTCGGCACTTCTGCTTTATATCAGTGTAGTATCTATGTAGGAAGCGCGTGGTGTAATGGTTAAAGTCATGGGAAATGGACACGTCGCCCCGAGTTCAAATCCTAAACGTGGCAATTGCATTTCACTTAGCGCTAATACCCTTGGGAAAGTTATGAATCCTACTCTCCTTCCAGCTATGGGTAAATAGTAGTTCAGACTGGGCATCTTTAACCTTGGTTAGGCAACCGGTCTAGGAGAAGGAAAACTCTGAATTCAAACCTGTTAAACTCCACTTAAGAAATTGACCTTGTGTCGCATCCTGCTCATGCGGAGGGGTTGGTAAATATATATAGTATCTATGTACTATGTCAAAACAACCAACCAATCAACCAATCAATCATCAGTCACTAGCATGTCTGCCTCATTGAAGAACTCCTTCATAGATGTTTGTAAAGTCAAAGCCATTAAAAAAAAGTTTCTGCCCGTAGATATTTTAAAAACAAATTCATTTTCATTGGCATTTCAGTCTCGGAAGACTATAATTTAGTTTTTGTGCCCATCAAGTTACAGCACCTCCTGTGACTGCGAAGTTCAATGTTCGAAAAACATTCTCGACCACATACGTCTCATATGTGAAGGCTGTTCCTGAAGATGTTGATGTGCTGGTGCTTTGTTGCCGCCGCTTTCTTCATGGTGTTGTGCCAGGGTGGCTTCAGACATGAACAGTTCACTATGGAGAGCATGCCACCACCGAGGGCGGTCCTGAGCCAAATTTTCCCCAAAATAAATTAGTACTTACATGAAATTATATTTGGACGGTCAGCAAAATCTACTTGTTTCTTTACCAAAGCCTCAATGGCTAATTCATTGCCGCTAACAACAATCGTATCCATAATTCCTGAAAAATATAATAAAATGAATACAAGCAATACATAAAATATAACAAAATAAATACAAGCAATACATAAAAGTTGAAGTTGAGTGAGTCAGAATGTTATTGAAGTCAGTCAGTCTATGACACAATGTGTGGTGCACTATGCTTGCAATTGATTGCACCAGTTCAGGATGCACGCATATGAACGTATGTATGTATGTGTGTGTATAAATATGTGGGTATAGAATTAAAACAAGCACCATATGGATCTGTGTGCATATGTGTGTGTGGCCTGGACATTAGAGATAATGGATCATGTATGTGCGTGTGTGCATATATATATCTTCTATTATTATACTAAAGCTGAGATTTTCACCTTTCACTCTCTAAAGGCTTTTTTCCTGGTGAGCTTAATGACACAAAATTTATACTAAATTATTCCTTAGTTTTAGGATTACTAAATGTTTGAAAAAATTCCACTTTAATTGGTTCTAATTAGTCGTAATTTGCAATAAAATCAAAAACTGACCCGTCTCTGTCTTTACATTCTGCATAACTCTCTTTTCCTCTCTATATGCCAGTGAAGGGGAGATGGGATAGTGATTAACAGAGACACTCTTAACACCAGCATGCAATAAAATTCTAATGTCCATTTCAATTTAAAGTAAGTCAAACTAGATTTACCCAATTTGTAGAAAAATCCGTGTTTTTTAATACAATTCTGACCCCCACGTTTGAAAAAAATTTACCAAAAATCAGGGAATTATTCGATTTTAATGAAATTTTCAGTGTTGATTTAGCAATTAATTAATTTTATAATGCAACAGTTATTTTATTTCAAAACTTTCTGATTTTTTTTCAGGTCACTTAATTTTGACCTCCCTGTTTTTGGGGTGCAAATTTTTGGTGGTATATATGTGATTGATACTATTTTCTGCATAAATAAAAAGACTAAAGACAGAAGGTGTGAATAGAAGAAAAAAGTTTTTTTTAAGAATCTACTTGGGTATAAAATAAAAATTAAGAAATAATTTTTTGAGTATTATTTGGGTAATCTTTGCAGAATTCTGTTCTGGCCTCAAAAACTGCTAGCCGGTGACTGCTGAAAAAAACCAGCTATGATTTAAGTCTGTAGCCAAAGCGGTGTCAAAAAGAACTAGGGTTTAGGGTTTAGAGTTGGGGATGGGGTTGGGGTTTAGGGTTAGTTTAATGGAAAATAAATAATTTGGGCTCTGTTTTTTCTGGGTCACCCTGTATACAGGGTGACCCGGAAAAAAACAGAAACCACAAATTTTGTAATAAAACTTAATTCTAACTAGGGAGGTTTAGGGTTAGGGTTTAGGGTTAGGGTTGGGTTTTTGGGGAAAACGCCCTAAGTTGGTTGTTTTTTTTGGTTTTTTGGGTTTTTTTGCAAGTGATACCGCTTCGGCTATGGACTTCAATTGTAGATGGTGTTGTTTTTTCAGCAGTCAGCGGCTAGCAGTTTTTGAGGCAGGAGGCCAGGATGGAACTCCACAAAGATTACCATTATTTGTATTATTCAGACTATTGTCCTCATCTTCATTGTTATCTGTACAACTTTTGGCCGATGTGCCCTCTGGCCTTTAGGTATTTCTTGTCGGACTCGGGAACCTTCTTGTAATCGGGAGCCATCACGGAACTTTGAACCTAACCCTTCAGTCTATGGGAGTATCCTGTTCTCATTCTACTAACCATGGATGGGGTACAGGTGTTAAACTGTGTTAATTATTATTTTATGTTACTGCTGCCCCTGACCAGGATTGAACCTGCAGTCTAGAGATAACTGTCCTTTAGAACTGTCTTAACCTAACTCCTTTATCTACTAGGCTATGTGTCCAATTGGACAATTCAGTGTGAATTGTTTTCAATCACAAAAGTTATGATTTATTTTGTAAAAATGGATTTTAAGTAGCGTCTTGGCAGGCATCTTGATTGAAATTGGCCAAAAAAATTGTTTTAAATGTATCAAAAATAAATTACATGTGTAATATTATTTTGCTTTTTTACTTATGCTCATTATGTTACTACTTTTCGACTTACACAAACATTTGACCTTAAATAATTGGATTTTAAGTAGCGTCTTGGCAGGCATCTTGATTGAAATTGGCCAAAAAAATTGTTTTAAATGTATCAAAAATAAATTACATGTGTAATATTATTTTGCTTTTTTACTTATGCTCATTATGTTACTACTTTTCGACTTACACAAACATTTGACCTTAAATAATCGGTTTAATAAATTTCAATTCGTTTTTAAAATGAAAGCAGACGATATTTTGGCAGATCGTACTCTTTTCCCTAATCCCAATCATCTAGCGAGAGCTTAATGGATGACCCAACAGGTCACGTTTTGTCTAGTATATATATATATATATATATATATATATATATATATATATATATATATAAAGACCTACATGATTCCTGATTATTTTCAGAAAGTACCAATGTGCCTGTCTTTTCTTCTTTTTTTTTTATATCTATTTCCCCAGATGTCAGTTTGAAAAATTTCTTTATTTTGAAAAACTGAATTACCTGGGGGGATTTTCCACACCGGTAGAGGTTAGAAAAAAAATAAAAAATTATATATATATATTATAAGTGTACGTATAAGTGTGCAATAGATAAGGTTTGGCCTGTGTTGATCAAAGGGAGTTCAAAAAAGTATTAAAAAATTCTCTAAAGAAGAAAGAAAGAGAATGAGATAGATAAAATCAGATAAGTCATAAAGATTAGCTGTGTGTGTGGTCGTTGAGCAACACAACAAAGAGTCCGGATTTTCAAATCCCGTGGGCTGATGATGGGATCTTGCAAGAATGGGGGCTGGAAGACAAGAATTAGTGAGATGGTTGAAATCTGGAGACACTTGGATTTTAGGACCAGTCAAAGAACCTTGGGACCATTTTGAAGTTAGGTTGTGAAAGTAGCAGGTTCTGATTTTGGCCAGAAGGCGGGGGGTGCTCGCCCCATTGGGGGAGTCTTACCCCTCTGCAGAGATGCAGTTGGTGCATTCTAACGCCCCAGCTGACAGGGCGGTTCTGTTTAATAATCATTATTCATTTGCACACAGTTATACGGTTTCAAGTAACTAATAATCCTTAGTAAACAATTCTAGCTTCAAGTAACTATTCTTAATACAAATAATTTACAGTTGCACATTATCAAGTATTCCTATCTAATACATATAATTTTCAAACAGATCTATTTGACCTCTAGATGGGACCCTAACAGGTACTACCATTTTAAGTCAGTGTACTTGGGAATAATGGCAATGAAAGGGTTTTTCACACTCCCCAGAGCTCCAGAATTACTAAGGTAAGAGTAAATACGAGGGAGAGTCAAAAATTCTCTGCACTTTCGCCATAACATACCTTTATTGGTAATCATGAACTTTGGTTTAGTAAATTCCTACTATAAAATTATGCTTGTGCATTATCTGAAATGAACTTAATTGTTATAAGAACACATTTTATGATATTATTGTGTTAAAGCAAGCAGTTGTATTGATTCGAACAAGTGTTTTATTTCATTTTTTTTTTTTTGTTATTGATTAAATTATATATGCAATAAATTATTTGGTATTTTCTGTACGTAGTGTTTTTTTTGTTATTGATTTCTAAGACAATTGTTTATAATAAGAATATTATTTTTATTATTATTATTATCATTATAGATTAACACACTACAGAAAGACCTATGAGACCATCCAGAATACTGCACTGCTGCAATCTGCCAGAATACTCAGAATTTACAAAACCAAAGTTCATGATTACCTCTTTATTACCTTTATTATTGTCACACTGCATTCTGCGCATGCTTATAGTTAGCACTGTTGTAGTCATGTGATGGATGTTTGAGCTTGATTGCGCCATTTTGCTTGCTGTCTTTACAGTGTAAACATAGCGCTCCACTAGCTGTATGCACTAAGGAAGTGACCAGTTTTCTCTGGTTGGAAGGAGTGTCTTCGACTGAAATTCATTGAAGACATTTAGCACAATATGGGCACAGTGCACTACCGCGTAGAAGTGTGAATGGCCGGACAAGCATGATGCACCAAGAGAGAGCAGGACACCCGTCAACCTCTACCACTGATGAGAAGATTCAGCAACCTTGAGAGATGGTATTGGTAAACTGCAGAATTATCACCGATGAGGTAGCTTGTTCATGTAGATTAGTCATGGTTCTACCTATCAAATCATCTATGATGAACTCAGCTTCCATAAAACAAGAGAGTGGATAATTTTTTACTCCTCTTTGTAATATTTGTCATGTCAGAAAACCAGCCAATTTCCTTTTTATTAAATATCAACTTTACATCATCAAAATGTAAATCCTGATTTTCTGGTGTTACTTATCCACCGAATTCTTATTTCCTATGAGTGTCATTGCCTCAACTAAATAATGGACCATTCCATCTTTATTATCAAGAAAGAAAGGGAAGAAAAGGACATGCTACACAGAAAAATATCTACATCACTGAAAATACTTACCAAACTTGATTCTGTAGATGGGTCCATACTTGGCTTTTAGTTGATCAAATGCTTTCATGACATCTGGCTCCATCATGAACACTAAAAATATTAAAAAGGTTTTAAATTTAAATGAAACATTGCATTTCACTTTGAGCTAATACTCTATAAATAGTATGAATCCTACTCTCCCTCCAGCTATGGATAAATAATAGGGCAGACTGGGATTTTTAACCTTGGTTAGGCAACGGTCTAGGAGAAAGAAAACTCTGAATTCAAACCTGTTGAACTGCTTAAGAAATTGACCTTGTATCACATCCTGCTCATGCAGACGGTTTGGTAAATATATATATTAATATTCATGTTCCTTAATTGTATGACTGTTATCATCTAGCAATAACCTTTGATTAAAAATTAGACCATTCAAATCATCCAAGATGAAATGCAAAAATGTAAATCCTGATTATGTAGTGTTGCTTATCCACCAAATTTTTATTTCCTATGAGTGTGATCACCTTAGCTAAATAATGGACCATTCCATTTTTTTATTATAAATGAAGAAAAGGGCATGCTACACAGAAAAAAATATAATAAGAAAGAGATTAAAAGGAAAGATAGAGAGAGGGGAGCAATAACACTAATCTGTTTCAATCGAACATAATGAAAATATAAAAAGAAAGAAGAGTGAGAGAAAGAGAGTTAACTCAAGATCATTATACTTTTTTACATATTAAATGTTGTAATAATTAAATTATCATACTGTGGTATATCAATAGGTCCTGCTAGTTTTCAGGTAAATGGAGGTTTATCTTTTTAAATTACATTTTTCAAAAGTGATAATGGAGATTGTGTGTTTGTCTGTAACCAAAACTATATTACTACTCAAGTCACAATTCCCTTAGTTATTTACGTCACATTCTCCATGATTTTATTTTTATTTAAACCCCAATTATTAATAAAACCATTTTACATTATTAATACTGTTGGCCTTATCAACAGGTATTTACCTCTCATCCCACTTATGAGGGCGTAACATAAGGACATTTTTATGTGGGCCAATCCACAAGTCGAGACTCATGGGTGGCAGGTGGAAAAAATTGTGTTGATCCCATCGGCATTCCCCCTCAAGGGGGGCTCCTCAGGTGCTGGGCAATAAACCCAGCCCTGAGCCTTTAAATCAATGGGGCAGGTATTGCCTGGGGGGATAGCCCCCTGGGATCAACGCTATCAACTTGTAAAGATCCAGGGCTGAAGCCACTGGACCCCCACCCTGTTGGGCAGGTCTACATTTTATTTACCTCGTACCCTACTTGTACGGGTTAGGCACAAGGCACTATTAACATGGGACCACCCACATACTGAAGCTCATGGGTGGCGGGTGAAATAAATTGCGTCGATCCCGTCAGCATTCCCCTCAAGGGGGTGCCTCAGACGCTGGGCAATAAACCCAGCCCTGCCCCTTTAAATCAAGGGGGCAGGTGTTGCCTGGGGGGATGGCCCCCTGGGATCGACGCAGTTAAATATAGCAATCCCCACCCAAGGGGCGAGTCTGCATACTGGTATTTACATGTGTCCCACTTTCACATGATATGGCACAAGGCCGCTTTATGTGGGGACCACCCACAAGCCGAGGCTTATGGGGTGGTAGGTAGAAAAATTGTGTCGATCCCGTCGGCATTCACCCTCAAGGGGGGCGCCTCAGGCACTGGGCAATAAACCCAGCCCTGCCCCTTTAAATCGATTGTTGCCTGGGGGGGGATGGCCCCCTGGGATCGACGCCGTTAATTATAGCAATCCCTCCTCCGAGGGGTGGGTTTGCATACTAATAACATGCAATTGTATTTATATATATAACAAAATAATGGTTTACAGTGTGAACAAGAAGGCTAATTTGCATATTGATATTAAAAATTTGATTTTAATAAATGTGCTTATTTTTATTGATTTTTAATTGTTTGGTTTTATCTTAATGAATATGAGCAAATATCTGGGGGATAAATCTCAAAAGAAATTCATTAGCAAGAAATAACTAATTTTATTCTTTACTTCCTATTAACTGAATAGTTGAATTAGGAAAATTTAGCAATGAAAGACGGGAGTGATGGAAGAGTAAGTTTCAATTGTTCTATTTTTCGATTATGTTTCAAATCTTTTTACCTGCATTCTTATTTAGTTTCATTAGCCTTTCTAATTTAATATAATATTATATTACATCAAAACTTAAATATTTGCACCCAGCAAAGGGTGTATATATTTGCTAGTTTTGATAATTGCTTCAGAATTTTCCACATAAACAAAAGAAAAAGCATTCTTGTTTTTATCAAGCATTTATCTACTACATAAATGGCAATTTTTGTCTGCATCTATAACTAGTTGGCGTCTACACCACTTATGTGTTAATGATGAAACTTTACACATGTTAAGTTAATATTCAGGAACAAGACTGGTTAATTGGATTTCAATAAAACTCAATAATGGAATCCCTGAGGACATCTTTACGAAAGATGTTTCAGTGAAAGAGAAAGGAGAGTAATAGTATGTTGAAATCAAGTAACAGCGAAAGAATGTCAACTAGGTCACAAACGTTTAATCTAATTGTTTAATCTAATTGTTTTAATCTAATTGTTTAATCTAATTGTTTAATCTAATTGTTTTAATCTAAAAGTACTCTTATGATATAATGTGACCAATTCATGGTTTGAAATTAGAAAAAGAAAGAAAGAAAAAAAAAAGACGGAGTTGTGAGTAAAGTCAAAACAGATGGTGGTGATCATAGGACCACACAGTGTAACTGGAATGTCTGAAGGGGTCGAAACTGCAGAGGTTCAAGTGGCTTGGGAGGCCTCCCGGTGAGTCCACGAGTTGGCTGTGATGGTTGGAAACAGCCCTTTGATATAACCAGACTGATGGCACAGAGGAAGATGATCAGAAAGTCGGTTGACCATGATTATCTTGGGCCCATGAAGAGAAAAAATTTTATTATCTTTTTTTTCCACTTAAGAAAAAGATAAACTCTTCGTTGAAAATCTTATAGATGACCGGAGGAAACGAATTAAACCTATATGTATTTAAGACCCCACATTTTGTTGGAAAACACTTGAGAACACCGGAAGAACTGAGCCTCTGTTGATTTAGCGGAAGTGAATTCTATTGGTAGTTAAAATTGAGGAGAGGGCGGCACCTCCGCCAGGATGGGAGGTACAGAGAAAATTTCTAATGTCTCCAGGTCAGCCGGAAATCAGAATTCCGGTTGAGATATTATATAACTGAGACATTTTTTGACGAAAAAGTAGATGAAGCGAACAGGCAGACGAGACAAAGCTAAGAGAACTTGATGTATAGACAAGCTTAGCGGGTTAGAAAAGCGAAATTAACGCAAATACTGAGAGCCGACACAAACTGACTTCAGCTAAGACCATTGAAAAACTTAGTCAACTTTACAAACTGTTTTGCACAATCCCTTGCAGAGCCTTGATTGTATTCCGACCAGAAGTTATTAATTAGAGGTCCATTGCTCTCACAGCCTTGAGAAATAATTGTTTGTTTTCTTTTGTTTGAATATAAATGTTGAGTTTTTAAAAAAAAGAAAAGAGTCCTTTTTTATGTGACCACTAGGCCGATTTCTAGTCGTTTGAGATCTGAACACAACGTGGGCATTCGGCTAGACTTTCAGCAAATATAGAGACCCTGCAATCCATGGTTGATGCAGAAAATCCGATCTTGACGGCCAATTTCAGAAATTACGTGAGCCCTTTAGCTCAGTAGCGACTGACGGGTTATAATAAGATAAAATAATCAAACAGTTTATCAGAAAAAAAAGATAATAATGTTGTTGTTTACTTTGTTGTTGTAAATAGATGGGCAATATTTAAAGGAATATTTTTTTTTAATAAATAAGATAATTTGGTTATTTCCTATAAGTCTAACATGATCAAAAGCGAATCACTCTTGTCTGATAGATTATTTATTTTCCCATTAAACTAATCCTAAACCCTAACCCTAACCCTAACTCTGTCTTTTTTTTTCCTAGTAGAACAATAAATAAATAAATAATTTATCAGTCAAGAGTGGTTTCCATTTGATCATGTTAGACTTATAAGAAATAACTGATAATTTTTAGTGAAATACTATATACGGACAATATTTAAGGGAATCTTGTATTAGAATTTCAAACATTTTTTTGTGAAATAACATCACTATTCTTATAAGTTTTTTGAATAAGTTTCATAATCTTCCAGCTCAAACTTCCTTGTCTTATTCACTCCGAATGAAGAAAGTTGGATGGAAATTATACAAACAACTATCAATAATTAGTATTACTTGGATTATTCGGACTATTGTCCTCATCTTTATTGTTATCTGTAAGTTTCAGCTGATGTATCATCCGCCTTCTTCAGGTATTTCTTTCAGACTCGGGAGCTTTCTCAAACTCGGGAACCTTTTTGTCATAATCAGGAGCCATCATGGAACTCTGAACCTAACGCTTTATTCAATTCACAGGGGTATCCTGTTCTCCTTCCGCTAACCATAGCTGGGGTACAGGTGTCAAAATCAAGCTATCTGAAGAATTCAGACAAAAAAAAGTTAAAAATTAATCAGGTCATACTCACCTGGTAAGTTCCCAAGAATAGGTACTGGCCATGGTCCAGGAGGAAGCGATATTTTTTTTTGTACTTTAATTTTATCAACAAAGACAGACAAACGATGAAGAAAGTACTGATTATTGTCAGTGGGCTGAGATAAAACCCAAGCAAATACATTTTTTCTCTGAAAAAGAAAAGAAAAAAAAAAAGAATGAAAAGTTAAATAATTTACATACATATATACAGTAGAATTTCAGTTCTTGAACGACTTTAAAATCAAATAATTCAGAGTTTAAACAAAAAACTTGAGTAAAAAAGGCCTGAGTTGTTGAACAGATTTTCAGACTATGAAAACACAAGTTGAGCTGATGAAAACAGAAGTCATACTAATGACTGCTGAGGCAAACGAAGATAGACGAATGGCTGGTCAAATCTACCCAAGCAGCATCAGTTAGCGGCAGTCACTATCCTGAACGAGTGTTTGATATTGTTTTTGTGCTAATTCTTTGTTTCATTTGTGTTTATTCTCTATTTTATGGCTACTTTAACCCTTATTCATGGATCCTAAGAAAATCAGCAGTGATACTACCGGAAAGAAAGTTGTGAGGTCTGATGGCCAAGAACACATAAATCCACTTTATACTATTTCCTATGAGAAATACTGTCTCAATTTTTTCGAACAAATCAGTTCTCAAACATAATGTTGGAATGAATTATGTTTAAGAACCGAGGTCCCACAGTACACATATATATATTAAGAATATATGAGGGTAATCCTAAAAGTAAGGTCTCCAAAGTGCTGGCGATACATGGAAATTGTTTGTGTGGCTATTGGCAACACTGTTGTGTTTGTTGTTCATGCCCCTGCCCCTGAGCGCCTACTTCACAGCCATGCTTAATCAATCCCAATTGTGATTATGTACAAAAATAGATATTAAATAAATAAATAGATACTTTAAAATGATGTAAACATCATTGACAATAAACAGTTCTGTGATTTCTAAATATTTTGGAGGCCTTGCCTTTGGGATTAACCTCATAATTTGATATATTTATGAATGAGGGACTGATTTAGCTCAGTCAGTAGAGCGTCTGCCTAGAAATTGCAAGGTTCCGGGTTTTATACCGGTCTTTGCCAACTCAGCACATGATGCTACTCAGCTTGGGTAATCTAATGTGTGCTTGTCAGCTTGGATATTCTGAAACGCATAAAAAGCAATCCTATGTATAATTTTATATTGAAATCAATTAGAATAAACTAAAAATAAGTGTAATCTTTTTTGTATTTGCAGAGATGCTGATAGGTATGCATCCTGCATCCCTGATGCATAAAAATCTAAAAGGATGCAGTAAAATCATATCCATGTGTCCCAGTGTTTTTCTTTTTTCTTCCCACACCATTTCAAGGTAACTGTAAATACATTTCAATAGTTTCTTTGAAATGAACTACACAGGATAGGTTACATGGTAGGAGTTAGATGGCTTTAATAGTTTCCTCAGATCATAAATAAAAACCCTACAATTCATTAAGAAACTTTAGTTGGGACCCATAAATTTTCCCGGGGACTCATTCAAAGCAGATATGTGCATCCTAGGATGAACTAAATCAAAAAGCTATCAGCATCACTGTATTCGTATTTAACTTCATTAGTCTTTCTAATTCAGTATAGTATTTAATTGTATCAAAACTTAAATAATTGTGCCCAGTGGGTGCATTTTTTGATTAGTGTAAATAATGAAAGATTAACTTTAATGCAGAATAGACATTTATTTTTTTAATGAAAAAAAAAAAAAAGAATAAATAAATGAATAAAAATAAAAATTAGTACAGGATGAGTATCATATCCTGTCCTATCATCCAACCTTTTCGAGGTACAAAATCTATGTTGGATATTAGTACAATTATATATAATTATTGACAATTATAAGTCATTTCGACACCCTCCTTATTTTGGGGATGCAAAATATCGTGGAGTTATATACTTTTGAAACTAATTATAGTATAAATAAAAAAACAAAAGACTAAAGGTGAGAATAGAAGAAAAAAGAATTTAAGAGAGAGACTCTGGTAGAAAATAAGTACTGAAGATCTGAAAATTAAATGTAAAAAAATATATTTTTTTTTTTTTGTAATTGATTTCTGAGAAGAAACTGTTATAAGTCTGAAAATATTGAATAATGTGGGGATTTTTAGTTCATAAGTACTTGACATAAAGCATCCATTTTGGGAAATTTTTTTAGCAAAATTCAATTGTTTAAAATGTATTAAAAATAAATTACATATGTAATATTATTTTGCATTTTTTACTGATGCTCATTATGTTACTACTTTTTGACTAGAACAAAAAATTGACCTTAAATAATTGATTTAATTCATTTTAATTCGTTTTTAAAATGAAAATGAGCCGACATTTTAGCAGATCCTAGATTAAATCTAAGATACGAACAAATACATCTATATCTACTAAGATACGAACAAATACATCTATATCTACTAAGATACGATACAGATCTATTTCTACTAAGATACGAACAAATACATCTATTTCTACTAAGATACGAACAAATACATCTACTAAGATACGAACAAATACATCTATTTACTAAGATACTACTACTAAGATATAACAAATACATCTATTTCTACTAAGATATAAACAATACATCTATTTCTACTAAGATATGAACAAATACATCTATTTCTACTAAGATATGAACAAATACATCTATTTCTACTAAGATATGAACAAATACATCTATTTCTACTAAGATATAAACAAATACATCTATTTCTACTAAGATATAAACAAATACATCTATTTCTACTAAGATATAAACAAATACATCTATTTCTACTAAGATATTACATCTATTTCTACTAAGATATGAAAAATACATCTATTTCTACTAAGATATGAACAAATACATCTATTTTACTAAGATATAAACAAATACATCTATTTCTACTAAGATATGAACAAATACATCTATTTCTACTAAGATATGAACAAATACATCTAGATATGAACAAATACATCTATTTTTACTAAGATATGAACAAATACATCTATTTTTACTAAGATATGAACAAATACATCTATTTTTACTAAGATATGAACAAACATCTATTTTTACTGAGATATAAGTTAGCAAATAAAACTAAAAAGTTGCAAAGAAGAGTAATATTAAGTTTACCTTATTTTCCAGTTTTTAAATCTCCAAGTAAGGCCTTCATATAGAGCTAGGCTTTATTTTGTTTTAAAAAAAGGTAGGAGGAATTTATTTCACCAGAAATGTATAAAAATCAATCTCTAGCAATTTGTATCTATAAATCAAATCATGTTAGTTATTAATACTGTCATACACGAACTGGAAAAACAACAATAACCAAAGTGCAGTCATTCCACACTTATTGCTTGAGTAATTAACTGGGTCGTCAATGTTTTTCTGTATACTGATTTGCTAAGCATGACTTAGTTCTGAATTAATAGTTTGTGGTGTTACTTGTACTGTGGGTCTGTGGTTATCTTGTTTAGACTTGATGCAAGGTTTCTTTTGTTTATATATATAAGAAAGATTCTGTCTGTCTATTTTATTGGAAAAATAAGGGATTAATTATCTGCCCTTGGAACCAGGGGGAGAGCAATCAAGCAATACGTAGATTGGCGCCTAAATTGAATACCTGTTTAGGGACACTTGTAGTGTTGAGGATCACGGTAACAAGATATCTAATTCAGTCTCTCCCAGAACTAAGTTGGAACTCAGCAGATATGTCTGGCCGCAACAACATTAAGTTTGCAAGTTGTATTTTTTTTAATATATGTTTGTATCTTCATTTATTTGTTGAGTCTTCTTTCATCCGAATTTAAATGCCTACCTGTTAATGTGGGAAAATATATGGTGCCCAGCAAAAAAGACCATATTTTGCAAACTTAATGGCATTGCCGCCAGACTTATCTGCTGAGTTCCATCTTAGTTCTGGGAGTGACTGGATTAGACATCTTGCTGCCATGATCCTCAATACTACAAGTGACCCTAAACAGGTATTTAATTTAGGCGCCAATCCACGTATTGCCTGATCGCTCTCCCCCTGGTGCCAAGGGCAGATAATTAATCCCTTATTTTTCCAATAATTTGTACAATGACTGAGTTACCACTATCGTAAAACATCTTTTACGATGGTGGTGCCCAAGCACATACCCTTTTATTAAGGAAAATTGGTGGAGACCAGCCAAGACCAAAGTACAATAAAATCCACACCCTATTTTTGTCCTAGACAGTGGGTTAAAAAAAACTTTTTACTCCTTATTTTACATAGTGACATAAATGCTCTACAGAATTTAATTATTGTAGTGAAGTATTTGCAGCCAGTCAAACACCACACTTTGTGTTTGTGCAAAAAAAAAAAAAGAGGAAAAGGGGTCCATGAGTTAAAAAAGGTTGAGAACCAGTAGTCAAGACATCTAGACATCATTGGTTGTTCAACTATACCCAAACACAAACATCTCCATTTCAAGGGTTACAATTTTTTGTACTGGAAAAAATGGCTGCAGTAAATAATAAAATTTACTTTGAAAAAAGTTTGGGACCATTTCCTTCTGTCACATATCACCTCTCTTTTTATCCCCCTCAAAATATTCTAGAATATTGAAATAGATAAAATGTATAAGAATAGAATGGATGGTTCTTATAATACACTAGCAGTGACTACCCGGTGTCGCCTAGGTAGAGAGGGATTTTTTTACGTTAGTCTCGCAGATCCATTATTACTGAATCGTGAGTTGAATACACATGAGATGCCCCATTTAAATCCCTATGTAAAAAAATAGACCTTGCATTAATCCAGCTACTCTGAAAAGAAATGTTAATGTCTACTATCTAAAATATTAAATGAAAAAAAAAAAATCCATGCTGTTATCATTTAAACTTTATTTTTTAATGATCTTCACGAATATAAATCAAATCTCTATTATTTTTGCTCAAAAACCAAGCCCTGGTGATATTTGATGTGTATATATATTTACTTAGTTGTTAATTGTTTTATTTTCAAAGTTTCCTCTGGACATACATATACACACAACTGCCCTTTATATATGTATAGAAGATTAGAAGGCTCAGAGTAACCTTCCAGCATAGGTGAATATATCTATGAATAAATCTGAACAAAAAGGTAAAACATAACAATACAGACTTTATTGTCTGAGCACGTGGAACAATGACATACATGACACAATACAAAACAGATAGGACGAGAGTCCTTTGGTAGTAAGAAATAGTTTATAAAGAATGTGAGTCACTGATAGTTGGGGGGCAAAGCCCTCCATTTAATGGACAGACACCAGGCATCTAGTCCATCTTTTGAGGATGCTAGACCGAGAGAGAGAGGTCTTCTCGATCTGTTTAAATACACAGCTAGTAGTATCACCTAGGTGAAAAACCCTAGCAGCAAGGGAAGATAACCCTTTTGGACACAAGTCTATCCCAGCAGGGGCAGACAACCGCTACAAATGCATGTGGTCGATAATCAAAATTCAACAAGTGGTTGAATATTAAATTTTAGCATCCTTCAAGTGCTAGGATGTAGGAATTTATCAGTACCCAGGCAGGGCAGGCCCACGCACTTTTTAGTGATATGTACTTTTATCTGCTCTGTCCCATCGTGGTGTAATGGTTAGCAAGTTAGTCTTGCAGATCCATTATTACTGAAAAGTAAGGTCTATCCTTGCTGAATACCCCATACTTGTGACCTTGTGTCACATCCTACTTGGGGTCAACGGGTTGGATAAATACTAGGGTCTGCTAAAATGTTGTCTGCTTTTCATTTTAAAAACAAATTGAAATTAATTAAATCGATTATTTAAAGTCAAATTTTTGTCTAAGTCGAAAAGTAGTAACATAATGAGCATTAGTAATAAAAAGCAAAATAATATTACACATGTAATTTATTTTCAATACATTTTAAACTATTTTTCAGTCAATTTTGCTCAAATATATTGTAAACATGGCCACCAAAGATGACATAAAATCCGCATTTTACAATATAAATACCCCCCACACACACACCGATTGAAAAAATTACCAAAAATCAAGGAATTATTCAATTTTAATGAAATTTTCAGTGTTGATTTATCAATGAATGAGTTTTATAATGCATCAGTTATTTTATTTCAAAACTTTCTGATTTAATTAGGTATTTTTGCTAGGGTAAATTAATATATAAAATTGATTTAAAATATGAAACGCCTAATTTTAAGTTTCAAATTTCATGCTTTTAGATTCTAAAAACATTTATTTAATAACTACTTTAGTTTATTATCGTTATCTATTAAATTTTGTAGAAAAACTATTGAAAATTTACCCCCCCCCCTTAAACAGAACAAATATCGGTGTATAATTTTTTCTAAATTTAAAAGATCTCCAAAAATTATTTTTTTTAGTTTTTATTTTAAATTTATTTTCCGATTTTTGGTACCTATTTTCTAACAGGATATCTCCCTTAAATTTTTATTTTCTTCTATTTATTTATTTTTATTTATACTGTAATTAGTTTTGAAAGTATATAACCCTACCAATATTTTGTGCCCCAAAAATAAGGGGGTTTCAATGTTAAGTGACCTGAAAAAAATCAGAAAGTTTTGAAATAAAATAAATAAGGAAACATAAAAATTCATTCATGAATAAATCAACACTGAAAATTTCATTAAAATCAGATAATCCCCTGATTTTTGGTAATGGGGGGGGGGGGGTTAAATTTATTTTTGTAAAATACGGATTTTGCAGTAACTTTGGCAATGCTAGTATATACCTATTTTCATCTGCTCTGGGCGCGCTGTTGTATTAGAGTCATTCCAGGGTTCATTTCGGGAAAGAGTGCGCCATGGTAAAGTTAGAACAGTAGAATGAGAACCAATCACTACGTTACTCTTTTTTTTATCATTCAAAAAAAAAAAAAAAGAAAAGAAAGAAAAAGGAAATCCAATAAACAAATTTTATGCTGAACAAATAATTTAACTTGTATCATTTAGATTTTTAATACTGTTGTCCTCATCTTTATTGTACCACCAATTTCCCCTGTAAAATTTACCCCCCACCACCATAACACAATGAAACTTGCATAAAAATTAATATTATCTTGAAATTTATTTTTCCATTCGAAAGAAGAAACATTAAAAAAAACTCCTGATGATTTAAAAAAAAATTTTCAGCTTATGGAAATAATGAAAATTATGATTGAAAAACAATGTTTTCATTTTTGCACCATTAAATCAACTGAAATTCAACGTAGCCAAAAACAAGTGGGAGGGGGCTAAATTCATTTTGTCATAAACGCATTTTAGGTCAATTTTGGGTATACCTAAAAAAAATTAGATAAATAATTTAACGATTTAATTTATAGAATTAAATGCAGAACAATTTACTTAATTTGTGGTAGATACAATCTTTAAAAAATTAAAACAACGGAATATCCCACATTCCAAACAAAAGGACTCCATTATCTGAACAAGTACAAAATAATAAACACCCTCAAAGCGATGTAAAAATAGATTTTTGAAACATATTGCCTGAGGGGTGGGAGTAAAAAATTCAATGTCAGCGAGTAAGTAAGTAAAATTATGAAATTCATTAAAGGATTAAAAAATAAAACAATTTGAAATGTAAACTTTAAATATCTATTAAAATAAAACAAACTATATATATAGAATACCAGTCATGTATTTATTAAAACTTGTTTTAAAAACAATGAGGACTGTCTAATGTTTCATGTTCAAATTTATTCTGTTATGACGATTTTAGATAATGTGACGTAAGCAGTGGCATAATTTTTGTTACAGACAAAAACCGGAAGCGAATCTCCATTTATTATATTGAATAGTTACTATTCTTGTATGTTGCTCTGTTTCGAAATAACTTTTCTTCAATTTCTTGAAGAGTTTTAATATATGCACAACTGACAAGTTGATTCGTCACAATCTCGATGGTGATGGTTGATTCAATCGGTAATAAAGGACTATTTGCTCATAAATTCCTACCATAAAATAAACTGAACCCCCATTTTATGTCCGTGTTTTTGCAATAAATGTTTTATTTTTCTTGCACCCGTTATGTTACAATACTAAATATATTTCCTTTATTTATTTTGATATTCACTTCAATATGTATATTCTAAAAGCTTTTATTTTGTGAGAATGCTTAGTTTTGAAGTGGGGGTTCGTTTTTACACTTCAACTTTTTACTCGTAAATTTCTACCATAAAATGCCCAGGCCTAATTTTATGGCAGGAATTTACGAGTAAAAAGTTGAATATTACTTTTTGTTGTTGCTATTTCTTTTCTTTTTGGCTTTGCTACTCTAAAATAAAAACGTCAGATTTTAATCATCGTCGACGAAAAAACAAAATTACAGTCATAAAAGGAGGATCTAATTTATGCCTAAATTGTAAAACAAGCTCCCACTTTAAAACTAAACATTCTCACAAAATAAAAATTTTTAGAATATGCACATTGAAATGAATATTAAAATAAATAAAGAAAATATATTGGCGGACCTGAACTTTCGACCCCCTCCTCTCTAAAATTTTTGTTTTTCATTTTTTTTTTCTTCTTTCAATGGATTATTATCGATTGTGCACCAATCTATCAGACTGTGAAAAAAAATTCAAAAAAGTTACTTATTTTTTTAGTTTTCCTCGTATAAGTTTATAGTAAATCGATCCCCCATATCCGATCAGAACCGCTCAAAAGGAAATTGGCACAAAGGTGTCAAAGTTAGAGTGGCCGAGAAAAAACAGAACCCAAATTATTTATTTATTTTCCCATTAAACTAACCTTAAACCCCAACACCAAACCCCAACCCCTAACCCTAACCCCAAACCCCCTAGTTAAAATTAACAGTTTTATTACAAAATTTGTGGGTTCTGTTTTTTCTGTGTCACCTTAATTTTGACACCTTAGTGCAAATTCAGCCCAACCGTTAAGATAGAGCGGTTCCGATATGGGGATTCGATTTACTATAAACTTATACAGGGAAATGAGCACCCCTGAAAACTTGAAAAATAAAGAACTTTTTATAATTTTTTTTTACAATCGGATAGATTGGTATGCAATCGATAATATTCCGTTGAAAAAAAAAAAAAGTGAAAATTTTAGAGGGGGGGGGCGAAAGTTCAGGTCCGCCAATATATTTTGTATTGGGTAATGAAAGACTATTTGCTCGTAAATTCCTACCATAAAATAAACTGAACCCCCTATTTATGTCCGTGTTTTTGCAATAAATGTTTTATTTTTCTTGCACCCGTTATGTTACAATACTAAATATATTTCCTTTATTTATTTTAATATTCACTTCAATGTGTATATTCTAAAAGCTTTTATTTTGTGAGAATAAATAAAGAAAATATATTTTGTATTGTAAAATAACGGGTGCAAGAAAAATAAAACATTTAATACAAAAACACGGACATAAAATGGGGGTTCAGTTTATTTTATGGTAGGAATTTACAAGCAAATAGTCCTTCATTACCATTTATTTTATAGTAGTAATTTACGAGCAAATAGTCCTTTATTACCATTCAATCTTTATAGTAAATCATTTACAATGAATGAGAATGTAGATTGAATCAACTTGTTATTTACAGTAAATGCTATTATAGGTATAGGCAAAAAAAAATCGGATACTACGAGTTTTAAAAGCGAATTAAGAATAATTAAATCTATTATTTAAGGTTAAACTTTGTCTAAATCGATAAGTAGTAGCATATAGGCATGTGCAAACCAGCGGCCATTTTGAAAGTCTGTTTATTGGTAAAAAATATCTTAAAACGTTAGGTACCACCAATTTGACCCTGTGAAATTTAACACCCCCCCCCCCTATATTTAACACAATGAAACTTACAGAAAATTTAATATTTTCTTGAAAAATTTTTTTCCATTTTAAAGAAAAAACATAAAATAAACTCCTGATGATTTTTTTAAAAAATTTTCAGCATACGGAAATAATGAAAATTATGATTGAAAAACAATGTTTTCATTTTTGCACTGTTAAATCAACTGAAATTTAAAACAAGTTACGATAAGAGGGTTTTTTTAAAGATTCTATGAAAAATCAATTAATGGTCACATTTTCACGAAAATTTCCATAAATGTTTACCATTGGATGTAAATACATCTGAAATAGTTTTTTTCTAAAATATATTAGGGGAAATATTTATTTTACGATGTCTATCACCCCCCCCCCATTTTATTTTATGAGATAAAATAAAAAAATGACGCGGCAGAAAAAATTTGTACTTTTTTTTCTATAAATAGGCTGAATAACTATATCAATGAAATTGTATAATGTACCGAGCTATAGTTTTTTTTCGGAAAAATAAAAGAAATCGGAAATAAAAAGTGCAAAAAAATGTCATAATATTAATATTTGAAAACTTTTTTTTGCTTTTATAATTGCTATGTACTATATTCTATTAAATTGTCAAAAAAAATTTTTTTTTTTTAAGAAATTAATTTTTAAGAGATTTTCAATCTTTTGTGTGATTAAATATTTTTATTTTCTGCGTGAAATAAATTAATTTTTTTTTTTTTCCTGCGTCAAAAAATCGAATTTTTCACGGATATTTAAAAATATGAATTTTATAATTCAGGTGAACTAAACATTGGTCCAATACGAGCTCGATTAATATTTTTAAAAGAATTTGTAATTTTTATTGTTGAATAGTAATGTGTGATTCTTAGAATGTACGGAAGAGCATTGCTGACATATTTGTTTTACAAAGAGACGAGACGCTTCTAAGTAACCGAAGTTTGTTCCTGTTAGGCTGACAGTGTTAGCGTGAAAAAAATTATTTTATTTAACTTTTTCAATAATTAAAATAAAAAGTAAGTATAATAGATTATTTTATCAGTTTTTATCTTAGAAAAAATATTCAAGTTTTCATTCCATACTTTTACTGGTTAATTATAAAAAGGGAAATAATTAGTAACTTTTCTGTCTATATTACGGTCTGAAAATTACCCTTTCACATTTATTTTTTAAGATAACGATGTAATTTTTCCCAATTGGATAATTTGATCTTTGAATTAACTATTTTTCTTTGTAACAACCCTGTACGATCTTTTTTTTACAAGATTTTTTATAAACAAAGTTCGGAAATATCTATTTCCGTTTTATTCAAGATGGCCTAAACGGTTTGGTGGTACCTAGTGATCACCCTTTTATATAGTAGGCGAGAATTTGCACATGGCTACATAATAACCATCATTAAAAAAAAAGAAAAATATAATTACATATGCAGTTTATTTTTAAAAGATTTAAAACTATTTGTTTTGGTCAATTTCGACGCGAAATTGGCTGTTTTTCAATAGTTTTAGGCGCTTGTTTACAATTTTAACGTAACATTTGGGATGGGAAAAAAAATTACCAAAAATCAGGTAATTATCCGATTTTAATTAAATTTTCAGTATTGATTTAACAATTAATGAATTTTATAATGCATTAGTTATTTTATTTCAAAACTTTAATTTAGTATTTTTGCTATGAAAAATTAATATATAAAATTCATTTAAAATATGAAAATCCTGATGTTAAGTTTAAAATGTTATATTTTTAGATTCTAAAAATAAATATCTACTTAATGCAAAACTTATTTCAGGCGCCAAAAGTAATAAGTTTTGAAGAAAAACTCGATTGAAAATGTACCCCCTCCCCTTTTTAATCAGAAAAAAACATTGATGTATAATTTTTTCTTTTATAAAATAATAGCCAATTAAATAATTATCGAAATGAGTAAAAAAGAAATCTCCTAAAAAATGAATTATTTATTATTTTTTACATTTTATTTTCGATTTTCGGTACTTATTTTCTCATAGAAGCGCAACCGTAAAAAAATGTTGTTGTTTCTGTTCATAACTTCGGTCTTTTATCTCATTATTTATACTGTAATTAGTAGGTACCACCAGACCGTTTAGGTCATCTTGAATAAAACGGAAATAGATATTTCCGAACTTTGTTTATCAAAAATCTCGTTAAAAAAAGATCGTACAGGGTTGTTACAAAGAAAAATAGTTAATTCAAAGATCAAATTATCCGATTGGGAAAAATTACATCGTTATCTTAAAAAATAAACAAACCTATCCATATTACGTGCGAAAGGGTAATTTTCAGGCCGCGATTTAGAGAGAAAGAAATACATATTATTACCCTCTTACAGTTATGCATCTAAGTACGGATGGGTGTAAAGGACAAACTTTTTTAGACAAATTTTTTCTATTAAAATGAATAAAATCTTTAAAAACTTTAATATTACACTTTACTATGAATAAAAACTTGAAAAACTTTAATCTTAAAATTTCGCAGTGAAATTGACGTTAAAAAATGTCTTCGGTTTTAGTATTAATTCTTAAAATCGAAAATAAAATGTAAATTTGAATATTTTTTCTAAGAGAAAAACTGATAAAACAATCATTCAATATATTATTTTTATTCTAATTGGTCGTAAAAGTTAAATAAAATATTTTTTTACGCTCAGAAAAACAAACTTTAGTTACCGAGAAGCGTCTCGTCATATGTCAGTTTTGCTCTTCCGTACATTCTAAGAATCACACATATTCAACAATAAAAATTACAAATTCTTTTTAAAATATTAATCGAGCACGGATCGGACCAACTTTTAGTTCACCTGAATTCTAAAATTCATGTTTTTAAATATCCGTGAAAATTTTGATTTTTTTCCACAGGAAAAAAAAAAAAATTTAATTTATTTCACGCAGAAAATAAAAATATTTAATCACACAAAAGATTGAAAATCTCGTTAAAATTAATTTCTTAAAAATTTTTTTTTTTTTTGACAATTTAATAGAATATAGTACATACCAATTACATAAGAAAAAAAAAAGTTTTCAAATATTAATATTATGACATTTTTTTTGCACTTTTTATTTTCCGATTTCATTATTTTTTCCAAAAAAAACTATAATTCGGTACGTTATACAATTTCATTGATATAGTTATTCAGACTCTTATCTTCATAGAAAAAAAGTACCAAATTTTTTTTCCACATCATTTTTTTTTATCTCATAAAATAAAATAGGGGGGGTGATAGACATCGTAAAAAAATATTTCCCCTAATATATTTTAGAAAAAACTATTTCAGATGTATTTACATTCAATGGTAAACATTTATGGAAACTTTCGTGAAAATCGGACCATTAATTGATTTTTCATAGAATTTTTAAAAAATCCTCTTATCGTAACTTGTTTTTAGCTACGTTAAATTTCAGTTGATTTAACAGTGCAAAAATGAAAACATTGTTTTTCAATCATAATTTTCATTATTTTCGTATGCTGATAAAAAATTTAAAAAATCATCAGGAGTTTATTTAATGTTTTTTCTTTCGAATGGAAAAAATTTTTCAAGAAAATATTAATTTTTCTGCAAGTTTCATTGTGTTAAATGTAGGGGGGGTAAATTGCACAGGGTCAAATTGGTGGTACCTAGTAATTAGTATCGAAAATGATCAACTTGAAAAACATTTTACGCCCCCAACATAAGGGGGGTCAAAATTAAGTTATCTGAAAAAAAATGAGAAAGTTTTGAAATAAAATAAATAATGCATTATAAAGATCATTTAATGATACATAAACACTGAAAATTTCATTAAAATCTGATAATTCCCTGATTTTTGGTAAATTATTTTCTGTAGGGGGGGCTAGTCATTTTGTCAAAAACGCATGTTAGGCTCCGTTTGCCAGTCCCTATGCTATTATTAAGTTGTGTTTGGCAAATACAACTCAAATGACAAGAAATTATTTAATGATTATTAAAAATTATCAAAATAAATTATTTAATAATTGTTAAAAATAATCAAAATAAATTATTATTTATAAATAATATTAGGTACCACCAATTTGACCCTGTGCAATTTACCCCCCCTACATTTAACACAATGAAACTTGCAGAAAAATTAATATTTTCTTGAAAAATTTTTTTCCATTCGAAAGAAAAAACATTAAATAAACTCCTGATGATTTTTTAAATTTTTTATCAGCTTACGAAAATAATGAAAATTATGATTGAAAAACAATGTTTTCATTTTTGCACTGTTAAATCAACTGAAATTTAACGTAGCTAAAAACAAGTTACGATAAGAGGATTTTTAAAAAATTCTATGAAAAATCAATTAATGGTCCGATTTTCACGAAAATTTCCATAAATGTTTACCATTGATGTAAATACATCTGAAATAGTTTTTTTCTAAAATATATTAGGGGAAATATTTTTTACGATGTCTATCACCCCCCCTATTTTATTTTATGAGATAAAAAAAAAATGATGTGGAAAAAAAATTTGGTACTTTTTTTCTATAAAGATAAGAGTCTGAATAACTATATCAATGAAATTGTATAACGTACCGAATTATAGTTTTTTTAGGAAAATAATGAAATCGGAAATAAAAAGTGCAAAAAAATGTCATAATATTAATATTTGAAAACTTTTTTTTTCTTATGTAATTGATATGTACTATATTCTATTAAATTGTCAAAAAAAAAAAAATTTTTTTAAGAAATTAATTTTTACGAGATTTTCAATCTTTTGTGTGATTAAATATTTTTATTTTCTGCGTGAAATAAATTAAATTTTTTTTTTTCCTGTGGAAAAAAATCAAAATTTTCACGGATATTTAAAAACATGAATTTTAGAATTCAGGTGAACTAAAAGTTGGTCCGATCCGTGCTCGATTAATATTTTTAAAAGAATTTGTAATTTTTATTGTTGAATAGTAATGTGTGATTCTTAGAATGTACGGAAGAGCAAAACTGACGAGACGCTTCTCGGTAACTAAAGTTTGTTTTTCTGAGCGTAAAAAAATATTTTATTTAACATTTACGACCAATTAGAATAAAAATGATATATTGAATGATTGTTTTATCAGTTTTTCTCTTAGAAAAAATATTCAAATTTTCATTTTATTTTCGATTTTAAGAATTAATACTAAAACCGAAGACATTTTTTAACGTCAATTTCACTGCGAAATTTTAAGATTAAAGTTTTTCAAGTTTTTATTCATAGTAAATTGTAATATTAAAGTTTTAAAGATTTTATTCATTTTAAATTGTAATATTAAAGTTTTTAAAGATTTTATTCATTTTAATAGAAAACATTTGGCTAAAAAAGTTTGTCCGTTACACCCATCCGTACTTAGATGCATAACTGTAAGAGGGTAATAATATGTATTTCTTTCTCTCTAAATCGCGGCCTGAAAATTACCCTTTCGCACGTAATATGGATAGGTTTGTTTATTTTTTAAGATAACGATGTAATTTTTCCCAATCGGATAATTTGATCTTTGAATTAACTATTTTTCTTTGTAACAACCGTGTACGATCTTTTTTTAACGAGATTTTTGATAAACAAAGTTCGGAAATATCTATTTCCGTTTTAATCAAGATGACCTAAACGGTCTGGTGGTACCTAATAAATAAATACAACTGAAATTTCCATGAATGATTTATTTACACAAAAAATTATAGTGTTGTTTGTTAAAAAAATTATAGTTTTGTTTGTTTAAAAAAAATTATAATTTTACATTTTTTTAAAAATATCAACAGTGCTACAAGTTGTAAATAATTCCTTTTTTGTTTTGTTTGTTTTTTATCAGTTCTGGATTAAAAACAAAAGTCCACTTACCACTTCACTTTTCTTTCTTTCTTTTTTCCTTTTTGACAGTTATGCTGGTTGCGTGTTGTCGTTGCCGATGTCACGTCCCCAATGAGACAAACTGCGACTTTTTTTTTAAAGTAATTTTTACTACGTTACTTAAAGGCGAGGGAGACCGAGAAGTTAACTAATGTTACGAAATATCTGCTGATTTTTTTTAGATAAAGAAAATATAAACTAAATTCTGGTTGTGTTTGTGGTTAAATAGACCGTACCGGAAATCCAAAAATTAAAACCGTGAGAAAAGATAATAAATAAATAAATAAATAAGTCACGAGATTTGAAAAAAAAATTTGAATGATAACATTATTTATCAATTAGTTATACCAAAATACCTTTTTTTTATCTAAAAGAATGTTTACAAAAATCTGCGACCCCACCTCGGCATTCAGTGCAAGCGATTTAGATTCTCTAATCGCTAGGTATCACTAAAATAGGTCACGTGATCAGTTTAGGCCATATTGAATGAAGAAACGTAAATATTTTTGAAGTTTTTAAAAATATCTCGCAAAAAAGAAATAACTAACATAAAGAGTTGTTACAAAGAAAAACAGTTAATCCAAGGATCAAATTATCCGATTGGGGAAAATTACTCACTGTTATCTTGAAAAATGAGTAAAACAGTCCGGTTTTTTACAACAGGATCAATTTCTTTATTGATATTTTTTAGCAGAATTCTGTATTCATGGTTCTATTACTAAAAAGCTCTCGCATTGGAATCTAAAAAGAATTTCTGATGTAATTATTCCAACTCTTATCTTTATAGAAATAAAGTAAAAATCGTTTTTTGTCGGTTCATTTTTTCATATTTCATAAAATAAAATTTAAAAAATATTTCCCCTAATATATTTTAGGAAAAAAATTATTTCAGACATATTTTCATTAAAAGGTAAGCAATTTTTGAAACTTCCGTGAAAATCGGACCATTAATTGAATTTTCATAGAATTTTTTCTGGTACGAAAAAGAAAAGAAAATAGAGGAGGAAAATAAATTCGACTTGTTGAAGAGAGGGGGGGGGGGTCAACAATGTCGTCGCCGTCACAAAATCTACAGCACAAAAAAATCCGTCTCCGTCGTGGATCCTTGCAAACCAGGCCAAATTGTGCCAATTTCGCTCGGACGTGTGACGCTTGCTTCATATCTTCGTTGATGTAAATGTCATCGACGTACGCCGACGTCGCCTTTTTGACAGTTTCATCTTGGGACAGCACAGCACCAATGATGGTCTTCATGATTTGTGGCGCCACATTCAAGCCGAAGCCCAGCCTGGTCAGGCAGTACCGTTTGCCACGAAACACCACCGTCTGAAATGGCCACAAAGTCTCGTCGACCCGCACCTGCAGATAGGCCTATCTCAAATCCAGCAACGACACGTTCGATCCTTTCTGACGCCACTCTCGCAATTTGCTTGCACACACATCGGCATCAGCTGTGTAAGCCTCAATGTATTTGTTGAGCTCGCGGTAATCCAGAACTGGTCGCACCTTTGACGTGTTCTGCTGTACTATTGCCATTAAAGGGATCAGACCTTTAGGAGGCCCAAGCTTTTGGTCGGGGTACGGGATCAACCAGCCATCTTTGATCCAGGCGTCAAGCTCCTGTTCGTATGCGATCCTAACGTTCGCGGATACGGGGTACTCTGCAACGGTATTCCGTAGCTAAGTTGGCGCCTCCTTATCCGTCCATTTTGTTGTATATGCAAAAGTCGAAATCTCCTGATTCACTAATACAAGCTACATACACTCGCCAACGGGACGGACAAAGTCGGAAGTGCCCTCTATCGTTACCTAAAACGGAATGACCATTTTAACATATATCTGCGCATGGGCTCCAATCGGAGTTCCGCTTTGATAGTCAATTCCCAAAATTAAATAAAAATAAAAAAATTGGTAAATAAAATTCGAATATCATCCAATGAAAGCGATTCCCGGGTGAAGTGAAAACAACTCCAATTGATCCAACTTGGGACCGCCAATCTCTATAAAACGAACAGCTTTGAAAGGCACCGACAGTCAGAGCTTCAGGCACCATCACAAACGCAGGCCGACGAGCGCTAGCAAAAAACGAAGGACACATCAAAGGGCGGCGGATCACACCCCCAACTTACCCAAACCTGACCTCACCAGGCAGTCAAATCAACAAGCGAACATTTCTACATCATTCGTTGATACAAAAAACGCTACTACCAATACACAATATTCTGCCTAGAACAAGACACGAAAGAAGCGAACATTTCTACAAGATTCGACGATACAAAAATATACTAGCTATCATAACACGATACGACCAGCGATCGACTTATGAATAACCGAAACTACAAGATTCTGCCTACAACAGCTAACGACTCTAAAACGCAAGACTCGACTCACCTACCAACACCCATCACTACTCGCTGACTTTTATTCAAGACACAGCGCCTACCACTACACACACAATATTCTGCCTACATCACCACCCCAATACCACAGTCAAGCTGGACATTTTACGGACTTAATATCCACCCACAACTATCACCAAATTTATCCTGTAATTCTCATTTCTATCCTTTCACCGTTCTCATGTTGTTTTTCTTAATACAATTTTAAAACTTAAAATCTGTGTTTTGTTCATTTTCTCATCACCATACGCTTGCATGCAAATACGGTTTAGAACAATTTCCACGAGGCAGTCCAGATCTTCTGGCGTCGATCAAACTCTACCCTGAAGTCGGGCCGATCGATGTGAAGCGCGGCACACACCGGGGCCTCCGGGAATTGCACAGCTCCACCTTGTGTTATGAGGACACCGCCCAGTATCTTGATGGCGTCATATCCGAGCAGTAGGTCGAAGCCCAGTAAATCTTTTCTCGTCACCAACACATCGACCTTAGCAGATGCACCAGAGTCAGTACGAATCCTCACTGACGCTACTCCACATAACGCTCGGGTGTCACCATTTATGGTCGTTACTTTAATGCTTCTCTTCCTCCAGGTGCGGCATAGTCTTGCGCTCACTATGGTGCGAGAGCAGCCTGAATCGAGTAGCGCTGAGCTAGGCCTTTGGTCGACGAGGACTCGGATGATTGGTTGCGCCTTGTTCACTTCTTGTCCGGGGAGCAGAGCGGCGCTGACATCTTGTCCCCTGGCTCGTTTCCCGGACAGCTTGAGACCATGTGTCCGACCCCGCCACATTTGAAGCAGCGTATGCGCCCAAGTCTTTCGTCCATGCTGCTTTTGCACTCATTTGCCATGTGACCAAGCCTTCCACAACGGAAGCAATTCACTATGGTTCGAATGTCCAGCCTGGGGGGAGTTGTATGGCCACATTGGGCCGTCTGTGCAGCCATTGCAATTGGCTGCCCCAGCTCTGCCTCATCCCTGACGATAGCCCGTGCGCGCTCGAGCAAATGCTCCACCGGTGTTGCCTCTATACTTGTGGACGCCCTCAATAGTTGTTTTACTCGAGCCGAGAGTCCTGCCACAAATGCGTATACCAAAGTCCGTTCAGGCAATCTCCCAAACAGGACCGCCAGCTTCTTCAGTGCCGCAAAGAAGACATCCACCGTCTTGCCTGCCATCAACGTCCGGGTTGTGAAACGTTCGTACGCAGTGCAGGGGTCCATCGCAAAGGCTTTGTATAGCGCAGCCTTAATCAGCACAACATCTGCTTTTTCGTCGTCTTTTAGTTGCTGGTAAACGTCCAGAGCGCCTCCCGTCAGTCGCAGGGGGATTTAATTGCTGTCGTCACCCCACCTCTACTTATACAATATTTTCCTTCAACATCTGGGTGTCTGCACCACACACACGAGATTCCCGAGCCAATCCTAGCTGCCGGAATCTTCGTAGCCATCATCCGGGCACCTGGTGCTTACATCCGGGACAGTAGTATCGTGAATTCGGTGCCAATGTGTCGCCCGTTCGCATTCCGAAGGACGCAGGTTCGATTCCACATGCCAGGCAAAGCCTAGCCCGCTTCCTTCGAGAATACGGCGGGCCACTCACCTCGTGTTCTCTGTCACATTTTTTTAAAAGCCTCTAGTCATAACTTGTTTTTGGCTACGTTAAATTTCAATTGATTTAACAATGCAAAAATGTAAACATTGTTTTTCGTTTATAATTTTAATTATTTCCGTAAGCTGAATTTTTTTTAAATCATCAGGAGTTTGTTTAATGTTTCTTCTTTCGAATGTACAAACAATTTTCAAGATAATATTAACCTTTATGAAAGTTTCATACGTGTTAAATATGGGGGGGGTTAAATTTCACAAGGAAAATTGGTGGTACCTACTAATCGCTTAAAAAATCAAAACTGATGAATAAATCATAATCATTAGAGAGATAATTAAATTACTATTTTTTATTTTATTTTTAGACTTCCTCAGTTTTGATTTGTCGAAATTTTGGTTGCGTAGTCAAAACTCGATTCAAGGTAACAAAATAAATAAAAACAAGTGCAAAAGATATACAGAGGAACAAAGGAATCAACAAAAGTCTAAAAGACGAGCCAACTCTTACAATTAAATTAAACTATATTCATTCAATTTCAAATAAGCTACTCTTATCGGAAATTTGCCGCTAGGGGGTGAATAGCCAACATCGTATGTTGGCGGCAAAACCAAATTTCTTCACTTATCGTACATCAGTTACTGGAGGAGAGACGTAAAAATAAACATTCTGTGACTTAGCCCCAAAACAGGGCCTACTTATCACGGAGCACTCACTGGGGGTAGTCGCGTAAATAGCGGTCCCTAAACTTCATTCATCACTTAGCCCAAAAACAGGGCTTACTATCGTGAATTTTTCCTCGTTCAGAAAAATGCGAACGTAAAACAAAATGGCGTCGTCATATGAAAAGGGGTAGGGAAAAATGAAAAGAATGATGGTCTTATTTGATAAAGAAATAGAATCTTTATTCATACAAATTTCTCCACTAAAGGAGGCAAAAGGAAATACAAACAATTCAAACAAACTTGCATAAATTTCCCTATGCACGACTAAATAACAATTTAGGGGTCAGGTAACACAAATACAAAAAAATACTACATACAAAAGTATATAAAAAAACAGAAAGAAAAGACTTACTGTAGAAAGGGTTTAAACAATAAAATACCCTTTAAAAATGTATTTCTCTCGCGTAGGAGAGACAAAAAGTTCCACCAAACTCGCAGTTCTCTCAAAAATTTCACGTTCCTTTTCGTTAAGGACTGAGGCTCCTGGCTTGGAAATAACTGCGGCTTTACTTGGACTTTCTCGTAAAGTCCAAGGCTCTCGGAAGAAATATAGGGCTGGTCTTCTGCGCTAGTATCACTCTCTTTTCACTCGTTGTCGTCCGTTTTTAAGTATCTAAGGGCTGGACACTCCAACAACAATATTTCTTCCGTGGTTTGAAGAATATACGAGGATACAGCGACCTTTTTCGCCAAAGGATATGAAGAACCATTTCAGCCGTTCTGGGAATTTGCTGGGTTGCAACAGCAATTAGCCACCTTTTCTCAATCAAGGTTCTTTTTTAAACCGGCCAATATCCGTTCTGAAGCATCTAATGTGTTCGTCACTCAGTGCCCATGACGGGACAATCTGCTAGCTGCGTCCGCTCGCTTCGCTTCCCACTTCCAAACAGGCAGATCTCTGCTCGCACGTGATCAAAGAAAGTCCAGACAGGCGCCAATTCCAGGAGCCCCCGTCCTTCGCTTTCGCAGCAAAAAACGAAACGAAACAGAGAGACAGACCAAAAGGGAAAAAAGGCATGCATAATACCAGAAATGTTTTTTATTTATTTATAAAGATAAAAATTTCCAATATTACTTATCTACGGACTGTTGACCTGGACGGAGACATTTTTTACAGCACACTTTCGAAGGCACAAAAGCACACTATAGAAGGCTGAAGACCAAATAGTCTACTTGAAAAGGGCCCATTCACCGTCATTTAAAGAACTGTTAACCCGGGCGAGAAGCTTCTAAAATAGCACCCCCTGTTGTATTAGTTAAGTCCCTTGGACAAACCCTTAACTAAACCCTAATTGTCCGCCCCTTTAACCTTTGTACTTCCTGCCCCGTCAGCCATGAATAAACACATATGAAAACGAGCTCCTGTTTCCGACTTCTCAATCTGAAGACATCCTTTGTGGATAACCCCAAAAAACATAACATGGTGTCAGATAAAAGGGATTAAAAACCTACAAGGACAATTTAAACCAAGAAAATCACGGACAACAGTGATATTTCCAAGGATTTGAAGACTTGAAAACATTTTAAAAAAAGGGACACACGTGGTCACACTTCGATTTTTACGAAGGTAAGAGAAATTTTTCTCCGCACATTTTGTTAAAAAAAAAAAAAATTCTTTTGAATATGGCTGGTCAACTACCTCCACCAACGATAGACTGGTCTAGTCGGAATCTTCCTAAAGAGATGGAAAGGTTTATTCGACAAGTAGAGCTTCACTTTGAAGGTCCGCTACGAGATTTGGATGAACACGTCAAACTTAGATACCTTTTATTATGGTCCGGTGTAGAAAGTAAGCGATACATTTGCGTTTCAACCGGTTTAAAGCAGGACTGTCAAACATACACTAAGATATTTATCTCTCTT